>OX336371.1:26620643-27266334 GCA_946902895.1 Fragum fragum
CTCCGCTGTAGGCGACAGTCTAGATTATTTACTTCGCCGCCGGTTTTCATTGTTTCAAAATTCTCCTTGACATAACTACGGAATAGTGTTAATCCATTCAGCACGAAAGAAATTCCTCCTTCTTCTTTAGTTTTTTAACCCTATATGACGTTTATTAGTATTTTTTCATTGGTGATAAATTTTCTGAAACTTCTTTCAGGTTAGTTTCACATTCATTGCACTTTTGCATATCGTCTGCAACTTCCTTCAATTTAGACCAATAGCGACAAATATCCTTTCCGACATTTGTCTCTCACCGATTCGTTGATAATCATAAACCTTAGTAGGATACGCAGCTGGTGGCTCAAAAAGAATGGAGTGGTGGTACTGGTGTGAGAAATACCAGAAATCCATGATTAGGTGCTCAAGCCGTCGCGATATGACTAAAATACTTTTGAAAGTGGCGTTAAGCCCCATTTAAGCATATCAGTTTAGACCAGACCATATTTTTCGTCTGGTATTTGGTAAAAAGCTCATTAACAAAAAACATCATTAGATTATCGACGTATAACGTGTGCATTCCCTTTAATTGACTTATACAGACATTAATCAAATGTGTTGACACTCCATTGTCGTAAATTCATTGGGATTTCAATACTTCATAGTCCCTGACACCTATCTGTCTCAATTTGCCGAAAAACGACCGATGTCGCTATATTGCCATTTTTATGATGTGTACACACTTTGTTTTGTTGATTTTGCGCCTGTAACCTTGGATTCTTTCAAACTATGTAGATCATTTGGTTGATCGAATGACAAATGAAATCAGCTATTGATAGCGAAAGTTCAATGCATATTTCACACATCTATTTGAACCCATTCCTGCTTTTCAAAATTTTAAACCTGTCCAAATTCAAAGGTTTTGCAGACATCAACTTAAAGTTGATTTAATTTGAAAAACAGTCATTCATTAGCGTAGAAAATGTTGTGGAAAAAAGAAGAAAGTGCTTGTTTCAAGCAACTTTATCTTTTTCCAAAACATTTCCTTAAGTATATAATTACAGGGACGTAAAATCAGGGATTGAACAGAAAATGTTTAACTCATTACCAACCGAAAAAAAGAGAACTAGTCCTAAATAAAGTAAGTTGCAGACAAGATTTATAGTTAAAGAAGCTTTGATAAAATTTGTTTTTGGAGTAGAAAGCATTGTGGATAATGAAGGAAATACCAAGCTATCTTCATTTTTAAACACTGTTTTCCCAACATCTTTGATTTGGGGACTTGAAAAGGCGGGATTGTGCTTGAATAGTTTAGTTTCTGTGTTGGTTTGCAAACGAAGCAGAGATAAATGAAGCTGTAGTTACCACCTTTAGTCCACCAGTTAGCGTATTTATCTCTTTTTACGGTTTATACTTTAAAATATTGCTATGTTGGTTGACATCTCCATCAAAATGACTTGTCGGGGGGGGGGGGGGATAGGCGTTGCCAGGGCTCCGTCAATTGTTTTTGAAATCAACAATAATAATGATCGTTTCAAAGTGATAAAAAAATACAGGAGAAAGAATACTCACGAGTGAGAATATTTTTCACATCGTGTATCGATGCTCTTCACGTTCCTGTAAATAGTTCCACTCAAAAAGCTGATATATTTGTCTGTGTCTATTGGGAGCATGTGTGTCCGTGGACGGATGGACTCACAAAAGGTAACTTCGAAGATTAACGTTAAAGTAACACATTTTCGTATACTGTTGCATTATCCCGAGGAATGAAAGAAAATTCGGTAATTACAAATCCTCACGAGTAAAGGGATATCGAGATCATCTTTTTTCTCTAATAGATAAGTAAAACGTTCGCCGCCCTTCGTACGACAAGATGGTAATTTCAATGCACAAAGACTTCACAGATATCTTAAATTTGAGGAAAAGATCTGCGACCTGCAAACATCGGATAGCTCCGCAAAATAGTGATATACCCCATTTATTTCATTTAAGAAGTGAAGTGAATGTTTTGTTTTCATTGAGGTATGAACCTAAAAACTTAATCACACTGTATGAATACGCGAAGCGGATTCATACATTAGTGTGATTCATACCTCAATGAAAGCTAAAACAATCGCTTCATTCCTTACAATTTAAATATTTTGATTGTTTTAAGTAAAATTTTATGGATCTTCTTTGAACGAAAGCATACAAAATAGTTTCGGGTTCAAAATTCTGTTTATGATAGTATTAACCCTTGTCATGCTGTATAAATTACCTTACTGAATTGCTGTAAAATCAAAGGTCAGAAAGCACTGATAGAACTTTTTGTTCAAAAATCAATATTACTTTTGGAAATCAGCTTCATTCACAACTCTGGCAGGAAAAAGCCATGCAGGAGGTGCAGTCTGATCTTGGTCTATACCTCCTGCCAAAACCGGAACATTCCGGGTTCAGCATGACAAGGGTTAAAGAAAAATTCAGCGAATCAAAACGCTTGAATCTTGATCGAAGAAACTAGAATTAGATTACTTTAGTATGTCCCCAAGAAAAAGGCTGCATGTACAATAAGTATATCATTATTATTAACTGAAGAAAAAATGTTTTAGAACTTTACAATACCTTTACCTAATGTTTTAACGAAAACGATATCTGAAGCTTTCATGTGTTTTGAAAATCTTGTAAAACCAGGTCACGTCTTATGAGTAATAAATTAACTATTCAAGAAGGAATATATTGCGCTACACGGTTATTCGGATTGGAAATGTAAGATTAAATACAGTTTGCCTTTTAACTTTTTAATATCATTTATTTGCACCATGACTGATTTTAAATACTTTTTCGTCTTTTATTGCTGTTTAATATTGCAACGTGAAGTATCGGCAGATCTGAGAATGGATTTAGATATCATTAATAAAACCGTGACCAGCGATTCAGGGACTTTCATAGGAAAAGTTGGCATGGTTGAATGTGACGGACATATTTCAAAAGTTAAGATGTTTCTCGGAATACGATATGCTAAAAGTCCAATAGGCGATTTGCGATTTAAGAAAACAACTAGACCCAAACCTTTTGAATTACCTTACGATGCAACAGAACGGTGTCTTGACCGCGATGCTCTTTTAACTGGTAATATGACGTCGCAAGATGGCGTTAAGATGAGCGAAGACTGCTTATTTGTTTATGTGCCTTTCGAGGTAAACCAATCCGAAGAGTTACCTGTAGTTGTATTTGTCCACGAAAAAGACTAAGACATTACAAAAATTTCAAAAATTGCAAACGGCTTCATCGACGTTGTGTTCGTGCAAATCCAATATGGGATGAATTTATGGGGATTCCTAGTAGCGGATCACCCGGATGTTATTCCAGGAAATTCTGGTTCTAATCAATTCAAGGGCAATGCGGGTCTTTGGGATCAACACTACGCTATCAGAAGGGTACACCAAAATATCCGAGCATTTGGTGGGAACCCTGACTTGGTAACTCCATTTGGGTACTTCGAAGGGGCTTCAAATGTTCTGTATCAAGCTATGTTCGCGGAAAACAACGGTATGTTCAAGAGACTCATTATTAACTTCGGGGCTGTGCGTTGTTCTTGGGCGATGAATAAACTAACCTCTCAGACAACAAGGATGCTAGGCAGGGCTTTAGACTGTATAAACGACACCATCACTGAGATAGTATCATGTATTTCCTTAAAGTCTACTGAAGAAATTTTACATGAAATTAAACATACCCATACATGTATTCAATATCCATATGCAACCCTTGCTAATTTGGTTCCATATGAAAACCTTGCCAATTTGGATGGGACAATTATTAAACGTTTTCCTCATGAGATATTAAACCCCTTTAGTACTCGTGAGACAAAGGAAAGAATGTTACTGTCAAAATACGACATACTCACCGCAGTTAATCAAGAAGGTGGAAGCCCTCAAGTTGCATGAGCATAAGGGTATCTAATGCTATGATTAGAAAAAAAAAATCTACTTCAACGCCATTCTTTTCGCGATGATGACCCATTCACTTTTCAGAACAACATTACTGATAGCAATGGAACTTCTCTGGACGAAGACATGTATAAATATGTACAAAGATACGTGATCAACTCCGTGTTGTCGGACACTGCTCAAGCAGACACGTCAGGTCAAAATATTAGTGATTTTACTTCAACAGACTTTCTAGAAATGTGTTATTTAAATGAAACCGAGGGCAAAGAAAACGGTGTGAATTTCGTCAGTGATCAAATATTTGATTTAGCTAGAGTAATGATTGGACTTGATTTTGACCAGAAATCACTTAAGAGACTAAATAGATACATTTCTGACTGTAACACTGTAACTATACCACAAGTTCAACTTTTTATTGCATAATTTCAAGCTACCACCTTGGTGGACCGCTCTGGAAAATCAAGCGATATTGTCATATTTTCGATAACAAGACAATTATGGAATTTAGTAGATTTGCCAATGGTAACGGATCTGATCCCTTCAGAGCCATTGCTCCTCCTGTCCATAATTTTGATAACATTCTAGTAGTTGATACTATGTCTTTCCATTTGTGCAGAGTTTTATCAAGTAGAGATGATGTCAATCAATCTGACCATAGTGCAAGAAAACTTGTTGGGAGAATTTGGACTTCTTTCGCTGAAACTGGGTATATATTAAATATCACAGCAGTCTTTCTTTCTAACAGACCGTATCCGTCGAATAGCTTATATGGAATACTAAATGACGAGAACTAAGGTCGAATCTATATATGGTATTTTATACAAGCTGCGAGACAATATACGGCATGTAAGAAAGAAAGACTGTTGAAGGGTTCCTTTTATTATATACATGTACCAGAAAATATTCAAATATCTACCTTTTACATATTTATTTTTTTTTTTACAATTTTACTAATCGTAAATCTGAGAATTTTATGAAAGGGCGATAAGTATTTAAATCACGAAGACCTGCATAGGTTTTGTAATTCTTCAGAATAATGACAGATATTCTGTTCGCTTCCCTAGTAAAATCACCCTGCGTGTAGACATGTACCTCCATTCTGTGTTAGCTTGTCAGCAAGAAAATGAAGAGATATTAAGTTTCAGAAAACATCGTTGTTAATGAAGAAAAGGCTGGAATAGAACATTTCTTCGCTCACTACAATGTTCCATTCAAGACAAACGTTATGAGAATTTTCTATAAAATAATAAACGTGGTGGGTGATTTTTGAGATCTATTTTTAACTATTCCAAGATTTTTGCCCTGATTTTTGTTCTAGCACAAGTGACCTATCCTCAAGTAGAAAAGCCTATGTCGGACAAACCGAGCATGGAAATTCCGCATCCTTGACTGATAAACTCTAAAGCTTAACCCATTACCAGACGGCAAAATGTTAGACTGGTCCAAATTCAAAGGAGTTGCATACGACAATTCAAACTTAATGAAATTTTTAGATTTTTTCAGCTTTCCTAGTAGAAAACATTGTGTAAAATGAAGAAATTGCTTGTGACAGCAATTTCTTCATTTTACACAAAGTTTTCCAATAAGTTTTCCAGGAGGGGGCGTCTCAAAGCGTCATTGTGTGGGTATGGGTTAAGTTTTGAATATTCTAAAGCACAGCATGCTAAGGGAAATATGAAGCAAACGACAGCTTACAACCTACAACCATTTTGTAGCGTCTCGTTTAATTTGTCGAGGTATTTAATTAACATGTCTATCAAAGTATAAACTAGGGCTAACAATACATTCGTACTACGGGCTATAATAGTTGCGATGAAATCGGAACTTGATGTTCTTTAACCAATTTACCCATTACCAGACGACAAATTTTTAGACTAGTCCAAATTGAAAGGAGTTGCAGACGACAACTTAAAGTTTACGAAACGTTAGATTTTTCCAACTTTCTGGCTAGAAAATATTGTGTAAAATGAAGAAACTGCTTGTTTCTTTCTTAAGGGGGGGGGGGCGTCCAAAAGCGTCACTGTGTGGGAATTGGTTTACATACAATGACGCTTTCTAACGCTCTGACGAAATAAGATAATACAATTTCTACTATTTTCACGGTGTGTTCTGCCCTAATTCCCACTTATTTTCCATGGTTAGCCGAATTTGAAATGCCGTCTGCAACTTCTTTCATTATATAAGATGGCGTTTTAGAGTTTTTCGTCTGGAATTGGTTTAACTCCGTAACTGACTCAGATGCTCAAATATATCTGATGAGAAATATTTAAGCTTAACCCATTATCAGACTGAAACAATTTCGACTGGTCCAAATTAAAAAGAGTTGCAGATGCAATTCAAAGTTTATGATTTATTTTTAATTTCATTTTTTGGGTAGAAAACATTATAGAAAATGAAAGAAATTCTTGTTTCCAGGGGAATTTCTTCATTTTTCACAATGCTTTACAGATTATTTTTTCCGAGGAGTGTGAAAAAGCGTCATTGTGTGAGGATGGGTTCGTGTGGCATTTCATTACCCAATCAGCAAACAGAGAAAATGTTTCATTCCTTTTTTGTATTCTGTCTTTCTCTATTCTTATTTCATTTTTTTTTTATCATTTCTAATTTTATTTTTATATCATTCAATGTTAGTTTCGTCTATCAGGGTTCAAGCGTTATGATTCGCTGGTTTTTTGTCTTTTAATACTTTAATGAACAAAATTTTGAGTACACAAATATTTTTTATTATCCGCACAAAGTATAGTAGATCCATTTACTCAAAACTAGTATAATATTTGTTTCGTCTTGTTTCAGTTTTATGGCATTAAATCATAAGAAATGGAGAGAATAATTTTGTTTTCATTAAGACTTGGAACTAAAAACTTAATCACACTAATCATTAATGTATGTTTCCACTTCGTCGGACTGTCAATCTGGAGGTCTCGGGTTAGATCCCCGACGGCGGCACTCATCCTTTCCGACTATTTGTCTCTCACCAATGGGTCGATAATCGTAGACCTATGTGGGATAGCAGCTGGAGGCTAGGAAAGGATGTGATGGCGGAACTGGTGTGAGAAATACAAGGAATCCATTGTTAGGTGCTCCAGCCGCCGCGATATAACTGAAAGATTGTTGAAAGCGGCGTAAAACCCCATTCAAACAAACAAATGTTTCCACTTTGCGAATTCATACAGTGTTCATACCTCAATGAAACCAAAAACATTCTCTTCATTTCTAACCTATTTACTCATTCATCTATTTCTTTCTTTCAAGATTTTGGTTCGGGCGACTGGTTTGTATTATTGAAAATCTGGCTTTATCAACGAAAGTTTTGTTTTCGCTAAATTCGCGAACCGCGAGATCCAGAACATCGCTAAAATTTCGCTATTTTGTTTACTGACGTAAACGCGTGAAAATTAATCGACACGTAAATAACTCGATTTATAGTAATTTCTTATTGTTGATTCATTTCTAGAATAAATCGTCGGAGTTCTACTTAAACCGTGTAACTACGGCTTAATTCAAGCTGCAGTTACGAGGTTTTGATAGCACAGCCACAAAATTCCGTTTAGTTTAGAGAGTCGCCTATAGCTGAACTTGAAAAGAAAACAGCACGGGCATTTAAGATATCAGTACGAAATATAAAATCGGAACTGTGATTTTAATCATGAGATATATTCTAAATTTAAGGAAACTGGTCAAACTTTTTTCAATGCATGTAAACTTAAAAGCACTTATAATAGTCATGCACTCCCGTATCGCAATAGTTTTATAGCCTTAATGGGGGATTTTGTCGTGCCATGACTTAAGTGTGGAAATGACAGTGACTATAGATCAAATATCGATCACAGTGCATTCTCAATCAGATATGATTGAATTGGGTACCGAAAGGGGTAAGGCCAGGAATGTATGGAGAATATTATCTGATTTGTAAAAAAAAATAATAATAACTAAAAATCTTTTGAGGTATTTGTACAAATTCAATCTCTCGAAAACACCTTTTAGATATAATTCTGAACTATGTTATTTTACTCATCATTAGCATGGTGGGGAAAAAAGATTATGGGGGGGGGGTCGCTGATTACGAATACTGATCAACGACCACATTACCCCATTACCACACGACACATTTTAGACTGGTCCGATTTGTAAAGACGTTGCAGACGACAATTTAAAGCTTTTGAAATTTAAGATTTTTCGCTTTTAATGGTAAAAAACATACTGTTAAATGAAGAAATTGCTTTCAACAAGCAGTTTCTTCATTTCACACGATGTTTTCGAAAAAAAATTCTTGATGGAACAGGTCAATCAAAAACAAGACTATAGCGTATAAACAACATATGATTCTCAGTCACTTCAATTTATATTTTTCATAAACAATTTTTCTCCAGCTTGTAATAAGCTGTAGTCACGATGTTTTAATCGAACACCATCGACATTCAGTTTTTTAATCCCGTCTGATTAATTAGTCAGTTCGAGCTTTTGATATCTTTTGGTAATTCGGACACAGAACATGCAATATTTCCGTGTTTCTAAATTCAAGATGAAAATGCTTGTTAAATTTTGATAAACTTTTGCCGATATTGCCGTAAATTTTGCAGTAAAAATAACAAATCTTTCGAATTATTCTGTTGGAGGCGAATACAAGGGCTGTAATCCATTACAACACAATCCCGATCCACGTTTTTTCAATTTAAACCAACTTTGTTTTGTCGTCAGCTACCTCTTTCAATTTGGACCTGTCTAATTTGTTTCCTTTGGAAATGGCTTAAGCAACCATAGCTATAGCCGACCACATCTTGGGCGTCCCTTGGTTTTAAACCGTCACGACATTACAAAATTTTAGACTGATCCAAATTCAATTAAGTTGTGACAAGCAATTTCTTTATTATCCAACATGTTTTTTTACAGCTATTGCTTTTCTTGTAGAGCGTAAAACAGTGGGGTTGTGTTGGAATGGGTTAACAAAGGTTTTACTGTATGTACATGCCTAACAAAAAAGTCTTATACTATCATAACGCCTTTTTTACGAGGTTGCCTCTAAATATCGAGGTATATAGATATAATCATCTAATAAAAAAAAGAAACACCTTACTATTTTGTATTCAGATGAATAAGTTTACTGTTTTATAATTATACTCAATAAAATCGCACTAAAATAAATTGGTTTATCTGTGGATTAACTAGTGAAATTAAAGAAGAAATTGTTCTTTAATTAAAGATATCGCGATATAACACAACGGTAATTATAAATTATATGTTCTTGCACCGATACATTGCGCGTTATCATTACTTGACGGTACAACCAGTTTCCTTTGCGATAAATAGCAAAATCATCAGAATTCGACTTTATAGCATCTTGTTATGGTATAATGAATGCTAATCAACATAGGGATCGGCGAGCTTAATCTTGCATACTAGTAAAACGCTTATAAAGAATAGAGATACATTCCTGGACACATAGGATGCTATTGAAATAAATTACCTATAATCTTTAAGTCTTCTTCGGAAACGGCTGCACTCACCTGGATATATGGACAGTGAACATTTACTCTTTGTTAGAGTAGCCGTTAAAAGCATCCTCTACACAGATAGAACAGTATGGGTCTTGTAACCCAAATTAATAAAACACGGTGTTAATTTTTTGAACTAAGATCAACAATGAACAACAGCAACTGATGGGCTCGTTTTTGTGGGATATTTTTTTCTTTCTTTCTTTATATTTTTTATTTGTCCAATTGACTAATCGCTGGTCCCACCCACTTTCTTCGTTAGCCCCGCCCGTTGGCTCCGACAGGAAGTCCCGCTCCGATATTAAACGGCGTTATATTTCAAACGTTATGGGCAGAAGCATGTAACAAACAAGTAGAATAATTGGTTGGAGACCTAAATGTCGTAACTATAGCTTGAATAAGCTGTAGTTACGACGTTTTAGTCGCCAAGCCGACATGAAAGGTTTACCAAAATGGCGGCCAATGTTGGAATAAGCCAAAAAAATGGTTAACCAAAATGGCGGTCAATGTTAGAGTTCGAAAATCGTTTTTGGTCTAAATGAATGACTTCATTGGTCGACTGATTATTTGACTTACAGCCTCGAATGATCATTTTAGCTTAGTGCGAATGGGGTGGAGATTCACATTTTTAGATCTAACAGCAATGTACTTTCATACAACCCGGAGACTTACAGTGATAAGTTTTTCTTTATACTTGTATATAGTCTACAGTCATATCTTGTTGCTAAATCTCACAAACCTTTATCTGGAATGTCCTATCTAGAAATTTCATTCCTAGACATGCAAGTCAACTTATATGTTTAGCCCATTGCCAGACGACAAAATGTTAAACTAGTCCAAGTGGAAAGAAATTACAGATAACAATTTTAAGTTGATGATTTTTTTTAAGTTGTCTCCTAGGATAAAAACATAATGGATAACGTAGAAATTGTTTCTAACAAGCATTATCTTCATTTCCACAATGTATTCTGAATTCTCCACTTTTTTTTTTTTGATCGCCGAAGGGCGATATCATCCTACGAGAATATATAGTCTTGTGCCAGATTTGTTGAATCAATGATGTTTTTCGATGCATTGGCACGTAAGTTCTCTTAGCGCGGAAACAAACGGACAGGTTCAATCCATTACCAGTTGACAAAATTTTATACTTGTTCGAATTTGAAAGAAATTACAGACAACAATAATAAGTCTAAGGAATTTTGAAAATTGTAGAAAATGAAAAAAATTTACTTGTAATAAGCAATTTCTTCATTTTCCACAATCTTTGCGAAAGTTCAATTTTCGAGGGGCTTAAAAACGAGGTTGTGTGGGAATGGGATAAGATACTTTACTACACTTTCCAACTTAACTAAATCGTTTTTTGTTACGATATGTTATATACTGTCCATTACTTTTAAGTTAAATGAGAATAAAGGGGTAAATAATTAAGATAAAACAGAAGGAATGTGTTGTATTATTTAATGGGCGTCGTATATTTTACGCTATCACCGATAGTTCAAATCGATTCATTTAGATCACCAGACAATAATTCACTGTGCACTAAATGGTACCACTTTCACACAGATTAGACCTTTATAGCTTTGTTAACCCTTTTTTGTAGTATCGCTTGTTTTCACGGTTTCAAGATTTGGTATAAGAGAAAACGCTGAGAAAGGAAAAAATCATAGCTTGTCACAAGCAATTTTTCCTTTCCAACCTATAGACCGGAAATTTCTCTATTTACACGCAATTTGATTTGTTGCCTGCAACCTCTTTCAACTTCGACAAGTCTGGAATTATGTCGTCTGGTAAAGCGTTAATTGTACATTTCTTATCCAGTCTTTCTTTTTTTTTTTTTCTTTTTTTTTTTTTGTTTGTTGTTGTTGTTGTTGTTGTTTTTGTTGTTGTTTGCTTATACTTATCGTTTGATAATGCTTTCGTATCCAACATGTACCTGATGCTAAAAGGGTCCTTGGATTAGCGTTATATTTTAGCTCCACTTGCTGCCTCTGTCTATTTTTCAATTTCTCTACAAAAAGATTTTTTTAAGAAATGAAGGGGATTCGTGTTCAAATTAATAAAAGATTGACATAAAGGGGGCATCGGTCTCTAAATAATTGTATCTGTCTACAGATGAATATCTTTACCTAGGCTATAACATGTCGTAACTACTATCTTTTTCGATATGTAATAACGACATGTTTTCCTTCCTCTGCACTATTATCTTTTTCGATATGTAATAACGACAGGTTTTCCTTCCTCTGCACTACTATCGTTTTCGATATGTAATAACGACAGGTTTTCCTTCCTCTGCACTACTATCTTTTTCGATATGTAATAACGACATGTTTGTCCTTCCTCTGCACTATTATCTTTTTCGATATGTAATAACGACATGTTTGTCCTTCCTCTGCACTACTATCTTTTTCGATATGTAATAACGACATGTTTGTCCTTCCTCTGCACTACTATCTTCTTCGATATGTAATAACGACATGTTTGTCCTTCCTCTGCACTACTATCTTTTTCGATATGTAATAACGACATGTTTGTCCTTCCTCTGCACTACTATCTTTTTCGATATGTAATAACGACAATTTGGTGACCCCTCTACATCTAACAAAATACGCGTTTTTCCTTGTATCAATAAGCATATCTTATTCACTTCTAGAAGGCAAATCGCACTTTGATATAACACAAAAACATTTCTTTATGCTATAAATAAGGAATTTAAGCACTTTAGACATAGGTGGCTGTTTTATCAAGGTCCTCGCACCAGGTTTATCATTTTTTCTATTTCGAGGCTTCATACGGTATTATTTGCTTTTCGGTTTCATACCTCAATGAAAGTAAAATACTTTTCTCCATCTTTTAAATGTTTAAACATTATAGTATCCGTGATTCACCGAAATCAGTTTTACAACCTAACGAATGCTTTTCTGACAAGCAGCATCCCTTTTCATACGTTGCCAGTCTTGCTTAACACTTTCCTGTACAATCACTGGTTTTTACGCCCTCCTGATTTTATACTTGAGAAAACATTGTGGAAAAAGAAGAAATTGCTTGTAACAAGCAATTTCTTCTTTTTCCACAATATTTTCTACCCTACTGGATGATTATTTCTCAAATTAAATCCACTCTAAATTTTCGTCTGCAAAACCTTTGGATTTGGACAGGTCTAAGAAAATTAAAACAGGAAAGGGTTAAACCACCTCTATTAAGGGACCACTTTTATTAAGCGACCAAAAGCAAACTTCGCTTTCCAAACAGCATAAGCTTTCGAGAAGTTGATAAAATTGCTAAAATCCTATATCATTTGAACTCTCACGATTCCAATGCATTCGAAAAACAAGGTGTCGATGTTTGACAAAATGTCATAAATACAGCTTTATTCATGCTATACGTGCGACACACTGTTCGCCCATCGATGATAAGATTAAGCGATAATTTATGTATGCAAGAAAATCAATCCAAAATAATCATACTACAAAAAATGTGTTAAGCGTCCATTCTGTTTTAGACGCCCCCAAGGAAAAAGGCTTTTGAAAACATTGTGGAAAATGAAGAATTTGCTTATTACAAGCAATTTCTTCATTATCCACAATGTTTTCTATCCAAAAAGATGAAACAATTCAAAATTCCATTAACTTTAAATTGTCGTCTGTAACTCCTTTCAATTTGGACCAGTCTAAAATTTTGCCATGTGGTAATGGGTTTAGCGACCACTATTGTCGTTCCTTGAGTGGTCACTTAATACGACTTTTACTGAAAGAAAAAATGTTAGATGTCAAATTACTTTTATTTTACTTTCAGAGCACTTTCGTCTGTGGTGGCTTTAGGTGCAAACATCATCTGTAACAAAATCCCTGGACTGGCTCCTCGACAAAGAGCTATATGCCGTAGCCGTCCCGTTGCCATAGCAGTCATTGGGGGCGGGGCAAGACTAGGACTAAACGAGTGTCAATATCAGTTCCGGAATATGCGCTGGAATTGCACGATGGCGTCAAAATACGATTCTATGTTCGGATATCAACATGATATTGGTATGTTTTTTTCAATTTTACTCCTATTTTTCGCCCTTATCGATAATATTAATTTTCGGCTTCAATCTGCACTGAATGTATGTCCTTTCTGATTTACAAATAAATGACAATATGACATTATCTAGCATCAAACATAATACCTAATTTTGGCTAAACTAGGAAAACACTCAACAGTAGAATTGAGTTAATGAACAAACACGATTTGAAAAGTAGGCTGAAGTCCGGATGATTGACGGATCGCTGACCACGCCCACTGAGCTCCGACAGGAAGTTCCATTTCGATACTAAACAGTGCAGGTTTTGTAATTGATAGCAATAACCTGTAACAAAAAGTAAAATGGTTGGTTGACGACTTAAACGTCGTAAGTACAGCTTGAATAAGTCGTCAAAACCAACAAAAATGCTTTACATAAATCCCGACCAATGTCGGACTTATGTAGGAATGGATTAATACAAATTCCGGAAAAAAAACAGATTGAAAGAACTTTTAAAGTAGATTATGCCATACCTTGTATGCGGACAAATTCCGGAAAAAAAAAAGACTGAAAGAACTTTTAAAGTAGGTTATGCCATACCTTGTATGCGGACTTGACATTGCGAAAGTTTTGCCCCAGACTGGTAATAATAGATATTTTCTAACCAAATTACAGCTTTAATGGTATCAAAGTCTTTCTATTTGGGTAGATCAAATGGCTTTAATGTTTACCTCCCGATAATGCGTTTCTCCGTATAAATTATCCTAACAATAATGAATAAACAAATGAAGTCACTGATGCCCGAGGACAAAGTTATTATTTAAATACTTTTTGCATTACTAATATATTAGTAATTATGACACATGACCAGATCAGGCTTATCTAAATAAGGGCCGATATAGGATTCCGTAAAATAATAGCAAGCGAAATTTGTTGTTGTTGTTGTTATTGTATTCGGGTATTATCTGTATCTTTACTCGTTTAGAGAGTTCTAAAGCAGTTTTTCGTCTTCATATACCGAAGCAAAATTTTTTTATTCTAATTTTTTTTAAGCATTCAGATAAGTAAGTGGTTTTCCTTTTAACTAAAGATCACAGTCTTTTTCACCGTCCGGTCATGGAAAACCTTTTGGTAAAAGAAATAATTGATTGCTGCGAGCAATTTCTCCTTTTTATCACCATAATTTCTACCAAATTTGGCACTTTATTTAAAAAATCAAGCGCACTTTAAAATTTCATCAGCAACTCCTTTCAATTTGGACCAGTCTAAAATTTTCCCACCTGGTAATGAGTCAAAGTAGCGACCTATTGTCAGCATTATGAGCGTCCTATTCGTGGAGTCTATGTATTAAACTTATATCAACCTGGATTGTACTCAAGTGTTGTCTGTAATAAGTTTGGGTAAAAATGATAAAATACGGTCACAAATAGTTTCGCTTATTTCTAAACTTCAAGCTCATAAAGTTTTCTCGCAGTCGTCCTCTCAATTTTCATTGGTGCGTATCTACACATGTTTATTCTGCGGTAACAGTTTGCCCTCGGGTTATTTTGGATACAGTCAATTGAATCGATGTATCAAGGTGATAGAACGTTTTGAATATGAATACGAAATTCTCTTGACACCGCATGAATCAGTCATTATATTTACCTACCCACACGATGTGATGTTATTTCCAAAATATATTTTTATACGTATACTAATGTTATATAAATCTGTTCATGCGCATGTGTGCAGCGTGATATTTCGTTTTTATTATGAACGTGAATGCAACATGTTCGTGTCGTTATCCAGACTGGTTCCGCCATCGAATTTAACAATGCCGGCTTTATTAAAGTCGACAACAATACCAGTCTAATCATTATCTTGAGTTAGACTGCTTACCAGTTCTATTAACTCATTCCCACATAATCACGTTTTTACGCACCCAAAAGAAAACAGCTTTTGAAAACATTGTGGAAAATGAAGGAATTGCTTGTTACAAGCAATTTCTTCATTATCCTCAAAGTTTCATACCCCAAAAGTAAAGAAAATCCAAAATTCCATGAGCTTTAAATTGTCGTCTGCGACTCCTTTCAATTTTGACGAGTCTAAAATTTTGCCGTCTAGTATTGGGTTAAACACGATCTTTTATCCAAATTTCAAATTTTAGAATAGAATATCGTTCTTATTCACAAAAAAAAAGACGAAAAATGAGAAAAAGTCAGCGTCTAAAGAACTGGCAATGATACAATTGTTTTGTACCTAAACCCATAATTAGACGATACAATTATAGACTGGTCCAAACTTAAAGAACTTGCCGCTGCCAATTTTTACGTAGATGGAATCTTAAAAAATCAATATTTTTGGGGCAAAATAAATTATGGATGTTGAAAACATTGCGTGTAACTAGCAATTTCTTCATTTTTCAAGATGTTTTCTATTGCGTTTTTCTTGGGGGGAGTAGCAATAACTTCAACAATAGTGATGTCATCAAAACATTGGAATTTTGCCAAAAGAATAAATTAATGTATCTTTAGTTTCTTTTATCAAGATCAAGCGTTTTGATTGGTTGAAATCATTTTTCATACTTCCACGAAAAAAATTAGCAAGCAACTATTTTGTATGCTTGCGTATGAATTTTACTAAAAACTATTCAAATATCTGTTTCGTTTTACTTGGTGGCATTAAATTTAACCCATTCCCACACAAGAAAATTTTAGACTGGTCCAAAGTGAAAGAACTTTCAGACAATATTTCAAATTGATGGAATTCTATTTTTTTTCTTCTTTTTGTATAGAAAAAATTGTGGATAATGAAGAAATTGCTTGATTCAAGCAATTTCTTCATTTTCCACAATGTTTTCCAAAGCTCTTTTCTTGAGGGGCGTAAAAAGGAGGGCTTGAGTTGGAATGGGTTAAAGAAATAAGACGAATATTTTTGTTTCCAATGAGGTATAAAGGTAAAAGCTTGGACACACTGATGTATGAATCCACTTAGAGTATTCATATAGTGCGATTAAGATTTTAAGTTCCTACCTCAACGAAAAAAAAGCGAGTCTTCATTCCTTAAATGTGTAACGAAAGAGCGGGGTACGAACGTGTTTTTAGTATATTTTTAGAATAGAGCCTGAAATGATATAGCAACAGTTGGTTTCAGAAATATGCATTTCGTAGGTGGGAGAGCAAATATTCATAACTACAGCTTTAATAAAACTGTAGTTACGACATTTCTCGCCCACCAATGATGTACTTGACTTCTGATATAAATAGTACTTTACAAAACAAATGTTTCAAAGGAAATAATTCTGTTTTTAAACTTTCATGATTGACTGATTTTCTATCCTTTTTTAACGTTGATATTCTCTGCAATTCATTGCCAGCTACAGATAGTCCAATTTTCGGAAGGGCCTCTACGAACCTAGGGATAGAATTGATAATCTAAGTTAAATCATGCTTTTAGTTCAGACAACACATTATGCCAATTAAACTATTGATTTACGATTCACAAAAACGACCCAACACCTGTGACCAACGAAGTAAAATATGATATCCTGCTTCGATCAAAATATGTCTATTACATACTTTAAACGGTTGCTCTTTGACCCGTGGATTTACGACCTGTTCGCGATAATGTGAGCCACCGCCTTTAATGCTGGTATTTTAATACTTTTTTATTATTAGTATTTTTCTGGTACATTTCTTTCAATATCTAATGTTTTCTATTCCTAGCAAACTAAGCATGAATTTATGAAATCCTTAAGTTTTTGAAAACAGTAGTGTTTCTATTCGCTTTCCAAGGGAATGGTGAACTATCGCTTGGCGACAAACCATAGAAATGATCAATCTCACTGTTGAGGATAGAACAGTTAGAACGGATGAAACTCGGAGGACCAAACAATTTCCCTCTACAGATTTCTAGCAAAGTATCTCTACTATCGCTTATATGTCCAGTTCATGTTCATAATCGATAAATATATATCAATTTGATTAAGCTGTTACTGGTTTTCTTTTTCATTACAATTGAGCAACATTCATCATAGGTGGCCAATTTTTATATAGTTAAAGGTTGTCTACACCGTGTTTTAGACAGTTTTCTTTTCCTCCATTTTTCATTTTTTTTCTAAAAGATACCAAAAATTAGCAAAAAATAATATGAGTATGATTGAAAAACAATAGCATCGAATTGGTGTGCTCTTCTGGTATAAAGACAAAGACACTTTGATGAAGAAAAAGATAATGATGGATCGCGGCAGTCAATCATGGAATGGATAGATCAAACAAATGAAAACTTGCACCGGAAGAGTGCTTTGAACTCCGACATCTGTCGACATTGAAGTGAAGTACTTTCGTTAGTTCGACGACCTAAACGTCGTAACTACAGCTTATTCAAGCTGTAGTTACGAAATCCAGATCTTCAACAAACCATTTTAGATTTTTACATGTTAAAATGTCATAAATTTTGAAAAAATTAAGTTGATTAATATGTAATTGGAATTTCCAGTTGGAGCTCAGTGGGCGGGCCAGCGTTTTGAAGTTTGAAGAGAGGCACATTTAATTCCCTGGACTTAAAGACCGTTACTGGCTCGATATTTAAGAAACACGTGGAATACCACAAACGTGGGTTCATGATTGCAAAGGGTTCTCCAAAGCGTTAACAGCGATTGATTTAATATAATGCGCAACAAATATTTCGCTAATTACTATTACGATAAAAAAACAAAACAATTTAAAGACATTTTATTGGCATTGACGCCATCTTGTATTACTACGCAATATCGACATGTATATAGATTTCATTGAAATGACGTGAGTCCCTTAACCGATTCCTACCTGACAATTTTTTAGACTGGTCCAAATTCACAGAAGATGCAGACAAGAATTTTAGGTTGAAAAATTCTTTGTCTTTTGTGCTTAGAAACATTGTGGACATGGAAGAAATTACTTATTTTTCGTACTCAAAATGCTTATTTAAAAAAAAATGCGTAAAGGAATTATTCCATAGCAATGTCTTCTATTCAGTTAAGCCCATTGACATTTTAGGCATAGTTTTAATCTAGCTATCATAAGCCATGTCTAGCTGATCTTGAAATTTTTCCTAATAAAGCCAAGCAAGTTGACAGAGATAAGCCTACATCTACACGTGTGTCCAGAATCCAGACTGTTCTTTCAATGTGATTCTTACTGCTCTTTTTATTTTCTTTCAGGACCAGGGTATCCTCATTAACCCATTCCAACATAGTGGAATTTTTGACTAGTCCAAATTGAAAGAAGCTGCAGACGACAATTTCAAGTTGATAGAATTTTGAATTTTTTCGTCATTTTGGGTAGAAAACATTGTGGATAATGAAGAAATTGCTTGATACAAGCAATTTCTTCATTTTCCACAATGTTTTCAAAAGCTTTTTTCTTGAGGGGCGTAAAAAGGAGGGATTGAGTTGTAATGGGTTAATCCGTTACTTCAAAATGACGCTTTTTGACGTCCCTCAGAAAAAAGACTTAGGAAAACATTGTGGAAAATGCATAAATTCCTTGTTACAAGCAATTTCTTCATTATCCACAATATTTTCTGAATCAAAAGACAAAGAATCTTAAAATTTCATCAACTTGATATTGTCTTCTGCAATTTCTTTAAATTCGGACCAGTCTAAAATTTCCTTGTTGGTAATTGGTTAAGCATTTCTTTTTTAATTTCAGCCAGCAGAGAAGCAGCAGTCTGGTCGGCGATGGCCTCATCGGGTGTAGTTTATGCTATCACACAGGCCTGTAGTCTTGGGACACTGAACGAATGTGGTTGTGACAAGTCCAAAATGAACTTCAGACAATATTCAAAGAATAGTCATGACTTTATGTGGGGTGGATGTAGTGCGGACGTTAAGTATGGACTCAAGTTAGCCCGAAAATTTCTGGACGCGAGGGAAATAGAGCAAACGGCGAGGTCGTTAATGAATAAACACAATAATAAAGTTGGCAGAAAGGTGAGTTCGTTATGATATAATACGTCTCCCCTTATTTATAATTGACCGAACGCTCCTGTCATTTAAAGAAGAAATCGACCAATCCAACCATTATATGGACCGGTATAATATTTTAAGTCCGACATTGGCCGACATTTATACGAAGCATTTTTGATGGTTTGTTGATTTAAACGTCGCAACAACAGCTTACGCAAGCTGTAGATGCGACGTTTATGTCGCCAATCAACCATTTTACATTTTTGGAACATGTCATTAGCTCGAAAATAGCGCTTTTTAAAATCGAAATAGAACTTCCTGGAGGGCGGGGCCAGGGGAGTCAGTGGGCGGAGCCAGCGATCCGTCAGTTATTTCAAACGTTGATCCCTATGCTTATTATCATTATAAGTTTAATATAATCCAAAAGTTTACTTGGGTATCATATATAGAAAAGTCTTCGTCTGTCATTATGTGAAAACGCAATGATATATCCTGTTTAGCCATGTTGTCAAACCATGACATTAATCTTAGCACACTGACAATGCATATACTATTGATACGTATATGAAGTAAATATTATTGCGCAGACATACAGTTAGCCAAACCTTTCAATATGTATTGGTCAAATGGTAGTATTCCGCTGTATAAGTGCTTGAATTGTGAGAGGGTTGTCCTCGAAGTTTATTGGCTTTCTTTTGCTCACCTTGGAAATAAAAATACATGATAACACTAACTACAAAATAAGACTGGGGTAATATCGAAAACATTTGTAGCTTACTGCCACTAGTACAGAGCAAGTATTTCTACTGCAACGTATCCGTGCATAGTTGGTATGAATAGACTTTAAATCACTTGTATGGTCGATTTTAAGTTACTCAATGCGAGTTGTTTATTCAGTAACTCTCATTGTACCCGGTTGTTACACAAAGCAGAGCGAAAAGTAGCGTTTTGCTGTATCATCCAATCAAAACAATTTTTGTCCGATTAATGAAACTCGGTGGTCTTCTTTCGTCCGAGAATGTCTTTGAACGGTGAAAAATAAACACAGTCGTAAATCATGAATAGAATATAAAGATTGATTAATAGACAAGGGACTATAAAAACAAACATTGTGGAGGGCCTCGCATATTGAACTCTTTGAACATCTTTATGAATCCCGATCTTGAATCGAGTACACCACTTGTTGGATCAAACGGTGCATGAGAAAGAACGATTCGCAAATTGAAATAAAGGGGTAGCGCATGCCATCAAAAAAAGTGTTAGTCTCTGGCGTTATTCGGGTAGTGGCTTACATCAAATCCAAATGGTTAAATTCGTCCATATATTGTCGATATTATTGACAATACTATTGACTCAATTATTCGATAAATTGACACCAAAACATTCACACACACACACACACATGATTTATTGCCAATGCGATATATTGACAATACTATTGACAATTTATGCGTTGTATCCAAATTTTAAATATGGACATTGTAAATTATATTGATAATATATGGAGCCTTTTACAGTGTAAGGAATTTTGAAGATAGATAATGTGTTAGATAATGTAAGTTCGATGAGAAACATATACCGTACGTCACAAGAAAAATAAACTATTATCCTGATACGATTATCGAATTTTGATTACTTTTAGAACCCTTCAGACATTATTGTGGAAAAAATGAAGAAATTGCCTGTCACAAAAAATTCTTTATTTTCCACGTTGTTTTCTAATCCAAAAGATTAAAAAAAAAATGAATTCCGTTAACTGAAAAACGTCGTCTGCGACCTCTTTGAATTTGGACAGGTCTAAAATTTCTTTGTGTGGTAAATGGTTATAAACTGATATTAAAGAGAACATTTCGTGTGGTTTCTTTTTGTGTCCGATACTTTTTCTATTTGATACAAAATATTTTAACCCTTTCCTGTTCAATCCCTGGTTTTTACACTCCTATGAATTAATAATTGAGAAAATATTGTAGATAAAGAAGAAATTGCTTGTAATATATATCCACAATATTTTTTTTACACTTCTGAATGGTTATTTTTCAAAATTTAATCCAAATTAGTTTTCTTCTGAAAATACTCTGAAATTAGGTAGGTCAATTTTTTTTTTTTTTTTTTTTTTGCAAAACTGGAAATCGTTAATTTAGATCAAGGTCTGGAGCATGTTGGTAATACTTTATCGGTGTACCGGTCTATAACCTATTGACGCTCTTATACAAAGGCCAGGAGTAAAGATAGTAATCATTTTTGAAGAAGATACAATCGGTTTAAATCAATTAAATCAATTAATTGAATCACCACACGTGTATCATCGTATTGAAACTATCTTGTCAACCGAAGGTTGGTAAATGAAATCTTTCTGTATTGATAAATCTAGTCACGGTCAAGAGTTGGTTTGTCCTTGTCGTCCTTTTTGATCGTATTATAATTGGGACTATCAACCTTTGTCATCCTGAGCCCGGAATATTCGTGTTTTTGCAGGAGGTTTAGACGAAGATCAGCCTGCACTTACGTGCAGTCTGGTTTTAGTCTACACCACCACCTTGTCCCATTGAAGCCAGAATTATATATAAAAAACTAAACTTCGAAAATAAATACTGATCAACGAAAAAGACTTTCCAGTGCTTTCAGACCTTTGATTTCAATGGATTTTAAGCAGAAAGTTCTAATCCAGCATGACAAGGGTTAAGGCGAAACAGGACCTACTGGGAAATGAAAAATATCGATTATGACTAGGCGGCACGGGCTGTGCATTCTGATCATGACCGAAACATTTCACTCTTTTGTGATATTCTGAATCGAAAAAGCACTTCTATTTTTACCGTATGTTTATTCGCCAATACTTTATCTAAGTTGTCTTTGCTCTAACCTATCTGTTTTTTTGGGTTTTTTTGTTTTGTTTTTTTTTTCGAGTATTTGCTTTATGGATCACAAAAAGGGGGTCCCTTTCGCCTGACTTTATGAAACATTTCATCTAAGATATTTTACAATATAACTCAACGTCTCGCCTTCTGTTTCCTAAGAAAACAAACTTGTCTTTTTTCAATATGATTTTGTTTTGAAGTCGATTAGATTTGACTTCACAAGGCCAAAGAACTACAATTTTTAATATTAGTATCATGAGAAAACAGTTCAGGGTGTTCTGATAAAGGATATTATTCTAAAGTGTTAGCTATTTGTAAAAAAGGGGGATAATCAAATAGGTGGGTGACTGGGGTTTGTTTTTGTTAATTGCATATTTTTGAAAAAAATGATAAATTAGCGAGGATTATTCAAACTATTTTCAAATTCCATAAACAATCTTGATACTGGGCAAATGTTACCATAGAAACTGATACCAATTAACCCATTCCTACACAATCCCTCCTTTTTACGCCCCAAGAAAAAATACTTTGGAAAACATTGTGGAAAAGGAAGAAATTGCTTGTATCAAGCATTTTCTTCATTATCCACAATGTTTTCTATCCAAAAAGACGAGACAATTTAAAATTCCATCAATGTGAAATTGTCATCTGCTGGTTCCTTACATTTGGACCAGTCTAAAATTTTGTTGTGTGGGAATGGGTTAATGACCAGTGATCCGGAAGCTTAGCTCACATAAGTATCCTCGTTTAAGGTCAGTATTCATACCATCGTGTTGCTGATTGGTCATTAATGTCATATGACCGGCACTTTTTCGTGTGTATTTATTACAATATGTGTCAAACGAATGATGTATTTATTTTTTCTTTGTTTTGACATCTAGAAAAACACATGAATGTCCGACCAGCACATTATTGTCAAGCTTTTGTCTCCCACTGCCATGAGTTGCTACTTTCTGCTGCCTTTTTGGTGTTTTTTTCTCGTTAAATGTCCATAACTTTCACACTATGAAGGGTTTTGTATTGAGAAGTAATAAGCGCTTTCCCCTGTGTATACAGATTCCTATAGCCTAGTGCTATTATTAAGAATATCGAAACTTTTGACCCATGGAAAGAATATATCAAGAGAGGTCTTAAATAAAAAAGCGGATCGTTTGCCGTGTTCCTTTTTCAAATCGTAAGAGTGACATAGGCCAGGTTTCAGCGGAAAACGAGATACCACTGCTTGTTCTTATTCATTAATGAACATGAACGTGACATATCCAGCCATTTGATCTGTGCATGAAGTGTAGACACCGAGCAGCCTGGGCAGCCACTCGGGGTGTTTAGAATGTTCACTGATTGTCTATAGAAGTTTTGGGTCAGAATATATCTATAGAGTAGACAATGAAGACTAGGATCAGGCTGTGCGGAAGCACAGAATGCTCTGGATCTTTACTTAGCGGACATGTCGGTTACGGCAAATATCCTTTCAGAATTTGTCTCCCACCAATAGGTAGATAATCGTAGACTTAAGTGGGATGGAGGCTCGGAAGGGATGTAGTGGTAGTACTGGTGGTAGTACTGATGTGAGAAATAAAAAAGAATCCATGGTCAGGTGCTCCAGCCGCCGCGATATGACTGAAATACTGCTAAAAGTGGCAATAAACCCCATTCAAGCAAACAAATAATACAGTAAATGGATAAGACTGTGATAAGGGGTGTTTTAATTTTCGAAATGACACGTTAAATATGGTAAAAAGGGGAGTTTTTTCCCCTAAAAAAGAAGTTTTGAAATAAGATATTCGAAAAGTAATAAATTTTGGCATATCAAAGATACATCTCATTAGTTATTACAATTTATCTCCATTTTCACTCAAGCGTAACCATAGTTGGATAATTTATTAAAAGTTTTATCACACATCGACGTTTTGTTTAACTCATTACCACACGACACAACTTTAGACTGGTTTTAATCTAAAGAGGTTGTATACTACAATTTAAGTTGATGAAATTTTAAAAAATCCTTGTCTTTTGGGTTAGAAAACCTTCTGAATAATGAAGAAATTGCATTTAACGAAATCTGAATAGCGACTCGACCAATTAGGTCAGTTGGGTATATATGTATTTATATATCGATGGCTTAGAGCAAAAACATAGTATGGCTCTATACATTGTAGAGAGCCATACTAGGTTTTTGCTCTAAGCCCTCGATACATATCTGTAAGTAAAAATGTATTTTCAAAGCATAAAATGGGTCTCAAGCAAAAAGTTTATGTCACTAGTCAATCTGGTCTAGTCCATTCTTGTTACAGTTCAAAATGAGTCCTTCTCGCGCAATGGATTACAAAATACTTAACCCATTACAAGTCTACATAATTTCATACTGGTTCAAGCTCAAAGATGTTGCAGACGACAAATATTAGTTGATGGATAACGGAGAAATTGTTAGTGACAAATAATTTCTTCATTTTCCACAATGTTTCAAAAGTGTTTTCTTTCTTGGGGAAGGGGGATAGAAAAGCGTCTTTGTATTGGGAACAGGTTATGTTTTGTTCTTTAGAGAAGCACTAGTCCTTGTGTATGTAAAGGGTATTTCATCGTATCAAGGGCGATGGGTAGAGAATATAAAAATATCGTATCAAAATGCTTTAACACTATTACTTCACCAGCCTGAGGCAAAACCTCATCCCTAAATTTTGATCTAATCATAAAATTACATTAAAATTTACAAAATGATCATTTTAAATATGCTGAGTAAAGGTACATCAGAAAATGGTGCTCTCTGAAAAATTACCCCTAAAAGCTATCTTCAAAGTTTCTCAAGACGCATCAACTAATTAACGGATCATTGGCCACGCCCACTGAGCTCTGACAGGAAGTCCTACTTTCGATGATAAGCGTCTTTTTCTATAATAAAAAGTAAAATGGTTGGTTGACGAAATAAACGTCGTAACTATGGATTGAATAAGCTTTTGTAACGACGTTTAAGTCGCCAAACCAGCACAAATGGTTGTTATAATGTGGCCAAACGTCGGAGTTCAAAGTTCACTTCTAGTCTAAATGAATGATTTGAATGGTCAATTGATTCTTTTTTGACCTCCGTCACTTCTCGCACAATGATTTTTTACTATCCTGCAAGAGATCGGGATAACAATGTGGAACTGTGCTTCCTCGCTGTTGCTATCTTGTTGGACAGGGTTTTGGGAATTCTTTTTACTTTTTGTTGTCGTTTGCGATCAACTTTGGGTTGTCGTTTGCAAATACTTTATATTAGGACCAGTCTAAAATTGTATTGTCTGGTAACGGATTAAACGACGCGTTTGTCACGTACATATATCCGTATGAAAGACCAAGGATAGGACTATTGCTCTTGCTCTCAAAATAGTTCCATAATGTATTTCTAACTTGACATCTTCGTATTTCTTTTTGTTGTTTTGTTTTGTTATGTTATGTTTTGTTTTGTTTTGTTTTTTAAATATACCTTATTTGTTTGTTTGAATGGGGTTTTACGCCGCTTTCAACGATCTTTCAGTTATATCGCGGCGGCTGGAGCACCTAACAATGGAATCCTAGTATTTCTCACACCAGTACTACCATTACATCCTTTCCTAGCCTCCAGCTGCTATCCCACATAGGTCTACGATTATCAACCCATTGGTGAGAGACAAATAGTCGGATAGGATGAGTGCCGCCGTCGGGTAATTATTTTTGTTTCAAGAGAGGTATGAAAATAAAACCTTAATCAAACCTCTGTGTTAATTGACCAATCGCGACTGTCGATCAAGGAATCAACCGACCAATCAAATAATTTATTCAGCCCTGACCTGAGCTATTGGCCGCCATTTTATTTACCTTTATTGTTGGTTTGGCTAATTGCAATGTAACTACAGCTCATTCAAGCTGTAGTTACGATGTTTAGTTAAAAAACACAGCTATTTTACTTTTTTATTACATGCTACTTGCCAAGGAATTTTGCGAAATACCGCACTTAAAAATCGAAGCGTAACTTTCTGACAGAGTTAATTGGCGGGGCCAGCGATTTGTGAATTTGCACACATCCATAACAACAAAATATTCTCTTCGTCTTTTAAATCATGATGTTCTTCCTCGAGAGGTAGAGCTTCGGCTTTCCGATCAAGATGCCCCGAGACCGCTTCCCGTGAGCGGTTATAGATCTTACTTCTGTCATTGGCCCACATAATCGAAGCGAGTACTGTTGTATTCTCCAGTAAGTAGAATCGAGGGGGATTGATCTAAGTTGGCAGAACTCGTTTCACAATCGTTGTGAAATAAATACGTTTAAACCAATCTTTTACATGAACTACTGGCGAATTTGTGACCTGTCAAAAGCAAATGAACCATCTCGGAACACCAAACAGCATCGACTCTGCTTTGGCTATTGATCAAGTTCGAAACCTTTCGCTCTTAATATATTTTTGTATACACCTTACAATTCTTGGAATCCTGGAATAGACAGTCAGCTAGGGGATAAGTCCCAGAGACTACCAATCTAAGAACCATTCGACCTTTAAACTTATTCATCTAGACCAGAGGTGAACTTTGAACTCCCATTTTTGTTGGTTTGGCGACTTGAACGTCCTAATTACAGCTTACTCAAGCCGTAGATACAACATTAAGGTCGCCAACCATTTAACTTTATCTTACATTTTACTTGCAATAAATTTTGCAAAATAACACCGCTTTAATATGTAAGTCGAACTCCCTGTCGAAGCCAAGTGGGCGTGGCCAAAGAACCTTCAGTTGGCTCTTTTACACAGGTGTCTTATACAAGTTCAAGAGTCAGATGGTTCATTTCGTCTGTACGGACGGACATGGTCCCTCTGATTCACGAACCTTGAGAGCATCATTCATGACAGATGGAAAAATTAATATTAAATTACACACACAGTTGCTTTACGGATATTTGTGAATTTGTTTAGTATAATTATGATATTCATTTAAATTTTCCATTGACTTGCTGTTAAATACAGGAGTTTTTTGTATTCAGGACCCTATACAAGTAATTAGTGGCTGGGTTTGATAAGTTTAGTTCTTTTAAAGTTTCATTAAATAGTAATTTGTAATTGGCAAGCCCGAAAGCAGATAGAGCTACTATAAAGGTGGTTGATCGAACAATATCCCCTTTTCTCACTTTTTTACCCTGTTTTGCCTTTCTTTTTTCGGTTTACACATACTTTTGTACTTTGCAATATTGTGCATAACTTTTTTTAATTTTGACCAGTTTAAAATTTTGGCGTCTGGTAATTGGGTTTATACTAGGCTCGCACACATGGGGAAATAAAGCAACCCCGTTAGGTGTACAAATAGACGGATCATTACAATGCTTTTAAATGTAGCCTATTCGCGCTTTGAAAAGTTCAAGATGTCATTTATCAGGAGCATATCTTCTTCATATACGGATGGATTTCAAAATAACTTAGCTCAGTCGTTGCCCTTGATGAGTATTAGTGTCGTGAGAAAGGTTTTTTTGAAAACGCCTAAGTTCAAGGTCACATCTTATGGTCAGTTGACAAAAAGGCAGTTCAAACAAAAATGTTGTATATATAACCCCATACTTTGACTTCGAACTGCCCTTGACCAGACACATAAAACAACTCTCTCAACAAATATTGCTTTGAGATGAAGATGAAAAAATAATTATATGTCACGCAAGATGTCAAGTTACTGAATTACAGCGTATATTGCTTTTCAATAGTTGACCGTCTGTGTCATTGCATTCTTTTACATAACTACAGAAATATAATCACTTTGTAGTCTGGTCTTCAGTCTGCCCTGCAGACAGATCATTTTAGACTTGAATACGTTGGTTATCAATATATTTCTTAAAACCCACTACTATACGGCAAAATTTTAGACTTGTCCAAATTGAAGGGAGTTGTAGATGACAATTATATGTTTATGAAATTTTAGATATTTCAACTTTCTGTGTAGAAAACACTGTGGAAAATGAAGAAGTTGATTGTTTACATCTGTTTTGAAGATTATTTTTCTTCGGCGGTGCCAAAAAGCGTTATCGTATGGGAATGGGTGAAAACTATCAACAACTTTCAGTACGATTTTCTGCACCTTAATCGGAACTTTCAGATTTCAAACCTTGAGCCTATTGGTTCGAGCCCCTTGTTGGTTCTTGAGGGGAAATGCTCGGAAGCGACGACGAAAACTAAACTCCTGTTGAAGTAGATGGGCGGGTCAAACGGAGTAAGTGGGTGGGGCCAGAGATAAATCAATAACGCATTACCAACGACAACGTTTTGGACTGTTCCAAATTGAGAAAGGATACAGACAATTTCAAATTGCTATGTCTTTATGAGTAGAAAATAATTTTGAAAATGAATAAATTACTTGTAGCAAGCGATTTCTTAAAGGGATTATCAGTGTTTTTGAAACCTGGATTAGAAAAAATTGCTTTTAAACGAACTTTTAATACTTAAATTTGAGTAAGTTGCTGTCTTGGCAGTAATCTAATAGGCTTAAATGGCTTTTAGTAGTTATACAGCGGAATTTCAGGTTATCTTTTAGATATCATGGAATTCGGCTGTCCACATCGCTAGACCTCGTTTGCATATGACCAAAAGTCAACGGAAGGTAACAAATTGACAAGCGAAACAACAAACGTCCGAAACCATGTCACATCAAATGGTTAGCGCAAAACTGTGGTACGTGTTCATAATCGTAATAACGCTTGAGACAGTTTTTGACTGATCTTTATAGAATTAAAGACCGGCTAGCGAACATAACTCCTGATGACGTAACGATGGCGTTGGTTTAATGAAATTCAAACAAAATGCGAGATTCCAACGGTTTTGAGCGCCACATGGTTGACCCGATATTCTTAGCAACTGATTCGGCTTATCTAAAAATAGGTTAATAGCCTACAGCCTACGTAGGTTTTTAGAAAAATACCCTGTTTTTTTTCTGATAAGCGACCTCTGGTTTGCGAAAAACTACTTTTCAAAAAATTGCATCCAAATAGTATATGAGGGGGGATAGAAATAATTCAAATCTGTGACATGAAAAAACAACGATTCCATCTTTAACAACTTTGTATACCCAACTTTTTTTCGGGACCGTAAAAAAGCGCGATTGTGATGGAATGAGTTAGGAAAAAAAGAAGATGAAGAAATCTGTCTAGCAGATATTTTCTAGTTACCTCGGTGGCGCTGTGGTCAGTTTTTTAATTTTTCAAATTCAACCACAAGTTGTTTTATGGTCTCTGTTACTTACCCTCCGAGCGAAAGCGTTTTATTCCCCGAGTGAAAAATTAAGAACACGTTTTTCTGCTAACTGTGCGAAAGACTTTCTATTGGTCCGTCTGATTGATTGACAGATCACTGGTCACGTCTACTCCGCTGACCCCGCCCACTGACTCCTACAGTAAGTTCTACTTTGATATTGAACGGTGATTATTGTGCAAAATTTATGGCCAGTAACATGTAGCAAATAAGTAAAAGTATTGGTTGGCGACCTAAACGTCGTAACTACAGCTTATTCAAGCTGTAGTTACGACGTCTCAGTCGTCAAACCAACAAAGCTAATTACATAAATATCAGCCAATATCGGAGTACAAAGTTCACTTCAGATCGAAATGAATGATTTGGTTGGTCGATTGATTCTTTGGTTGAATCCGCGATCCGTCAGTTCTCTGTGAGCACAAGGCTATGCAATTTGCGTTTATCTTATCTGGTATATCATTTTATAGCTTTTGTCATTACGCATCCACTGATGTGAAGTTCAGACTCATTCACTGCGGCACATATCTTTTCCGACATTTTTCTCCCACCAATGGGTGGATAATCGTAAACCTACGTGGGATAGCAATCAATCAATCAATCAATTAGACTCATTCAAGATGAAAGTTATTTATCGATGCGATAAATTCTGGGGCTGGCCATCATCTTGGCAAATGCTAAATCTCTAACACCAATTGACATAATTTAGGCTTGTCCTTGTTTCAGCTCACCTGGGTTAACGTACTCATTGCGAATTTTAACTCATCCCGTACAGTGACGCTTTAAGACAACCCTCGAGAAAAACAATTGGGAAAACATTGTGTAAAATGAAGAAATTGCTTGTAACAAGCAATTTCTTCATTTTCCTCAATTTTTTCTACCCCAAAAGTTGAATTAAAACTAAAATTCCATTAACTGTGTTTTTTTTGTCTGCAACTCCTTTCAATTTTGGCCAGTCTAAAATTTTGCCGTCAGATAATGAGTTAAGATATTCGAATGTCCGTTGTGCTTCGTCAATAATCCAGTAAAACCACTCTACAATAGAAAGGGGGCATCTTTGACTATTATCTTGTTACCACTCTATATTTCACTATCATAGCTCGATAGAAAGAAAGAAAAAAATCTCAAACTTGCAGTCATAATCATAAGGAAGAAAACTATTGAATGTGGTGACAGTCTGATGAATATCACAGAAAAAGGTGCCTTGTTGAAAATCACCATGTTACCACTCTCCAAGTCACAATTTTGATCCAATATTTGAGTGAGTTCGCCATTGAATATTGTGACATTCTGACCAAATTCTAGAAAGAACCTTGCTGAAAATTACCTTATTACCGCTCTATGGGTCACAATTATGGTTTGGTCTTTCTCAAACTTGCTGAAAATGTCTGATAGTTAAGAGGAAGATCTCTTTTGAATATGGTAACATTTTGGGTCGTTTCAAGGGACGGGGGGATGGGGTCTTTATCTACATCGACTCTAGATGTCACAATTTTTGCTCAATCTTTCTCAATCTTGCTAAAATGCTTTTGGTGTCACGAAAGAAGATATCCTTTGAATATGGTGAAAACATTTTGCAATTTCTGCATTTCAGACAATGTTTCCAAATTGTTCTTCTTGAGGGGCATCCACAAGCGCCATTGTGTGGGAATGGATTAAAACTTTTATCGTATAAGGCTTGTTGTAAATATTTTCTTCGTCGTCCAAAATAGTTTTTTAAAGGTTTTTTATGGTTGGTTGAAATAGGGGGTTGAGTTTGGCTTAACTATATGTCTTTGATAGCAAAAAAGCATCAGAGGGAAAAAGGGTGAGGACATTCCGCAACGGAGCGGAACACTCATTTTACGTTATCTGGGTAAATAACCTAAAGCTCGGTGTCTTTTTTGTCAAAACTAATTAATTATTACACCTGATTTATTTTCAATCAGTTCCTCTACGGTTTCAAAGCCGAGCACACTTGACAATGTTAACAAGAATAACCACCAATGTATCAAATTTCAGTAAGAAAGGTGAACAAAAGGTGCGTGGCGAATGTCCTTAAACGTGAGACGCAATTGAAAGAAAGGGCGAAATGGGTAGAAAGGAATATTACTCGTAAATTGTAAATGTCATATCTTGTCATGTTTTGTAAGCGAACTGATATTGATCTTATTTATTCTCTTACTGTCTGTGGTCTTAACCCAATTCCGACACAACAAAAATTTAGACTGGTACAAATTCAAAGGAATTACAGACGACAATTTAAAGTCATTGAAATCTTAGATTTATTCAAATTTCTGAGTAGAAAATATTGTTGAAAATGAAGGATATGCTTGTGACAAGCAATTTCTTCATTTTTCACAATGTTTTCTTCCAAATCGTTTCTCTTCATGGGCGTCAAAAAGTGTCACTGTGTGGGAAGGGTTAAACCATTTTAATACGATGTTTTTTCACATTTTCTTTTCTATCTTATGTTGTTACTTTCATTCTTTGATTTTTTTCACTTCCATTTTTATTCCTTCGCTCATTAGTTCATTGATTCACAAATTCATACCTTGCTCCATCCATCCGTCTTTTTTCTTTCCTTCCATTATTCCGTCCTTCTCTCCTTATAATTTTCCATGTTTAATAATCTGTTCCATACCTTCCTTTCACCCTTCCTTCATTAGTTCACTCGTTCACTTTTTCATTCATTGATGCACTCTTTCTTTCTTCGTTCATTCATTCACTTCATATTTATCACTTCACGGGATATAATAGGTACAGAAATCAACAATTTTCTTGCAGATGAATTTCTTTTCTCTACGACTGGGGCAAAACATAAAAATAATTTTAACAAATTTTATGACAGGAGGGTATATTCATTAATATCGTATAAAATCTGACATATCGAAATGACAGCGCATTATGAGATTTTAAATTAAACTGTACAAATTCCACACTTCTTCATATAAAAATGTAATGGTGTATATTTGAATTATCCCATTAAATATAGAGCCTTTGGTAATTATTTAAAGCGAACCTTTTGAAATTCAAGTTCGGTCATCGACTTTAGTGTTGTATGTACTAAGAAAGGGCTATTTTCATATTTCAGGTGAATGATATATTGAATGCTAAAAAGATATGTTTTATATCAAAACTATGTCAACCCTTTCCCGTAAAATTCCGGATTTTATATCCCTGGGTTTCTATACTTGAGAAAAGATAGGAACAAGCAATTTCTACTTTTTCTACAATATTTTCTGTCTTATAGGATGGCTTCTTTTTGAATTGTACTTACTTTCTAATGGCGTCTGCTACCCCTTTGAATTTGGACAAGTCTAAAATGTTGAAACCAAAACAGTAAAGGGTTCAACTCTATAATTGAAATAAACCGCATAACATCAGCATATCTGTCATTCAATTTCCACTCAATGACACGGTTAAAGGTCCCCCCCCCCCATAAAAAGAAAAACATTGAGGAAAATGAAGAAATAGCTTCATACAAGCAATTTCTTAATTATCCACAACGTTTACTAGCCCAAAGGTACAAATAATCCAAAATACCATAAGCTTTAAATTGTCTGCTACTCCTTTGAATTTTGACCAGTCTAAAATTTTGTCGTCTGGTATTGGGTTATTTATGTGTTGACTCAAGACTCGCGTGCATCAACTTATCCAGTACGCATGCTCAAGTGCTGATACACATTCCCTAGACCGTCGCCTACTTTAATCCCCAGAGTCGTTGAAAACGGTCTTTGGGCTGTTAACGGATTGCTTATGCTCGAATCTTGCCAAAAACGTCTCAACATTCCCGAAAGTGATAATTAAGCTGTATACTAGAGTAGCTATGCCTTAATCATTTACACTCACTCGAACTCTACCTCTGTAAATTGATTTACCGTGCTTCTTTTAATATATTCAAATAGTTCACGAATTGCATTTGTCCCGAAAATTTTGACATTGTGTATTGGAAGTCTTCGTTTACACATGTGGTGTTTGAGATTTTAAGAAGAAAAGGATTTTTTTCTCTCTTATATAAATTCTTTGTTATTATCTATTTAGCACTTTAAGTGATGTTTTGTTTATAACAGCTAAAAAGTTATTGATATAATCTTTATGTATCATTTTTTCAACGATATCAAATTTGTCTTTGCGAGAGTAGCATTAAGAAAACTTGCAAGGTATGTATATTTCTCCATGCATCCTTTATACATAATTTACATTCTTATTTGTGTGTTTATTTGTACCAAAGAAAGCAAAGACCTTTGTCCAAAACTAAAGCAACGCAGTGTAAGCTAATTGAATATTTATCCAGAGTGAAAACAATGGCAGCCTCGTGAAGACATTACAATACGTGTTTGACCAATTCCCTTTTTTTTTTAAATTCCAATCTGGCCTAAATTGAAACAGGTTGCAGACGACAATGAAAATAATTAACAATTTGAAATAAAACCATCCTAATTAGTAGAAAAACACTGTGGGAAAAGGAGAAATTGCTTGTTACAAGCAATTTCTTCTTTTTTCACAATACTTGTTCAAGTATAAAATCACAGCGACGTTGAAAATCCTGGGTTTTTAAGAAAAAGGTTACAAACCTATTTACAAAAGATATACTGATCAAAACTCAATGGGCGGGAAGTTGCAGACGGTCTTAATTTGGTGGAGTTCTAAAGGTCTATGTTTTTATGACAGTGTTGTGGATAATGAAGAAATTGCTTCTGAAAAGCGATTTCTTTATTTTCCATGCTGTTTTCCACGTTTTTTTTTTTTTTTTTTTTTTTTTTTTTTTTTTTGTTTTTTTTTTCAGTAGGGGCATAAAAAGCGTGATTGTTTGGGAATACGTTAAAGTAAATATAATATTTAAGTCTTTCTGTTTTGCTGTTTTATCCATGAATTTAACTCTTATGCTATTTCACAGTCTGCAAATTTTCCTTCACAAACCAGACGACTGATATAAACCCACTTCAAAAAGAATACTCATCTCTTCATGCTCAATTTATCGTCTGCAATGTTTCAATCACAAATTGGCGGATTTTTTGTTCCAAGTCTATTTTACACGTCATTGATTACGTAGGGTTTAGACTGATTTACTGGTCTACTAATTAGTTAAACAGAAAAGGCAGGGAACACTCGTAAACCCGACACGATTTAGCAGACGAAGAAAACAGAAAGTACTTCATTACTATTGTTGATTGGTTTCTATATTACCGTCTACTTTGAACTTGACTTTTCTTTTGAATTTCAGATGTTTTGCAAAACATTTAGAAAATTAGTATAGATTTTTTCTTAATTCATTCATTCATTTATTTTACTAAGCTTACTAAAAGTCACTGTGTAGACAGACGAATTAACCGATCGCGGCTGTCATTCAAAGAATCGGTCGAACAATCAAATCATTCATCTAGACAGAAGTGAACTTTAAACTACGACCATGATTGGCGACATTTTGGTTGGTATGGACATTATTCAGTTATTCAAGTTGTAGTTAAGACATTCATACCGCCAACCAACCATTTTACCTTTTCGTTACATAATACTGGCAAAAATTGCAAAATAACGACTTTTGATATCGAAGAGAAACATCCTTTCGGAATCAATTGGTGTGGCCAGCGAAGTCAGTGGGTGTGTCCAGCGGAGTCAGTGGGTGTGGCCAGCGGAATCAGTTTGATTGGTCAATCTATTTTTGCTTGATAGCGGCCATTGGTCAATTTGCTTTACGAATTTCTTCATTTTTAAACGAGTCTCGCTTGCGACATAATTTAGACATCACCGTTATTGCAAAACATATCGAATCTAGAATTACCTTCTTTAACGTCATTATTATCACAAGTTAACAATAATTACACAAAAAATGGCCGCCTTCGTGTAAATATTTTGCCTGGATGATTTACACGACCACCGGATTTCTTACTCCAATATCTCACCTTGACACGCGTGATGGATGACGTCGAAATGAAGAAATGAGAAAAACCCGATGAATATAATGCAATAATATTAATTTATATCCGCTTTTGTGCTCATCTGTTAGGTTAATCACGTCTGCAGGTGTCTGTCTGACATTTTTCCCACGACAAGTAGTGCATACGACAAAATGATGTGTTCAAGTGGGTTTCTTAACTATATTCGCGAAACATGCTCTACTTCATAGTGCATTGACGTATCGCTGGCCCCGCCCACTGACTCCGCTTGCCTCCTCGGGTCTTCCGCTTTTCAAACGTTCTAGATAACTCTTTGTTGCAAACTGCTTGTAATAAATTTTGCAACATAACGCCGTTCAACATCTACAAATTAGATGTAAGTCGAACTTCCTGTTGGATGACAGTGGTAGGGACCTTCTATCCGTCAATGGATGTGGCAAAGTCTCCGTTGTCGTTTACATCGAACTATATTAGCCCCAGTAGTCAATGAATCCCCGTTTATTGGAACAAGTGATGGTCAACAGGGTCTTGTTGTTTCTTAGTTTTGTACGCGCAAGGACTCAGTCATTAGGCTGTTTTGCCTTCAGTCGTTGACCCGCTTAGGCATTATCAACTGATCCCAGCGAGGCCGTGCTTGTCTTACAATACCCTAGCCTTTGATATTCGTACTAATTTCTTAGATTGCATTATTGCTACGTGACAAGACGATACTGAGAACATCTACCATCTTGTATTTAGATCATTTGTCTCTCACCGATGGGCGATTTAAAAGAAGTGCGCATAAACAAGATAACGTCGTTGTCATTTTACAAGCAATTTCTTCATTGCCCACAATCTTTCCTAATCTTTTTCTAGAGGAGCGCAAAAAAGGCGGGGCTCTTTTGGAATGGGTCAAAGGATTGAAATTCACAAGGAACACCAACGAATTTGCAACCAAAAGATCCAGAGTTAGATATCCACGGGGGTCTACTTGTAGCCTAGGTAAGCTGTAAAACGCACAGATCTTTTTTAACCTAGCATTGGTAGACACAATCGGAAGAGAACATGTATATTTCATATCAAGCATTGAAAAATAGAGAGGGGTACTTCTAAGTATTAATGACTTGTTCCAGTATCTTTATTAGAAAATTAGTTTCAAATCGAACATTTTTTAGACAAAATAATCATAATAAAGCACGAAGCATCATTAATGATCCGCATTTACCATCTAGTTTCAATAATAACGCCCTCATGTCAAAATAAACCATAATTTGACCCCCTCATACGGAAAGGGACCAGGGTGAACTTTTCAAATGTGTGCTTCCAAATTTAATTAGTCTTAGGTGTGTTTTATACTAAAAAAATCATAACAATTTATCCTGATACAATAAGTCAGCATAAAAATAATAATAAAAAAAGATAATGATAAAAAAGCAAGCTATGCTATTAAAAGTTAACTCTTCCTAACGTCATTTTGACGTTATTTCATATTAGACGTCTTTTACTAATGTGGATTATTTTCTCCCGCCGGGTCACGGATACATCTTAACCAGATCCTTATAAAACTAAATATATTTTTAAATTAGTCTTATTAATAGTTGTTCGCCTTGTATTTCATGATGTTGGGAAATTAATGGTCAATGGCTAATAATCAAATATAACAAATGACGTGAATCTCAAAGCTTTTATCCGCGACGTCTATAATAAGCCGAGGTCTAAATTTGATGTTGAACTTGTCCTAATTCAAAGGGCTAGCAGACGACATTGTTAATTAAGTACAATTCAAAAAGTAACCATCCTATATGATAAGAAAATATTGTTGGAAAAGAAGAAATCGCTTGTTACAAGTAATTTATTTATCTATTTTTTTTTTTTTTTTACAATATTTTCTCAAGTATAATATCGCAAGGACGTAAAAACCAGGGATTATATGGGTGAACAGTGTTCGGCTGGTCCTCTATAAAGAATATATGGGTGAACAGGATAGGGGGTACAGTTGAGAATGGCGAGGTTATCAATCGAATGCTCTCCCTTGTAATAAGTTTTGGTTTTTTTCCTGTCCAGGTCGCTTTGTAGGGGTGATCGTTCATGCGAGATTGACAGTATTCATGCAACCTTAGTGGAATGATATCTAACTACGACGTTTGTGCTTTCAATATATCGCAACACTACACTTACTTGTTACCTTTAAAAGCTCGGGTTTGTTAATGTGCAACTACCGAGAAAATAGAGTTTCACTTTGCCACCGAGATTTTGAACGAAAGTAAAAAACAATTCTCAAGTTAATGCAAAATGTCAAAAATGATAAAATCAATGCAATTTTGCAAATCGAATAACGCATGATGTACCACACTTTACATGGTTTAATTCCGTTGTCTTCTTTTTTAACCCACTAAAAGACGACAGAAATTCCAAACTGGTCCAAATTCAAAGAAATTCTAGATATCGATTATTTGCTTCAGAAATTTTGAACATTTTTGTAATTTTGGATGGAAAAAAATATGGATAATGAAAAAAACTGCTTAACAAAAGGATTTTCTTAATTTTCCGGAATGTGTTTTGGAACCTACTTCCTGAGGGGCGTAAACATGCAGGGTTGTTGGGAACGAAATAACCCCTTCCCACGTGACAAAATTTTAGACTGTTCGAAATTGAAAGAAGCTTCAGACAACAATTTCAAATTTGTCGGATTTTTTTCGTCTTTTTGGATAGAAAACATTGTGGATAATGAAGAAATTGCTTGATGCAAGCAATTTCTTCATTTTCCGCAATGTTTTCAAAAGCTGTTTTCTTGAGGGGCGTAAAAAAGAGGGCTTATGTGGGAAAGAATTAAGGAATTTGAACTATGTGTTATCGTGAAAGGATTAATGATCAAAAGTTATTTACTTTCACCTTTTAAAAAACAATGAACTCCAGGATTCTGCCATCTTGTTGTAACACGCGCAGCGAATGATCTCGATACCCCTTTATACGTGAGGATGACATTTTCAGAGAACTTAATTAACCTATTACCAGACAGAAAAATGAACTGGTCTTAAATTGAAGAAATCTGCAAGAGTCGCTTTACAATAGGTTAGAATTGAACGATAAAAGCCAGATTTGACAGATTTAGTTATGGAATATTACAAATTATTTAACTTCTCTCTAGCTATCAAAGCGTCCGCTTTGGTAGCTTTAGATAACAGAAAAAACTTTGAGGTCTTCTCAGAGTTCAACCAGTGCTTAACCACTAAATCCATTGAATGCCTATGCCACAAAAGGTGGTTCTTATTTCGGAAATATTGTAACCTCTGCCACTGCTTTTAATGGCCACATGAATTAACTTTATTAAAATCGTAGGCAACTCCTTCAAAAGCATGTTATTTAAGCTATTCCCATCGAATCGCATTTTTGAATCATCTCAAGAAAAAAGCGTTTGAAAACATTATGGACAATAAAGAAATTGCTTGTGACAAGCAATTTCTTCATAATTGTCTACACTGTTTTCTACCCTACAATGCATTTTTTTCTAAATTCCACTATTCATGGTAACCTTTGACAAAAAAAAAAAAAAAAAAAAATACTCAATAAAAGTATGCTTTGCTAGCTTACAGTACTTTAAGTACATTGATTTTATATTGTTTCAAGAGTTTTATTTATTCACGCGTCAACATGCGGAATTATGTTTCAATGGGTGTAATCAGAAAGAAAAGTTTGACTTAATAAATTCTCCCGATGGTTTTGCTATCCTTGAATCAGGACTATTTCTTGATAGTTTCCCTTTTATTATTTTAACCCATTACCATACAATCCCACATTTTCATGCTCCCAAAATTAGCGGGGGGGCAAGTGGAGTCAGTGGGCGGGGCCAGTGGAGTCAGTCGGCGGGGCCAGTGGAGTAAGTGGGCGGGGCCAGTAGAGTCAGTGGGCGGGGCCAGTGGAGTCAGTGGGCGGGGCCAGTAGAGTCAGTGGGCGGGGCCAGTAGAGTCAGTGGACCGGGTCAGTGATCCGTCAATTGGATACCGAGACTCTTAATAAAGCGAGTGCTCTTTGAACATCGATTATAACTCTATTTCTAGTTCTACTTGAAAGCTTACATAGACGTTTATAAAGTTTAAAAGAGAAATAATTCTAACTGTTTCGGATAGACTGGTTCAGACATGTGGACAAATTATGTCAAAACTACAGTAACACGCTTCCTCCTTTTTTTTCCTGAAACTATTTTTTAAAAAAAATCAAAGCCCTAGATGTAGAGTTGAAATACTTAAAACGCATGAATAGAATGTAAGAGAAAAAAAGAAGGGCTGACAAGACGGCTTTTCTTGCCTAATCATTCTTGTACAAAAACCAGGGCTATTTTCTATACATGCACTGGTAAAGTTTGATTAACTAATCTGTTTAAGTGCATATAAACATAATAAAGTGTAATAAGGGTCTATTTGCTTGTCAGTTATGTTTATTCGTTTATCTATCGGTGAATATTGTTCAATGAGGTGTCATAAAGAATGCGCTGATTCATTTATTACCGATCATCCTTTATATAATATTTCACGTTTTACTAGTTACAACCAATTGACCAAAACGCGTCTGTCAATCAAGGAATCAACCGACCAATCAAATCATTTCTTCGGTGTGGACATAGGCTTTTAATTCCGACATTTCCCGCGATTTTATTAACCTTTTGTAGGTCTGGCGACTTTAACGTGGTGACTACATCTTATTTAAGCTGTAGTTACGACGTTTAGGTCGCCAACAGACCATTTTACCTTTTTACACGCTACTGGCCATAAAGTTTGCTAAATAACGCCGTTAAAAATCGAGCGGGATTTTCTGACGGAGTTAAAGGGTGGGGCCCTAGGGTGTCAGTGGGCGGGGCCAACGATTGGGCAATTAGGTATCAAACTACATGTATTCCACAAAATATTTAGCCATTCCTCAAATGGTATGATGCTGGTTGCTGCTGTCTTTGTTGCTGTTGTCGTCGTTGCCGTCGTCACCGTCGTTGTTGTTGTTTTTGTTGTTGTTGATGATGATGGTGGTGGTGGTGGTGGTGGTACTTGCATGCTAGGTTGCTCTATAAGCAACACGGTACAGTAGAATACCGTAACTCACCATACAAATACCAAACAGAGAAATACGATACGTAATGCATAATACAAATACTACACTACATCACGATGAGATACAATTAACTCTTTCCTGTTTTTTAAAATATTAGACCGGTCCAAATTAAAGATCTTGCAGATGACAATGAAAAGTAGGTGTAATTTGAAATGAAATTATTTGTTTGGGTAGAAAATAATTTGGGAAAAGAAGAAATTGCTTGTTACAAGCGTTTCTACTTTTTTCACTATATTTTCTCAGAAAATCACAGCAACGTAAAAAACTGTTTTTACAGGAAAGGATTAAATAAAATGTGATACGTTTTATCAAATCGGTGGTCACGTCTACTGTCTCCAATGGGAAATTCGTTTGTTGTTGTTTTTGTTGATTTGTTGTTGTTGTTGTTGTTTTAAATGTTGACATGTTGTAAAAAAGGTAAATATAGCTGGTTTCGACCTAGACGTGGTAGCAAGAGTTTGAATACTTACAACAGCTTAGTCGCCAAACCAACTAAAATGCTTCACATAATTGTCGATCAACGGCGTTCATAGTCTACCTCCGGTCTAACTGTGTGATTTGATTGGTCCATCGATTTTTTATTTGCATCGCGATCCGTCAGTTCGCATACAATAGCAGGTTTAATTGTTCACAAGAAAATTCTTTGGTCTCAAGCTAGTGACCTATTTCGACCTTGGAAGAGATCTAAACAAGATAAACATTCTGACCATTTCAGGCTGTGTCATTCAAAAAAGCCTACACTGAGCATGTTGATCTAAAGTGAGCAAAAAAAATAATTTCAACCAAAATAGTATGTATTTTGTGGTTGTATATATCCCTTTGGGATTTTTTTAATTATTATTTTAATAACAGTGGTGTAGTTTATATGCAACATCACTCTTATATGAATATGTCTTTGAAAAATGTGTTACATCTGCACCGGAAATAGACAATGAATTTGTAGACCATTCTTTTTTACGTGCACCATATACTACACAGACTGTCATAATACAATATATTTGAGTATAGACGGTACAGTTAACCAAATCCCACTCAGTGACGCCTTTAAACGCCCCTCAGGAAAAAAAAAACTCATTCCCACACAGTGACGCTTTTCACCGCCCCAATATGAAAGCTTTGGAAAACATTGTGGAAAATGAAGAAACTGCTTGTAACAAGCAATTTCTTCATTTTCCAAAATATTTTCTACCCAGAAAGTTGAAAATCCAAAATTTCATAAACTTTAAATTGTCGTCTGCAGCTTCTTTCTATTTGGGCTAGTCTAAAATTTTGCTGTCTGGTAATGGGTTAACCGTAGTTAAGGAAGCACTGGAGCAGGAGGTGCATTGGGATAGACAGACGCAAATATTGTGACAATTTTGTGTTTACTCAGTTAATCTGATAGTTTTCACCAATCCAAACACGGTTAAGAAACGAACTTTATTCAAACTATGGTGCGAACTCATGCTACATATTATTATATGCACCAAAGAGAAGAAATGGATTTTGACCGCTGCTCCCATTTTTACAGCTAGGTGGACTGGGGTACTATCTGTAAAGTGTCCTGACCAAATATAAAACACTCCTTTTACGGGACTCGAACCCACAATCATCCGTCTAGGAGTCGGACAGTCTAAACTACTCGGCCAACAAGCCAGACTATATATATATGTCGGTTATCCGACTTCAAGATCACAGCCATCAGAGTCTTCGGTGCTTTGATACAAGTTTGACAATCCTTGTTACATAAAGGTGCATAAACTTACACTAGACCCCACTGACAGCAGTCACATTACGATTTATTGGAGGATAAACGGTGCAAACAAATTTGATTCGTATCTAACCGTTCCCTCAGTACCCCACACGTATTTGTGAAAACATTGGAAAGTAGAATGCGTTATGACAGATAGACTGGCTAAATTTTGTGGGATTTAATGCCGCTTTCAACAGGATTCAGCGCATCTTACTGAGGCTTCCTGTGTATGCAACCCTTGACGACGCTAGATACGAGCCACTGCTGCTGATCCCACAAAGACTACTCAAAGATAAATGTTATGACGTAAAACGCGACTTGGGCTTTCCCTCTTATTCCTTGTTCCCAATGTCAGGAATATAGCTTTCTTAGACTTTCGAGCTTTTTTCCTTATGTCAGGAACATAACTTTCTAAACTAAAACCCTTAACCCATTACAAGACGACAAAATTTTAGACTAGTCCAAAATCGAGGCTGTCGAGAGAACAACTTAAAGTTGATATGGTAAGAACATTGTTGATAATTGCTTGTAACAAGCCATTTCTTCATTTTCCACAATATTTTCAAAAACTGTTTTTCTTCGGGCGTCAAAAAGCATCATAATGTGGGAGTGGGTTAAAATGGGTAAACTGTACTCCTATAGATACCAATAGGATACATAATACCTGCCCCGATGAAAGTTTCGTGTAAGAATCTTCGTTAACAACAATTACAAAAAAAAAACTGTACGCGATAAATTTTCGACAATGAGTTAGATTACCTGTACCGTAATCATGTTAACCCTTTCCTGTTCAAATACGGGATTTTACGTTCCTGTGATTTTATACTTGAGAAAACATTGTGGTAAAAGAAGAAATTGCTTGTAACAAGCAATTTCGTCTTTTTCCACAATGTTTTCTACCCTATTGAATGGTTCTTATTCAAATTAAATCCACTTTAAAATATTGTCTGCAAAACCTTTGAATTTGGACAGGTCTAAAATTTCCAAAAACGGGAAAGGGTGAAACTGAAATCTGAAGTGTGAGAAATCAGTTACGTTATACGGGGTCCGGTCAAAGTGTAATTCGAAAAGCATGTAATTGGTTAAAGAACGCGGGATATTACCAATAAGCTAGCGCCGTAATCTGGGGGCGACCGATAAGGTGGCAATAAATTTCAATTACCTTTAATTGACTTATATTGCTTGATTGTTTTCCCGCATAATCGGCGTATTTAAAACTACCCTGTATTATATTTTATACTGTAGATCATCACAGATATGATTTCGATCCGAATTGGTCTGTAGATCGTACAGACGTTCAGGAAGAGCAGTATTACCCCTTTCAATTTCGTTTCGGGTAAAGGACTGCTGCTCCTTGTTGAACAGTTAGTCATAGGCTTCCGAGGCGGGTGACCAACTGTGTCCTTTCAATAAAGGATCCAGCGTGGCCTCTGGACTCGCAACCCTAAATCAGTCTGCTTACTCGATGATACTTGCACACTCACAATGATTTACTTTAGAAAAGTCAAGGTGACATATAGGTCCATGGGGCCGGGTGTTTCCATTATTCTATATATAAATATATATGTGTAAATGATCTCATTGTAAACAAATTATGTTTATGTTATAACACATGTCACTATAATAATAAAATTTACTTACTTACTTACTTACTTATTTTGAAATATCTAACCTATAGAACTACAAGTTATGGTGAGTCATCAAAGGTCAATTTTGTCTATACCTGTATAGACAAAATTGACCTTTGATCACTCACTATAACTTGTACATCAATCTTCTTCATAGTATAAAGAACAAGTATAATTGTTACGGTTAATTAGAAAATAAATTTAAAAGAAAGTCATTTGAAGTCACTATCTTGCCTTATGTACCGTTACTCAAGGACCTCGTGATATTCTCTCATAAACTAGAAGGTTAATGGTGTAATTTTACCAAAATCAGTAAACATACAATAATTTTTATCGACTGAAAATTGGAGATTAAGCTATTTCCGCACAATGGCGCTTTTTGACGCCCATCAAAAAAAAAAAAAAAAAAAAAAACCAAAAAACAACAATTTTCATTTTACACATTTTTTTCTGCCCACAAAGTTGAAAGAATAAAATAAAAATCATGAAATTTAAATTGTAGTCTGTATTTACTTTAAATTTGAACCAGTCTAAAAAAATTGTCGTCTAGTAAAAGGATAAAAAAGTCTAGTGACTCCTACACTTTTTGGAGAAAAAATCAGGAAGAAAGGAATCAAATAACTCTTTCGTAGACATCATATATGCGCATACACCACGTTTGTAGAATAGTTTTAATCAAATTATAGCACTGGAAAATCTAAGATTTGCTGAAGATTGTCTGCTACATTTTTAAATAAGTATCTGTATGCTTTGAATATTTCCGTTTAAGCTTGTAAGCACACATTTTTCTTCAAATGGTCTGTAAATTTAAACCTTTATTTGTCTCTCACCAATGGGTCGATAATCGTAGACCTATGTGGGATAGCAGCTGGAGGCTAGGAAAGGATGTAATGGTAGTACTGGTGTGAGAAATACCAGGAATCCATTGTTAGGTGCTCCAGCCGCCGCGATATGACTGAAAGATTGTTAAAAGCGGCGTAAAACCCCATTCAAACAAACAAACAAACAAATTTAAACCTTGAAGGGTTATATTGGGTGATCGTTCTCGTTGACTTGATTAACTTTACGACTCTAGCAGTAGATTATCGCCCCGTTATCTCTTCAACAACCCAATGTTAGGCTAATCTGTCAAAGTGAAACGGGCTTCGGCAGTCGAAAATGGGTCCCTAAACTATCTCGTGGGCTGGCATGCATACATATGCAACAGCTATGCTTTCCATTTCCTGTCTTAATATCATTCTATTTTATTTCTAATAACTAATTTTCACAACTTTTTAATAGTAAAATCGATGCGCGCACCATTCGTAATGGTACGCGCACTTTTAAATGGCTGCCCTGCTCCGAGAGCCTCGTTTTTGTATGTTAAGTGTTCTAATTTATTTATTTGGTGTCAAATAGTTTTGGATTACCCGACTTTGAGAGGGCTCCTTATAAATGTGATATATTGACGCATTATGAATGAATGACATGCGGCCGACTCATCCTTGTGATCTGTTTACTAGGTAATAATTTAATATTTTAGTTTCGTCTATCAAAAACGGGCGTTCTGATTGGTCGAAAAATATTATTTATAACTCCACCTAATTTCTTCTTTTTCCACAGTATTTTCGATTTTTTCCCCACGAGGGCTGTAAAAAGTGGATTTGTACGGGTGAGGATTAAATCGGTATGTTCCGGAATTTGCACGATATATAGAAATAGAAAGTCGTTTTATATAACGATATATACAAGCAATAATAAAATCATATCATTGCAATCGTTAAAAGCATGTAAAAGATTAGAGGGGGGGAAATAAAGTTTTACGTAATTTCATTTGAGCATGTTCAAAAGACACGTGAGTTTGAACGGCATTGAATTCGAGCAGGCAATTTGAATCTGTAGCAGGCGACACATTTTTGACTGGTCCAATTTGAAGGAAGTTGCATACGACATTTTATGGTTGGAATCTTATTGGTTTATTTATTGTCTTTTGCGGAAGAATACATTGTGGATAATGAAGAAATTGCTTGTAACAAGAAAATTCTTCATCTTCCACAATGTTTTCCAGGGCCATTTTCTTTGAGCGGGGGAAGTGGGGCGTACAAAAAGACGGAATTGTGTGGAAATGGGTTAATTCATTACCAGATGAAAAAAATCGTATTGGTCCAAATTGAAAGCATTTGCATATGGTAAATTCTTAAAATTTTGTGCCAGAATTCGTTGATAATATTGTATCCACATTCTTTTCTTTTTCCACAATATTTTCCCTGGTTATTTCAGCGCGTTAAAGGCGGCATGGTGTATTAATCGGCTAAAGCTTTCCGAGGAGAATGAATCTAGATAGAAGAGTGTATGTATAAGTGAATCTGATTAATTGAAAATCCAGTGACATAACAGGCTGGTGTTTTACTTGGCCTTTCAATGTGTTCCCATCCGTTTAACCCATTCACACAAAATAACGCTTTTAGACGCCCCTGAAATAAAACGGCTTGGGAAAACATTGTGAAAACTGAAGAAATTGCTTGTTAAAAGCAATTTCTTTATTATCAACGATGTTTTCTATACTGAAACTCAAATCTCTAGCCTCACCCACTGACCTTTGACAAGGTAGATCTGAAATAACAAACGGCAGCAGCTCACAAACATAGTCAGTGAAATGAAAATGAAAAGAAAAATGTTGGAGGGTGACCTAAACGTCGTAACAACAAATTATTCTGTACTAGACTTATTAGCGATGTGAGCTCTGGCTAAGCTCTGTGTTTTTACCTAGCTTGTCGTCACCAGGTTTTATGTTGTTTCCTTATTTGAATTCAAGCAACTAAGATAAACTTATCCTCTTCACGAACAGAACATACTGAGGAGAGCGCACTTTGTTTTGTGCGACTGTACCGCTTTCGATATCCCGATTATCCCGTCTTTCTGGTGAGATTTAAGCTAAGGTTCATCTCTTTTTGATATTTGGGGATAAAACTTTATTCAATACATTTCATTCCTAGCGCAGCGATTCTTAGGTTGTGTAACATGCCAGCGCAATGAATGATTTATGATTTGATTTTCAGGTTACATATATCCGAGTTTTTGAATTGCATAATTTGACCACAATTAACGGGGGTTTTATTGCGGTTTTTGATCACTTTATGTACTTTTAATTTTGTTTTTATTTAGTTATGAAAGATCTTAAGTAACAGAAAAAAATCAATTGCTTGAGTTTGATAGAAACTAGTTTTGAATGAATAGGGTAAGGAGTAATGCAAATGATGTAATGATGTAGATTCGTTATAATACATTATTGCGCTACACAGCTTTTTCTTATTCTTGTGTTTGTTGTTGTTATTTAGGGGTTGTTGTTGTTTCGTGTTTTAGAATAATCTATATTTCCAATTCACAAAAATGGGGAAAAAAAGAGTCATTATCTTAAAAACTGACAATTAACAACTGCTTTTGTACAAGAAATCATTACCAGACGAGAAAGTTTTATACCTGTCCTTATTTAAAGAAATTGCAGACGAAAAGTTTTTTGTGTGAATCTTTTAAAGTCTGTATTTTAGGGTAGAAAATCTTTTTGATATTGAAGAAATTGCATGTGTTAAGCATTTTCTTCAATTTCAACAATGTTTTCCAAAGCTTTTTACTTGGGGTCGTAGAAATAATCAGACAACTGTGACGTCATTAAAATAGTCGAATTTTCCAACCCAACAATATGGAACGTTATTTAGGCAGGTGTTCCTGAATAAGGGATAGATTAAGAACAAAACACCAAAGCTCTGTTCAGGATTGCGAAAGGATGGCAAACGCATCATAAAGAGTTCTACTAAAGAATGTTTCAAGAGAACAGTGCTCGATATCACTTCATCATTCTGAACGTGGGACTATTTTCTACGGCGCATGTATAAGATCGTTATAGCACGCGCCTTTTTGCATATTATTTATGACCGATTTACGTACTCTATCAAATTCTTTAATAATTCGGGATGAGATAATATTATAAATTGTGCACCGTAATAACCTGGTTACATATTCAAATCATTTTTGTAAAATAAACCCATTAACAGGCAATTTCATGTTCCTAATAACAAACGTATGGGCGTATACTTGAGTCACATGTCCGTCCGGATTGACGATCGTCCGTATATCCATCCGTCTTTCGATCAGACTGTCTTTTTTTTCCGGCCAGATTTATTTTTTTATTATTACGTCTAAAACCTCATGTACAGATAGATCATAGTTAGGAGTGATTTAAAGTTAAAGCTGTACCTTCGAACCGACTCGGGCCGATAATTGAATTGTAGCTCGGCTGTTTAAACCCATTACCAGACGTCAAAATTTTAGACTAGCCTAAATTGAAAAAAAGTTACAGACGACAATTTAAAGTGTATGAAATTTTGGATTTTTTCAATTTTCTGGGTAGAAAACATTGTGGAAAATGAAGAAATTGTTTGTAACAAGCAATTTCTTCATTACTCACAATATTTTCTAAAGCTACTTCCTTGGGAGCGTCTAAAAGTATCACTGAGTGGGAATTGGTTAATACAGCGTACCTGGCATCCACATTACATTGGCTAACATCCTTCACACGTACTCATTGATCACCCTAGGCGGGGAGGAGCAGCGTGGAGTTAGAGAATTACCACGATCCGGATGGGATCTTGACTATGGATCCGCCGATCATGCTGTCGGCGACTTACCACTATATAGACAAGGAATCCACACATTAAGGGTTAATTGCAATACTGTTCTAAGTGTCTATACAATGTATAGACACTTAAAAAAGTATCAAAATTAACCCTCGATTTGTATCACATGTATTACTTTCTCCCCAACTTCTTATTTTTGTGTTTTACTTTTACTGATAAAATAATTAGATTAGTAACATACACATTTTTACATTGACAGATACAAAAGTGTAAAATATAAGAACCATAGATCTTCTGTTTGTAAAGGAGTTATTGTCCTTTGTTTTTTCTACAAGTTATATTTTATGCTTTACCTCTGATTCTAGAAAGTTTCAGCGTGAAAGTTCGAACCGTGATACATCATTTCCAATGTTCTAACATGCAGATCTGTAAGAACTACAATTAAATTTTTTAGCGGAATAGTCCTCTTTGACATTAGATAAGCACACTCTCAAGGTGAAATTTCGTACAGTGGTAGAACTTCATAGGATGTTCGAATCAAGAAAGGCCCATAACTCTTCTATCGTTTTTGTTGGAGTAACCGGATCTAATTTTTGTTCATCTTTTTTTGGGGGGGGGGTGTTTGTTTGTTTGTTTTTGTTGTTGTTGTTGTTGTTTTGTTTTTTGTTTTGTTTTGTTTTGTTTTTGTTGTTATTGTTGACGTTTTTCCAACTTCTAGTAATATCTTCTTACTAATATTAGACTTCACAAGTCAACGTATATGAGTTGCCTCGAAATTCATTTAATTGTATTAATTTCTGTGAAGCATAACTTTTGATATTCCCATATTTGCAAGAGAGAATGACAAAGATCTGCTTCTCGTATATGCAGTTTGATCTTATTCTACACCACTGCTTGTCCATTTTAAGTCAGTCTTGCTTAAAATATCCATCTTCAAAATAAAAGACGACCAACAATAGGTATTTTCAGCGCATACAGTCCTTTATTCTAGTTCATGTCTGTAAATGGTTTTATTCAGAATTACAAGGGAGGGAAAAAGTTATCTTTGTCGTGACAAATAGAGCGCTGGGTCTCACGGACATAATTGGCCTAATTCAGCCTATAATTATAAAGTCGGAAATATGATATGATACCCCACCACAAAATGATACTTCATTTTATCTCGGCTTCGGTAGTTAAAGAAAATAATTTATGGCAAATGGAAATTGACAAATAAGTTTGTTGATCACGTAATTTATAAATTTCAACCTAGTTTGTCTTTAAAATGGAAGATGACTTTCGTTTACGGAAAAAATCTAAACGTACATGTAGCTAAAACGCATCTAGTACATATTTCCATATTTGGATCTTAATAAAACGATTACGGTAGAAGCATAGAGTCAAGTGCATTTCGCAGAAATGTAAACTTACTTTACGAAAATCAAAGCTTTGTTCTTTGTCTTTGTATAAGGTAGAAAACATTGTGGACATTGAAGAAATTGCTTGTTACAACAATTTCTTCAGTGTCCACAATGTTTTCCAAAGCCTTTCATGGAGAAAATAAAAAAGAGGGTTTGAGTTGGAAAGGGTTGTATATTATTCTTTTGAAGGAGTTCTCTACAATTCGAATAAAAGTAATTCATGTGGCCAGTCATTTTGAACTCATAATGCTCAAGTGAGGTAAAATTACCTAGGAGATGAACTTACACAGAGTTTGGAAAACTGCTGAAATACAAAAGAACTACTTTTTATGGCGTAGGAATTTAATGGATTTAGTGGGTAAGCCTCCAGTGGCAGTTTGCACCCGTTGAACTTTGAGACGACCTAAGAATTTTGTCTGTTAACTTAAGCTATCAAAGCTGACGCTTTGCTAGCTAAAAAAAGAATTACTGCTAAATAGTTCATAATCTCACCTGTGTTTTAATGAAAATTTGTCGAGCAATTTCAAGGCCTGTAAATTGAAATAAAATATATTCTTTGATCGCTCGTTAAAATATATACGATTATTGTCAAAATATAACAACTTTAAAACTATTTTCTAATGAATGATATCTAACTTCCACGTCAAATTTTGTCACGTAAGACATTTACAACATATCGTTGAAATTTATGACATATGAGCCAAATTATAGACACACCCAAATTCCATAGAATTATTGGATAATCTTGGCTGAATTATTAGACACGTGATCCTTGTACAAGGGACCTGTCTTACAAAAAAGGATCGTCAGGTAAATTTGTAAATATAATTGATATAAACTTATGTGAAAAATAAAATCAGATCTATGTTGGGGAAACTGACGGATCGCGGACTCAAAGAATTAACCAATTCCAACACTGTGGAATTTTAGACTGGTCCAAATTGAAAGAAGCTGCAGACGACAATTTCAAGTTGATAGAATTTTGAATTTTTTCGTCATTTTGGATAGAAAACATTGTGGATAATGAAGAAAATGCTTGATACAAGCAATTTCTTCATTTTCCACAATGTTTTCAAAAGCTTTTATCTTGGGGGGGGGGGGGCGTAAAAAGGAGGGATTGAGTTGTAATGGGTAAATCCACTTATCATATTATTTTGACGAGAAGAGATTTTTGACCTCCGACATTGACCGACATTTATATCAAGCCTTTTTCTTGGTTTTGCGACATAACAACTACAATTATTCAAGCTGTAGGTACGACTCTTATGTCGATAACCAACCGTTTTACCTATGTTACACGTTACTGGCCATTAATTTTGCAAAATAACGCCGTCTTATATCGAAGTAGAATTCTTCGCCGAGGCTCTATGGCGGGGCCATCGACCTGTCAATTAGGGGAAGTCTTTCGAGTTTGAATGTAAAGTGAGGTAGAATGTTTATTTTATATTAAAAACCTCTCCCCACGCGAAAAAAGCAAACAATTCGACCGAGACCAGCCTTCACAGTCTGATCAGGGTCTATAATTTTCTATCATACTATTGCCGCTTTAAACTTTTCCTACACAATTCCTCCGTTTTACGCCCATCAAGCTTTGGAAAATATTATGTAAAACGAAGAAGTTGCTTGTATTTCTTCCTTTTACGCAATGATTTCCACCGAGAAAGTTTTTATAAAAATCCATTCACTTTTAACTGTCGTCCTAAAACCTTTCAATTTTGGACCAGTTTGTTTGTTGTTGTTTTCAGTCTGGTAATGAATTAAATGTCACAGGTAACGCAAAATGACCAGTCTTCGTCCGCAAGTAGACAAGGACAATTTAAAAGCCATGAAATTTTGGATTTTTTTTTACCTTTTGGGTAGAAAACATTGTGGAAAATGAAGAAATTGTTTGTTTGCGAGCAATTTCTCCATTTTACACATTGCCTTCACAAACTTTTTTTTTTTCTCTCTCTCTCGCGCGCTCTCTTGGAGGCTTCAAAAACGTCGCCGCCGTAATAGCGTAGTTGGTAGCGAATCGGACTTTCAATCTAGAGGTTCCGGGTTAGATTCCCGACGGCGGCACTCATTCTTTCCGACTATTTGTCTCTCACACATGGGTCGATAATCGTAGACCTATGTGGGATAGCTGCTGGAGGCTAGGAAAGGATGTAATGGTAGTACTGGTGTGAGAAATACCAGGATTCCATTGTTAGGTGCTCCAGCCGCCGCGATATAACTGAAAGATTGTTGAAAGCGGCGTTAAACCCCATTCAAACAAACAAACAAACAAATTCAAAAAACGTCATTTTGTTGGTTTGGGTTAAGCAAGCTGAAAGCGGGTTTGAATCTCACTGAAATGGCGTGAGCGTTATAGCACTTTGAACTTAATAGTGAAAATCTGAAATGAACAAGGACCAGGAACGACCATTAGCATGTTATTGAGACTTTGTCGAAAATATTCAGAAGTATATATATATTCTCCGATATATTTTTTCGACTGGATTTCGCCAACGAAGACCAATCGAAAAATAACATAGGAGCCGAATAGAGGTTAATTACCAAATGGGTGGAGAGCCTATAGCACATTCCAACACAATGACACTTTTGGATGCTTCTCGAGAAAAAACAATTTTGCAAAACATTGTGTGAAATGGAGGGATTGCCTGCCACAAGCAATTTCTAAATTCTCCACAATGTTTTCTACACAGAAACTTTTAATTATCGTCTGCCACTTCTTTCAATTTGAGCCAGTCCAAAATTTTATCGTCCTGTAATGGGTGTAGACTTTATTCAAAGTCTTCAAGGATGAGTGTAGGTGTTCAATGGGCTACATAGTTTTTGTGCTCAATGGTTACCCAGATGTTTTATCGTTGACATCCCTCGGGGAAGCCCTATCAGGATGACAGGCACCCCGGACACATGCCATCGAATAGGGTAAATATTGTCATACGAGTCATAGGAAAATACCCCTTCTAATGATATGTTCACAATTCATGTTTAATTATACCAAATGTCGAGGGGGCATACTGGAATAGCTATGCTCATCCATCTGTTTGTTGGCCATTTCCTGCAGCTTTGCAAGTACTGCACAATAACATACATTGTGCATGCATTTAAATATGTATGAGTGGTTTTTGTGAACCTGCTATCATACTATCATTTGTTGTAGAGTTACCCCTCTTAACCAATTCCCACGCAGTGACGATTTTAGACGCCCCAAAGAAAAAAAACTTTGGAAAACATTGTGGAAAATGAAGAAATTGCTTGTTGCAAGCAATTTCTTCATCTTCCACACTGTTTTCTACCCAAAAAGTTGAAAGAATCCAAAATTTTATAAACTTTAAGTTGTCGTCTGCAACTTTTTTCAATTAGGGCTAGTCTAAAATTTTTGCATGTGGTAAGGGGTTAAATTATTGCTGTCCAGAGCAGTACTTTTACAGTTTTGCATATTACTGGACTAAATTTTATACATAGTGTTCTTTTTTATATATATGTAATATAATGAGCATGTATTATTTTCACACGCCATGCTTTCGTTTTTCCTCATTTATCTTTCCTTGAACTACTTGTTTGATTTTTACTAAATTATTTTGTTCTAAGCAAATGTCGAGCAGTATTGTATGTAAAAACCTCAAATTCACATACAGTGTACCTGTTGACCTTTTACTAGACGGCAAAAATTTAAACTGGTCCATATCGAAAGAAGTTGTAGACGGCAATTTAAACTTTAAGAATTTTTAGGTTTTTTTTTCACTTTCTGTGTAGAAATCAGTGTGTAGAATAAAGTAGAACAAATGAAGGAAAAATTTATGTAAAATAAGAATATGTTTTTATAATATTCCTAGCTGTGAAACCTTGGGATTTCCAAGTGTAATTAATTTTTATATCATCACCAGTGATCGACTTTCACTCCGAAAATCGGAAACTACTTTAATTTCCAAAGGGCTATGTCGCTCCTGGTTAATATCCGTAGCTAAGATTGCCAATTTTATATCTAAAATAAAGAAAGCTTTTGACGAAATCCTTCGTTTAAAAAATCAACTGTAAGAAGATAATAGGATTTTAAAACGTAAGCTACATATTTTTCAACTTTTCTTTTGAAATAATGGTGAACGAGGTATGGGGAGAGTGAGAAATGCACGGTGACCTTTAATTCACTTTCTTGGCTAAAATCAATTCAATTTTTTCATGCTCAATTGAGAATTTACTCTAACTTCAAGTTTAAATAAGTGTTGTTTTTGTATGTTAATTGTAGATTTTATGTTTAAAATGATAATTTACCGATAAAATGTTTCATTTCAAAGCACTAGCCGTAGAACTTAACGTAATATTCATCTTTTATTTCGAATCCAATTAAGAGATGAAGAGAATTTTTTTTTGTTTTCATGGAGGTATGAAACAAAAAACCTAATCACACTGTATTAATAGTATCTAGCGAAAAAAACCGAAAGCTTTAAAAAGTTTTATTCCTTTTTGTATTGGGCTATTTTTTGCGGAAGCATACAAAATACTTGTGTGCTCAAAATTTTGTTCATGGAGTTATGATTTTTTTTCGACCAATCAGAACACCCGTTTTTGATAGACAAAACTGAATATTAATTTATCTATGAGTAAATTCTCAGTTGAGTACGAAAAAAGTTTTATAATCTCGGGCCCTGATGGCTAGCTGTCATCCGTTGTCTGCGCATGTCATATTCTCCGAAGATTATTTGAACAATGCCACCTATCGGAAGATAACGAGCTGTCACCATTCATTATGATGAATAATTATCGCAAGTTTCATTGGTCAGCCCGATTAGCTCAGTTGGTAGAGCACTTGACTTCAAACCTCAAGATCACGAGTTCGAGCCCTGGAATGACCATATCAACTAACTAAATAATTGTCTTTCGGATGAGACGTTAAGCCGAGGCCCCGTGTGACGATGCTATCCATCGAGCACGTTAAAGAACCAGGCGGGGCTCTCAGTAGTTTCGTCCTGAATCCTTGCACTATCCCCCGTAACAACTAACCGTCTTCTGGGGGCGTCGCTCATATGGGCATGTGGTACGGTAGCGACGATAAATAAACGGAAATACAAGTTTCGTTCTCGTTGTGATGCTTAGCCATCACTGTTCTCATATTGAAGAAAAAAACTTAAAATAGCCTTAAAATAAATTATGTCAAACTGCAATTGATGATAAGAAGTTGTGACGGGTTTTCATTACAAGTATTGGAATTATTAAAGTTTTATTTTATATTTTGTTAAACCATGATAAGCTTTAAAAAAAATAAACGTGATGGACATGTGCATTACGACATTAACCCACTACCAGACGGCAAAATTTTAGACTGGCCCAAATTAAAAGAAGTTGCAGACCATAATTTAAAGTTTATGAAATTTTGGATTTTTTTTCAACTTTCTTGGACGAAAACATTGTGGAAAATGAAGAAATTGCTTGTGACAAGCAATTTCTTCATTTTCCACAACGTTTTCCAAATCTTTTTTGTCCTTGATGCGTCTGAAAGCGTCACTGAGTGGGAATGGGTTAAATGCATTTTGTCGATGAATTGCATACTGTTTCTATTAACAGGACAAGGTATTTATTGATATATAGAATCATTTTCTTAACACCTTATAAAGGTGTGTGGATCACCGATTTAGTCGATAAATCATGTGTAGTGATGAAAGAAAGCAAGTTTTGACATCAGTTGAAGTGTTTTTTTTTTTTTTTTTTTTTTCATATGCTTCACGTAGAAATCAAAAGGAACTTGATCGGCGATTTCGATAATAGGTTTAAATTCATTTATTTGGAATAGACTGGTTAGACTGGATGCCAGGGGGATATTAAAATTAGCTTGAAGCAGCCAGAGTAATAATGACATCTAGTAGATCTCGTTTGACCATGTTTGTGGCTGTACATAGTTTTGTCCACGTGCTATGTGTGTCCTAATCTAGGAAACCTGAAGATATACAATATATAATTAAATCCTGGAATAGCAGTGGTCTCGTCTTTCATTATAAATAATTGGCTTCTCTTCCATAACATATATAAAACTAATAAGAGTTCTTAAGTACATGAAAACCAACTTTTTGCATTGTTTTTGTGTATTTTACGTCGATATGAATATTATTGGAGAACTACAATATTCCAAACTGACCAATCGCTGGCCTCGCCCACTGACTCCTTTGGCCATACCCATTGACGCCGATAGGAAGTTCCGCTTCGATTTTAACGGCGTTATTTATTTATGGCCAGTTGCATGTAACAAATAAGTAGAATGGCCGGTCGGCGGCCAAAACGTCGTTAAAACGCTTAAGTTGCCAAACCATCAAGAATGATTCACAAAAAATGGAGGCTGACAGACTTCAAACTGAACTCCCAGTCTAAATAAATGATTTCATTGATTGGCAGGCGCGATCGGTCAATCAACCTTCGGTTCATTAACCTATCTCCACGAAATAACGGTTTTTGACGCCCACGAGAAAAAAAGGAAAATATGGCGGACAATAGAGAAAATCATTGTTACAAGGAATTTCATCATTATTCACATTGATTTCAACCTCCAGAGACAAAAAAAATGATTTCACCAATTAAAAACTGCCGTTTGCAACTTCTTTGAAATCGTACAAGTCTCAAATATGTCGACTGGTAATTGGACTATTAGGGGGGGGAGTCCATTGATTTATTTTATTTTGTTCGTCCATCGAAATGAACCTAATACTGGAATCTTTGAACTTACAAATTCTTGACACAGATTAGCCTATTGCGGTTTTGCCCACAACCAGACATCAGTTACTCGATTAAAAGGGATGAAACTGGTTGAAAAGGAGGGTGCTGACCGTTTTTTGCGACACATGGATATTCTTGTTCGTGAGCGGATAAAGGGGTGGATTTTCAAAAGTCCTCAGATCTCACCCGTTAATACGGACTGTCATTTATGGGGCAATCAGGATTATCTGGTGTCAGCCGACACGGAGAAGAAGGTCCCTTTTCCGTATCCATTTTGTTCTGCTTTCGAAAGGATAGAGATTGAATATCAAGTTTTTATTGCAGGCCTATGAAATCCGAATTGCCAATTCGATTCAATCCATAGAAGTACTTCTTAGCCGGATGCCTTACAATTGACGTGATTCACTCACCTTGCTTATCATGCAAACGCTTTGTTTGCGTCTTTATGTATGAAAGAATGGATTTAAACCATTTATCACACTATAACGCCTTTTTTACGCCCCTCCAGAAAAGGGTTTTAGAAAACGTTGTCGAAAATGAAAAAAAAAAATATGTTTGTGAAAAAGTATGCCCCCGAACAGGAATTCTTTAGAAACAGGTGATTTTTTTTCTTTGTTTTAGGGAAAAGGGTTAAAATTTTGACCTTGCCCTTGATGAAATGACCTTCCTCAGTTGCGCCTTGTTGAGACATATCTATATACCAAATATTAGCAGTGTAACTTAATTAGGGTTGAAGTTATAGGAAAATGTTTAGTTGGCAGGTTAAGTTTTGCAGACAGACAGACGGACGGACAGACAGACGGACAGACAGACAGACGGACACCGGTAAAACAATATGCCCCCGATCTTATCGATGAGGGGGCAAAAAAGTACTTTGTACAAGCAGTTTATTCATTAACCACCGTGTTTTCTACCCCAAAAGACAAAGCTTATTTTAAAACTCCACCCTCTAAAAGTTGTAGATTGCAAATGTTTTCAATCCAGACCCTTCTAAAACCTTATGGTCTGGTAATGGGTTGAACGAGTGTTAATTCATTCCCACACAGCGACGCTTTTAACCGCCCCCAGTATGAAAGCTTTGGAAATCAATTGTGGAAAATGAAAAGATTGCCTGTTACAAGCAATTTCTTCATTATCCACAATTTTTTCTACCCAGAAACCATTGGACCATTCCAAAATTGTATCGTCTGGTAATGGGTTTAAATCGGTTGATGTATCATGTCAACATTTTGAGGGATCGATTTAAAACAAAAACAAAATTAATTTGAAACAAACCTAAATTATTTGCTATTAACAAAGTCTGTATCACGAAAATAAAACAATATGGATTCAGTTTCTTTAATTGATTGATGGCAGATTTATAACTTTAAACTATCATTTGTTATAATTTATAAACCAATTATGTTTTCAGTCGCTTTCTTTATATCAATTATTTACCAGCTCAGGGGAACTTCGAGACGTTTCCAGTAATGCAATATGTATTACTATATCTTATATGTGGAATCATTTATCAATGTAATTTCATTCTTTGCAAAATAAATAAATAAATAATTAACTCTTGTCATATTGAACCAAGAATATTCCTGTTTTGGCAGGAGGTAAAGACAAAGATCAGCCTGCACATAAGTGCAATCTGATCTTGGTCTACACCTCCTGCTTGTCCCCTTTCAGCCAGAGTTGTTTAAATTATCAATTTTCAAGAGAAATATTTACCCTTATCAAGACCTTCCAGTACTGTCTGTCCTTTGATTTTAAAGCATTTTTGTACAAGATTTGTAATTCAGCATGAAAATGGTTAACTACTGCAAATCGAGTATCGTAAGAATTGTTATCGTAAGAAAGCACCGCATTAGGGGGTAGGGAGGGGGGGGTAGGTTACTTGAGTAAGAAGTGGCTGTAGCTTTCTCGAAATGTACGTCGTCCGTGTTTCGTGGGTCTTATTTCATTATATTTACTTAAACGCATGCTATTTTACGTAAGAGCAAAAAACGGAATCTTAAAATAAATATCAACATCTTTGTAACATGTCATAAAGAACAGAGGTTTCAGATCGATTGGTTGTTAAAATACTGCCCCTTGATTCCATTTAGAGGATGACAACGTCGATTACAAGGAGACTCTGATGGGCGGAATATGACATCTAGTTTTCAACTGACAATGTACACGTACAATCTAACCCTTTCCTGTATTACCAATGTTTTTCTCGGAACTGTGGTATTGTATTTAACCCATTCTCACACAAGGACGCTTTTGGACACCCCTCAAAAAAAGCAGCTGGGAAAACCTTGTGTTAAGTAAAAGAAAAATATGCTTGTTCATTTTACACATTGTTTCTACGAAGAAAGTTGGAAATATCTAAAATCAATTAAACTTTCAATTATCGGCTGCACTTTTCAATTTTGATCCAGTCTAAAATTTTGCGTCCGGTAATGGGTTATGGGTAAAACTTTTGGAAAGAAAAATAAGCATTTTTCATAGATAAAACCCTTCTTCTTTTTACATTTTTTGTTCAATTTGAGTTCTCGTCTGCAACTTCTATGTTTGGAACAAAATTTTGAAGTTTTGTAAAAATCTGTTTCCAAGAAAACCACACGATGGGTGCGCAAAGCAAATTTAGATAAAAGAGTCATTCATTACTGCGTCTGCATTCTGTTTTAGGTTCATTTTCACTGCATGTTTTCGAGTAAGATTAATCTTTAAATTTGTAATTAATCATCATTTCTTTTATTCTGTCAAATAACGGATCGCCAGCCCCGCCCACTGGCCTCTTACACGGTAATTTGACTGAGGTATCAAACGACATTATCTTGCTTAACCCGTCCCCACACAGTAACGCTTTTAGACGCCCCTCAATATGAAAGACTTTGAAAACATTGTGGAAAATGAAGAAATTGCTTTTTACAAGCAATTTCTTCATTCTCCACAAGGTTTTCTACCCTATTAGACAAAGATTTTGAAGATTTCATCAACTTAAAACTGTTGTCTGCAAGTTCTTTGAATTTGGACTGGTCCAAAACTTAATCATGTGGGAATGGTTTATTCCTTTACAGTTTTTAAAAATGTTGGACTTGTCCAAGATCAAGGGATAGCAGACTACATTATAAAGTGAGTATTATTCAAAAAGTAACTATCCTATATGGTAGAAAATATTATGGGAATAGAAGAAATTGCTTGTTACAAGCAATTTCTTCTTTTCAACAATGTTTTCTCAAAAATAATTTCACACGTGAAAATCCGGGATTTTTCAGGAAAATGATGATATATGGTAATTAACCCTTCAGGGTTTTACTTGTTCCCTATGTCCAATTGAAATCGAAACCAGGATCTCTCTTTACGCCATTCCTGGAAAAAAGGAATGAAAATTTTGTTCATGGAAGTATGAAATGAAAATTTCAGCCAATCTAACGCTTTAATCTCAATAGACAAAACTAATTTTAAAGTATTGGACGATAAAAAAAAGTACATCTGTTATAAATTGACGCATTGTCATTTAATATATACTAGTGCCATGTAGTGAATTAATCCTCAATGCATTATATTGACAGCATTCCGAGGCCTGGAATGTCAAACGTCTTCGGGTCATGGCTCCAGGACTTAAACCGTTCATCCTTTTTGTCAATTTTATCATTTTTGACAATTGTGGGTTGTTCTTTTTTCCGTTGATTATTTTTCTCCCGACCTGACCGCCATTTTTGGATGTTGCCCAAAGTGACAATGGTAACCTTTATAAGACGAAAAATATAAGAATCTATGTGACATTTTCATCAATTTCTAATGTCGACCAGAACACTGAGCCGCCCAGACACATACACAGCATATTAAGAATATTGTAGATTGCTGACCCCGCTCTCTGACCCTAATTTTCACTTCGTTGTGATTTTTATACTTGAAAAAAACATTGTGAGAAAAGAGGAAATTGCTTGTCAAAGCAATTTCTTCTTTCTCACAATATATCTACAATATAGGTTGGCCACTTTTCAAACTGCTCTCACTTTAATTGCTGTCTGTAACTTATTTGAATTTAGAAATTTCTAAAAATTGAAAAAAAGGAAAGGGTTGTATAATTGTAAAAACATCAAATAATTCAGTGACATGTTGTTGTTGTTGTTGGTGGTGGTAGTAGTAGTAGTAGTGGTGGTATTTAATGATCGATATTTCCTGTCTTTTAATACTTAATAATTTTCTCCAGAGATTTAATGGTATTAGAAGAATAGTTTTTAACAAAAGCTCATTTGAACCTCTAAGACTTATGTAATCAAAGTACCGCGAGTCACGCAATGACAAGACAACAGGTTAGCGACCTTTGAAATGCCACTAATTCGAAACCGAATGACGTAAATCGTTTTCATTTGTGAGTTTAGTTTATTTGTATTTCACTTCAAGTGCATTTTCATTAAGACGAGTTTTAATCTTTTTAATTGTTTCTTCTCCGATATTATCAATGCCAAAAATGATTTATGACAGTCTTTAGAGAATTAATGAATATAACTGACAGACCGCAGGCCACGCCCACTGATTCCGCTGGCTACGACAAATTAGTAAAATTAACAAAAAGCAAAATTGTTGATGGAGACCTAAACATCATAGCTATAGCTTAAAAACATTAAAGTCACCAAATCAACAAAAGTTCTTCACATAAACGTCGTCCAATGATTGGAGTTCAAAGTTTACTTCTTTTATTGACAACCGCGATCGGTTAGTTTTGCAAATGTTAGTTAACTTTAATTTCATTTATTTTCTATGTTTTTAACGTCGATTAATAGACGGATTGCTGGCCATCCCTACCGACCTTTGATAGGGAATTTGATTTAGATCTTTAACGGAGTTATTCTGCAAAGTAGTGTACCCCTGCAAACTTTTGGGCAGTAAAAGACTCATTCGATGGTGGTGTTTTACTATTGACTTTGTGAAAGGGGACGCGACATCGTTATTCATGACGTCATTCACGTGCACACGTTAAATCGAGGGTTTAATTTTTGATGCAAATTGAATTAATAACACATTCTTTATTTCAATATTATCCTTATTATTTTCAGGCTGTGAGAGACAATATGAAGCTAGAATGTCGCTGTCATGGACCCACAGGATCTTGTTCCATGAAGACGTGCTGGCGGCGGCTCCCTTCATTTAGAGACGTTGGTGACTATTTATTGAAACAATATCACAAATCCAAACAAGTAGTTCCCTGGCGAGGTAGCAGATTACTCCGTCCAAACGCTTTAGTTCTCAAAAAATCCAATAGACCAAACAAAAAGCCCCGACGGCGGGATCTAGTGTTTTTAGAACTATCTCCCAATTTTTGTGAATATAATTTAACAACTGGGTCTCTTGGTACAGTAGGAAGGAAATGCGAAAAGGGATCCAGAGGAAATGATGGGTGTACTTTAATGTGTTGTGGGCGTGGCTATAATACGCACCAGTACACAAGAACTTGGCAGTGCAACTGTACTTTCAGATGGTGTTGTGAGGTGAACTGCAAAAACTGCACAGAAAAACGTCTGGAGTACACATGTAAATGAAGTGATTTATTGATATTTCGAACAATGTCTCGTGACAAAGGAAGGAGGATGTACAATTAGCCAAGTGTGTCTCAAAGCGGTGGTGCTAGGGAGGCAACAAAATCGTTGAGAGCTACAAAGTGTGATAATTTATAGCGAAAACATAGTGAATCCACGAAGTTATTGACTATGAAACTCTTACGGCGTCATGACATATCGCTGTTGGCTATCAAAACGTCGTAACTACAACTTCAATTATTAGTTACGATGTTTTTTGAAACCCGAAGACGACGCATTAAGTACAGATCCAAAGAAGGGGTGACGCCAACGATGCGTCACCTTCACCAGTACAATATCTTTTCACAAATAAGTTGACGGGTTAGTGCTAAAACATCATAAGAGTCTACAGAATTTATAGACACTGCGATTCTTTTGCACTAACCCGTCGAAATATCGTCAGAGTAAGTTTTCTTACATCGTACCTAAGGTTTATTTAACCCATACCATACGGCAAAATTTTAGACTTGTCCTAATCAAAAGGAGTTGTAGACGAAAGTTTAAAGTGGAGGAAGTTTTAGATTTTTTCGCCTTTGTCGATAGAAAAAAATGTGGGAAAATGAAGAAATGGCTTGTAACAAGCAATTTCTTCATTTTCCACTATATATTCCACAATTTTGTAAGAACAGATTAAAAGTTAGTCTCAGAAACAAACCGTCATCATATGCTGAAGCAACATAACATATTATGTCCAACTTTTTCTCCTGCCCAGAAATTTTGAGTCGTTAATTTCAGATGTCACAGGATACAATCCCTGCATAAGAAAGAAATGAGAATTCTCTGTGATGTATGATTATTATTTCATTTAAATATGACTAAAATCATAAATATTTACATTAGTTAAGGTGTCAATAATGAAAGTTTAGAATGGACTGTCTTGCAAAGACTTTTTATTTGACTGGACACCGCCCCTGATAAGTTCTACAAGGTAAACAACGATGGAGAACTATCAACAATTTATCAAAGATCTTTGGTAGGCGACAACAGACTCGTAAAAACATTGTTTAACTTTCTGACGGACACATTGGAGGACAATCCTTGATAATACAGAAAATTTTACTGTCTACTTGTGAGTCCGAAAAACCAGCAGGGGTCCAGTGAGTTCTTACTATATCGCGAATCCCACGGAAACCCACTTTGCCCCCCTCCCTCGAAACAGATTTGGAAAACATTGTGGAAAACGAAGATAATGCTTGATAAAAGTAATTTCTTCATTATCCATAATATTTTCTGACAAAAAATGATAAAGATTTTTAAAATTTCATCACTTGAAATTGTTGTCTGCATCTTCTTTTAATTTCGACCAGCTTAAAATTTTGCCGTCTGGTAATGGGTAAACAAGTCCCCACAAAGACGTCTCTGTCCATTCTTTTAGGTCTAAATGATTAATGGAATAAAAAATCAACGAAATATATTTATGATAAAAAAGGGTAATTTGCAAAATATCTGGTAATCATATATTTTTGAAATTTCTTGATTTGTTGATTTAGTTAAAAATGAAAAGAACGCGTTTAATGTTGAGATTTTGAAAACCGATTAGATCCCCATTAAGTAAAGTATGTGATTTAAGAATATCACTCACATCGATATAATTCATTTGACACTTTTGAATAGAGTTTCGAGTGCATTAGAACCGCGACATACCAAAAGTTATATCATTTCCCCGTTCTTTTTACGGCAATTGACCAATCGTTGGTCCTGCCCACTTACTACATTTGCTCCGCCAACTGACTCCGACAAGAAGTTCTTCTTCGACTTTAAACGGCATCATTTCTGCAAAATTTATGGCCAGTAGAATGCAAATAAGGTAGAATAGTTGGTCTGCGACCAAAACGTCGCCAAAACAGTTTGAATAAGCTATAGTGACGTCGTTTAAGTCGCCCAATTATTAAAAAGCTAACCCAAAATGGCGGTAAATATTTAAGTTCAGAACTTACTTCTAGTCTAAATGAATAATTGCATTGGTCGACTAATTCCTTGATTGACATCCGCGATTGGTGAAATGATGGTTCATTAAATCATTCTTTTAGATCAAACTTTAAACTCCGAAATTTATATAAAGCATTTTTCTTGGTAATCAATCAGTCTGTCAATTCTTTAATTGTATAAAAAATTCAATAGTGAATTTGACATCCTAAGAATTTGCGCGAAGAAATTATTAATTTAGAACGGCAGTTGACCTCCAACATTCATAATAATCTTCTCCGTGGTCTTGCGTCCAAAATCTTGAAACTAAACTTTATTGTTACTACAGCTGGGGTGTCGAAGTTTGTGCTTTTGTTATGTTCTCGACAATATATATTTGCAATCTAATGTCGTTTGCGATCAAACACAAACTCCATTGACGGAGGTCAGCTACAGTTGATAGCAATCCGTCAGTTCTAAGTCTAATATTACATATTGTTATATGATACTGTTCACCCTCTTTTAGAAATAGCTCAGACAAAATTAATTTAGATCGAAATTCTTGAAATGAGATATATAAATAGTTCAATGACGCCAGTTCCTAATAAAGACCATCAATTGACACTAATAAACCAAGACGCCTCAATCGTGCATATATGATCTGCCAATCGAAAAGGGACCTTCTAGAAAGGTCGAAAGGCATCGATCCTGATCAGAATGCAAGGACAGCACATACTGGACAATAGTTTTTTTTCTTTTCTTGGAAGAATTTTCTGACTAAGAATGGCCGTTCTTCATTGTTGTATGTTACACTAGAGATTCTAGATTATTTCAAGGAGTCAACTGGCGATGAATGTTCGTGTACAAGCCGAATATGTTTGAAAAAATGGGTCTGGTCCATCATTTGTTATGTTGAAAGGTTTGATTGATAAGTATTTTGAAAGAAATTTTTGGACACAAAAAGAGAGAGAAAAAAAACACAGAAATATTTATTTTGAAAAAAAGAAGAAGTATTTTAAGACATAGTCCATAGAAAAGTGGGAATCAATACGATAAAATTTGGACTGATATTCTTGACCCATCCCTACACAGTGATGCATGTTGATGCCCCTAAGGAAAAAGCGTAAAAACACATGGTGGATAATGAAGAAATTACTTGCAACAAGCAATTTCTTCATTTTCCGTTATATTTTCTGCCGAGAAAATTGATCAAATCTAGAATTTCATATTACAAGTGTACTTGAAATAGTCGTCTTTCAATTTGGACCAGTCTAAAATATTGCTCTCTGGTAAAAGGTTAAATGATGACTGTATAATAAAGTTTGCTAATGTACTGCATATTCCTTTCTTACACAACCCCATATTTTAAGCCCTTCAAGAAAAAAGCTTTGGAAAACTTAAAAAATGAAGAAATCGTTTGTATCAAACAATTTCTGCATTATCCACAACGGTGTTTTTTTAATCAAAAATAAAGACAACAACAACAACAAAACAAAATTCAATCAACTTGAAATTGTCGTCTTCAGCTTCTTTCAATTAAGACCAGTCTAAAATTGTGTTTTCTGGGAATGGGCTTTATCAAAAGTATCTGACGAATAGTGTCGATCCCGGCCAGACTGTGCAGTTCTAAATTGATCCGTATTTGCCTGATTAATTGAATGTACTTTTTCATTCGTTCTCATTTTAACCAAATTCCTCACTATAAAACGTTTTAACGCCTCCAGCCAAAAATGCTCTGGAAAAAATGGTGGGAAATGAAGAATTTGATTGTTACAAGGAATTTGTTCGTTACCCAAAATGTTTTCTTCTACAAAAGACAAAATAATGAAAACCCGACAAACTTATAATTGCAGTCTATAACATCCTTGAATAAGGACCACTATAGAAGTTTGTCGTCTGGTAATTGGTTAAAGTCATTGTGACTTCAAATATCAAGAAGATATTTCAGAAATTGCAAAGAATAAATCATCCATCTAAATCTTAATAAAATTTAAGCGAAAACATAAAGTTGTTCGTCGAAAAAATTTATGATACATGTACATGTAGTTTTAAGAAATGCTTTTACTCATTTACCAGGGTCCTCTCAGCGAAAGACTCGCCAAAACGAACGTTTTGGGTTGAAGCCTAATTAACCCATTCCACCACAACCGAATTTTAGACTGGTCCAAATTCAAAAGCTGCAAACGACATTTTCAAATTGGTGGAATTGTAAATTATTTCATCTGTTTGAATAGAAAACATTGTGGATAATGAAGAAATTGCTTGTTAAAAGCAATTTCTTCATTTTCCACAATGTTTTCCAAATCTTTATACTTTAGGGGAGAAAAAGGAGGGATTTTGTTGGAATTGGTTAAACTAATTACCTTATGACAAAACTTTAGACTTGTCCAAATTTAAATATGTTGCGGACAATAATTTGTAATTGCTAGAATGTTAAATATTTTGGTTTGGGTTAGGAAACATTGTTGACAGTGAAGAGTTCGCTTGTAACAAGCAATTTCTACATCATCCACAATCTTTTCCCAAGCATTTTTCTTCACGGGTGTAAAGGGCGGGATATATTTTGAATAGGTTGAAACTCTTCAATGTTTTCTCCTCTTGCACTGTCCATGTCGACCAAATGCTTGACCATGATAACGCTCTTTTAGAAGAAAACTTAAAACACATCGTACAAAAATGGTACATTTAACAATAATGCTTTTCCAAATTTTGATAGTTTATTTCTAACCGGTTTAACCCATTACCAAGCAACAGTATTTGAGACTGATCAACTTTGTAAGAAAGAAGTTTCATTTACAAGGAATTTCTTCATTTTCCACAATGTTTTTAAGTTTTTCCTTGGGGTGCGCTAAAAGGCGCTACTTTGTGTAAATGGAATAACCAATTTCCTTACAATCCCACATTTTAACGCATCTCAAGAAAAAGGTTAAACAGTTTCTTCATAATCGACAATGTTTTCTACACAAGAAGACAAAAATTTAAAATTCTATTTAATTGAAATGGTCTACTGCAGCTTTTTTCAATATGGAAAAGTCTAAAACTTTGTTGTATGGGAATAGGCTGAATTATTTTAACAAAAAAAGGAGGGGGGGGGGCAGACACGGTGTCGAGTAACCCAGTGCCTTATGGCAGAATATCTATTTTAGAATAATTCTACTTGTTTATTTTGTGTCTAAAAATAAATTATCATGTTGTCATTTGTTAAAGTTGTTATGAGCCTTATCTCCCTTTGGTATGTGATATGTTGTTTATTTCGTTTATTGTTCTATGACAGTGCCTTGCATATTTCACCACTATGTTTCTATCATTTAAATTATGTAGATAATGTTTCGTAAAAAATAAAATGTTATGTCATTTAGAATGTGTTTTTCGTCTTTGTGAAATTTCTATCAAAATGGCGGATCGCTAGCCACGCCTACTGGCCACCGATATAGCAGTTCAACCGAGGGAATGAATGAATATAAGTAAAAAATACGGGCATGGACTTGAAATAAAAGGTAAATCATTGATTAGCGACCTTAATGCTTGCAAAAGTTGTAGTTAAGATGTTTAAGTCACCAAACCAACAATAATGATTTACATAAATGTTGGGGATCAAAATTCATTTCTCGTCTAAACAAATGATTTGGTTGACCGGGAAAATCCGTTATTTGACCAATCGCGGCTGCCAATCAAATAATCAGTCGACAAATAATTCATCTAAACTAGAAGTGAGTTTGAACTCCGACATTTGCCGCCTTTTGTTAAGCTTTTTGTAGGTTTGACGATATAAACGTCGTAAGTACAGCTATTCAAGCTGACGTTTAGGTTGGTAACCAACCAATCTTCTTTTTTGTTACATGCCACTTCTATCTATGTGAATTATCTTTATTTTTTTTTTGTTGTTGTTTTTGTTTGTTTGTTTTAGTTAGGTGATTTGAACATCGTAACAACAGCTTATTCAAGCTGTAGTTACGACGTTTAGGTCGCCAACCAACTATCATACCTTGATGTTATGTGCTACTGGCCATAAATTTGAAAAAAAAATAACATCGTTTAATATCGAAGCGGAAATTCCTATCGGAGTCAGTGGGCTAGGCAAACGGAGTAAGTGGGCGGGGGCAGCGATTGGTCTATTGTCAGGTTGCAAGTTAAACGCCTCCTACAAGGGAGTTTGAGATATCAATCCGTACCAGTTTTCAAAAACAAAATGTTGCTAGAAATCAAAATTTGAATATAAATCAAAAGTAAATCGTCTGTGGAAGACCAACACATTATAGCTACTCCTTGAATGGCTGTTGTAACGACGTTAAAATAAAACATCAACAGAATTGCCGCACTCATCGTCTAAATAGATGATTTGATAGACCGAAAGATTTTTTGTTATGACATTGGCGATTCGTTCGTTAAAAAACCGAAATCTATTGAACTTGGAGTCCGACGTTTAATGTTAATATGTGACAAAATTGACCAATCGCTGGCCCCGTCCACTGACTCAATAAGCTCCCCCAGAAATCCGACAGAAAGTTCTGCTTCGATTTTTTAACGGCGTTATTTCGCAAAATGTATAGCTAGTAGCATGTAACAAAAACGTAAAATACTTGGTTTGCGACATAAGCTGTAGTTACGATGTTTAAGTCGCCAAACCAACGATAAAGGTTAACAAAGTGGCGGCCTATGTCGGGGTTGATAAGCTCAGATCCGGGCTGAATAAATTATTTGATTGGTCGGTTGATTCCTTGATCGACGGCCACGATTGGTCAATTGTTGTGATGATCCCGCGGATTTAGGCGAAATTGTATTAAAACTACAATTTGTGCATTATTTGTGAACGCACACACCTGTCAAATCAATTTTCCCCATAATCAATTTCTGTAATCGAAAGTTGAAAAAAAAATGCTTTACTTTCACATGACGCAGTTTCAATTTTTGGATGTTATCAAACCTGCCCATCCATGTCCCATAAAGTTACAGCCCTTTAATTAACTTTCCGTGTTATTTCTTTAATAAGATGGTCCCTGTCATCACGTTCGGATGGTATCTATTTCGGATAATTGGCCCTCTGCAATGACTATATTTGGACTATATTTTGATTTCCCCTGAGGCGAATGCATAATTGACGAATTGTGGAATACGCCCACTGACCTTCGACAAGCAGTTCGGCTGAGGTTGTAATCGTGATTATCGGGACATCTAAATAATTGGCCAGGGACATGAAACCAATTCTAGCAAATTGTTCGACAGTAACATAAAGGTCGTAGCTATAGCTTGGGTAAGCTGTAGTTAATTCTTACCCAAACGAAAAGGTTTGATTTAAATATATAAGTTCACATTCACTTAATCTCAAAATGAACGATTCGATTGGTCAATCGATTTTTGGTTGGGAGAATCCATCCTTCAATTCAACTCAAGGTCAGGCTGAATATCATGTAATAAATGCAAGGATTGGGGGCGGAGAGAATATACGCGTAAAGCCTATCTGTTTTTAATGTTTATACTATTTGCAAATGAAGTCTAGCTTTGATATCAATAAATTACTAACTGGACAAAAAGAGGGTTTTGCTGATCCAATGGTGATATGGAGCGATGTCATAATCTGGCTAGCTCTGGGGAAAAATCTTGTGTAGGTATTTCAACTGACATGGGGTGATTTCATAATCGACAGACTCTGAACAGTTAATGTTCTGTCGGTATTTCAAGTGACATGGGGCGATGTCATAATCGACTGACTCTGGGCAGTAAGTCTTTTGTCGGTATTTCCAGTGACACGGGGCGATGTCATTATCGGCTGACTCTGGGGAGAAAATTCTGTGTCGGTATTTCCAGTGACATGGGGCGATGCGTAATCGAGTTACTTTGGGTTGAAAAGCTTAAGTCGGTATTTCATGTACCATTGGGCGAAGACCTAATCGCAAGACTATGTGTATTAAATTTCCAGTGACATCGGGCGATGATGAAATCGGCCGCCACTGGGGAGAAAATCTTGTGTCGGTAGTCCAGTGACATGGAGCAATTTCATAATCGGCTGACTCTTGAGATCAAATCTTGTGTCGGTATTTCAAGTGACATCGGGCGATTTCATTATTGACTGAAACTTCTCTTGGTATTTTCAGTGAAATTGGGCAATGTCAAAATCGACTGATTTTTACGGGAAAATATTGTGACGGTGACATGGGCGATGACATTATCGGCTGAAACTGGGGATAAAGAATTGTGCCGGTATTTCCAGTGACATAGTATATCATTATGGCATGACTATTAGGAGAAATTTCAAATAACAAGGGTCATAATCGGCTCACTCTTTTGAAGAAAATCTTGTTTCGGTATTTCAATTGACATTTGGCGATGTCATGATTGGTTGACTATGGGTAGAAAACCTTTTGTCGGTAATTCAAGTGACATAGACCGATGTCATATACGACTGAATCTTTGTGTCGATATTTCCATTAACATTAGGCGTTGTTATAATCGGCTGATTCTGTGGTTAAAATTTTGTGTCCGTGTGACATGAGGCGATCGCATAATCGGCAATTTTCCAAGGACGTAGGGCGATGTAATAAGCGGCTGACTCTGGGGAAAGTCTTGTTGCGGTATTTCCAGAGACATTGGGCGATGTCATAATCGGCTCAATCAGGGGAGAAAATCTTTTGTCGGTAATTCCAAGGACATGTGGTGATTTCCTAATCGACGGACTCTGGGGAGAACATCTTGTGTCGGTATTTCCAGTGATATTGGGTGATGTCATAATTGATTGGACTATTAGGGCACAATAAGAAAGACACCTATTCTAAGTCATATACTGTGTACATGCAGAACGTCTGGCTCTTAAACAGATTGCACTTAATATAAAAACTATTACAGAGCAAGACATCCCCCTTTTTGTGATTATATATCTAAGTAAAACAAACCTTGACCCTGACCAACACCATCATCGAAGTCATTTCAAAGAAATTGTGGTACTGAAATAATATCTCAAACGCGGTCACTTTTTGCAACGCAAGTGATAAAGACGGATAACAATGTTTTGGGGTTTTTTTTATGTTGCAGATTCTAATTATTTTTATTAACTCTCATACATTGTTGATATACATTATTTTGAAAAGCAGTTTTGTGAAAATCAGAGATAGTTTAATCTGTGTGTGGAATCCGTCAAAATAGTTGCAATGAATATTGGGACAGTCGTGAAGGTACATTTACCCTTTTAGTTTAAACTCGCTCAAGTCAACGTCATGGTAACGTCAACAGGAGTTATATCCGCTAGCCGATTTTCGATTTTATATGAATAAGCACAATTACCATAATTTTGCGCAAACCACTTAATATGTTATATTTCAGGGCGTTGGTTACTTAGTCTTCTTCTGTTGAATATAGGTCCCAATGCAAATGAGTCCATGCGGTGTCGACAACAGAATACAATGATATCAAGAAATAACAAGTGATTCCGCTGAGGCTTTGCAAGATAACAACAAATAACCACTTTTAACTCACGAATTACCATGAAGATGATATCTGACTCATATTTAAGTATGGAATTATCGTTCCAGCACATTTTGAGCCAATTGCATTACTTCCTTGCGAAGTTTCAGAAACATCGATATCTCCAGTTAAAATAGACTGGTTTAACCCCTTACTGTATTGCAGAATTTTAAATCTATCCAAATTCAAATATTTTGCAGACGACAATTTAATGTCGATTTCATTCGAAAAATAAACATCCAGTAGGGTAGAAAATATTGTGGAAAAGAAAGAAATTTCTTGTAACAACAAATATCGTATTTTCCTTTTAAGTATAAAAATACAGGGCATTAAATTCGAGGATTGAACAGGAAAGGGTGAAACTACAGATTTACTGGATTACACAAGAGTCGAAATAGTTTTGGATTATGAAATCCAGACACCTGTTGTAGAAAATGGTGGGCGTGTTTCTCTTGTAATGCTCTTAAACAATTATATAGCTCCGTGTTTTACGAGCATGCACTACATTGTAGTTGCGTAACATACCAGAATTTGAACGCTTACATTTGGATACACGTGATATATACCCGATTATCGTCGTAAATACAGCTTTATTAATCTACTCCGAAACAATGGCGCGTTTGAAGCCCCCCAAGAAAAAACAATTGGGAAATCATTATGTAAAATGAAGATATTGTTTGTAACAAGCAATTTATTTATTTTCCACAACTTTTTAGACACAGACAGTTGAAAAAATCTCAAATTGCATAAACTTTAAATTGTTGTATGAAACTCCGTTCAATATAGACCGGTTTGAAATTTTGCCGTCTGGTGATGGGTAAAAGCTGTATTTAAGACACTTTGCTCGTCCACCGACATGATGAATTTTGTTGTCCTACTATTTCCCATAGATTGTTTGGTTCCACCACCAAAGGTCATATCGCTGACTCTGAATAAATTGATTGTCCAGATGATGCCGTATGTAGCCGGGTAGAGTATAAGGGGTGCATATACTGCCTATCTAGCTTTTATAGCGAGGTGGTAGAGCGCTTGCTTCGGGACGGAGAGGTCCCTGGTTCGAATCCTGATGGAGTTGAATACTTATTTGCGGGTTACATTTGGCGCTCGACTAAATTAACCCACATGACGTGGTGGTTATGCCATTAGAGTGTTGGTGACGTTGAATATAGAAGATTTGTGGAAGAATCTTAATTGTCGGGGGTGTATGTAGCAAGGTAGTGTACAAGGGGTGCTTATACTGACTCGCCGTTCAAGTTAGCTTTTATAGTGAGGTGGTAGAGCGTTTACTTTGGGACTGGAAGATCCCTAGTTCGAAACCAACAGATTCAAATATTTATTTGAGGGTTACATCGTGATCCCTTTTTCAGAAATTGACCTTTAACTGATTTATCTATTTATTTGTTTCAATTCCCTTATCATCATTATAATTCTTATTATCTATTTAACAGAATTGAATTCAATGATCTCGGAAACTTTATTTTTATAGTTTTGGTCTCTATTGGAATGTTTTGAGGTATCAACTGGGAAACAAAAAACGTTCTGATGTTTCAATTTGACAGATATACGAGCATATTTGAATGCGAGATTTAGAAATATATTTGAATATATTCGAGGTCGCGAATCAAAAACCCTGTATAAAACATGTTCTTTTCTTTCAATAGATTTCTCTTTAAATAGTCTGATAGTTGACTGAATCTGCTGACCCCGCCCTCTGAATCTGCTGACCCCGCCCTCTGAATCTGCTGACCCCGCCCTCTGAATCTGCTGATACCCGCTCACTGAATTTGCTGACCCCCGCCAACTGAATCTGCTGATCCCCACCCATTGAATTTGCTGACCCCCGCCCACTGAATTTGCTGACCCCCGCCCACTGAATTTGCTGACCACCGCCCACTGAATCTGCTGACCCCCGCCCACTGAATCTGCTGAGCCCCGCCCACTGAATTTGCTGACCCCCGCCCACTGAATTTGCTGACCCCCGCCCACTGAATTTGCTGACCCCCGCCCACTGAATCTGCTGACCCCCGCCAACTGAATCTGCTGACCCCCGCCCACTGAATCTGCTGACTCCCGCCCACTGAGTCTGCTGACCCTCACCCACTGAATCTGCTGACCCCCGCCCACTGAATTTGCTGACCTCCATCCACTTAGCTCCGACAAGAAGTTCCACTTCGAAATTGAACGGCGTTATTTTGCAAAATTTATAACCAGTAACATGTATCAATTACAATAGAATGGTTGGTTGGCGACCTAAACGTCGCAACTATAGCTTAAATAAGCTGTAGTTATGACGTTTAAGTCGTCAAACCAATAAAATTGCTTCAAGTATATGTCGGCTAATGTCGAATTTCAAAGTGCAGTTCCAATATAAATGAAATTGTTGGTCTAAATGATTTGATTGGTCGTTTCATTTTTTGACTGACACTGCATTCCTAAACCTTATTGTCTTAACCCGCATTCCCACACGAAAAAAAAAAAGACTGGTCTAAATTGAAAGGAGTTGCAGACGGCAATTTAAAGTGTATGAAATTTTAGATTTTTCAACTTTCTTGGTAGAAAACATTGTCTTAAACGAAGAAATTGCTTGTGACAAGCAATTTCTTCATTTTACACAATGTTTTCCCAATTGTTTTTCTTGAGGGGTGTCAGAAAGTGTCACTGTGTGGGAATGGGTAAACATGTTATCATTGATAATTAAGGTTATCATTGTTACCAGTTTTATTATCCAGCATCTACCTAATTATTAATCTTGTACATAAGATAGACTCGAGACGAATTTGTATATAATAATCTATCTTTCTATATCTATTTTCTTCTGATTTATAATAATTTCTTTATAATTACAATACACTTGATTGACGTAATATTTTTTCAGAAGATATAGCTACTGCTATCTGACCCGCCATGCGTAAAGGAACCAAGCTGTGCGTATGTTCATTTACTTATCGACCCTACCTGACCCGCCATGAGTAAAGGAACCAAGCTGTGCGTATGTTCATTTACTTATCGACCCTACCTGACCCGCCATGTGTAAAGGAACCAAGCTGTGTGTATGTTCATTTACTTATCGACCCTACCTGACCCGCCATGCGTAAAGGAACCAAGCTGTGTGTATGTTCATTTACTTATCGACCCTACCTGACCCGCTATGAGTAAAGGAACCAAGCTGTGTGTATGTTCATTTACTTATCGACCCTACCTGACCCGCCATGAGTAAAGGAACCAAGCTGTGTGTATGTTCATTTACTTATCGACCCTACCTGACCCGCCATGAGTAAAGGAACCAAGCTGTGTGTATGTTCATTTACTTATCGACCCTACCTGACCCGCCATGCGCAAAGGAACCAAGCTCTGTGTATGTTCATTTACCTATCGACCCTACCGTAACAGGTGCCCATTTAAGCAACGCCGCCCCCCACCCCACCCCACCATGACGGTTAAGTGTTACCGGAATAGCGCAAAGATAAAGGAAGAAATTATTCGAAGTAAAGCACCGTCACGCGGGATCTCGATTCAAAGTCCGAAAGACAATTTGTTTTAAAGTCGGATCAGCCTGAGGTTTAAACCCATGATCTCATATTTTGATTAGAGCCTTAACCGTTATGAAGGTAATTATATTATCACGTATCTTACAGGAGAGGATAACTCTAGGTTGATAATATTTGGAAATTGACGGATCGCCGCTGTCAATCAAAAAGTTATTTACCAATCATAGTATTCGTTAGGCTTAGAGTGGAGGGACTTTCAACCTCTAACATAAAATTCCTAAAAAAATAATTCCCAAATAAAAGCTAAAGCTCATTCAAGTTGTAGTTACGTCTTTTATGAAGCCAAACAACCATTTGTTTTAGTTGGTTCTAGCCCATAGATTATACAAGGTAACGTCGTTTTTTTTTTGATTTTTTTTTCTTAGCGAACTACCTTGGAGGTCAATAGGCGTGGCCAGCGATCTGTCAACTTTTCTAGTTGATTTTTACTTCAATGATGACGTCATTGCATTTAAACTATAATGTAAATAATGACACCGTTTAAACTGAGGTTGGTATCCGAAGTTCGTACTTTTAATTTATCGAGCCCATCTGTCTGAATAGCCAGTCTGCAAAGTCAAGTAATTATCACCTTAAAAAGGCTCGTGAAAAAAGGAAGGATCAATTAAAATTAAGTTTCATATCTATGAACTGATTAATAATATAGGTGGGTATGAAGGCGATTCCATATTCAGAAAAAAAACGAACAAAAATTTGATATTGGTCAAAGATTTGTGCAGTCGCCTAAATCAAGCAGCCATATTTAATTTTCCTACAGTAATTAATATCTATTTGAAGTAATTTATTGCCATTTCTTCTTATATAGAGTTTATGGTTAAGCTTGCAATGTCTATCACAAATCAGATTGATCCTATCTGTCAGAGTCGTAACTTTTCCAACATTTTGCTTCTAGCAGTATCACACGCGAACGCATAATAGGCTCAGTATGATAACAAGTTACAGGTTTACGTGCGGGAATCTTTATAAGATGGTGAAAAGAAACGTCACCGTTTGAACATTGGCACGGGTTTGTTGCTTTTTCTCGAAATCTCGGTTGATATTCACCCCTCTCTGCTGTGTGTTTCATGGTCGAAATATGTCAATAGATTTAAGAATTTGTGTTTTATGTAGCCTGGGTGAGCACTTTAAAATTGAAGCAGGGAAATAACTTGCCTAGACAAAGGCGGTGACTTAAACCCATTGTTACACAATCATACAGCAAACTGTGGCTAGAATATCAATTTTCTCAAAATTTGAATGTTTGGTCAAAAATAAAATAGCACCTTTTTATATAGTTTTGTCTAATGTTTTAATATTTTGGCCAAACAAGTAAAAAGTGGTGTTCATTTTCTAATACCACCATATTACAATTTGACATTTTCTATTTTCTCTATCAGTTTTCTCTTATCTTTGTGTCTTCTTTTTTCATTTTTAAATTGTGAGCTCAGATTCTGAACTTTGTAATATGTTACAAGCAATTTCTTTACCCAGTATATTTTTATTCAAAAATACTGTAAACTCCATAAACTAAAAAATGTGCGTCTGAAACTTCGTTCAATTCGATCGACAAGTCTAAATTTTCGTTGTCTGGTAATGGGTTAAGTATGTTGTTGTTGTATTATCCTTGTGAAGATGAGAATAAAGATTTATGTCAAACAAAGATAAAATGATGATCTTCGACGTACATCAATTTGTCAATTTTGGTAGCTTTTAGAGGACACTTTGGGGGGACAGTCAGATGGTGGTCTGCTTAACAGATTGTTGACTTATACCTATGGAACGCCACAGCTGTCTGATGCTATGAGTAATAACGTGGATATTCCTACTATTTGTCATCTTATGAGTAAAGGAAATGTTACCATGCTCAAATGGATTGTTGACTCATCCATACTGTGCAAAAACATATCTACCAATGCTATTGTTCTGCCAAAAGGTGGCGCTGTCTTGCCGAAATATGCCTTACCGTGTCCAAGGGTAGTGTATTGGTGTTCAAATGTGGCACTGGCTTGTTTAAACAATGTCTTGTTATATCAAAAGATTGTGTAATTTGGTCAACATATGGCGCTGAATTAATAAAGCGTTTATCTGTTATGCTATCATGTTCAAATGTGGTGTTGACTTGTCTAAAAATAGTCTTATCATGTGTACAGTCATGTCATCATGTCCAAATACCTTGTTGACTTGTCCAAATATTGTCTATTCGTGTCAAAAAGCAGTTCCATCGTGTCTATTTGTATGTTGTCTTACACACTCTAATAACGTCAAAAGTAGTGCTGGAATGTTTATATGTAATATTGATTTGTGTAAGCATTGAACCGCTATGTCCAGAAATATGCTATCATCTTCAAATATGGTGTTGAGGTGTCAAAACTTTGCATAGTCATATCAAAGAGTAGTGTGGCTTTGTCCAAATGTCGTATTGACTTGACTATACCTTAAATTATCATGTGAGAAGGTAAAGTGGTTGTGGCCATATGCGGCGGCGACTTGTGTAAACATTGGCCTTATTTGACGTAGGTAGTTTGGTTTTGTCCATGTTTGATATTGGACATACAAAACAGTGCCGTTTTATGTCAAAGAGTTATATAACCATGTTTAAAATCAAAGTTGATTTGTCTTTAGATAGAGTTATTATTTGAAAGTAGTGGTGTTATCATGTCTTAACACGGTGATGACTTGTGAAAAGTATTGTTTTTGTTTGTAAAAAGGCAGTTTCATCATGTTCCCTCGTATGTTAATTTGTTCATATACTATCATCATATAATATATCACAAAACTATCTTTTTGCATGATAAGACGGCGTTTAGACAGATCAACATAATATTTGGACAAAGCAATGCCACTTTTTGATTTTATAAGATAATATGTAGACAAGTAAACATCGCATAAGAACATAATATAGATACTTAAGAACATGTTAAGGCAGTGTTTCAGCAAGTCAAGTCGGTATGTGAACATGATAAGACTATATTTTCACATAATAGGATTAAGGTGTGACATGTCAATATTTTATTTAAGATTTGTAAATCCTCTTTTTACATGATAAGATAATGTTATGGCAATTAAATGCCTCGTTTAGACATGAAAATTCTTCTTTTTGACACATCATGACATTGTTTAGACATCGCATCTAGGCTAGCAAAACTGTTTCTTGACAAAACAAGACAATATGTAGACAAGTCAACATGAAATATGAAACCTATAACAATACTTTTTGACATAATAAGACGTTGATGGATCAAATTACCAACATTTTTAACAAATCATATTTTCTTTTGACACAATATTGGGATCAGTCGACAAGTAAACCTCAAATCTAAACAGAATAACGTTACAATTGACATAATAAGACAAATCCTAGACTTTCAACATTACCTTTCATATGATAAGACTATCTTTAAATGAATCAAATCGATACTTAGACATGGTAACTCTACCTGTTAATATAATAACATGATGTATAGACAACCATTTTCAAATATTTACAAAATAAAAACTTCTTTTATGCATGATAACACCGATATGAAACAAGGCGACATCTACGTCGGAAATAATAACACACCTATTGGACCTAACAAGGTTAAAAAGCTTTTTGATATGTCAACGCAAAACTTACAAATATCAATAATACTTGTTGACATAATGAGACATGGATAAGATAACTCAGTTCCATATTAAGACATAATATTACTACTTTTTGACTTAACAAGACAACAACTAGACAAGTCAACACCACATTTGAACAGAAAAACGATGCTTTGTGACAAAATAACATGGTGCTTACACAAGTCAACACCACATTTTAATTCAATAACGCTACTTTTTAACCAAATAACACGATGTATAGACAAGTCAACACTTTAACTGGACATGATGACGCTGTATTTTGACAAAGTACGGTAGAAGGTGGACATGTCCACAATATTGCTCATAACATCAGACAGCTGTGGCGTTCCATAATTACCGGTCATCGTACTCTTGCATTCAATGCAATCTCGTGTTAACTTTTAGGTGGTACCCTTATATATATATAATAACATGATGTATAGACAACCATTTTCAAATATTTACAAAATAAAAACTTCTTTTATGCATGATAACACCGATATGAAACAAGGCGACATCTACGTCGGAAATAATAACACACCTATTGGACCTAACAAGGTTAAAAAGCTTTTTGATATGTCAACGCAAAACTTACAAATATCAATAATACTTGTTGACATAATGAGACATGGATAAGATAACTCAGTTCCATATTAAGACATAATATTACTACTTTTTGACTTAACAAGACAACAACTAGACAAGTCAACACCACATTTGAACAGAAAAACGATGCTTTGTGACAAAATAACATGGTGCTTACACAAGTCAACACCACATTTTAATTCAATAACGCTACTTTTTAACCAAATAACACGATGTATAGACAAGTCAACACTTTAACTGGACATGATGACGCTGTATTTTGACAAAGTACGGTAGAAGGTGGACATGTCCACAATATTGCTCATAACATCAGACAGCTGTGGCGTTCCATATTTACCGGTCATCGTACTCTTGCATTCAATGCAATCTCGTGTTAACTTTTAGGTGGTACCCTTATATATATATTGATTTATCGCATAAAGTTTTTTACATACATATAGCATAAATATAATGATTTAACACGAAAACATGGATTAACGTGAAGAGCTTGACTGAAGAAAGTTGAAACAATGATAAATCAACATTAACAAGTTATGTAACAATGCTCTTCTAACTTATAAGGTATTATACCAAATTTATGCTCTTATGCCGTTTGAGTGATTGATACATTTACTTCAATTGTTAAGTTTTACTCGCATAATCAATTAATAAACTTTAATACCGTAGGCAACATGTATTAATACCGCTTGAGATATCTTTTTCTTAATCTTGAATATTTAGGACAGACTAATAAGAAATGACACTCATTTTCAATTAAATTCATATTACAATTTCTGCAAATTCGCAGATTTCATATCTTTCTTTTTAAATTTCTAGATTTTGAATCGGAGGATCTGAATTTTGTTAAAGCCATTCAATATTTGGTCTCTGTGTTATCATTCGAATAATTTTCTAAACAAAAAGAATTATAATTGATGAATATCATCACGATCGTATTCATGTTCTTTAGCTTTATAACCTTCGTGCTCTTGAAACTCGCATTATAAATCAATAAGATATTTTGCGATTGCCCAAATATTTATCCATATTATGCCTGTGGTGTGTTACTATACAAAGTAATTCGATTAAACCTATTACCAGACGATATAATTTAAGACTGCTACGTATTCAAACAAGTTGTAGACGATATTTTTGGTTATTGAAATTCTAAAAAATATTTATTTTCTCATATTCGTTCGATAGTTTCCCAATCATTTTTCTTCAGTGGTGTAAAGAGTGGAATAGATTTGGAATGGGTTGAAAATTAGCGGAGAAATTCTTGAATCTGTTCTTTTCTTGCATTGTCCTTAATCACCAAATCTTCAAAGCTCTTAAAGAAGAATACTTACTTCATTTCTACAATGTTTTTTGAGGGGCTTAAAAAGTGGGATTGTATGGTTATAGGTTAAACAGAAAATGAGCAATCTTTTTGTATCAAAGGATTACATAACAATTATCCTTGATGGTAATGACAAATTTAAGTCCGTGAATTTAATCAAGCATTTTCCTTTAAATCCGAAACATGTAATTTAGCATAAGGTCATTGTCAATTTGAATTAAGTTAAAAGGCGTGTAATATTCTATTTAGCTTTTATTGATTACTATTTAGATGCATAAAATAGATTGTTGCACTGGCTATATCCTGTATAAACCCCTTTGAAGAGAACCGAGTATTTTTTGCAACGACTTTGAACTTTCCGTATTACGTTTTTTTTTAAAATGATTCCGACTTGAAAGGCATTAAGGTTGTTAATAGTTTCCGATGGATTATTTAAAATTTGCAAAATGTCGTAACTAAAGCTTTAATATTCTTTAATATTCAATGGCTTAGAGCAAAAACATAGTATGGCTCTTTACAGTGTATAGAGACATACTATGTTTTTGCTCTAAACTCTCGATATAGCTTTTATCGGACGCTCAATGGAAGATCTATAATTCTTTGAAAGAAACAGTTTTTCACTATACTTCCCAATTCTTGTGAGCAAGGACACCTGAACTTGTCATCTTCGTTGCCGACTTGGAAATAATATAATGTGAATGAAACAGCAGCTACTACACCTAGTAATTTTCGTCTTCTTTTGGCTTTCAGAACAGTAGATAATAAGCATCCTTGTAATGTATGTAATTATCAATATCACGGAAAGACCCCCCCCCCTGGTTCTCAAAAATATCGTTTATGGAATCCGAATATCTAATTATTGGTTCAGAGACCACCTGAGAAATAGTTTGGTTCTCAAATAGGAAATCATATAATGAGTGTATCATTCATGTTTTCTGATTGATAGTGAGAGAATGTCTACGATGACATATAAACAGCAAGAATTAATGACGCCTTAGCAGATCAGTCATAGATATTTAATTTAGGAACATGTTGCCGTTTTTAGGTTCATCCTTCATTTTCGAATGAATTATAAAATAAACAATTCCGTTTTGTTTTTGTTGTTGTTGTTATTGATGATGATGATGATGTTGTTGTTGTTGTTGTACTATTACTTGAATGTTGGACCTTTTACCGACGTTTACTGTTAGATCTAGGATCTTAAATCTAGAGAGGAATAACAACAATGAAAGATGAATTACCGGAATAATACAAACTCGCAGACACAAATGGACCACATTTTAGGTGTATGCCACGGCATGTAGCTTTACTGTACCAGGGTAATTGCTTTACCCTTGGACTTGTATGTGCCGTTGACATTTCTTGCAAAGATTATCTAATATTTGAGCCTATGGGTGACATTTCCAACCATTTCGCATGTGCGTAACTCGAACACATTGAGCACCCTCGACGGCCAGTCGGGGGCAATTAGAACATTCGCTAGTTGTTTAAAGAAGCTTTGGGTCAGTATCTATCTACAGAGCGCAGAGTAAAGACTCTGATCAGACTGTGCGGATGCACAGGCTGATCTGAGTCTTTACTTAGCGCACATGTGTAACGGTTGGAAATGTCACGCATACGCTCAAATTTTCTCTTTTACATGAAATTTTGAATATAGATTTAGATATATGTATGCCTATTATCAAAGATGCAACTTAAACCATCGAGAGGGTTGGTGTAAATCAAGATGCTTCATAGTTAAATATACCTGAATATAAAATAGCCAACAATTAACGATTTTGGGCAAAGCAAAGATTGAAATCAGCCTTCGCATTCGCCTAATCCGATCAGAGTCTTCGCTAAAGGCACCTATATAGATAGCTACTGGCTTAAACTGTCTCTACTGAGCGCTAGTCTAGTCAGCTCGGTATTTTAATTTTGTAAAATTGACCAATCGCTGTCCCCGCCCACTGACTCCCTTGACCTCGCCCATTAACTTCGACAGGAAGTTCCGAATGGTCGAATGGTCGGATGGTGACTTAAACGTCGTAACTACAGCTTGAATAAGCTGTAGTTACGACGTGTAAGTCGCCAAACTAACAAAAACAGTAATGGCGTCAAATGTCGGAGTTGAAAAACTCAGGTACGGGCTGGATAGATGATTTGATTGGTCAGTTGATTCCTTGATTGACAGCCGCGACCGGTCAATTTTCAGGTCACTGACCATACCCATTGACATCAGACAGGAAGTTGTGACTTAGATATTGAACGGCAGGGGTTTTGTTTTTTTTTTTGCAAAATTATGATTAGGAATTTGTAGCAAAAATTAGATAGTTGGTTGGCGACTTAAAAGTCGAAACTACATCTTGTATAAGCTGTTATTACGACTTTTAAGTCTCCAAACTAAAGAAAATAAATCTACATTAATGTCTGAATTAAAGGTTCACTTCCGGATCAATTGAATGGTTTGGTTGGTTAATCGATATTTTGATTGACAGATGATCTGTCAAGCCTCTGTAAGAAAACAGTATTACCTGGTAGATACCTGCGTCCGTAATCGAGGGGTGGAGCTTCACGATGACCAATTTGGTCCCGATTTTTATTCCCGGGAGCGACTATCGATCTTGATTCGGTTAGAGTATAGCAGTGTGTTTTCCAGGCAGCTGAATCGAGAGAGATTAATCTAAGTTCTATGAGTTTGTATCACAATCGATGTAAATTGAATAGATTTAGTCCCAAATACAATATGCACCGCCCTCCCCATTTTAGTTAAAGCTATCTATTTCAAAATACCGTCAGATACGCGCATTGTTGTTAAAAAGAAAGAAAATGTTTACGACTATTTTGAATTTGGGATTGAAACAGCATATCATTTCTATATGATTGTCTTATCCATAGGATAGTATTTCTTTTTCTTTCTAATCTTTTTTTGTAATAAAAGGTTTTAGATGTCCTTTCTAATTTCTAATAATTTGTATTTCCTTGGTTTTCTGATAAACAATGATTATCCTCCCATCTTCATACATAATAACACTGTGAAATAATTCTTTAATTAGTCTTGACCGTTGTCTGACGCAGGTATTTACCAGGTAATACTGTCTTATTACAGAGGCTTGCGTTGTCTTTAACTCGTATCCAGGCAATGATCTTGTTCTAAAATTCTGCCACCTAGAGACAGAGACCTTGTGTGAGCAGCTTGTTTGTAGTTGCAACCAACTTCTGCTTTTCGCACCTTGTTTTTGTCAAATTCTGGCACTTCTCACTATCTGCTATTGTTATTGTTGTTGCTTCTCGTATTATTCACTGTTGTTTGCTTCTTTGTTCGGCAGTTTTGTTTTGATGTTCCCACACATTGACGCTTTCTGACGCCCCCCCCCCCCCCCAAGAAAAATAATTCAGAAAAAATTGTGTTAAATGAAGAAATTGCTCGTGACAAGCAATTTCTTCGATTTACACAATGTTTTCTACCAAGAAAGCTGAAAAAGCTAAAATTTGATAAACCTTAAATTGTTGTCTGTAACTACTTTCAATTTTGACCAGTCTTAAATTCTGTCATCTGGTAATGGGTTAAAAAGAGTATAAACTGGTAATATTTTCATCTCACTAGGATAGGCCATCAATTTCAGGACCATTAAACCCAAAACGCCCTTTAAATTTGACTCATAAAACAACATATAAAGTCTTAATATTGGCAATATAGTTTGCAGCATTAAATACCTTTTTCTTTTCCTCGCCAAGTTTCCCTTGAGATATCGGCTTTAGTATACTACTCAAAATGAGTTATGAACCATATATTTAACATATTGCCAGGCAACAAATTTGTTGACTGGTCTTAAATTGAAAGAAGAAAGTTGCTGACGAATTTTTTTTTTAAATCTATGCCTTTTGGGATAGAAAACACTGTGGATAACGAAGATAACAAGTACATTGTAACTTCTTTATTATTCACAATATTTTCCAAAGGTTCTTTGATTAGGGGTGTCCAAAAGCGGAATCGTGTGACAATGGGTTAATGGACCAATTTAATGTTAATGTTACGCCACTGAAAAGCAAAAGGTGAACACACTGTTTGAGAAACGTTAATTTAGCAGGTAGTGCTCGTGGATGTGTCTAGGTTTTTTTAAACCCTTTCCTATATAATCCCTGTTTTTTACGTCCCTGTGATCTTAAAATTGAGGAAACATTGTAGAAAAGGGAAGAAATTGCTTGTAACAAGCAATTCCTTCTTTTCCACAATATTTTCTACCCCATTCAATATTTATTTTTCAAATCAAATCCACTTTAAGTTTTCGTTTGCAAAACCTTTGAACTTGGAAAGGTCTGAAATTTAGTAAAACATGAAAAGGATAATCAAACCGTCTTGTGTATTGATGGCTACAGGTAAAGTAACTCTTGTGTACTCTATGGGCCTATAAGACGATTCGACACTTGGAATTTAAAACGCAAATAAGCTCCATGATAGTTCCAAAAAACATCTAGACCATTTTCCCACGGGGTCGTTGTAGGGTTTTTCTGGGTCGTTGGCAGTACCACTATGTCGGATTGTGTCTTTTGATAATAATAAGTCCCTCGCATGTTTGAATTGGGTTAAGATCCGTTCGTTTGTTCGATTTTCCCCTCAAGACACTGGTTGACCACATCAGCCCGATGTTGACGGACATTATCATACACAACTAGAAAACGTTCCATAGCAACGATAGCACTACCAAAATAGCTAACAAACTCTACCAAAGACTGTAAAAGCCCTGCTTTCAATGACATATACACAGGTAGATACGTTGAGCTGCAATTATAAACCTCAGCCCAAACAAACACTGAGGGGCCTGTTCAACAGCGCATCAGTCCGAATCGATCACCTCGTTATCTCCTCTTTTGGTTGGCTTTGGCTGAAATAGTGTCAATGTAACTCTGTAATACCTACCGATGACAATATAGCTAATGTTAAAATGACTCGCCACGTTACATTGCGTAAGATCCATAGCATTCCTGCGGTGTTCTAAAGCGGCAACCCAAATGTCGCATGTATACATGCGACATTTTAGTGGCCGCTTTAGGACACCTTACATTCCGACCATTCTGTCGATGAGTAAATAACCTCGTGCTGGTGTAACTTGTGTGAAGAGGGCATCGATTCTTAAAGAAAGCCGAGGATACTTCTGCTGGAAAACCTAGTTTTGAAATTGTCCAGCAACAAAGGATCGGAAAATGCTACATATTGAGTGGTGCATACACGGTGCTTGGTTTCTCATTTAACCTGAGCGGCTGGAGCACCTAACAATGGATTCCTGGTATTTCTCACACCAGTACCGCCATCACATCCTTTCCTAGCCTCCAGCTGCTATCCCACATAGGTCTACGATTATCGACCCATTGGTGAGAGACATATAGTCGGAAAGGATGAGTGCCGCCGTCGGGGATTGAACCCGGGACCTCTAGATTGACGGTGTGACACGCTACCAACTGTGCTATGACGGCGGCTCTATCAAAAGTACAATAGTGAACTATGTCTGTAGTAATTGACCTATCACGATTGTCGATCAAGGAATAAACCGATCAATCAAATAATTTATTCAGCCCGGACCTGATCTTATCAACTCCGACATTGGCCGCCCTTTTTGTTAACATGAAATGTTGGTTTGGTGACTTAAACGTCGTAGCTACAGCTTATTCAAGCTGTAGGCACGGCGTTTAGGTCACAAACAAACCATTTTCCTTTTTGTGACATGCTACTGGCCATAGATTTTGCAAACTAACGCTGTAAAAAAATTGATGCAGAACTTCCTATTGGAGCAAATATGAGGGCCCTAGGGAGTCAGAAGGCGGGGCCAGCGATTTGACAATTCAGGAAACAGACGAGAGAGTATGGTCCTTAACTTATTTCGGAGTGTATTTAGATCATTCATTTTATTAATGAACAATAAAATGCGAGTCCGGCTGATTTAATTTTTTTTTCTCCATTCCTTACGGTCACCATACCAATTTTTTCCACAGTTTTGATTACAGAAATATTGCCTAATGAAATAATAAAATCTGGGAAAACCCAACACTATCTAGTATATCTCAATTTACTTGATACCATATTTTCACTTTAATTTCACAGTTTTAGTTTAATAGCCGGTTAAACTATGACAATGATTATGATGTGGAAAAGTTTGAAATCGCCTGTGTCACATTTTTTCCTTCAACTGTTTTCTATTGTATGTAATGCTGTTGTTGTTGTTATTGTTCACTCTGCCTTTTGTTTGGGAATCAAGCTGATTTTTACACTTTCTTTCATCCCTTGCGATCATGCTTTTTTTTTAACCGGTTTTAGTTATAGAAATATTGCTATGAGAATAAAATCTAGGACACCCCAAACTACATAATATACCTCTATTTGATCATTACCTTATAGTTTAGCCCATTACCAAACAATCACGCATTTTTAAGAGCCAAAGATATATAGGAAACATTGAGAGAAAAGAAGAAATTGCTAGTTACAAGAATTTTTTTCCATTTCTCACAATGTGTTATTATTTTGCTTTTGTTTTCACTTAAAAGTAACTTTATCTTGTCATCACCAATCTCTTTCAAATTGGACCAGTCTACAGTTTTGTCATTTCTGGAATGGGTTAACCGCCGGTTACGAGAAGCATTGTAATTTCAAAAAGTAGGAAATCGCTTGTGTCGCGCTTTTTCCTTCAACTGTTTTCAACTTTATAAACCATAGTTGCTGTTGTTCCTGTTGTTTTGTTGTTGTTCACTCTTTCCTTTGGTTTTTTCCCTTTATACTGTGAAATGTCGTCTTCAACTCGACAGTTTAGGCATGTTTAAAATATAAAGCACACGATAACGAAAAGTTCTATAACTCACTGGAAAAAATAACTTGAAGATGATTCAGCAGAAGTAAGAATATTCTAATATAACTATAATGCGGTTCTCATTTCTAGGTTTATAAACGTTATCTTTCTCTATCAGAAGTTATCTGTCTTTGGCCAAGAGATACAAGTAAGACATTACCCCTTGTCATGCTGAATAAGATCTCTTTCAGAATTGCATTAAATTATAGGACTGAAAGCACTAGTAGTACTTGTTTTTCGATTAGTAAAATTTCTTTTGAAAATTAATTCAATAAACAACCCTCGTTTGAAACGGACTGACAGGGGGTGTAGACTAAGATCAGTTTTCACATAAGTGCATGCTGATCTTTGTCTATATCATATGCAAAACAGGAATATTCTGGGTTCAGCATGACATGGGTTAAATAGTCTGAATGAAACTAATTTACAACGATTAAATATCAAATCATAATATTTACTTCATTACGTAACCGTTGACACTCAAAGATGAATGAGTTTTGTCGCCCTATTCTAGTTGAAAGAGGACCAAGGATTTCAGCGAGTGTATTCCCTGTTTTGTAATCAAACAAGATGAAACTTTGAGACCAGCTTAGCTACATATATTTATATACGTACACATCGACTACGTTTTTTGTTTTGTTTTGTTTTGTTTTATTAAGAATCAAGTTGTAAGATAGTCGCCATGCTATTGCGACATGTCGTTTTCAAACTTTGACGTTCTAGAGCTGTAGTCGATTGAAAGATAGGTTTCATTAAGTATCTTTTATGAAAGATTCAAAGTTAATTTTCTTCACCCTTGTCATTTAAACCGGATTATTCCTTTTGAAGGATGTATAGACAAAGATCAGTCTGCACATGCGTGCAGTCTGATCTTAGTCTACACTACCTAAGTGTCTCTTTTAAGCTATAGTTTTTCTTATAAAATAGTTTTTTTTATTAATTATTAACTTAACTTTATTAATAAATAATTATCATAACATTGATGCATCCAGTGCTGTCAGCCCTTTGATTCTAATTCATTTCTGTAGAAGATTTTATTCAGCATGACAAGGATCGACTAAAAGAATTGCAGAAACAGAGTTACTTTTAACTGACTCCAGTTGCTTCCCGCTCCTTAGTGTAATGGGTACATTCATTTCGAAATATATATTGATGCCACGCAATTGATTTAGAAGAGGTGAGTATCCCATTGTTGTTGGTTAACTGCAAATTACGGATCGCGACTGTCAAATCGTTGATTTACATAATAGGTGAACTTTGAACCCCAATGTTTATGTTAAGCATTTTTGTTTGGTTGGTGACTTTCAACCTGTAGTTACAACGTTGAGTTCGCCAACCAAGGATACGCACCTTTTAACGTACCAGGTCACATATTCTACAACATAATGCTGTGTTTTATTTCAGCGAAACTACAATGTTGGAGTAAAGTGGGTGTGTATAGAGGTCCGTCAAATGAAACAAATCAACAAATTCTGCCAAAGCTTGAAATGTGATTTCGTAAATAAGAAATAGTTTAACGGTAAGCCTTTTAATTTGCATATGGTATGAAAAGCAGTTTATGTATTAGTAAAACAGTAACTTCAAAAGTTTTATGAGAAAAGCATACACGATGCATTAAAATTTGACCTATCGCTGACCCCGCCCACGTTTGGCTACCTAAACGTCGTAACTGCAGTTTGAAAAGCTAAAAAGCTGAAGTTACGACTTTTTAGTCCCAAAACAAAAACAAAAAAGAACAAAAATGGCGACCAATGTCGTCGTTCAAAATTCATTTCTGTTCTAAATGAATGGTTATTGGTCGACTGGATATTTGATTAGTAGCCGTGACTGGTCAATTTACTTGGCGATGGAAAGCTTTCCCTATTACGCACAATATACGCATTTCAACCGAACTAAAACTCGAATCTGAAAACATCGATTTAATGAATATGTTACCTTTCAAATGCGTTGACCATCGGAAATATGAGCGCGCCATTTGCTCGGGCGTAATTTACAAAAAAAATCACACAGTCCCCACCAATCGTTTCGAAATAGTATTTTGCGCAACGTTGATCTTTACTTGGCTTTAAGGTGCCTTGGTGGAGAGCATAAAATCCATGTGAGAATGGCCTCAGACTTTATTTGGATACATCTAAATGACTGAGTGAAGTGGGCCCTAGATCTGGACCCGTATTTACCAACCAGTCTAAAATAACGTCTTAGTGAATCTTTATGTGAATTCAATTATAAAGGATCTGATTGGACGAGCCCTCATTGTGAAAATTTTAGTTCGATCTTTAAATTAGTCTAGTTCGTGAATATTGGCCCTGGTCTTATTTCTGTCTCTTTTACAGTCATGTTATTCGATCCATTTAAGTCTGTTCACACGATTATTTCCGAATCAAGTTTGATAAACGTCAACTATCTGTGTGGTTAACAACCTGCAAAATAGTACAAATATAGAAACTGCAACAATGAATTTAATAATACGGTTTAGGAATCTTCACAAGCACCGCTCAATATATCTTTTATAGCCGATACATTCGTATTTCACCTTCAATTACTTTGTGAAATTTGAAGTTTATTTGATATTATACTTTCGTCACGAGCGCCTCAAAGAATCGATTTACAATTTCTAAAGGTTTCAATTTGGTGTGTTTACAGAGTGCTTTTATATTTATTCTTTCTAATTTGGGTCTGTAATTGAAAACGTATGCAACGGTTTGAGCATGAGATGATATAACAAAATTTTATCTGAATGAAGAACCCCCTGGCAGTGCAAAATTGTTATACGAAGTTTTACTCAATTTCAATATCTAGTGTAATTTAGTGAAGATAATCTCGAAAAAACTCGGACCACTGGTTTATTACTTAGGAAGTCCCGGGTAATCAGGGGATTTTCAATACCGAAAGTTTGATATATATAAAACATTGTTTGAAAGTGATGAATTGTAATGGGTTTCCATATCTTTATGACATTTTCTACCGCATACCAATGTTTATAGCTAGATAGACTGGGGCCCAGTCTGATGGTCGAATGGTATATGTGCTTGACTCGTGTTCTAATGATCACGAGTTCGAGCATCACTGTCACCGATGTGCAAAACACTTAATAGCCACCCCCGTCTACTCATCTGTAGAAGTGGGTAGCAGTGCATTAAGCAACTGCCTCTCTTTCAGGGACGTGAAAACATCTGATTTGTATGTTCGAGAGCGACTCTTTAAGCATAAAGCTTTCATCGCAATCGGACTAAAATAAATCAGTATAAACCAAAGTGTCCTCCCCTGGGACTCGAACCCGTGCCGATCCGAGTATGAACCGTGCACGCTAACCACTCGGTCAACGAGCAAATTTTGAGATATCGGCAAACGAGCAATATATGTTTTCTGCCAAGCGAAAACGGGCCTTCTTAAAAGTGAGAAAAGCATCGGCCATGATCAGATTGCACCGGGCATACCAGGGTCAATACTTTATTTCTGTTTGAATCTTTTTTAATAACCCATTTTCAAAGACGACAAAATATATCCATTTTTAAAAACAGTATCTCGAGTTGACCTCTGTTGCATCCTATCTCTTTTTCAAAAGTTTGTCCTACGGAATCCACTTGGCGTCCCTTTTCGCTTTACATGTACATATCGATAGCTTAGAGCAAAAACATAGTATTGCTCTATACATTGTATAGAGCCATACTATGTTTTTGCTCTAAGGCATCGATATGCTAACGTTGTGTGTCAGAAAATAAGGCAATACGTCAATTCTGGAAAAAGAAATGTTGAAATAATTATTAATACGTTCGTAGAACAAAACAAGTATTATGCACCGTTATGCATTCGTCTAAGAAATGGAAAATATGTAAGGCGCCACAAAAATTTATTGACGACCATGAAATTTTATATACGAGATATTTCTCAAGCAACAGCACTAACTTTCTACAAGTAATCGAGATCCAAAATGGTTATTAATTAAGAAACCTGGAGCATTTTTTGGATGGGGCTTTTGTTTTTGTTGTTGTTTAAATTACATGGATTCACACTCAATTCAGAATATAGTGTAAATAGCGCCCATTCCAATCTATTTCACTCCAAATTGCTAATTCGCCATTCAATTTACGTCATTCAAATTACACAATCAAACTTTCAAAAAATTCTACAATTTCATTCATATCGTCCAAAACATTCCACGATTTCATCGGTTGGCTTTGATTAAGTAAAATCTAGAAGTTACGAGTTAAAATATTTATAGAACCACTCACATATCTATAAAAGATGGTAATTAAGTATCCTTTATTTCATTCAAAAAGCTCGTTTCGTTCAAAGCTCGCTGTGTGTAGGGGTTGGGTTGGGTTTGTGGAGTTGCATGTTGCGAAGTGTAGACTCAGATCGGACTGTGCATCTGAACAGTCTATTGAGAGTTGTCAAGGCTGTCCAGTCTACTTTATGTTCACGCCATCTGCACATGTGAAATGGTTGGAAATATCTTTTTAGACTCATGTATGACAAATGAGAGCGCTGCGTTTTTTAATCAGGAGTCGGACATAAAATTCATATAATTCATTCAGCCCGGAATTGATATTTAAAGTCCAACATTTGCCGCCATTTGTCTAAAGCATTTTAGTTGTTAGGCGCCTTATACGTCGTAACTACAGTTTATTAAAGCTGCAGTTACGACGTTTAGGTCGCCAACCAACCCTTCTACTTTTTCGTTACATGCTACTTACCATTAAATTTGCAAAATAACGACGTTTAAAATCGAAGCTGGACTTCCTGTGGAGTCAGTGGGCATGGCTAAAGGAAAAAGTGGACGGGGTCAGCAATTGGCCAATTACCCTATTTTACCCTATGTTGGTGCTGGGTTTGCGTGTTCCGCTTCTACACGTTTTAAACCCTTGTCATGCTGAACTCGTAATATTTCTGTTGTGGTAGGAGGTATAGACAAAGATCAGCCTGCACATATGTGCAGTCTGATCTTAGTCGACACCTCCTGCTTGTCCCTTTGTAAGCCAGAAGTGTTTTTAAGAGAATTTTCAAGAGAATTATCAACCCAAACTGATTGCATTCAGTACTGTCAGCCCTTTGATTTTAATGAAATTCCGTCAATGATTTTATCCGGCATGACAAGGCTTTAAGAGCTTGTCTGACATTTTCATCTGAAGAAACAACGTTGAAGGATTATTTATGTGCATGAAATGTACATAGTTATATAAATATTTTTATATATTTCCGACATAATAGTAACTCCAATTGTGCATAATATGATTTATAATATACCTATACCCAATTTGAATAAAGTTCTGGCTATCTGTTTGATTTTTGTTTGTTTTATGTTTGTTTGCGTTTTTGTGTGTGTTTGTTTGTTTGTTTTTTAATTTTACTATTTTCAGCGGATATTCTCAATGTTAAGTCTTGAAAGGTATATAGTAATAGGAATATTACAGCAGTGTGTTTTTCTAGGTGTCTCATCGGTCTCAAACAATAAAAAACAACAATTCTTGAACAAAATAACAACTAGACTAACTCTCGTTTGTAATACTCCCTATATACTGGTGAAATGGAGAATAACTGACAAATCGCTGGCCCCGCCCACTTACGCCGTTGGCCCCGCCCATTGACTCCAACAAGAAGCTTCGATTCGATTTTAAACGGCGTTTATTTAGCGAAATTCATAGCCATTAGAGTGTAGTTACGCCAAACTAACAGACATGTCTCACACAAATGGCGGCAAATAACGGAGTTCAAATCTCAATTACTGGTAGAATGGATTATTTGATTGGTCGATTTATTCCTTGAATGACAACCTCGATTGGTCTATTATCCGATTCAAAAACGCGAGCTAGAGGCGCTTGAGCGCCTGTATCGCTCCACAGGCATGAATATACTGATTTAGCAAATTTTTGTATGAATTCAATATAAGCTTGATATAAGGAAAATAAATCTAAGTCATTAAAATCTTCGAAATAGTTCTAGAGAACGATTTCAAACTTTCTAGTTTTTTTTTTTTTTTTTTTTTTTTACAAAAGTCAAGTTACGTAAAGTTCATTATTCAAAATTTTACTGCTCACCATATATGGACATAACCCACCACCGTAATACCCATGTTTTTCAACCAATCAAATGTATATGAAGGAATCTGACAAACAGTCTTCTAAGAATCATTCCAGTGAAAATTGATTGAAATCCTTCAACAGGTTTCTGAGAAATGTATAAAGTTTTTCAGTATATGCTATATATGGAAATTAACCCTGCCCGTTAAAGTCATACTTTTCATCCAATCAAAATTCTTTTTTATAATCTGATAAAAGGTCACCCTAGGATCGGTCCGGCAAAATTTGGTTGAAATCCATCGACTGGTTTCTGAGAAGAAATTTAAAACTTTTATCATATTTTGAAATAAGCCCGCCTATCAAAGCCACATTTTTCATCCCATCAAAATAATTTGAAACTATTCGATCAATGTTCACCCAAGGATCATTTCTGTGCAATTTGGTTTAAATATATCCATCAGTTTCTGGGAAGAAGATTTTCAAAGCTTTCACCATATATGGAAATAAGCCCCGCCCATTAAGGCAATGTTTTTCATCCGATCAAAATTCTTTGAAGGAATCTGATCACTTAAAGATCACTTCTTTGAAATTTGGTGGAAATCCATCGACCGGTTTCTGAGAAGAAGATTTTCAAAGCTTTCACCATATATGGAAATTAGCCCCGCCATTAAAGTCTTGTATTTCATCCGATCAAAATTCGGACACAACGGACACCACGCCATGACAATAGCTCTATTGCTTTCAGCCAGTGGAGCTTAAGACGTGATTAGCTTCAACTAACTGACGTTACGTCAGTTGAGAATGTATGGAAGGAATCTGATAAAGGATAACCGAAATCTTGCAACTTACGAGAAGATTTTCGGGGTTAAACTAGTTTAGAAAATCCGTGAAAAGGAAGGAGTGAAAGAACGAATGGCAATATTAACGTTCGATTCAATGATTAGATGATTGATTCGGTTTAACGATCATTTTGACTGTATTTCAGCGCCTAACAAGAGTCATGATTTTTCTCTTTGTAGGTTTTCTCAATCAAGAATGGTAATTTTGAACTTATCAAATATTCATCTAAAACTAGTGTCTCAAATTAACCTCTGCTATAACAAACCATTTTTGACAAATATTATGAGAGTTAATTGCAATACTGTTCTAAGAGTCTATATAATGTACAGACACTTAGAACAGTATGAAAATTAACCCTTAATTTGTTTTACGGAGACTCCGGGAGGTTCCTTTTACGGATTACGTGTCAAATATTCTATTCTAATATTATTGTGCTCGATTTGCTAATCTTCTTAAAACGAAATCCTTGATGGTCCCGATTTTTCCAGACGATTTTTGGTCCCGGTAATGGATGCCCAATATGGCAGTTTGATCGAAGTTATAAACTACATTATTTGAGCGCATGCATGACATTTCCAACCATTACACATGTGCGCAAAGGAAAGACTCGGATCAGCCTGTGCATCCGCACAGTCTGATCAGATCCTTCAATCTGCGCTCTGTAGATAGATTCTGACTCAAAGCTTCTTTAAACAATCAGCGAATATTTCGATTTCCCCGAATGGCTGTCCGGGGTGCTCAATGTGTGCGAGTCACGCACATGCGAAATGGTTGGAAATGTCACGCAAAGGCTCATTTTATAAAATACATGGTTAGAGACATGAAACGCATGTCGGTGGTTGGTGACCTTAACGTCGTGAGTAAATCTTGAATAAACTGTGGTAACAGCCTTTAAGCCGCCAAACAAACAAACAAAATATATATGTATGTATTTGGAATCTATCTTGAAGGTCAGTATTCACTAAAATATTTTTTCTTAATTAGTCAATTGATTTTTTTATTCACAAAGCCAATCCGTCAATTATCCAATCGCGGCTGCCAATTAAATAACCAGTCATTTAGACAAGAATTGGGTTTTGAAGTACGATTTTGCACACAATATCTGTTAACCCTTGTCATTCTGAACCCGGAATATTCCGGTTTTGGCAGGAGGTGTAGACTAAGATCAGACTGCACTTATGTGCAGACTGATCTTAGTCTATACCTCCTGCTTGTACTTTTCCTGCCAGAGTTGTTTATGAAGTTGATTTCTAAAAGAAATAATTATTTTTGAACAACAAATTCTATCAGTGCTTTCAGCCCTTTGATTTGATAGCAATTCAGTAAAGTGATTTATACAGCATGACAAAGGTTAAGCTTTCTTCAAATAATTTCAAGCTTTTGTCAAATTAGAACTACTTCGTGTATTCATATTTCCTCTACACTGAAGAAATTAGAGGGTAGTACAGACTAAGATTAGACACGTCTGTGCAGGCTGATCTAAGTCTATACACCTGCGACAGCCATTGTCAAAGTAGGATTATTCCAGGATCAGCATGAGAAGGGTTCAGAACACGTCTGGTGGTACTGTTTGTATATTTCAAGTGCTGTAACTGCCCCAATTGTGAGAGAAAGTTATGTGAAACGAAATCAGGGTGCTGTGAAAATAGCCAATAAATCGATTTCATTTCAATTTAATCAAAACAACAATTCAAATGAAAGATATATCACAGATGTAATATCAACGGGACTCCGTAAATATCCTACATTACAGTTACTCTTTCCTATTTATACAATTTTGAAATAAATCTAAAATGATCCAATATTTTAGGAAATAATTCTAGCTCTTTGAATGGCTCTGTTGTTCCTGGCGTTTGTTGGCTATGTTTGTTTGTTTGTTATTTTGGGGAGGTGGGTATTTTGCGAATATATTGATTTACAAGGTTTTAAAAGTAAAGTAACGCTGAAAATTCAACACAAAAATATATGACATCTTTCGGTTTTAAATAAACTTGTCGCCGCCGTACTAGCGCAGTCAGTAGCGCTTCAGACTCCTAATCTTCAATCATGGGATGTCATTGGTTCGATCCCCGGCGGCGGAATATATCCTTTCCGACATTTGTCTCTCACCAATGGGTGGATAATCGTAAACCTAAGTGGGATAGCAACTGGAACCTAGGATAGGATGCAGTGATAGTACTGGCGTGAGAATTACCAGGAATCCATTGTTAGGTACTCCAGCCGCCAAATTATGACTTCAATACTGTTAAATGTGGCGTAAAACCCCATCCAATCAAACAATCAATCAATCAATCAATTAAATAACATCTTATCAACCTTTTTACTTAGGTATTCCGTTCGAACACTTGGTGTCTAATTATCATTTAGGCCTAGATATCTGGAATTCTTCATGGGTTATTATTATTTCACCTACGTGTATTTCTATTTTAGAAGTATGGCCAAAAAGCTTGATATTTTTCGACCTTTTCTGATGCATTGATTTACTCGGGTGAAACACCACAGTACATGTATTTTAGTAATAGCTTGGCGACTACAGCACCTAACCATTGATTCCTGGTCTTTCCTACACCAGTACTACTACAACATCCTATCCTAGCCCCCAGAGTCGCACCCCACTGAGGTTTACGGTTATTCAGCCATTGGTAGGAGACAAATATCGGAAAGGATAGTCATCGCAGCCGAGAACCGAACCATGGAGTCCTATACGCCACCAACTACACTATGGTCGCACTCTATTCTCTCGCAGATGAAACGTTACTTGGACTATTCACCCTTCCCTGTTCAAAACCGGGATTCTAGGTTGCCATGATTTTATACTTGAGAAAACATTGTGGAAAAAGAAGAAAGTGCTTGAAACAAAATAACGTCGACTCAGTCAACGACCTTGACAGGGGTCAGTGGACCCAGTTATCAATCAATTACAACCGTTTCTTATTCCTATCTTTTAACACTTTCCCTTTTTTTTTTTTTTGAAATTCTAGACTGGTCAAAACTGAAAGCGATTGCAGACGATACTGAAATTTGGATGCAATTTGAAATGCATCCATCCTGTGTGGAAGAAAATGTTGTGGGAAAAGAAGAAATCGCTTGCTACAAGCAATTTCTTCTTTTGCCACAATGTTTTCTGATATATGAAATCAGAGTAACGTAAAATCCCGGTTTTGTACAGGAAAGGTTTAGTACTTCTCCAAAACAAAAACTTATTGCAAGAAAAAAAACTGACCTTTTTTTACTTCGTTATGAATGAAACACTCGTTGAGAAATTCGACCACGAAGATCAAAATGAATCGATTTGCGTGTTATAAAGAAAGGTGTTCATATATTTACATAGTTAGAAGTGTTTGTATTCTTTCCTGTGTTTGTAATGATATGATTTGATACATATTACGTTTCTATTGAAGTCCCGTTTGTAGTTAAAACAACCTGGTTACCAAAGCCACCCACACAGAATAGAAGCAAACAAACAATGACGTAGTATTTTGTTCTTTGAGTAGAAAATATTGGCGGTTATTTTCAATCTCTAATTAACAATAGCAATAATAATAATATGTTTATTTAACCAATTACCGCACGACAATATTTTAGACTGGTCCGCATTGACAGAAATTGCAGATGACAATTTATAGTCGATGTGATTTTGAAAATGTTTCTTTTTTAGGGTAGAAAACATTGTGGATAATGAGGAAATTGCTTGTAACAAGCCATTTCTTCATTTTCAATGTTTTCTAAAGATTTTTTCTTAGGGGTGTCAAAAGGCGTCACTATATGGGAATGGGTTAAAGAATGTAACTATACAAAAAATCATTTTATCAACGTGGCCTCTATATCAAGATATAAACGAACATTGACTTGCAAATGAAAAGTAGAGTACCACTGGCATAATCCGACTCAAGATCAGATGCGTCGATTGCGTTGTCTGCGCATGTCATATTCTCCGAAGAGTATTCGAAAAATGCCACCTATCGGAAGATAACGCGTCGATTGAGATAGAATTTTCGATGCGTTTCAAGTTCAAGGTCACACGTCAAAGTCAAATATTGGTATGAATTGAGTTTTAACGAAGCATACTTTACACAAATGGGAGAAGATTTAGTAAAACATATCGGCTCATTTGTTGTCCAATGATTACGTAGTATATGTAATAAAACACATTACTGGAAATATTTACACAATTCATGGATAATGTTGATGAATTTTAAATGAATTTTTCTATTTAAGTAGAAACAAACATAGAAAATTTCTCCATTTTCCACGATTTTTTTGTAAACTTTTCTTCTTTGGGCGTCAAAAGGCGTTATTTTGCGGGTTAATCCATACCCACACAAAGACGCTTTTGGACGTCCCCAAAGAAAAACGAAAGGGAAAACATTGAGTAAAATGAGGAAATTGCTTGCTTCATTTTACACAATGTTTTCTAACCAGAAAATTGAAAAATCTAAAATTTCATAAACTTTATATTGTCGTCTGCATCTCCTTTCAATTTGGACCAGTCTCAAAAAAATTTGTGTGGTAATGGGTTAAACAGGATTGCGTGTCTATGAAAATGCATGTTATTTCCAATTACAGTGTAGCCTGAAATATAGCCTTAAATATTCGGACCAAAGAATGTCGCAAATCAAAATTATTACTTTAATAATAATAAGCTTAAGACCTTTTTAATGACATTAGAGACTTCAAAAGTATCTATATCAATACAGGTCACGCCTGCATCAGTGTTTATTTCTATTTTGAATCAGGATAGCGTAAAACATGATTCGACTTCGAATTTGAATAGAAGAATCGAGCACAGCTGCGAAACCTGGAGTTTACAGCTAGACTTCTTTATAATCTTATTACGCGCTAGAGGGGTTTTAATCCTGGGTTCGTTTCAAAATATATGAAGCGATGGATAATAAATTAAAGACTGTTTAATATAGATGTTGATAGCATACTGTTACATGTAAAACCCGGCCCGTCAGAAAAGGTATCTAAACAGACCAAATCCATACTCTACATGTCTCGCTTCCAAAGCGCCTTCACGAAAAGTCTGCAAAGAGTAAATAGGACTGATGTGCCCCGTGTTTTCCTTATGTTGCGTTTCAAAAATGCGATTGTTTCCCTGCGAATTCTTGCCGACAAAAATGTGAATTTGAATGATTATAAGAGAACTATATATTGGATACATTTCCATTAGCTGTCACATGATTTCAAATAATTCACCAAATTCACCTAATTCTTGTTGTATGGGGTTACGGCATTTTGAAGGTTTTCCAAGTAATGTCATTCGCGTACATTAACGGAACAAGGCTGAGGTTTTAACCCTTTCCCATACAATCACTTGTTTTCACGACCAATAGGTTTTGTATCGGGGAAAACATTGCAGGAAGGAAGAAATTGCTTGTCTCAAGCAATTTCTTCTTTCCCTACACTGTTATGTACCATTTAGAGTGATTATTTTTCAATTTAAATGCACTTTGAAATTTCGTCTGCAGCCTCTTTTAAATTGGAGCAGTCTAAAATTTTATTGTATGGGAAAGGGTTAACAGATATACTAATGTGACCAGCAGCACCCGTGGCCTTCGATCCCCTATCTAAATAGTATCCAATAATCTTAAACTCATAAAATCGAGAGAAAAAGACAAATGCTTATTCAAGAAAATTCCCCTCAAGAGTGCAAAGCTAAACATATGACCCCCTATCCAGGGAAACCTGTCTGCGTAATTTGACGTTGTAAAATTCAAATCAAGGGTTCAGCGTATATGTTTATAGACAGTTACAACTATTTCGCGCTTACACATTCAAATGTTTTGGTGAATTCACCCTCGTGTGATAATTGTTGCGCATTTACAAAGCTTTAGCAAAAACACGTGGTAAATCAAGAATTGCTTGTTACATTCAATTTCTTCATTATCCATTTTTTCCCTACCCAAAACTACCAATTTTTAAACAAAAATTAATGATAATCAACTTAAAATGTCTATAACTTATCAAAAATTTTTTTTTTGGGGGGGGGGAAGGAGGGGCGTGGGGTAATTTAAGCGTTTTTTTCAGATACCGTATCATATATAAAATAAACAGGTCCAACAAATCAATTAAACAAGTTTCATAAAACTGAATTCGCTGAAATAAATCTATTTTTACAAGTAAAATGATAAAATCTGTAGACGAATTATATTTTTCTCCCGCCCGTAGGTAAATCGATCCAATCATGAATTTTATTTCTGTTTCGTTAGAACGAGCTAATAAGTCATTTGAAAGCGCAATTTACCTTCAATATGACTTGAATTAATGGGGGGCAATAAATACAAACACATGAAATCTCAATGCAGCTAAGATGTGAATTTCACTCTATCAGAACGCCAAAAAATTCAGAATGAAGCAAGTCACTTCATTGATGAATCGGGGTTTAACCCATTCCAACACGATAACATTTTAGACCAATCCTAGTTCAAAGAAGTTGCTGATGAAAAATTTAAGTTGATGAAATCTTCAAGTAAAAATCTCTGTCTTGCGGTATAGAAACAAGCATTTTCTTCATTTTCCACAATGTTTTCCAAAGCTTTCATACTGAGGGGCGTTTAAAATTGATACTTGATTCTTGTCAATGTTCTCTTAACTCTCATGTACAATCCTCGATTTTACGTCTAAGATGATATTATACTTGAGAAAACATTGTGGAACAAGGTGGCAGATTGTCACAAGATACGCCCGTCTGACTGCTGGATGTTAACTGGGGAAGGGGATGAAAAGTCAAGAAAGGGTAACATTCACAATGATACTTATGGTATCATGAGGTTTTGAAAACCATAGGCTGTTACACTATAAAAGATTTGAAAAAAAGATGTGTTCCTTGATGATAACTATCCACGCATAGATTTTCATGGTGATAGCTATTATAATTTCAGATATATGCTCCGGACAAAATCCATGTATGAAAAACAAGAATGGGGAATAATTAAAAATTGAGCTAGATAGGGTTACAGTTCTTGTGTACTGCACTTCCCCTTGATGATATCTATCTACCCATAAAGTTTCATGGTGATAGCTATTATCCTTTTTGAGATATGCTCCGGATAAAAACTAAGTATAAATACGACAAAGGGGAATAACTCAAAAATAGGCAAGGTAGAGTTACGGTTCTTGGCACTGTTTTCCCCTTGATGACATCTACCCACTCATTAAGATTCATTTTTTTTATTCACCCATAATACATTCTTATATTTACAATATTTCTTATAAAATATTTCAATTCTATATGGTAAATATGTATTTTAAGTTTGTATAAACTTATATATGCAATATCTTTTATAAGTACAATTAAGTGAGTGACATGAAAACATGAAAACATCTTTTGCGATGTCACATATATGTTGAGGGAATTAAATAAAGGTAGATAAAATTTCGTAATGGTTGTTATTCTCAGACTTTTTTTTCAAATTTCACAGGTTGCAGGTTAGCACATACGTTGTTGTCATAAAATTCGCATTTGAAACTAAGCCGTTGTTTTTCAAGAGTTATAACGTATATATTTCGGTTAAGCAATGGTAAATAGAATTAAATGTTGTTCTCATGTCACACACTTTGAAAATAAGATATATGTAATAATGGATAAATAAACAACGTGGCGAAAAATAGGTTGAAAAAAGAAACAATTTGAACATGGTGAATAAGGAAAAAAGAACGAAAAACAAACAAACAAACAAAAAATAAAACAAACAACAAAACGTGTAGTTATTCCGTAATAATTTATCAAATGGATTCAAATTAGCAATGTCCCACCCAATCTCTGGTTTTACGTCCCTGTTATTTTACATTTGAGAGAACATTTTAGAAAAAGAAGAAACATCTTATAACAAGCAAATTCTTCTTTTTCTACAATGTCCTCTACCCAACTGAATATTTGTTTTTCAATTTAAATAACAGGAAAGGGTTAAAACTATTAGCAATTGTGTATCACGCTTTCAACCAATGCCCATATTTCCTTAATAGTTTCATAGGATTTTATTTTTTTGTGTGTGTGTGTGTGTGTATTTCTAGACTTAATTTTAACTTTCGTATTGAACCGTTCAATGGTGGAATTATTTTTTTCAATTTACATGTGTATATATAACGTTTTAAATTCAGACATAAAATGTCAACTTGGGGGCGATTTTCTCAACCTAAAATAACGTCTAGGCATTTCAGCTGAAAATTGTCATAAAATTCTCCTATTTTAAGGATTATATAATCAAAAAGAGGTTTAACTTTATCACATTCAAAGAATGTATGGATTATAGTTTCTTCGTTCGAATTACAAACGGTACATAAATTTGAATTGGATAGTCCTATTTTACAAAGAAAGGAGCTCGTCGGGAGTATTCGATATTTGATTGGCACCTTATTGTTCCCGTTGGTGTTTCGTTATTTTTTATCAGAATTGAGTATATATATCGATTTTAATTTTTTTTTTTTTTTGTAAGCAAGGGAAGTAAGTAACATATCATACTTGGGTTGTACCTTAGTTAATTCAGAGTAATTTGTGGCAAGCTTCACGAACTGATTGCATTTCGTATACTATAGTACTGTAAGAAGTTTATTTTTCCTTTTGTAATTTTATGTATGAACTGAATACGTTATTTGTAAGCAAATCTTTGATAAACCTAATTCCACTATCAAACAGCGCATCATTCATTATGAATTTAGAATCAATTGTTATCTCATCAATAGAAAATATAGGTGAATGAATTAATTGATTCCAATTTTCATATGTAAATTTTTTCATGAATATTTCATAAGCTTCTAAAACATCAGCCGAAAAATCGTTTTTAATTTCTATCTTTATTTTTGCACAAAAAGCAGGTCCGTAATTGAATAGTTCATGAACATTTAATAATGAGTTAGCTATTTTTCTCATTAAGAATCATGATCATAGCTATTATACTTTCAGAGATATGCTCCGGAAAAAATCAAAGTATGAAAAACGACGAAGGGGAATAACTAAAAAATAAGCTAGGAAGAGTTTCGCTTCTTGTGCACTGCACTTCTCCTTGACACCATCTACATACCCATTAAGTTTCATGGGCATAGCTTTTATACTTTTAGAGATATGCTCCGGACAAAATCTAAGTATGAAAAACATCAAAGGGTAATAACTCAAAAATAGTCAGGGAAGAGTTACAGTTCTTCTGCACTGCACTTCCCCTCGATGATATCTACCCACCCATAAATTTTCATTATCATAGCTATTATGCTTTCACAGATATGCCCCAGACAAAATCCAAGTATGAAAAACAATAAAGGGGAATAACTAAAAAATGGACAAGGTAGAGTTACGGCTCTTGGCACCCTCCTTCCCCTTACTGATATCTATCCACCCATTAAGTTTAATGATCATAGCTATTATACTTTTAGAGATATGCTCCGGATAAAATCCAAGTATGTTAAACAACAAAGGGAAATAACTCAAAAAATAAATAGGCAAGGTAGAGTTACAGTTCTTGTGCACTGCGCTTCCCCTTTATGATAGCTATCCACCAATAAAGTTCCATCATCATCCCATAATACGTTCCGTCTTCGATAGGCGTATAAAAAGAAGGAATTGCTTGTAGCCCCATTTTCTGAAATATAAAATGGCTAATTCTTGAATTTTACTTACTTTATAATTCCGTCTGCTAGCCCATTGAATTCGGACAAGTCCAAATTTCAAAATCAGTAAAGAGTTCAGGTCAAAGCTACGTTTCCAAAAGTTCATTTATCAAAATAATACACTACATGTATAATTTGACGGTGATAACATATCGCATTGCGAAGATTAACTTGGGTCTACTCCCATTGCCATATCGCAAGTTGACGAGCAATTTCTTCATTTCCCTTAATGTTTTCTACCAGAAAGGTGAACGATTTTTGAAATTCACCAACTTGAAATTATTACCTGGAACTTTTTTTTTCTTGGATCAGTCTAACATTTCAATAATCTTGTAATGGATTAAATACGTTTCCCTTGTTGCGTGTTTGTGTACTCAGCTACCCAATATGGACATAGCATTTGAGCCTTTTCAATCACTGGATGTCATGCGTTCGATCCCCGACGGCGGCACATATCCTCTATGACATTTGTCTATCCAATGGGTGGATAATCGTAAACCTAGGTGGGATAGCAGCTGGGGGCAAGGATGTAGTGGTAGCCAGTAACATATAACATAAATATAAAATGGTATGTTGTAACATATAACATAAATATAAAATGGTATGTTGGTGACATAAACGTTGTAACTACAGCCTGATTAAGCTATAGTTACGACATTTTAGTCGCCAAGCCATCATAAATGGTTAACAAAATGGCGGCCAACGTTGGAGATGAAATAAACAGGTCCGGGCTGAATAAATTATTTGATTGATCAGTCGAATCATTGCTTGACAGCCGCGATTGGTCAATCAATTCGACACTGCATTGAAACATACCAACAGGGTGAAATCTAAGTTAGGAAGGACAAATAGTGAAACATATATACTCTGTTCCAAAAGAAAGTCAATTCTTTTGAAATTGAAATTTCAACAACCTAGACATAATTTCGTATGATACACGTTATGTGCCGTCAAGATTCCATTTATTGAATTATGTAATGAACTTCGGAGGATGTTTTTGTTCAGATGCAATTTTGATTTTGTATCCGATTGAATGGGTTTTCGCCGTTTTTAAGCTACTTTGTTACGTCAAGGGCAGGTAATTCCGAAACCATCTGGCGTCAAGAACATGGTAAAGAACACTGAAAAGTCCATAAAACAAAGCATCCGGGGTATTTCGTTGTTTCGAACTAAGCTCAAATGCTTTAGACCCGGGCGTACTAGACCACTCGACCAAATTGTTTTGAATCATCAGTTTAATATGTATTTATTTTACAATGTATTTCTCCGGGTATTTACGAGATTAATGGCTACGTAAGACTTTTGACAATATTTATTCATGCGGATTTTATCCGATGTATAAAGCTCAAGTCATGACTAATCAGTGTAAATTCTGTTAATGAAGCCGAAGCGTTTTTTAGTTGATTGCGTTGGATATTACAATATTATACAATGGGGCTCTGAATGCCTTACCCAGTAGCATAGCAGGATCACCGTCACACCATCCTGACCATGAGGTTAGCTGTGATTCTCAACCCTCGACAGCCCAAATCACTCAGCCACACAAGACCTGCCTCGAAGACAACTATCAAGAAATCTGAGAAAATAATGTGGCCTCTAGAGCACTTACGACTTTAATGAAAACAGACATTTATACCCTGCATTTGACTTCATTTCACACTATAGGTTCTATACAAACCAAATATAAATCTGATTTATGTTTAAAAAGATGAATAATTTTGACACCATTTGAAGACTTCAAAACATAAAATGGTTTTATGTTGCCAAAAAAAAAAAGCTGAAAATATCTTTTACGGGACAGTTTTCCTAGCAAATTCAGACTTCTTTGAGCGGACAGAAAATTACTTCTTAGGTCTTTTTTAGCAACCTATCTCCGTTTTATCCAATATTTAAGCCCGGATTTGGAGAAACGCGATTAAGTTTTTTGAGGGTTTTGGTAAATTTCGCCTCTTTTTGATTGCTTGATTCAAAAATGTGTGAAAATCAGGGGTTTAAACCTCTTTCTTGAGGATATATTTTATGCGTCCATCTGAACCCGAAAATCAAGTTCAAGCAAAGACTATAGTTAAGAAATTTACCACTATATCGGACAATGTCTGAAAATGAACCAAATCCTAAAACAGAAAGTACAAAATATGCAGATCTAAATTTGTGCAACGGAGGTCCCCTAGTTGAACATCCACACCAACTGTTAAGTCGATATTATCAATAGTTGCTGAGAAAAATGCAACGAAAAATATTGGTTACGAACGGAGGTAAACAAGTATCACCCCCTCTTTTTTTGGAAGCGGGGGAATAGGCCTAATTAGACGAATTATCGGTTGGCAATTGTTTACAATCAGATTTAAGAAATTAAACACTCTCTCACTGTTTCCAATTCATCGAGTTGTAATGTGATTGTAAAATTAATAAGAAAAATACATTCAAAGGATCAAATGTCATGGGGTAATTCGTGACAGGCTTTGTCGTTGTTCTAATCAATAAAAAGCATAGTACTACCACTACATCCTTTCCGAGCCTCCAGCTGCTCACCTCACTTAGGACAAATGTCTGAAAAGGATATTTGCCGCGACTGGGGATTGAACCCGGAACCCCATGTTTAGGATTGATCAATTGAACGGAGTTTAACAGCCCATGGTTTTAAGTCCCACGTGATACCACCTGCGCTATGGCCGCGGCGGTTTCGGATGGGTAGTGGTTTAAAGAAATAACGTTTAAAACTGCCCACCCTGCCACGCCAAAATTTAATGGCCAATCAAAGTTTAACGATTAGTTTTTTAAGAGTCATCCAAGGAACATTTCTTTAAAATTTGACCAAATTGGCCAAATGGTTTTAGATATGTCATTCAAAGGGAAAAAAAAAACAGTTCCTTGCCACGCCCATATTTGAGGGCAAAAAAATAAAAAAAAAAAAAAATCATGAACAATTCTTGACAATAGTCATCCGAGAAACATTCCTGTAAAATTTGTCGAAAATTGACCATGATGATAAGGAAGGGATGCCATTTACAGAATTCAGTCGATAAACTGCCCACCCTGCCCCTCTCGCATTTATGAGCCAATCAAAATTTCATCAACAATTTTCGATAAGAGTCACCCTAGGAATCTTCCTGTAAAAATTTGACCGAAATTTGTTTGCCAAGTGGTTTAGGAGATGTCATTTAAGGAATTCAAAACTGCCATACCCTGCCACTCCCATATGTATTCATTCCTTTGGTGACTCTTATCGAAAATTTTGATAAGGGTCACTCAAAGAACATTCCTGTAAAATTCTATTTGAATCGGCCAAGTGGTTACTGACGATACACGACGGACGACGGGAAGTTTCTTTATAGAACCAGCCCCTCTCCTGGGCTCCGAGGGTAAAAATTTTAGCTATTTGAAGGAGGTCCCATTACTGAAGTTTCATACAAAATATTAAGGCGTTAGGCCTTCTGGGTCAGGAGGAGAAGATGTTTAAGTTTGTTTTTTTAAATCACTTTTGTTGCCATGGCAATCAGAGTTTTAGACGGAATTCTTTTAGCTATTTTTATAGGGGACCACATAAGGAACTTTTTTGCCAATTTTGGTTGAAATTGACCCAGTGTTTTGGGAGGATATGTTGTTTAAAGAACTTGTAGACGGACGACGGATGATCACAATATCTCACATGAGCATTTTGTGTCCAGGTAAGCTAAAAATAAACAAATAAACGGGTTCGGCTGGACGGACAGGCGAAGCAGCGGCTGTATGCCCGCCCTTCTCCACACACGCTTAATTCTAACTTACGACCTTGAGCTGTGGCCTTGGAGCTATCTAAAAATTCGTTTCAAATGTCACATATACTAATGAAAGAGAACAAGTTCGCAGAATCATTTCGAAATCCACTCATTATTGAAAGAGCTATGCTTCGGAAATGCGTTATTTTAACATTTGACCTTGATCAGTTACATTGACCTTGGAGCTATCTGAATGTTTATTTCAAATGGTACATCTGATCATGAAAGAGAAAACTTTAGCCAAGTTATATTGAAATCCATCCATATATTAAGAAGCTATACTGTGGATATGTCTAATTTTCCGTTCTACCTTGAGCTGTGACCTGGACCTTGGATCTGTCTGATTTTTTAAAGGCACATCTACTCATGATAGAGAAAAGTTGTGCAAAGTTATTTCGAATTCCCTAATTGAAGCAGCTATGCTATGGACATGCTTAATTTAACTTTTGACCTTGAACTGTGACATGGATGTTGGAGCTATCTGATTATTTCTTTCAAATGGTACATCTACTCATGATAGAGAACAATTTTGCCAAGTTATATTGAAATCAATCAATATTTGAAGGAGCCATATTCTGGATTAGCTTAATTTTATTGTTTGACTTTGAACTGTGACATCATCCAAAAACCAGGAAAATGAGTCGGTATATTCACATGTGAAATTTCATCCAATTTTGCATAAGGATTGTGGAGAAATCGAGGCGGGCGCACGGAATGACGGACTGACAGACGAAGCGGTGGCTATATGTTCGCACTTCGAGGAGCATTTTATCTCCCAGGTGATGTCTTTTAAGGGATGAACAACTAAGCCTATTACAAAAATAGCGGAGGCTTTAAGCGATTCGGTTTTCAAAACGTGTTGTATTCCTTCATCTGGAGGGGCTTCGGGTGAAAAAGTAATTGGATTGAAGTAGATTGTGATGGCGGGTCTATTTCCCAACCACTTGTGCTGCCCTACTCTGGATTATGGTATAACATAACTAGTGCAAATCATTGACGATGCAAATTGATTACAATAAGAGCCCAGTATGGAGATTAAGAGACAATATTCAATTCTATGATTCAATAAAGCTGGGGGGGGTATTTGACCAACCGCTGGCCCCGCCCACTGACTCCCTAAGCCCCGCCCATGGACTCCGACAGGAATGTCCGCTTCAATTCGTTATGTTTTACAATATTTAATGAAATATTTTTATTCTTGCGTAGGTGTTGTGCGATCGTCACCAGAAATCATGCCTGGCAATGTAATATGGTGGTTCACGGGAGACAAACTCGTGCTCAATTTTGTTTCGAGGAACTCGGTTATGTAGCTTTGTTTAAACGGTTTCGTCCAAGTTGGTACATATGCAAATTTAGCCTACTCGCTCACTTTGTAGAGCACTCGCTTTCATACAACAAGATCGTGGGTTTGGGGCCCTGACTGACCAACTAACAGAATACTTGTCATTCAGATGAGACGGTAATACAGGGTACCGTGAGACGGTACTATATACCAAGTGCTATAAAGAGCTACACAGATTTCGCGGTAAATCGTCTTATATCTTTGCAATATCCCAATAATTCCCCGTTTAGCGATAGTGTCACTGATATGGGCGAATGACGAATAAACGAAAAACCAAGAGGACCATTGGTCCTGGCTCTCACCCGAGATCAGGCCTTTTTTTCTTCAAGACTCGGGGCCAACTTGTCTAGAGAAGACTTTTCTTTGAAATCAACTGATGTTGCTATTGCAGTTGGATCTCTTGAAAGAGAGCCACCTAAGGATTATTCCTACAAAATTTCGTTGATATGGGCCCCGTAGTTCGGGAGGAGTTGTCGTCTTAGAAATCCTTCTTTATTTCTATAACCAAAGGGGACCAGAGTGTAATAATTTTAGCAAATTTAAAAGAGATCAATGAACTAATGATTCATGCAAAATATCAAGGCTCTATGCTTTCTAGAGTTTTCCACCAAATTCAATTCTTTTAGTTAGCATGTAAGGGAACCACCTAATGAACATTGACAAATTTTGCCCAGTGGTTTATAATGAGATGTCGTTCAAAGAAATTGTTGACGGACGTCTGCCGAAGGTTTTGAATTCATGTCCAAGTAATTCAAACAATTAACCACACTTTTTTCTTACTCATTTTGACAACCATGAAAAATATTGAAATAAAGACACGGTTTTGAATAACAGGCCTCCTAGCAGGCCAAATCAAAAATAAAGGTTTTTATAAAGGCTCCAATATATGAAAATAAGGGCCTTTAATATGAAATATGGAAAAATAATAATGTCGCTCACCTCAGTGGTGATCATGATAGCTTTAGACTTTACTGTGATAGTTTGAAGAATTTTGTTGACGAAACTATCAAGTCCTTCTCTTATACAAAATTTTACAGTTGCAAGTCCAAAAATTTCTAGGAAGAGTTTAAGAATTTAACGATTTCCTTATCTATCTCTACATAAAATTCAGCTTCCCACGACAAAGAGCTTATGCTGATCGCAGAGTAATAATTTTAAGCATTTTGGAAGAGTACCATGAGGCATCAGTGCATGCGAAATTTGAAAGTTCTCGGCCTAATGATTTGGGAGATTTTTTTTTAAACAATAGGACCATGATGGTCCTATGTCTTATCTGAGCATGATGGCTCAAAACTATTCGATATATACAAAGTATCAAAGCTCTGGGTCTTAGAGTTTTGGAGAAGATTTCAAAAATATTCCTGCTTTACTCCTACATTAAAATGGGAATTTCACAGAAAAGGGCAAATTTTCAGAGCATGGCAACTCTTTGAAGTATTTTGGTAGAGGGATGATAGGTATTCAAACACACCAAATATTAAAGCTCTTGGCCTTATGGTTTAAGTTGTGTAAAATTCCATGGTTAGTTTAGGAGGAGATTTTTGGCAATTGTGAACGGCTGGACGGCTGCTGGAGGATGACCACTCAGGTGAGCAAAAAATGAAATATAAACAAGAGGACCATGATGTTCCTATATAGCTCCCCTTTCAATGATGACTCAAAGCTTTATGATTTATACAAAATATCAAAGCCGTACACCAATTCATTTCGGAAAAAGTTCTTCTCCTTTCATTCTTAGGTATATTAAAGATCCTTCTATATACCGCGAATTTCCAGAGTACGGTAACTCTTTTAAGTAATTTGGTAGAGGGTCATTAGGCATTGAAGCATACCAAATATCAAAGCTGTAGGTATAATGGTTAAGGAGGAGAAGATTTTCAAAGATATCCTTTTTTCTTTTTTAAAATTAGGAATTGCACAGATAAGTTAATATTTTCGGAGTATGGTAATTCTTTGAAGTATTTTGATAGAGGGTCAATAGATGATGATTTATACCAAATATCAAAGCCCTAGGCCTTATGACTCGGGAGAAGAGGATTTTTAAAGATTTCCTTCTATATTTCTATGTAAAATCAGAGTTTGCACAGAAAGGGATAATTTTCAGAGTACAGTAATTCTTTGAAGTATTTTGGTATAGAGGGTCAATAGATGATGATCTATACCAAATATCAAAGCCTTATGGTTTAGGAGGAGAAGATATTCAAAGGTTTCCCTTTTTTCATTTATAAAATCAGGGATTGTACAGAAAAGGGCTAATTTTCCGATTATTCTTTGAAGTATTTTGGTAGGGTCAATAGCTAATGATTTTTATCAAATAAGAAAGCTGTAGGCCTTATGATTTTGGAAAAGAAGATATTTAAAGATTTCCTTCTATATTTCTATGTAAAATCAGGGAATGCAAAGAAAAGGGCTAATTTTAAAGAGTATTGTTATTCTTTGAAGTATTTTGGTATAGGGTCAATAGATAATGATTTATACCAAATATCAAAGCTCTGGGCCTTATGGTTTGTGAGGAGAAGGTTTTTTAAGTTTTTTCCCTCAGTTCCCATGGCAACCAAAGTTCTTCATGCATTTCAATTCAAGTATTTGAAAGAACATGACCTAAGCATCATTTCTGTGAAGTTTGGTCGAAATTCCATGGTTAGTTTAGGAGGAGATTTTTTTGTAATTGTGAATGGACGAATAGACAGATGGACGCCGGACGGTGGCTGATCACAATAGCTCACCCAGAGCATTTCGTGCTCAGGTGAGCTAAAAAAGGAAGACCAAGGGGCAATAACTCCAAAAAACAAGCATTCTGAAGTACTTATTGCATGTCAATAACAATTCCCTACCGGCTTTATATATATCCCTAGAGCGGTATATTTTTGGGTGGTAAAGGGATTCCTACCCCTTCAAAATATTACAGTTGTGTCAGATTTTTTGAGCACACACATACACACAAACAAAAACAAGAGGGCCAGAATGGCCCTAAAATCACTCACCTGGCCAATTTAAATGCATCTAGACGTGTAGATTGTCAATATCATGATAATTAATTTCAATGTCTATTTACCCAGAGTTCTCTTTTTCATTGAATTGAATTTGAGGCCATTTATTGCTTTCGTATCCAAATTCAATTCATGTCTGGTTACTGGTACACTTAAGATGTTGCTTTGGATTTTCTCCTAAATACTTGCTTTATGTACTCTAATGGTATATATAATTAGTAAAATTGGACACCTACCTCCATTCCTAGCAGAAAACTAAGTACCATGCTAGTATATTTTGTGAAACAAATAGGCCTACCAATTTCTCTTTCTCGGCAGACGTTGTGACGTGATAATGCATCCGCATGTGATTCACACTGTGATAAAACCTACTGGCGGGGGGATACTTGTCAACTATTTGGAACATGTACTTTAATCGGGTCTTGCATCTTTCATCAAATTGATTTGTCTTTTTCCTAGTTTTTCGGGTTTTTAAATTTTTTTTTTTTAAGATATCACGAAACCAACACTTTTCCCAGTTTACCAGTAGCCTGGGAACACTGGACACGCCATGATTATAAATTGGGTGTCTGACCCATTTCTAACTGGCTATGATGGCAGCCCTGAAGTACTCACAAACATAACAGCATGGTAACCCCATTAGCCATTGTCAGTAAGATTCGTGCCCTGTTTGATTGAAATTGGCCCAAAGGTTAGGGAGGAGAAGATTTTAAAGTCAAAAACAGCCACGCCCATATTTGGGCTTCATTCAAAATTCAACAAAGTAATGTTGAAAAGGGTAACCCAAGGAACATTCATGCCAAGTTTAGTTGAAATTTGCCCGATAGTTACTGAGAAGAAGATGTTAAAATATTCTAAGTAAAAAACCACCCCACCCTGCCACGCCCATTTTTGAGTGTCATTCAAAATTTCACCAACATCTTTTGAAAAGGATCACCCAAGGAATATTCATTTCAAGTTTGGTTGAAATTGACCCAATGGTTACTGAGGAGAAGATGTTAAAACAAATTCTAAATTAAGAAAACTGCCCCGCCCTGCCACACCGATATTTGGGCGTCAATGAAAATACCGCAAACACCTTTTAAATAGGGTCACCGAAGGAACATTCATGCCAAGTTTGGTTGAAATTGGCCAAATGGTTACTGAGAAGATGTTAAAAGTTTTCAAAGTAAAAAACTGCCCCACCCTGCAACGCCCATATTTGGGCCTCAATCAAAATTACGCGAACAACTTTTGAAGAGGGCCACCCAAGGAACATTCATGCCAAGTTTGGTTGAAATTAGCCCAATGGTTACTGAGGAGAAGATGTTTAAAGATTTCAAAGACAAAAACTGCCACGCCCTGCCTCGCCCATATTTGGGCATAAATAAAATTCCGTGAACAACTTTTGAAAAGGGTCACCCAAGGAACATTCATACCAAGTTTGGTTGAAATTGGCCCATTGGTTACTGAGGAGAAGATGTTTAAAGATTTCAAAGTCAAAAACTGCCACGCCCATATTTTGGGGTCAATCAAAATTCCGCGAATAACTTTTAAGAAGGGTCACCCAAGGAACATTCCTGCCAAGTTTGGTTGAAATCTGCCCAATTGTTACTGGAAGATGTCTAAAGAATTGTTGAAGCCTTCCGACGGACAAAAGATGATCACAAAAGCTCATCTTGAGCACCTTGTGCTCAGGTGAGCTAAAAATAGGCGTCTCTTTTTGTTGTTATCTAAATTATACTTCATAAAGTCATCTGTTCCAAGAGAATTAAGAATTAAGGCCCAAGTAAACTTTGAACAAAAGCTTTCAAAAATCTGTCTAGGATTATGAATGCTTTTCGGTTATCAAATTTTTTTGCCTTGATCACTTCATGTAACCTCTTTTAATAATTTGTTCAGTCATTATAACATTGGCTGGAGCACCTTACAATATATTCCTGGTATCCTTCTCACTAGTACCACCCTTACATCCTGTACAAACCTTGGAAAGGCAATGGACTGCAATTAAACTCAATATTATTAATATGTAACTTATTTTGCAAAAGCATCCATATCTTGCTCAAAAATCAATGGACTGGAACAGAACTTGAACTCGTTCTGTAACTCATCAATGCTGACTCACTTATCAAAAATCAGCTCAATACCTGCAAGTGTTAAGAAAAAAGTCTGGAAAAACTGTAATTTCCGAAGTCTTGCATCCATATCTTCCTGAAGCATCCAAGGACCGTAACATAATTTAGACTTGTTCTGTAACTTATCAATATTGACTCACATAACAAAAACCTCCTTCATATCACAAAGGGTTTAGAAAAAAATCCGGAAAACTGAATTTTCCTGCTAATTTTTTAAGTCCAGCATCCGTATCTTCTTCAAAAATCAATGGACCGGAACCAAACTCGAACTTGTTCTGTATTTCATTAATGCGGACTCACATACCAAAAATAAGCTCAATATCTCTGAGGATTAAGAAAAAAAGTACGGAAAACTGAATTTTCCTGTTTAATTTTCTAAAGTCCAGCATCCGTATCTTCCTCAAAAATCAATGGACCGGAACCAAACTCAACTCAAACTTGTTCTGAAACTAAATGATACAGACTCAGATACCAAATATAAGCTCAATATCTCTGAGGGTAAAGAAAAAAAGTCCGGAAAACTGAAATTTCCTTGTAATTTCTAAATCAAGCATCCGTATCTTTCTCAAAAACCAATTGACTGGAACCAAACTTAAACTTGTTCTGCAACTAATTGATACGGACTCACATACAAAAAATCATCTCATTATCTCTGAGGGTAAAGAAAAAAGTCCGGAAAACTGAAGTTTCCTGGTAATTTTCTAAGTCCAGCATCCATATCTTCCTTAAAAATCAATGGACCGGAATCAAACTCAAATTTGTTCTCTAACTAGTTGATGCGGACTCTCATACTAAAAATTTGCTCAATATCACAAAAGGGTTTAGAAAAAATTCCGGAAAACTAAATTTTCCTGCTAATTTTTTAAGTCCAGTATCTGTATCTGAACAAGAGGGTTATGATGGCCATTTATCGCTCACTTCAGTCAGGGTATAAAAAGTATGGTGTGACTAATGGTTAACATTTATCTACTTGTTAAGGCTCTTATAAATACAAGATATTATTTAAAGAAAACAAAGCCAACTATCTGATCTTTTTTTTAATATCACAGACAAGTTTTAGAATCTTTAATCTTGTAAAGTATCTTGAACATACAAACCATAAGAATACACTGTTCTATTTTTTACATAACTGGACAGATTATCTTTCAAAAACAACTTAATAAATCGGTAAGATCTGAAAGTGTTTGAGTATCAAATGAAAGCTGTATTAATTTAATTCAAAAAATTAAAAAAAGAATAGATCCGTTACATACATCAAAACTCTTTCAGTAAACACAAAGAATAAAGAATATTTCATTATCAAATATTATTACAGCTTGTTTAATAGCTACCAAGTAATTAGAGATATTATCCTTGCATTTAAATTTCTGAAGAATCCTGAAGATTTTTATTCAGGACATTTTCATTGGGCAATAAGATCTGTATTAATACAGTTCACATTAGCTCTAGTTACAGCCTATACAAGTTGTACTTATGAGATGGGTTGGCAATTGGTGATATCCCTTGAGTGTACAATACAATGTCTACTTAATCGTTAATTGTATACCTAATATGAAAGACTGATAATATATTAGATCTTAAGAATCCCCCTGTGCTTCATTGGTGATTTTCTTACTAAAAAATTAAACCTAAGCATTGATTTCCAGATAAACAGCTAAATCAATCAATCAGTTGATTTAAAAATGGTGTTCTGTAACAGCTAATGTTTTAGGCCACATCAGATTAATTTCAGTGAAAATGTTGAAGCTTTTTTTTCAATCATTTCATTCTTCAGGAGCTCTAAAGGAGAATCTGACATTTCTCTATAGTATATTTTATCAAAGAAATTAAGTGATAAACCAGTGTTTTAATCTGGTTTATTGCCTTAAAATCAATGAGAGAAAACGATTGAAGGGAGCAAATATTTATGCCTTTCATACTTTGACCAAAAAAAGTAGTTAGAATGGAGAGTTTTAACATAGGGTGGATGGATATGGGAAACTTCTAAGATATTCATTTTGGCCTTAAGCTGATGTACACTTTAGAAAAGAAAGGTAGACACAATCTGCTAATACCTCAAGCTGCAGTTTTCATTTAATTTTATTTTTTTCACTATAATTATTCTATGCTGTTTTCAGTGTTCTTTCCTTTGAGATATTTAGTTCATACACCCTTTGAAATGTAAGCCTTTTCTTGCCATGCCGCCAGTCACATTTGTTTCTTTAACCCATTACCATAAGTGAAATTTTTAGACTGGTCAAAATGAAGAAGATGCAGAAAGCAATTTAGTTAATAGAATTTTGAATTTTCATGACCTTCTAAATAGAAAACATCATGAAAAATAAATAAATATATATACTTGTTATAAGTAATTTCTTCATATTCCACACTATTTTCCAAAACTTTTTTTCTTTGGGATTGTAAAAAATCCAGATTGAATGGGAATAGGTTTATCACATTCACAAATGAAGAGTTGATCGGTTTGGATCACTGTCAGTTATTTCATCAAATACAAACTCCATCTTGTCTATTGTATCACCTAATATGGAATATGCCTGAAAATAGAATGAGGAATTAAGTATACATGTATATGAAACCGAGACCAAAATATTCCAGCACCAATTTTAAGTCAATAACATAAATATAGTGTGCAAAGTTGTGATAAATTTATTTAACTGTATATAATTGATATTTCAATCTGATCAATTTTTCTTATACATCATTATGTCCATGTATACAAAAAATCTGAATTAACCTATTCCCACACAATCCCCTTTTTTATACCCTATACCCCCCCCCCCCAAAAAAAAAAACAACACTTGTTGAATATTTCCTGTACAATCCCTTTTTTTATGTCACAGTAATTTTATACTTGAGAAAACATTGTGGGAAAAGAAGAAATCGCTTGGAAAGACCAAAAGACAAAGATTTTTATTCAACAAAATGTAATCAACTTGAAAATGTCATCTGCAAATTCTTTCATTTTGGGCCTGCCGTCTAAAATTTTCTCATGTGGAAAAAAACCTAGGATAAAATGATGGAAAATGAAAAGCTTGCTTGTAGTGAGCAATTTCTTCAACTCCAAAAATAATTGTCTACAGAAAGACCAGGATTTTTTAAAATTTTCACCAGCCTGAAATTGTTGTCTGCAGCAATTTTGAACTTGAACCAGCCTTGTAATAGGATAACCTATTATCAGACAACAACCTTTTAAACTGGTCCAAGTTGTTACCAGTTTGCTTGTTGCAAGCAATTTCTTCATTTCACACAATGTTTTACAAATTGCTTTTCATTAGGGGCGTAAAAAAATCTTCATTGTGTAATTCAGAAGGATAAGAATTTATACATAACCTTAAACTAATTATAATAGATATACCTGTGAGAAAAGTTTTTCCTTGTATTTTTTGTCGACAAGGGAATCTTCATGTGCTGTAGGACTCTGTGGATATGTGGTTGGAGAGCCAGCCCTGTCCTTATCACCCAGTGTCCCTGATGTCTTCCCTCGACTTGGTGGTCCTCGACTTGGAGCAGGGGTGGCACTTGCTTTACCAGTCTTCAGGTCTGCTTTTGTTGACTGTAAATAGAGCATTGTTAGATATAGACCAAAATGAAGAAAGAGGAATGCACCAAATTTTATGCTGTCTAAAAGGAAATAATACATTGAGGATTTTTCGGTTTGATAAATGTGTGATTCTTTTGGTTTCTATGGCTACACCAACCTATTGAATTTTTCTAAGTCTTGCAATATTTTACTTGTAAATTAGATAATTTGAAGAGAGGGGCAGGAAACCAGTCTCTTCCTGTATTGTTTTTACCAATTTTTCTGACAAGATGTTTAAGACAATAAAAACATTTGTGAGCATAAATGACTATAAAAGGGATATATACCTTTTCATAAAAAACTCCATTAATGTTTAATATACCTTTAAGACTTACCTCCTTCGACACTTTTCCACCTTTATCCTTTTCTTTTGCAGGTGCTGGTGGCTTCTTCTCTGTTGCTGACTTGCCTTTATCAGCTGCACTCTTTTTACCACCACGACCTTCGCCTGAGATGAAAAATTATATCAATGTCATGACTTTCTTCATGGAGAATTATAGCTAGGATGGTTGATCAATGATTGAAAAGTTAATGAAATAAATGACATGAAGTTAATAAGTCCTAAATAAGCCAAAATGATATCATCTTATGGAAAAAATACCAATGACAAATGGAGGAAGGTAATGTATGAGCCATAGCTATACCTTTAGATTTCTCTGTAACAGACTAAACAAGATATAATACCTATTTGATATTCAAAAGAGGAAAAACACATAAAAAATAACTAAATCTTACAAATAGAATTGAACTTTTGAAACCCATTAATACACCATGACCCTTTCTGATTGATGTCCCTCAAGAAAAAATATTTGGAAAACATTGTGGACAATTTAGAAATAGCTTGAAACAAGTTATTTCTACATTTTCCCCATAATTTTCTACCCAGAAAAATTGAAAAAATTTACAATTTCATCAACTCTAAATCATTGTATGCAACTCCTGTCAATTTTGATCATTCTAAAATTTTGTCATGAGGAAATGCTTTAAAATATTTTTTAACTTGTAGTATTTTAGTCAAAACTTTACCAGTACCCTTACTGTATAATTACAGCATAGTAGCAAGTAAAAAACAATGTAGATTTATTTTCTTTTCAATTAAATTGGCAAGGAAACTGCTTTTGTATTCTCAATAGCTAGAGTTCAATCAATCAGGCCATTTAACCCTTTCCTGAACAAATCTGGGATTTTACGTTGCCGCAATTTTATACTAAAGAAAATATTGTGGAAGAAGGAGAAATTGCTTTTGACAAGCAATTTCTCCTTTTTCCACAACATTTTTTCTCCTATGGATGGTTTCATTTTAAATTGCGTCAATTTTTCATTGACATCTGCAACCTCTTTCAATTTGGACCAGTCTGAATCTTAAAAAAAAAAAACAGTAAGGAGTAAAGTACATGTAGATGTAAGGTAAGGAATATCAGCTAGAAATTGATTCAATATAGCCTTGCTAAATTTCACATGAAAAAATGATTGACCTTGTGTATATAGGCACACATTCAATGAACATGAATGAATGCATATGGCAACGTTTTCTATAGTCAACTGCTACCAAATTTGAAAAGCTGTACCTATCTGGTATGAACTATTCTGTTTGAAACAGTGAACAAGAATTTCAAGGTGAAATGCCTTGTGTTGTGCCAGAGATGCTACATAATGTATTTTTTTCTTCCTTTTTTGCATGATGATGACATGTTACAGAAGATGAAGCAAACCACAGAAAGCCATCTTTAAAATGATATCTGCAATCAGTATAAGGACAGGAAACAATACCATGACAAACTCTGGATGGGTTATGAACAAGTATTAGATACAACAGTTCACACAAGAAGCATTTATAAATTAGATGCATTATATTGGAATATCTTTAAGGGAAATTTGGACAAAAGAACGAAGGAATTAAATAAATCTGTCCTCAATAAAGTTAAAAGTTTAAGATTTTATAGTCTTTTTCTATGCCTTGCTTAATCAAACGACTTTACACTTTAACTCCTTTAACCCCCAATCATTGAATTGCAAGTCGGCTGTTAACATACGGTGTCATGGTAGCCACAGCACTTTGGCTTACAATCCTAACAGGTACCCATTTATAAAGGAGCAATGTGGAGTAAGTTTTTTGCTCAGAAAAATTCACATGGTCCTGGCATCATTTGAACTCAGGACCCTCCGATCCCGAGTTTCGCGTCCTACCACTAGACCACGGAGCTCCTCTCCACCTCAATTAAAATGAGTAAACTAAGCAACCAAAATTTGATCAATATACTGAGCTTCTTTTTGAACTATAAATCATGAACACAATTTTCAAATTGAAGTCTAGAGATGTTTATTAATTATCTCCACGATATGAAATTGAAAACGTTCTTTGAATAGTCAAGCATTGGACTATTCTTTATAATAAATTAACTTAAGTGAAGACTTTAATTAAAATCATTTCCAGTTTTCCACTTACCCTTTTTCACACAACAATTTTTTTAGACTTTTCCAATTCGAAAGAAGTTGGAGACGACTATTTGTAGTAAATAAAATTTTAAAAATCTTTGTCTTTTAGATGAGAAAATATTGTGAATAATGAAGAAATTGCTTGCAGCAAGCAATTTCTTCATTTTTCACAATGTTTTCAAAAGTTTTTTTCTTGTGGGGCGTCCAAAAGCATCATTGTGTAGGAAAGGGTTAAAGCTACTTTAAAACTTTTGCATAAATTGGGTAACCTAAGAATAAATCAAACCAAAAGCTTCGACAAGTGAAACTAAAAACCCGCAGAAAAAATGAAATACATCAATCTGATGCAGGTAAGACTTCAAAAAACTTGAGAATATTGCAGGTGATTGTAGTTTTAACCTATTACCAATCAACATTTTACACTGGTCAAATTGAAGCTGCAGAAAACAATTGAAAATCCAGCAAATCTAGCTATTTTCTTCTTACAGTCAAGAAACTGTAATGGCTGGGAATAAAGAAATTGCTTATTTTAAGCATTTTTTCATTTAACGTCATGTTTTCCAAAGCCTTATTTTCAGCAGCATTAGAGAGCATGATTGTATTTGTTTGTTTAAATGGGGTTTGAAGCCAACATTGCTTTTAACAATTTTTCAGTCACATCGCACGGCTGGAGCACCTAACAATGGATTCCTGGTGTATCATGCATCAGTACCACAATTACATCCTTTCCTAGCCTCCAACTGCTGTCCCACTTAAGTTTACTATTATCCACCATTCAGCATGATTATTAGGGAAAGAATTAGATATGATTAGTAAAGCATTGATATTGCCAAAGAATATACCCGTTGAATGATATAATATGAGTGGTTCCTTATTGAACTATGACTTTGAGTCATTTGTGAACAGATAACACACATATATCAACAATTAATAAATATGGGATATCAACAATTAACCCATTCCCACACACCAAAATTTTAGACTGGTCCTAAATTGAACAGGATACAGACAACAAAATAGTTGGTTTAAATACAAAATTAAGGGCCTAAAAGGGTTGAAACATTAGGGGAAAAGAAGAAATTGCTTGTTACAAGTGATTTCTTCTTTTCTCACCCTGTTTCCATGGTTATATTTCTTTGCCATTAAAAATGCAGAAATGTGTGGGAATGGGTTAATCAATTTGAAAAGATGAGGATATTTAATGCAAACGATAAGGTATATATTTGATTTTATTAGATTTTTACCCAGATCTTTGACAGATTCAGCAGCCTTTGCTGCAATAAATGAAAAGAAGGAACTGAAACAATGAACTTGTAACTAAACTAGAACAAACTAATCAGCCAACAAATATTTTACCATGAGAGGAGTGATAGAGCATGCCTAGGAATAGTTATATAACAAGGTATAATGAGGTAATTATCATCTTAAATTTGTGTGATTGCATGATATTAGTCATAAACCAATTGTTTAAAACAAAACAAACATTGATGAATAAATATAATCATTAACGAAAAAAAAAGAACACAGTTAGAACAATAGTATGTAAATAAGCATTACACAATGAACAACAATTTAAAACAGATGACATGAATATGCTTTGTAAGTTAATCTAAACTTTAATAATTTATCATTATATTTTTTTTCGTTTTTATGCTTGTGCATAAAGTAGTTCTAACACCCATGACTGTACGATGCCAATTTTTGACACCCCAAAGGAAAAATGTTCAGGAAAACAATGTGGAAAATGAAAAAAATGCATGACAACAAAAATATTCTCTTTTTTTCCTATATGTAATAAAAAATGGAATTTCTCTGAAAATTACACTATTTATGGAATAATGTAAAGCATGAAGCAATAAAGCAGCTAATTAATGACTGGGCTCTACATGCGTATAGTGTTCCTTTATTTTCAATAGCAAGCCATGCATACTGGAGTTTGCTAGGTAACTAACAAAGTACAAAGTACTGGCATTTTAAAAGCAAATCACTTGTTCATCAAAATTGGGGTTTCTTTTCATATAATATGAGGTGCATTTGGAAAGTTCCACCTCGTTATGAAATATTTTACAATCTATCACTTGCAAAATACTACTTGAACAATTTTCTTCTTTGAATTTGAACCAGTCCAAATTTTTGTCATCTGGTTGTGGGTTAAACAAAAACTGTATAGTTTGTATAAAAAAATTACTTTATTTGACTACCAAAACTTAAGTATAACAAGAGGGCCAGAATGGCCCTAAAATCGCTCACCTGACTAATGTAAGATGATTCAAAATTTTGCCAACACTTTTGAAAAGGGTCACCCAATGAATATTCATTTAAATTTAGTTGAAATTGGCCCAATGGTTACTGAGGAGATGTTTAAAAATTTCAAAGTAAAAAAACTGCCCCGCCCTGCCACGCCCATATTTGGGTGTAAATCAAAATTCTGCAAACACCTTTTGAATAGGGTCACCAAAGGAACATTCATGCCAAGTTTGGTTGAATTGGCCAAATGATTACTGAGGAGAAGATATTTAAAGATTTCTAAATAAAAAACTGCCCCAACCTGCCACTCCCATATTTGGGCATCAATCAAATTTCACAAACAACTTTTGAAAAAGGTTCACCCAAGGAACATTCATGCCAAGTTTTGTTGAATTGGCCCAATGCTTACTTAGGAGAAGATATTTAAAGATTTCTAAATAAAAAACTGCCATGCCCATGTTTAGGCGTCAATCAAATTTCCTAAACACGATTTGAAAAGGGTCACCCAAGGAACATTCATGCCAAGTTTGGTTGAAATTGGCCCAATGGTTACTGAGGAGAAGATGTTTAAAGATTTCAAAGTCAAAAACTGCCCTACCCTTCCAAGCCCTTATTTGGTCATCAGTCAAAATTCTAGAACAACTTTTGAAAAGGGTCACCCAAGGAACATTCATACCAAATTTGGTTGTAATTGGCCCTATGATACTGAGGAGAAGATGTTTAAAGATTTCAAAGTCAAAAACTGCCAAGCCCATATTTTGGCGTGAAACGAAATTCTGCGAACATCTTTTGAAAAGGGTCACCCAAGGAACATTCATACCAAGTTTGGATGAATTGGCCCAATTGTTCCTGAGGTGAAGATGTTTAAAGATTTCAGAGTCAAAAACCTGCCACGCCCGGCCACGCCCATATTTGGGCATAAATCAAAATTCTGCGAACAACTTTTAAAAAGGGTCACCCAAGGAACATTCATGCCAAGTTTGGATGTAATTGGCCCAATGGTTACTGAGGAGAAGATGTTTAAAGATTTCTAAGTCAAAAACTGCCATGCCCTGCCACTCCCATATTTGGGCATAAATCAAAATTCCATGAACAACTTTTGAAAAGGGTCACCCAAGGAACATTCAAGCCAAGTTTGGTTGAAATTGGCCCAATGGTTACTGAGGAGAAGATGTTTAAAGATTTCTAAGTCAAAAACTGCCATGCCCTGCCCCGCCCATATTTGGGGGTCAATCAAAATTCCACGAACAACTTTTGAAAAGGGTCACCTAAGGAACATTCATGCCAAATTTGGTTGAAATTGGCCATATGGTTACTGAGGAGAAGATGTTTAAAGATTCCTAAGTCAAAAACTGCCAGGCCCTGCCATGCCCATATTTGGGCATCAATCAAAATTCCATGAACAACTTTTGAAAAGGGTGACCCAAGGAACATTCGTATCAAATTTGGTTGAAATTGGCCGAATGGTTACTGAGGAGAAGATGTTTAAAGATTTCTAAGTTAAAAACTGCCACGCCCTGCCCCGCCCATATTTGGGGGTCAATCAAAAATCCACGAACAACTTTTGAAAAGGGTCACCTAAGGAACATTCATGCCAAATTTGGTTGAAATTGGCCCTATGGTTACTGAGGAGAAGATGTTTAAAGATTCCTAAGTCAAAAACTGCCAGGCCCTGCCATGCCCATATTTGGGCATCAATCAAAATTCCATGAACATCTTTTGAAAAGGGTCACCCAAGGAACATTCATACCAAGTTTGGTTGAAATTGGCCCAATTGTCCCTGAGGTGAAGATGTTTAAAGATTTCAAAGTCAAAAACCTGCCAGGCCCGGCCACACCCATATTTGGGCATCAATCAAAATTCCATGAACATCTTTTGAAAAGGGTCACCCAAGGAACATTCATACCAAGTTTGGTTGAAATTGGCCCAATTGTCCCTGAGGTGAAGATGTTTAAAGATTTCAAAGTCAAAAACCTGCCAGGCCCGGCCACACCCATATTTGGGCATAAATCAAAATTCTGCGAACAACTTTTAAAAAGGGTCACCCAAGGAACATTCATGCCAAGTTTGGATGTAATTGGCCCAATGGTTACTGAGGAGAAGATGTTTAAAGATTTCTAAGTCAAAAACTGCCATGCCCTGCCACTCCCATATTTGGGCATAAATCAAAATTCCATGAACAACTTTTGAAAAGGGTCACCCAAGGAACATTCATGCCAAGTTTGGTTGAAATTGGCCCAATGGTTACTGAGGAGAAGATGTTTAAAGATTTCTAAGTCAAAAACTGCCATGCCCTGCCACGCCCATATTTGGGCGTAAATCAAAATTCCACGAACAACTTTTGAAAAGGGTCACCTAAGGAACATTCATGCCAAATCTGGTTGAAATTGGCCCTATGGTTACTGAGGAGAAGATGTTTAAAGATTCCTAAGTCAAAAACTGCCAGGCCCTGCCATGCCCATATTTGGGCATCAATCAAAATTCCATGAACAACTTTTGAAAAGGGTGACCCAAGGAACATTCGTATCAAATTTGGTTGAAATTGGCCGAATGGTTACTGAGGAGAAGATGTTTAAAGATTTCTAAGTTAAAAACTGCCACGCCCTGCCCCGCCCATATTTGGGGGTCAATCAAAAATCCACGAACAACTTTTGAGAAGGGTCACCCAAGGAACATTCCTACCAAGTTTGGTTGAATTCGGCCCAGTGGTTACTGAGGAGAAGATGTTTAAAGAATTGTTGACGACTTCCAACGCACGACGGACAAAAGATGATACCAAAAGCTCACCTTGAGCACGTTGTGCTCAGGTGAGCTAAAAATGTTACAAAATTTAATTTTCTGATAGCCCAGAACTTTTTGACTGCACCTCATACATGTAGCATTAATAAAACAAGAGGACCATGATGGTCCTAAATCACTCCCCTGAGTATGATGGTTCATGGCTTAATGATATAATCAAAATAGCAAAGCCCTCTGTCTAATTATTTTGGAGAAGATGTTTAAGGATTTCTCTTTTAATCCTAGGTATATTGATGATCCCACCATATAGCACTAATTTCCTGAATATGGTAATGCTTTGAAGTATAGACATCAATACATACCAAGTATAAAAGCTCTAGGCCTTATGGTTTAGGAGAAGAAGCTTTTCAAAGATATCATTATTTATTCCTAACTAAAATAAGGGATTGCACAGAAAAGGGCTAATTTTTTTAAGTAATTTGGTAAAGGGTCAATAGCTGATGATATGTACCAAATGTCAAAGTTCTAGGCTTTATGGTTTGGGAGAAGAAGATTTTCAAAGATCTCCTTATTTATTCCTTTGTAAAATCAGGGATCACCCAGGAAAGGGCTAATTTTCATAATACAGTAATTCTTTGAAGTATTTTGGTAGACGGTCATATATGATGATATGTACCAAATATCAAAGTTCTAGACCTTATGGTTTTAGCAGAAGAAGCTTTTTAAAGAGTTCCTTATTTATTCTTATGTAAAATCAGGGATCACAAAGAAAAGGGCTAATTTTCATAATACAGTAATTCTTTGAAGTATTTTGGTAGAGGGTCAATATATGATGATATGTACCAAATATGAAAGTTCTAGACCTTATGGTTTTAGCAGAAGAAGCTTTTTAAAAATTTCCTTATTTATTCTTATGTAAAATCAGGGATCCATAGAAAATGGCTAATTTTCATAATACAGTAATTCTTTGAAGTATTTTGGTAGAGGGTCAATAGATGATGATGTTTACCAAATATCAAAGCTCTAGGCCTTATGGTTTTTGGAGAAGAAGATTTTAAAAGAATTCCTTCTTTATTTCTATGTAAAATCAGGGATCACAAAGAAAAGGGCTAATTTTCAGAATATGGTAATTCTCTGAAGTATTTTGGTAGAGGGTCAATAGATGATGATGTTTACCAAATATCAAAGCTCTAGGCCTTATGGTTTGGGAGAAGAAGATTTTTAAAGAATTCCTATTTTATTTCTATGTAAAATCAGGGATTGCCCAGACAAGGGCTAATTTTCATAACATGGTAAATCTTTGAAGTTTTTGGTAGAGGGTCAATATATGATGCTTTGTAACAAATATCTAAGCTCAAGGCCTTACCACTTGGGAGGAGAAGATTTTTTAAGTTTTTTCACTCCGTTGCCATGGCAACCAGAGTTATTCATGGATTTCAATTCTCTGAAGTTTTTTGAAAGAGCATGACCTAAGGATCATCTCTGTGAAGTTTTGATGAAATTCCTTGGTTAGTTAAGGAGGAGAAGATTTTTGTGTAATTGTGAACGGACGGATGGACGGACGGACGATGACCGATCACAATAGCTCCCCAAGAGCTAATAATGTAATGATAGGAAAGTTTGCAAGGTACATCTGAACTTAACCCATTACCAGACAGAAAAATTTTTAATTGGTCCAAATTGAAAGAAGCTGAAGACGACAATTAACAGTTTATAAAATTTTGGATTTTTTTACTTTTGGGGTAGAAAACCTTGTGTAAACAAGCTATTTCTTCATTATACACAATGTTTTCCAAATTCTTTTTCTGGCGTCGAAAGGGCCCTTGTGTGAGAATAGATTAATGGCATGTTAATAATTTGCTTTTTTATACAAAGAGTATTGTTTCATATCATATTTAAGTTGTATTTAAGATCTTTTCCCCCATTTTCTGAACACTTAATCACGCTTCTACCAGAGGCCCAGCTCTTTATTTTTCTATAACATCCCAGATAAAGAAGGAATGATCTGCATTAAGAATATTCTCATAAAATTCATGTGCATCTAAAATGATTAGCTATGTCCCATTTAAATATTTTCTTCATTTGTGATATTTTAATGGTAAAAATTATATTGTATTACCTAAACTTTTTTTAAAACAACATAATTACAACAAAGTTATTTTAGTAAATTACATCCAGATTTAACAACTTTTAGCGAATTCAAATTCCCTTTACAACATAATGAGACACCATTTTTTAACAAATATTCAACCATTCTAGCACAGTCGACCCATACTCTTTCTATTTATAGCTTTCTTAAATGATAATGAGAAAAGTTTAACCCATTACCAGATAGCAAAAATTTACACTTGTCCAAATTGAGAGGAGTTGAAGACAACAATTCAGTGGAAATTTTAGATTTCTTTTCAACTTTCTGGGTAGAAACATTGTGGAAAATGAAGAAATTGCTTGTTGCACACAAATTTCTTCATTTACACAATGCTTTCCAGATTGCTTTTCTTGAGGGGTGCCAAAATTTAGTATTATTGTGTGGGAATGGGTTAAAATATATTCAACACTTGTCATGCTGATCCTGGAATATTCTTGTTTTTGCAGGAGGTATAGACAAAGATCAGCCTGCACATAAGTGCAGACTGATCTTAGTCTACACCACCTGCTAGTAACTTTTACACAGTACATTGTATTTGTTTGGCAAATTAATTTTCAAAATAACTACAAGTCGTCTATAAGGGCTCCCAGTGTTTCCAGTACTTTGACTTAAAAGTATTTTATGAAACCAATTATTTCAGAATCACAAGGGGTAAATTTTCAAATGAAATGTAGAAATTGAAGTAAAATAGAATCACATGCACTATCACAAGCAATAGTTTTGTTCTTTTTTCATGCAATTTGGTTCTAAAACAGTCTATGTTCCAAAATGTCTAAACAGCATTTCTATTTAGGGTTGACAACAAGTGGAATTGTGAGGAGATCATAAGGTTTGGAACTGGGATAATCAAGTTATTAATTTTGAATACAAATGAAAGAAATGGTTCGACTCTAATAAAAACATAGACCTGGCAGACCAACATCTAGACCACCCACTTACTCAAATTACTGTCTTCACTGACAAGCTTAGGGTTTGGGGTTTTGGACGGCGTACGTGAGGGACGTCTGCTTGGTCCCCTAGAGCCTTGTTTTGACTCTGATTAAAACACCAATATAAAATATATGATATTTGTAAGATATTTCAAAAACAGTCTTTTTCTTATAGAAAAATACTGAAAATTATTTAGCTAAAGTATAATTCTATCAGTGGAAAATTGCTCTTTAAAGCTTATTTACCGAGACATCAATCAACATTACTTTGTTAAATACCATGTAGCATTATAAAGGAGTTGCAGTGCATATGGTCTAGGATATAAACCAAAAAGCAAATAAATGCTTGGTGTAACTGCAGCTTTTATAAAAATTTTAGACATGTTCAAATTGAATGGTTTAGCAGACGACAACCTAAGGTGAATGTATTTGAAAAATAATCATTCAGTAGGGTAGAAAATATTGTGAAAAAGAAGAAATTTCTTGTTACAAGCATTGTCTTCTTTTGCCACAATGTTTTCTCAAATATGAAAACACAGGCACGTAAAAACCAAGGATTAAACAGGAAAGGGTTAAGTTGAAAAACTAACAAAAATTCTCTAGATAATTGTCAGAGAACAAAATTCACTTCAAACTGCATAATTGGATCAGTCCATTATTTTTTGATGTACAATGGCAATTTCACAATTACTACTTTGTCCTGGTTATAAACAGAAAATATGAACATCCTTTAATAGGCACCTCATTTTTAGAAAGATAACGAAGTAAAAAGTATCATTTTTATAAATACACATACCAGAGTTTTTATCTGGGTTTTCTGAGCAATCAAGAGTTTCACCTAAAACTAAAACAGCCCAACAAAAAACACTAGTTGAAGTAACTATGTGACCCCTCAGGAAAAAAGGACCTCCCAAGTCTTCCCGCTTGAAAAGAGATTATATCCAGCACAAGGCTCATTAACCCATTACCAGGAGGCAGAGTTTTTAGACTGATTCAAATTGAAAAGCATTGCAGACACCAATTTAAAGTTTAAAAAATGGTAGATTTTTTCAACTTTCTTGGTAGAAAATATTGTTTAAAACGAAGAAATTGCTTGTTACAAGCAATATCTCTATTTCAAATAATATTTTCCCATTTGTTTTTCTTGAGAGGCGTTCACAAGCTTCACTGTGTGGGAATGGGTTTAGAATGGTATTTCATATAATAGACATGCATGAAAGGATCAAACAAGCACCGCACTTCAAATTTCATCTTGAAATGTTGAAGTGATTTAAAGGCCTGCATGGCAATCCAAATGCTGAATGGTACCAAACTTTACCATCTTAACCCATTCCAACACAGTGGAATTTTAGACTGGTCCAAATTGAAAGAAGCCGCAGACGACAATTTCAAGTTGATAGAATTTTGAATTTTTTCGTCATTTTGGGTAGAAAACATTGTAGATAATGAAGAAATTGCTTGATACAAGCAATTTCTTCATTTTCCACAATGTTTTCAATAACTTTTTTCTTGAGGGGCGTAAAAAGGAGGGATTGAGTTGTAATGGGTTAAGTTTATTTTGAACTATTATCTTGTGTAAACATTTTCCTAAACATTAAATCAGTAATACATTCATGTATGCTTAGTATAAATCTACCTGGTCTTGTTTGCTATATTCCAGTCCAGATTGAAAAACTTGGTAAATTTCTAGCCCAGGGGTCTCGTTTGCCGATTTTTGGGGCCAAAATTCGGCCCCATTCCCAATGGCAAAAAGTATCTTTTTTTCCCAATTCTAGGCTGAAAATTCCCAATAAGCATCTAAAATTCCCCCGATTAAGGCAACACAGAATGATACATAGAACTGCCTTCCTTGCCTGTAAAATTATCGTAAGAAGTAAACTCACGTATGAATAAACTGTCAACCGAGAGAGTCCCGTATTTTTGTCCATAGTAATAATCAGAGACGTGACCCAGTCTAGAATAAATGGCCAGTTTATTTTGCTGCTTCAATTGCCGTTATAGAGGAATAATAATTTTCCGGTATTCGCATCGAAATTTAACTACTTTGTTTGCATTTTTTGCTTTCATGAGTTGAAATAAAAACTCAACTGTTTTCTTAAGAATTGTTCACTCGGAGTAGTCATTATTTGAAATTTACCGTCTTGACAAACGTGATCCGCATTTTAATCTTTTACCGTAAACCTTTTACCGTAACTAAGGGTAACCGTTCAGCATCCACGGAACTAGCTGCGATATCGTAGCCCTCTTTCTGATAATCTGCTGGCTCGCCAGCAGATTATCAGAAAGAGGGCTACGATATCACAGCTACCACGGAACAAGTGGCGAAAAGTGTGCCAAAATAGACACAATGTTTAAAATGCAAGCTTTAAAGGCCACAGATAAACAATCTACGTCGGACAATTTACAGCCAGAGGCCATTCCTTCTACCTCGACAGCTTCTGAGCTGGAGGGTTAGTTCCTCAAAAACTGATTGTTTTACGCAAATCCCTTTCAACTTAGGTTGCATTTTACCTTCAAACAGGGATATGTGGCATCCAATTTAACTAACTTCACTGATTATACAAATGCGTAATGAAAAGCTTAGCATTTTCGTGTGAATTTTTATGGTTACAATTTATAGAGAATTGCAAAATAGACACATGGACTTTTCAAGGAAAAAAAGGCATGTCATTTATTGATTGACACATTTTCAATTATCTCTGGAGTATATTTGATGTTTTCTTATAAAAAATAATGTAGATGTCAGGTATCTACATTTATAGACCATTTTCCAAACAAGACATCCTTAGTAAAGAAATAGTTGTAAAAACATTGAAACAAAATATAAATGGTGATAACCAGCATTATTCTTTTGTCTCAATATTTCTTGTGCTATATTTTGATAAAAAGCTCCCCTGATTGTACTATAAATATGCACTCTGCAGTATATACTTAAAAAAAACAGCATGTATAATTATAAAGCGTATTTAGACAATCATTGTATATTGTGTCAAATACCTGTGATGCTAGGTATATCAAAACAGAGACTGTTTATGTTGATGACTTTAATAAATAATAAATAAATGATGTGATTTATAAGCTTTTTTAATTTTTCCCAATTTTGGGTAAAACGCCGCTATTTTTCCCAATCTCACTGGCCCCAGGCCCCAGACAAAAATATGCAGCAAGACCCCTGTAGCCCAATGGAAAAAAATTTAACAAGGTATTTCAAATATATTAAATGCAAATAGATGCCACTTAACAACCAGAAATAAAGCTATAATGACCCGTTTCACACATGAAACTTTTTTGAAAGAAAATTCATGTGCTTCCTACTTTCAGGTTATGGTTGACATAGATTTAACCATGCTTAGAATGCATTATTTTCATCAGGCCATATTCACATGCCATGACAGAATTTTAATCTAGTCATTTTGATGATTCATGAAAATAAATTTGTGGAGGCATTTTTAGGAAGGGAAGTATGTCAACTAATTAAATAATGTGTAGATATTGTGTGAAGTGGTAAAAAACCCATTTCAAACAGTGACAAATTTTGTAATTCATCTTACCTGGTCCTGGTGGCAGAAGATAAAAACAAAATTTGTTTTATTGAGAAAAAGACAGTATAGTTGTGGAAAAAGTCTATAGCATTGAAAACTCAGATCTGACAAAATTCTTCCATTGTTATAGCATTAAATATGTTGATGTTAAAATTTAGCCAAATTTCTATCAAAATTAAACAATGATAAAAGAAAGTCTGCATACAACTCTAAAAGCATTATTGACATTCAACCCATTCCCAGACGGTAAAAGTTTAGACTGGTCTAATTTGAAAGGAGTTGTAGACAACATTTTAAAGTTTAAGAAATTTTAGACTTTTCAACTTTCTGCTTAGATAACATAGTGTAAACTGAAGGAATTGTTTGTAACAAGCAATTTTTTTCATTTTACACTGTATTCTCGCTATGTTGAGGGGCAGGAAAAAGCGTCATTGTGTTGGAATGAGTTGACAGCTCCATAAATTACCATATTGATTCAAACAAAATATGCACAAGTAACAAGATAAAGGTATCACAGATTTAATAAGATCTAGCAAACATTCTATTTATTGTATTTGGGTTTTTTGTTGTTTTTTATCTGATATAATACAAATTTATTAATCAGCAACATGCAATCATAAGCGAAAAAAATAATCTAAATAATTACACTTTATGAGGTCTCAAAGTGTGCAAGAAAATGTGATGGTAAATTACTGGTATTCAGTGATATAAACAAGCATCAAAAATATGTACAAGTTTGGCTTCATTCTGTGGTAACATGTGAATCCTTCAAACAGTAAGGTGCAAAATATGATCCGGTATAACAGAAGAATGTCAACATTAATTGATTATTTCATGACAATTTAACCCTACAAACCCGGGATTTTACGTTGCTGTGGTTTTCTACTAAAGAAAACATTTTGTAACAAGCAATTTCTCCTTTTCCTAGAATATTTTCTAACCACAAAGAATTATTTCATTTTACAAGTTAAGTAATCAAAAGGAGTAAAGGAAAACTGGACGGTCACACGCTTTAAAGATGAATGCTTCAAGGATTTTCCGCTAGTGATGAACGCGTCTAACCAACCCTTTCTTTCAATCATATCGAGGATGAACAAAGATGATACTGCCACTCAATTATTTTCCAGCCATAAGTTAATCAAAGCACTGAAAGTTCTTCTGAAGAGCAAATTTGATTATTATGCTTTCAAGCTGTCTAAAGAATTCGCCAAAAGAATAGTATCAATTGTTTTTTCCTTTGTTTATAATCAGCGCTGTTTAGGAACTTGTTAATTTCTGCCAAGAAAAAGAGAGGGTTTTGAAATTTATGAACCTGCTGTCAGCATTTGCTCTTAAACTTAAGTTATCATATTTCCATAATTTTCTGTTTTGGCTTTATAAAAAAAGCTTGCAGGGATGATCTAACCATGACTATTTAACAATCGAGAAATTTTAAAAATTTAGTTTTCACAAAAAGTTGCATTTTTGTCGGTACCCATGTTGCATCAAGGTCTTACGTTCGTGTAAAATAATATTAGTTCTAATTAACATTCACGGAAATATCATACACTAGGATAGAATCTACGTGTTGTGAAAGTAATAGAAATTAAACTTGTTTTCCCCTTATTCCTAAAGTCGAATGCAATGATACGTCCAATTTCTCAGTGACGACCAATTACAGTTCGTACGGCACTTTGATGAATTATTGCAATCACTGTAGTTGATTTTGTGTCAATATACTTCAAAATCACTTGAACAAGGAGATGAATCATTGGTTAGTGTTGCAGTGAGGCTTTATTGTATAACAGTTTAACATATTTATTGCTTGCAGAATATAGTGTATTAGACTGCGTGTTTGAATAATTTCTTTACTTTTCTTCATAGTTGATTTCAATAAACTATCAAAAAAAAAAAGGTAAAACTAAAAAGAGACGAGTTTTTCTGGTTAACATTTGAAACTGATTACAATATTGTATTGTCTAAGATAGCTATGGTTTAGGCACTCACTATCATGAACATTAACCCTTTCCTGTTTTTCATGATTTTAGACTTGTCCAAATTCAAAGGTTTTGCAGATACAAATTCACTCTAGATCGAAATTTGAGAAATATCCATTCAGTAGGGTAAAAATATTTTGGAAAAAGAAGAATCTACTTGTTACAGGCAATTGCTTCTTTTTCTGCAATATTTTCTCAATTATAAATTTACAGAGATGTAGTAACCAGGAACAGGAAAGGGTTAGATAAATAAAACTACTGAAATCAGCCTATTTCTCCTTTCAAATCAAACCATAGATTCTAATAAAACTTAATGAAATAAAAGAAAACATTATCACTTTTTTGATAACAAATCATTAATTGCATAAAGGCTGTTTTAATGTTCATATCGCTAATAAGGTTAGACATTTTAGTCCTTTAGACAAGGATTTCTCCAAAAGAAATGTATATAAAAACAACAATCAAAATTCAATTCCATTGCCCTAATCATAAAGAAAACGTGAAGAAAAGCTCAGAGTGATTTTTTAAGGCCTACAAAAGAAAATAAAGATATTGATTATAATACCCAAGGTTTTCAAGATAAGAATAGCTCCAACAGCTGATATAAGGTTTTTCCGGAGTCTATTGGGTTTACCTAATGCAGGCAACGAAAAACAGACAGCATGAATAAAATAGCTAAATCTTTTATCATGCCTATGCCAATGAAGACAATATCCCTTGTAATGAAATCCTTGCTTGAAATTGAATTTAATTGAAACAGCTGGAAGCACCAAAAAGCCTTAATTGCAGGTCAATAGTTCTTTTGTTAATAGTTTTATAAAACACTCTGGCTTAAAACATCCAACAGGTTGTGTAGACAAAGATCAGACTTACATTTGTGTGGTTTGATCTATGTCTAAACATCCTTCTACAGAAGAAATATTCCGGTTAAGTATGACAAGGGTTAAGAAATAGCAAAATTCTTTATAAAGTTGAATAATTGAGTAATTTTGGAGGAGCTATCAAAAGAATATAAACCAAAAAGACTTTTCATATTACTGTAATAACATTTTTCCCCCAATATCAATGAACACTTTTTATCTAAAGAAAAGATATTGTAGTTAAATAATTGCATTATTTTTTTTCAAAAACTATGGCCATATTTTTTTATCCTTATCTACCAGAAATCTACACATTGTTTAACCAATATCTACACAATAAAATTTTAAACCAGTCCAAGTTGAAAGAAGTTTCAGACGACAATTTCAGGTTGATGGGATTTAGAAACCTTTGAATTATAAGAGTATAAAACATTCTAGACATTAAAGAAATTGCTTGTTACAAGCTATTCCTCATTCTCCACAATCTTTTCTAAAGCTTTTTTTTTGAAGGGCTTGAAAAAGTGGGATTGTGTGGGAATGGGAAAAACATGACTTGGGGTATATGATGAACAAAAGTAAAAAGTCTTTTTTTAAAATGCAAGGGCATAAAACTCATCATGAGATTTCTTAAAGATTCATTAAAATATACATACATGCTACATCCTGGAATCGCAAAATAATCTTATATTGTCTATGTCAAATATCTATCACATAAATGGCTAGGAATAGTCGTACATAAGTATGCTATGAAAATCAACGATAACCAGTTATTCTTTAATCTTTCAAGCTTTTATATCCAGTAAATGACATGAATAAGTCAAAAATTTTGTGAAGAATAAAAAGCTACTAACTTAAAAAAATCTTTTTGAGTGTTTTTAACCAATATTCATGCAGATATCTTGTCATTTAATGCCATGTCTGGATAAATGATCTTCTACTTTGGTTTCAATTGACCATTGCAAGAGGCAGAGTAATTCTGAAAACCTGTCCAAATTCTGTCTTAACCCAGCTGAAAACTTTAACAAATTCCCACCTTTTGAAGTTTTAAACTGGTCCAAAATGAAAGAAGCTGGGGATGACAATTTTAAGTTTATGGAATTTTAAATTTTTCGCCTTTTTGGATAAAATCAATTTGGACAAGAGCCATGTTGGACATGGCCATCTCCCGCCGTAAAAGCTTGAAAGTAAACTAAAGCCAGTTAGAATTAGGCTTCTTGTGCACTGCATTTCTTCTCAATGAGTTCGATAATAGCTATTATACTTTCAGAGATATGCTCAGGACAAAATCTAAGTCTTTAAAACAACAAAGGGCAATAACTCCAAAATTATGCAAGCAAGAGTTGTGGTTCTTGTGCACTGCACTTCTCCTCAATGAGATCTATCGACCTATGAAATTTCAACTTGATAGCAATCATACTTTCAGAGATATGCTCCAGACAAGTTTCGTGACAAAAGGACAGAATGACGAAATGACAAAAGGACAGACGGAGACCATTACTATATTCCCTTTGCCGAATCGGAGGGGGATAATAATGAAAGAATTGCTTGAATTTCTTCATTTTCAAAATTGTTTTCAAAAGCTTTTTTCTTGATGAGCCTGAAAAGGAGGAATTGTGTCAGAATGGGTTAAGACTTGTCCAAATTCGAACAATTTCAAGTACCAAAGAGACAATACATTTGAGTGGTTCATTTCATTTGATTGTCTTCTACTGATTTGGTTTGGCTTTTCATAGCATTCTTTGCACAAACACATGCACTGGAGGCCTTTTTGTCCCCTTTTTTTTCATTCATAAGCAAGTGCCCAATTCATTCACCAAACCTATCTATATTTTGATAAAAGTCTATAATTATTTGCCCTTTAGCTGAATTCAATTTTTTCAGATATAGTAGTTATACTGTTGTAGTCTTGTGAGGGACTCCAAGAGATTCCAAATTCTTTAGAACAAGAACACAGCCTAATAATTCTCTATTGGGTTCAAGAATGACCCCATTAATGATATAGGTTGCTTTTTTCGTATTCCAGGTTTCAAGACAATACCTACAGTAATACCAGAGATATATGGAATGTCAATTTTCTCTCACAGACACTGACAGAGACAATATCAAGGCTGTAACTAAAGCATCCTTTCATTCTGTAATCAAGGAAATAATGAGTGATTCACTCCTATAAAATGGGACATCAAAAAGGCATCCATTAAATTCCAGCCCATGCAACTGCATACATTGTTCATTCCTATAGGAAACAAAAATACTACAAAAATAAGGCAGGGTTTGTTGTAAAAATCACAGTATACTCATACCCATAGATAGTTCTGATACTTCACGACTAACATCCTCAATATAGTCTGTATCTAATTCAAATGTGGCAAAATGATTAGATTTTATGACAATCATATTATCACAGACTTTTGATATGCTAAGCTTTGATACAGAAACAGCTCATTATTAGCCCAATTAAGATTTCAAAGCTCCATTGAAGAATTGAGTTACAAAATTTATTCACTACTCTAGGCTTTCAAATTTGAGGAACTGTTATTGAAAGCTGCATAAGTTAGTTTCTTTGCCAAATAAATTTAACTATTCAAAGATTTAGTCGAAAACTGTATTTAGTGCCTTGATTGTTAGACACTTACTACAGTTTTACACTTATTCCTTGTATTACACCCAAAAACAAGTATCAACTTAGTGTATATTATTCTCAAAATGGTAAAAAATTCAATTAAAGCTATGTCCATAACCAAATTCTTTGAATTCACAGAACAATTATTTCTTCATGGAAAAATTGAAATCAAGATCAAATTAAGATGAGAAATAAAACAGGATGTCATGCTGCATTTGCATGCATATGTTATCAAAGAATTGAGAAATACATGCATAAGTAAGGCACAGCCATAAACAAACAGTTTCTACCAAAACTTTTAATTTTAGATAGCTAGATAAACCCATTCCCACAAAATAGGTTTTAAAGTCCCTTAAGAAAAATATTTGTGAAAACATTGCATAAAATGAAGAAATTTTTTGTTGCAAGCAATTGCTTCATTTTACACAATGTTTTCTACCCATAAAATTGATACAAATCTTAAATTTCACCCCTTAAAATAGAAGTCTGCAACACTTTTCAATTTAGACCCGTCTAAAATTTTGTCGTCTGTAATTTGTTTGTTTGAATGGGGTTTTACGCTGCTTTCAACAATCTTTCAGTTATATTGTGGCCGCTGGAGCACCTAACAATGGAATCCTGGTATTTCTCACACCAGTTTTATCATTAAATCCTTTCCTAGCCTCCAGCTACTATCCCACATGGGTCTACAATTATCGACCCATTGGTGAGAGACAAATAGTCGGAAAGGATGAGTGCCGCCGTCGGGGATCAAACCTGTCGTCTGAAAATGTGTTAAAATAACCATCAAGTCAAATTGCATACACTGAGCATAGACCAGAGTGCTTGTATACTTCTTATTGCCTGTTTAAGCACCAAAGTGAACATTGTCAGTGGCATGAAGATAATGTTTGCGTCAAAGTTGCGAATACTAATAAAAGATTGTAATTAAATCCATTCCCACACAACTGGTCCAAATTTCAAGAAGTTGCAGATGACAATTTCTAGTAGATGAAATTTAAAGGATCTTTTTGTTTCAGGGTATAAAACATTGTGCATTTCTTCATCATCCACAATGTTTTCCAAAGCCTTATTTTCAAGAGGCTTAAAAAGGGGGGATTGTGAGGGAATGGGTTAAGGAAGGCATTTACATAAACTAATGTATGTTGACAACATTTTCATCCAATATTGATAGATATTCATTAGTTTTGATGATGTTTAATGCAAATCTGAACCATTTTCAAGATAAAATTATATTATAGTGAGGTTCACCTGTTCATGTGCTTTCTGGGTAGCACACATATATTACGCTAGGACTCTGTATGCCATAGATGCAGCTGTATTAAAAGTAGAGATTTTCAGAGAAAAAAATTATCAAATGTTATACAAAAGGTAGATATAGAGAACCACAATATAAATATTTCAAAAAACCTCAAGATTTCTCTAAAGAAAATGTAATATCAAATTCTTTACCACATCTATGTAAACTTATCACTTCTATCAAAAATGAAAAAAAAGAGACACAATGAATGAAGATATACATACTTGCATCATCCATAAATTCATCAAAATCTTTCTCCGGCAGTCCCATCACTTGTCTGACCACAACAGACTGTGTCACCATCTCATCTACTGCTTCAACAAGAAGTTGGTATCTGATGATAAAAAAAACAGAAAATCATATTGACTTGGTCTATCTGAACAATATTATCTGACCACAACAGACTGTGTCACCATCTCATCTACTGCTTCAACAAGAAGTTGGTATCTGATGATAAAAACAAGAGGCCCATTTGGGCCTGAGACGCTCTATTGGTTATCAAATATTACGTTAAAGAAATCTGATATTTAATGAAGTTAATTACTCAAATAAGAATGCATAAAAAAAGGGCTTTATCCCCTTTATTATTTTAAGCAACAATCCTCAAAGCCCCTTTTCCCATGTTTCATGACGGATCCACTCCATTTCCAAAAGAAAGTTACCTTATGACCCTACAATCATTCTGTGAATATTTCATCAGAATCTGACAATAATTGTGGACTTTTCCTGTGTTTTCTTATGGATCAATTTCATTCCAAAAGGAACTTTCCTTACAACCCCACAATTGTCCTGTGAAATTTATAAGACAATTTGATAATGATTGTGATTTTCATCACATACACAGAATGTTTTGAATGATAATCTGTAAGACCCCTTTTCCTGTGTTTCGAATGCCACAATTATTCCATGCATCTTTGAAGAGAATCCAATAAAACTGTTGACTTTATTGTGTTAACAAAGATATTAAAATCAAGTTCTCATAAGGCCCCTTTTCCCGTGATATTTTACTGTTGGTTTTGTCATTCTGTGAAAGTTAAAGTGAATCCGATGAAATATTTGGACTCCATTATGTTTACTAGAATATTTAAAAAAAATATCATATGGCCCCTTTTTACATTATACTTGATTGATTGTACCCAGTTCTGAAAAGAACCCTTTAAGTGATTGTACAATCATTCTGTGAAATTTTGAAGTGAATCCGGTGAAATCAAGGAACATCATTGTGTTAACCAGAATATTTAAGAAAGTTTCTCATAAGGTCCATTTTTATGTGACACTTGCCATAATCAGATCCACTGTCAAAATCAACAATTGGAATGATGGAATTTATTGTGTTAATGAATTTATAGTGAAATCTTCATAGGGCCTCTTTTCCCATGATACTTTATAGAACAAACCAAATTTCAAAAGGAACAATTCTAATGAAGGTACAATCATTCTTTAAAAGTTAAAGAGAATCAATGAAAACAGTGGACTGAATTGTGTCAAGAATTTTTGTAACAAGATTTTCATAAGGTCCCTTTTTCTGTGAAACTTAACAAATCAGACCCAATGTACAAAGGAACAATCCTAATGATAGTTTGAAGAAAATGATAAAGACTGAGGACTTTATTGTAATAATGATATTTTGTAATAAAATTTTTTATAAGGTCCCTTTTCTTGTGTCACTTAACCCATCAGACCTAATTTACAAAAGAACAATCCAAATGATGGTACTATCATTCTATTAAAGTTTGAAGAGATTCTGATAAAGACTGAGGACATTGTTGTGTTTATGAGGATTTGGTAATAAATTTTCATACAGCCCCTTTTCTCATGATACTAGACAGATCAGGCCCAATCTGGAGAGAAACAATCCTAATGATGGTACAAACATTCTGTGAAAGTTTGAACAAAATCTGATGAACACTGCAGACTTTATCTTGGTGAAAAATTTTTAAAATAAAATTTTCACAAGGCTCCTTTCCTGTGATACTTTAAGGATCAGGTCTCATGTCAGCATCAACAATCGTGATTATTGTACAATGATTCTGTGAAGGTTTGAAGAAAATCCAATGAAAGCTCTGGATTGGCTACAAGGATTATAGATAAAATTCTCTAAAGGCCCCTTTTCTCATGATACTAGACAGATCATGCCTAATTTGAAAAGAAAGAATCCTCATGATGGAATAATCCTCTGTGAAAGTTTAAACAGAATCTAATGAAAACTGTTGACTTTATTGTGGTACAAGGATTTTAAAATTAAATTTCATAATGCTCCTTTTCCTGTGATACTTGACGGATCAGGTCTAATGCAAACATCAAAAATCATTATTATTGTACAATTATTCTGAGAATGTTTGAAGAAAATCCAATGAAATCTCTGGACTTGGTAAATTTTCATAAGGCCCCTTTCCTGTGTTTCTTGACAGTTCAAACCCTGTTATGAAAAGAATGAAAGTTATGACCTTCCAATCATTCTGTGAAAGTTTCAACAAAATCTGATCAAAGCTGTGGGCTTCATTGTGTTAATAGGGTTTTATTAATTGAATTTGCATATAGCCCCTTTTCCCATGTTACTTGATGGATCTGAACCAATTCCAAAGGGAACTCTACTTACAAAAGTATAATTATTCTGTTTGAGTATAAAGACAACCCCATCTCATCTGTGGACTTACAGGCATTAATTAAGATTTTTTTAATTGAATTTTCCTAAGGCCCTTTTTCCTATGTTTCTCAATGGATCAGACCCAATTTGAAAGGAACAATCCTTATGATGGTACAATCATTATGTGAAAGTTTGAAGTCGATCAGGTGAAATCTAGGGACATGATGTGTTAACTGAGATTTTTTTTATTAAATTTTCATAGGGCCCCTTTTCCCATGAAACTTGATGGATCAAACCTACTTCTGGAAGGAACAATCCATTTAATGTAATAATCATTCTGTGAATGTTTGAAGAGAATTTGTTGAAAACTATGGACTCTATTGTGTTTACAAGGACTTTTTCAATCCAATTTTTATCGGGCCCCTTTTTCTCGTGGTCCTTGATCATACCAAATTTTGAAAGGAACAATTCTTATGATAGTAAAATCATTCTGTGAAAGTTTGAAGTCAATCAGATGAAAACTGTGGACTCTAGAGTGTTAACAAAGATCTTTGAATTAAATTTTAATAAGGCCCCTTTTCCTATTTTCTTGAGGAATCATATCCAATTCCAAAAGGAACAATCCTTATGATGGTACAATCATTCTGTGAAAGTTTGAAGAGAATCCTTTGAAAATTGTTGGCTCTAGATTATTAATGAGGCTTTTTTATTAAAATTTTCATAAGGCCCCTTTTTCCTGTGTTTCTTGACGGATCATACCCAATTTCAAAAGGAACAATCCTTATGATAGTACAATCATTCTGTGAAAGTTTGAAGGGAATCCGATAAAAACTGTTAACTCCAGAGTGATAACGAGGATTTCTTAAAAGATTTTTCGATTAAATTTTCATAAGGCCCCTTTTCCCGTGTTTCCTGATGGATCTGACCCAAATCTCAAAGGAACAATCCTTATGATGGTACAATCATTCTGTGAAAGTTAAAATACAATCTGATGATAACTGTGGACTCTTGAGTGTTAACGAGGATTTTTGAGCGATTTTTTATTAAATTTTCATAAGGCCCCTTTTCTCATGTTTCTTGACAGATCATACCCATTTTCGAAAGGAACGATCCTTATGTTGGTATAATCATTCTGCGAAAGTTAAAATTCAATCTGATGAAAACTGTGGACTCTATCGCGTAAAAGAGGATTTTTAATAAAATTTTCATAAGCCCCCTTATCCTGTGTTTCTTGATGGATCATACCAAATTTCGAAAGGAATGATCCCTATGATGGTACAATCATTCTGTGAAAGTTTGAAGGGAATCCGATGAAAGCTGTGCACTCTAGAGCATAAACAAGGAAAAGTTTAACGGACGGAAGACAGACGGATGGACGGACACACGGACGCTGGACGGGAAAAAGCCATCGCTATAGCTATAGCAAGTAGAGCTAAAAACAAAGAAATCATATAGACTCAGTCTATCTGAAAATAATTTCTAGCTATAACAGATTGTGTCACGATCTCATCTACTGCTTCAACAAGAAGTTGATATCTGATAATAAAAAAAACAGATAAATCTTATATACTAAGTCTATCTGAAAAATAATTTCTTGTTATGACAGACTGTGTCACCATCTCATCTACTGTTTCAACAAGAAGTTGGTATCTGATGGTAAAAAACAGAGAAATCATATGATAGACTGTGTCACCATTTCATCTACCGCTTCAGCAAGAAGTTCATATCTGATGATAAAAAAAGAGAGAAATCATTTTGACACAATCTGTCTGAACAATATTGTCTGACTGTGTCACCATCTCATCTACTGTTTCAACAGGGAGTTGATATCTAAAGAAATAACTAATTACTAGATGATTAAAACTTAAGACTGGTAAAAATTTTAAAAAAAGATGCAGATGAACATTTCAAGTAAATTGCATTTTAAATAATGATATCTCTATCTTTCTAGACAGAAAAATTAGTGGACACTAAATAATTTGCTTGTAACAAGCAGTTTCTTCCTTTTCCCCAATGTTGTCTATAACTTTTTTTTTTGAATGGTGAAGAAATCATCTGATATTTGTGATATGAATTTGTGATATGTTGTCATAAGGTAACATCATTTAACCCATTTACACCCAACAATATTATAGGCAGGTCTAAATTGAAAGAAACTACAGATGACAATTTCAAGTTGAGGGAATTTTTAATTTTTTCGTCTTTTCGGATAGAAAACGTTGTGGATAATGATGAAATTGCTTGTTACAAGCAATTTCTTCATTTTCCACGATGTTTTCTAAAGCTTTTTTTGTTGAGGGGCGTAAAAAGGAGGGATTGTGTGGGAATGGTTTAAACCGGTTTTCCTGGATAATTGATCATTCTGTCTAAGTTACACCTACCCTGCCTTATAAAGCTGTTTATGCACTGGTTTTTGAGGAACAAAGGACATTTTAGACACTGCAGCATTCAGTTGGTGAAGGAAATTTTCTTTTCTTTCATCTTCATCATCTAACAACAGAATGTCCTGAAATGAAATTACTTTCTTTCACCCTTTACCAAATGACAAAATATTACACTGGTCCAAACTGAAAGAAGTTGCAAAAGTAATTTCAAAAAGGCATTAAATTTAAAAAAAAGGTTCCAAATCGATGGGTCAGAACAAAACAGTTGTAAATGCCTATAAACATGTAGGCAGTTTTAACTGTTTCATGCTAACCCATTAAAATATGGCAAAAATAAAGTGAGAAAAGGAAAATTTGCTTTTTACATGCAATTTCTCCTTTGATTACAAAGTTTTCAAAACCCAATTTTACACCAGTTGATTTTAGTCTGCCTCTGTTCATTTTGTGCTAATGAATATTTACCAAGTTAACACAAATTGCAGATTACTTCATTCACATGCAGAATGACATGTTTTCTGTGACAGGTTTTGTCTTTAACTCATTGCAAGACTTTCAGGTTTACCCAGATTCAAAGAAGTTGCAGACAACATTTTTTTAAATTTAATAATTTGAAAGATCTTGTTGTAAGAAAATGTTGTAGATAATGCAGAAATTGCACGAGACCAGCATTTCCTTCATTTTCACAATATTTATGAAAGCTTTTTCCTTGGAGGGTGTTAAAGGTAGAGGGGCGACTTCCCTATCAAGAGGTCCCAAGTTCAATTTTAGTGTGTGGCCATTGATCTTGTTTCTGTCATTGGCCCATACTTTCGGCGCAAGTACTGGTGTACTTGTGTATTCTTCAGGAAGCAGAATCAAGAGGGTTTATTCTAAGTCAGAAGAACTTGTTTCCCAATTGATGTAAACAGTTTAAACCTAACCTAAAATTCGTGATTAGATGGGATAAGGTTAATCTATGGTTTTTAACACGAACATTCCCATATATTCCCCCATGTTTTATAAAATCTACACCTTATAATAAATATTTCAAGAAAACATCATGAGAAAAAGAGAGATTACAGAGAAACAAGCTACTTCCCCTTTTCTCACCTACCCTAAACAATCCTTGCTTTTCAGTTTACCTGAATTTCGGTATGTCAGATCTGCACATTCCTTTGATTTAAGCAATCAAAAGCTTTCTTTAAAACTTTTAATGGATAAAAGAAAAGGAATGATTATTTGTTTTATTGAAAGGATTGATACAACTTTAATTTCAAGAACATCAAAATATACATTTTCACTTCAGTGGCTCTGATTGTTACAATAATTGTATAGCATTAATGCATAGATGAATATAAATAAATAGCACTGTTAGTTCACCTCAATTTCTCAACCTCAGCAAGCCAACTTTTGTCGATAATTAGAACTTTTCATCCTTCATTCCTTAACTCATTCCCATACAAGGACACTTTTTGCTCCTCTCAAGAAAAACAACCGGGAAAACATTGTGTAAAATAAAGAAATTGCTTGTAATAAGCATTTTTTTCATTTTACACAAATTCTTTTTATGTGGAAAGTTGAAAAAGTCTAAAATTTCATTAACTTTAACCCATTCCCACAAAATGAGGCTTTCTGTCATCCCTTAAGAAAAACAATTTGGAAAACATTGGGAAAATCAAGAAATTGTGTTTGACAAGCAATTTCATCATTTTCTACAATGTTTTCTATCCAGAAAGCTAAAAAAATCTAAAATTTCATAAACCTTAAAGTGTCTGCAACTTCTTTCAATTTAGACCTGTCTAAATTTGTGCCGTCTTGTATTGAGTTATGTATTATTTTTGTACTTACATCTTTTAGATCATCCACACTAAGATCCCATACCCGTCCCTCTTGTTCCTCTGGGGGTGCTAGATCTATGTATAATTGCTTCAGCTCAACAATAGCATCATGGTGGTAATGTAACTGAAATGGTGAACATAATAGAAATGAGCTGGTACCTGCTGAAAAGTGTTATAACAATATTGGAAACAGGTCGGGTTCGTAAAACACTAGTGCTTCAAGATCAGTATTTCTTTTTACAAGTTTGACCTTGATAAGTGACCTTACCTTGTAGAATGACCTCAAACTAGACATTTAAATATTTGTGTTGCTATTAGGTACTTTTTTCCCCTGAGGTAAACATTGCATTATGAGTGGATTTGAAGTAATAGAAAACTATTAGGTTTGTAGGCTAAGACTTTCAAAAAAAGATGGACAGACAGAGAGTTACATGATATACAATGTACCCACAATTCTATCAATGTGGGTAATAGAAATACCAATTAAATCCATTATCACAAAATCCAGCATGTTGGCATATTAAAGAAATGTAGGTGTAGCATAAGTTGTAGAGAAGAAGACAAGCAATTTCTCCTTCTACCATAATGTTTTCATGGCCTACTCTATAAGAGAATTCTCAAGGAGTAGACAAGCAGATTAGAAAACAACGCATTTAGTATCAAATATAAGAGTTATTTCAAATTCAGGCCTGCATATGACATTTGTAAATGTAGCACATGTGGGACAAAATAGAATAAACCTTTTAATCTGCAAAGTCTGATTAGTTTTCACTTTGCATTCTATAGATACTGATTCAAAGTTTCTTTGAACCATCAGTGAAAAGTCTTAAGATACTTCATAGCTGTTCTGAGGCTGCTTTACCCATTCAACACAGGATTGATCTAGGACGCCCCTCAAAAAAAAAAAAAAAAAAAGATGTGTTTGTGAAACACAATGCCCCCTCAACACGACTAAACGTATGACCTTGGTATGTGACCTTGACTTGAGGAGATGCATATTATTGATATGTATCATAATGCATTGTATCTTGAATAGGCTGGTAGTATAAGGGAATGTTAAGTTTTTTGGTTAAGTTTTGTAGACAGACAGACAGACGGAAAGACGGACAGACAGATGGACAATGGTAAAACAATATGCTTCCGATTTTTCGATGCAGGGGCATTAAAAAACAACTTGGAAAAAATTGGTTAAAATGAAGAAATTGCTTGTAACCAGCAATTTCTTCATTTTGCACAATGTTTTATATCCAGAATGTTGAAAAAAGCTAAAATGTCATATACTTTAATATGTCGTCAGCAATTCCTTTCAATTAGGACCAGTCTTAAATTTTTTCATCTGGTAATCGGTTACATTATCATAAGCTATTCCTTTCAGTTTGGACCAATCTAAAATGTTGTCATCAGGTTATGCGTTGTCTACATCTCCTGCCAAAACTGGAATATTTCAGGTTCAGCTAGACAAGGGTTAAATACCCCCGCAACTGTTTTCAGTGTAATGAGAGCTTTAACAATACAAGGACATAGCTACTGACTTTGCTTTTCTAGAAAGGAGGAGTTCGCGACACAAAATTGGTAGTATAATTAGCTGTATATGTCTACAAAGCATAAATAATGTCTAAATTCAAGGGGAGATAGTTCTTGAACCAGGGGGAATGAAGACTTCAAAATTGCGTCTTGCAAAACTTCAACATGTGGTTAATCTTTGTATAAAGTTTGAGGAAAACTGAAGGAGGAGTTCGCGACACAAAATTGGTAGTATTTTGTACACAGACAGACACACAGAGGACACACAGACAGACGGACAGACAGGCTGATTCCAGTATACCCCCAAACCATTCGTTTTGCAGGGGTATAATAATATATCAACACCTAACAAGTTACGAAGGAGATCTTTCAGATGAAATAATTCTATAGAAAAACATTAACATACCAGTTATTTTCCTGTTAATCTGTTTCCAAACAACAGAATTTATGCTGATCAAAATTAAAAACATGTGTAGACGACAAATAAAAGATGATGGAACTTGAATTTTTTGTCTTTTTGTCTTTTAGAAATCAAAATATTGTGGACAATCAAGAAAATGCTAGACACAAGTATTTTCTTTGTTGTCCACATTTCAAATTTTCTTAGTTGAGGACTTTAAAAAAGCAGGTTTCTATATGGAATTGGTTAAACAATACATCTGCAGGTTTTGTTTGTTTGAATTGGGTTTAACGCCACCTTTGACAGCATTTCAGTCATATCACGGTGGCTGGAGCACCTAACCATGGATTCCTGTTATTTCTCACACCAGTTCTACCACTACATCCTCTCTGAGCCGGTAAATTATTACAAATTTAACTGCTGTGTAGGGTAAAGATTTACCTTAGGATTGTTTCTCTTAAATATTTCCTCCTCAGTAATGTAAGCATCAATAGGTGAGGAAGGTCTTTCAGGTGTCCTCATTCCTCCAACTATGTCCTCTAGCAGGTGACGTACCATGTGTTCTGCCTCCTTCTGTTTCAGTTCACTCTGAAAATTTTAACTTAATTTTAATTTCAAAATATCCTGACTACTCAATTAACACACACAAGCACCACATAAGGATGCCTGTTGCTGTCTGGAGCTAGAAAGTGAATAAAAAGTCTTAGTAAAAAGGGACATAATTTGTACATAACATACAATGATCCTTGTTATGCTAAATAAAGAACTGTATTTAATCAAATGGCTAAAAGCACTGGAAGCAAAAGTTATTGGTCAACATTTCTTTCGAAAAAGTTAATCTCATAAACAACTCTGATTTTAAAAGAACAAAGTGCTGGTGTAGATTAAGATCATAGTACAAAAATGTGCAGGCTGATCTTTGTCTATACCTCCTGCAAAAAAAGAAAATTCCTGTTTCAGCATGCGAAGGATAAACAGTTATTCCCTTTAGTCCTACAGGTTAGTCTTTAAATAGAAAATATATATATACATGTACAAGTTTTCCAGGCAATATCTTCGGTAATTGAAGAGACTTTTGTTCTATCAAGACAACAACAGTGATTGTGGAAGTAGAATACCTCTGATTTCTTCAAAAGCAGCCAAGCTAATAAATGTGGCTTGATAATCATTCTTAGAATCAAGAAATAACCATTGAGTTTCAAATGATTATAGTTTTTGTTGCAAACAGATATAGAGAATATTTTTTACAGCAACTCACATCAAAACCAAACTTAACATGGAAATTCAAATACAAAAATTCTAAAATTGTAATAAATATTTCAACTCAAGTTTTCCTGTTATAAGCCTTCAACATAGACTACATAGATTAATTTTTGCAACTTTGTCAAATTTGTTATTACCTCAAGTTGATGTCTCTGAGCTTTGAACTTGTCCTCTTGGAATGCAATACCTCTCAGTGTAACAATCAAAGCTGCACCGCCACATAAAATAGGTCGGCTCTCAAACTCCCATTGTTCTTGGAACACACCAGCATTCGGTGATTTAAATACAAATGGGAATTTCATCGTCTCTCCTGGTAATATCACACCACTGCTGTTATTAAAGTAAAACCTCTGGACTGTGGCTTGGGGTAGGTTAAAAGGGTTCTCTTTAGGCTTTTTCTGTAATATAATATCAAAAAAGGTTAGAATGATAGATAACTGAGGCTTGATCTTCTAAGCAAGATTTATGGTCAAAAATTGTCTTTTCTGCCAAAAAAAATTTTGAAAGGTAAGAAATGCTAAGTTAATAAATCCCAGCATCTACATATGTATTTGGATAAAACTAAAGATGTATTTGACAATGTAAATCCATCTGTCAAACAATATATCAAAGTTCATTTGTGATACTGTTCTAAGTGCCAATACATGGTATACATACTTAGAACAGTATCACAATTAACATTCAATATCCCCTTACTACTTTTCTTCCCATGAGGATCCCCTTCTCACATCATGTGGGTTTGTCAAATCGAAATGTATTATATCGCACAGACCTAGTACTGTTGATATTGACTAAAGCATGAACAAGTTAACTTTACCATGAAAAAAAAATGACGATGATTCAAAGCAAGACAATCCAAACAAAATAACAAAGTTTTGGTTCCCCTGCACTCTACTTACTTTCCAATCATAGTAAATGGATGTAGTTCCGTTGTTCACAATGGTCAGATAACTGGTTACTCTGTCCCCAGCAAATGTCTCAAAGTTTACTCGAGCCTCGATTCCAACTTGGTCCTTAAAACTGAAACTATCCCCTGTCCAGCGTGCAGCCTGACCTGCAAACTGAATACTTGGTCCAAATACAGGTGTTGGGTTACCAGGACCCCTCGTTACAGCAATTTGTTCACTGTAAAAACAAAAGCAAAAAACTTCCTGTTATATTTAGGAATCAGGAAGGCATTTTTCATAAACCATTTAATTCATTACCAGACAACAAAATTTACATAAGGATAACAAGGACTTTAACCCTTTCCTGTACAATCACTGTTTTTTACGTCTCAGTGATTTTATAATTGAGAAAAACATTGTAGAAAAAGAAGAAATTGCTTTTAACAAGCAATTTCTTTTTTTTCTACATTATTTTCTGCCCTACTGAATGGTTATTTTTCAAATTAAAACCAATTTGAATTATCGTCTGCAAAACCTTTGAATTTGGACAGGTCTAAATTTTTGCAAATCAGGAAAAGGTTAAATTTAATGCTTAGGTAAACATTGTGAATATGGAGAAACTGCTTGTCACAAGTAATTTCGTCATTATCCATCTGTCCAGAAAGAAAAGGCATTTCAAAATTGCACAAACTGAAAATTGTTATCAGCAACTTTTTAATCATTTTGAAATAGGACCAGTCTAAAATTGTGTCATCTTGTAAAGGGTTAACTAAAAAAACCACACTCCTCAGTTAACTGAACAAGAAATAAACTAATTTCAAATAAATCTGCTACTAACTTACACAAAAATATCTTGATTACCAACAATTACAGTCCTTACTTACCAACAACTTCACTCTATACCTACCCAGAAATATCTTTATTTTTCATAACTTCATGTCCGACTTCCTAGAATTACCTTACTTCCAACAACTATAAGCTTATCTTTCCCTTACATATATCTTGATTTGCTCACAACCCATAAAGATCTTGATAGGCCCATAAATTGTCGTAAATATCACAATGAACCTATAATTTTTCACAAACATACCTTGATTCATTCCTAACTTACCAAGAAACACCTTGATACACTCCTAACATAGCCCAAAATATAATAATTGGATTACTCCTTTCTCACCAAGAAATACCTTAATATGCTTCTAACTTACCCAGAAATATCTTGATTCAATCCTTACTTACCTAGAAATATCTTGATATATTCAAAACTTACTCAGAGATATTTTGCTTAACCCATTCCCAAATGGCAAAATTTTCTACTTATCTAAACTGTAAGATGTTGCAAACGACAATTCAAAGTTTACAATTTTTTCAACTGTATGGGAAGAAAATATTGTGGAAAATGAAGAATTTGCTTGTTTCAAGCAATTTCTTCATTTTACAGAAGGCTTTCCCAATTAGTTTTCTTGTGGGGCATCAAAAAGTGCCATTGTGTGGGAATGGGTTAACTCCTTACTTGTCAAGAGATATCTAATTCACTCTTTACTACCAGAAATATCTTGATACATTAAAAACTTAATCAAGTTATATTTTGATTCACTCCTTACTTACCCAGAAATATCCTGCTCCTCATCTTCATCCATCATTTCTAGGGCTGTAATGGCGGGTCTCTCAACCTCCATATCGTCTGGTTCTGACGTTTCACTGCGTACAGAATCTTTCTTCAATGGTTTAGAGCTACCAATTACTTGCAAACCATCAAAGTCCTGTAGGAAAGTATATTGTATAAAGTCAATATTGCTTGAACAATCACCTCTGACAAGTAACCACTTTCAATATGTAAAGTCCTAATTAAATTTTTTTGGTATCAGGATTTCATGTATTTTGTAGACCCTACAATTAGTAACATTTGAAACAATGTTGACCCTTGTCATACAGAAAAAAGTCCTTATCTAAATTTACATTAAAATCAAAGGCCTGAAAGCACTGGATGCACTAGTTAAGAGTCAAAATCTAATTTGAAAATTAATTTCATTAACAACTCTGGGTTAAAGGAAACAAACTGTAGGTGTAGACTCAGATAAGACTGCACTTATGTGCTAGCTGATCTTTATATCTTCTGCCAAAACGGAAGCGGTAGTTAAAACATTTAGGTCACCAACCAACCATTTTACTTTTTTGTATCATTGGTCATACTGGTCATAAGTTAAGCAAATAACGCCATTTTATATCTTGGTTGAACTTTCTTTAGGAGTCAGTAGGTGTGGCCAGTGATAAGAATTGTCTCCAAGAGCTGAGTCCAATGAAATAGGGTTTTGCTTTAAAAAAAACAAAAATTCATTGTCCTAAGTCCCACATGGTTAGAGCTCTACATACTGGTTTATGTGGATCAAGGTCATCCATATACTGTTTCATCTGTTTAGTTCTCTGTTCCAGGTATTCTGACTTGTGCCATGGGTAATGCATAGGACGGGTGTGGGTAGGGGCCCAGTGCCATCCTACAGGAGAAAATAAAAAAAGATACATAAATGTACAGCATGTAAATATTTGTATGACATATACAAAATTTATGGTTCATATTGCATTGTTTATTACATTATTTTTCAGTTGGATTATCTTGTTTTTCAGCTCTGATTCAGTTTGTGTACATGGGGTTCATCATACTTTCAACAGTATTTCAATTATTTGGCAGAGGTTAGTGCACCTAACAAAGGCTTCCTATCATTTCTCACACCAGTGTAATTCAAACACAATATTCAATTTGAGCCTCAAACTGCTCATCCGAATCAGTCAAACTATTATCTTCTGCCCATTAGTTGCCCATTAGTGGGAGATAAATGAAAAATATTGTGATGACTTTAGTCAAATGTCGGAAAGAATGTTTGCCAAGCCAGGGTCAGAACTCACAATCCAGAATTGAGAGCACAGTACCCAACCAACTCAGTTAAACAGACTCAGTATTCATTAATTTGGAAATTTGTCAGAAGATTTGTGTTCACAAAACTTCTCAATAATCTTTATTTAACCCATTCCCACACAATGATGCTTTTTGACACCCCTCAAGACAAGAGCTTTGGCCACAGGACACAGATGCCCCCACCAGTAGCTTTGATAATAACAAAGGGAAATTACTCCAAAATTATGCAAGCAAGAGTTGGGGTTCTTGAGCACTGCACTTCTCCTCAATGAGGTCTATCTACCTATGAAGTTTCAAGTTGATAGCTATTATACTTTCAGAGATATGCCCCGGAAATTTCGGGACGGACGGAAGTACGGACGGACAGACAAAGGCTAATCTATATGCCCCCCCACCACATTAAGTGGTAGGGGCATAAAAAAAAAATTGGGAAAACATTGTGTAAAATGAAGAAATCGCTTGTAACAAGCAATTTCTTCATTTCACACAATGTCTTCTATCCAGAATGTTGAATAAATCTACAATTTCATATGAAACTCCTTTTAGTTTTGACTAGTCTAAAATCTTATCATCTGGTAATGGGTTAATGCAAGTCTGTGAAAATCATTCATACCTTTCTCCTCCCTGATTTTGCTAGGTAACCCAACATGTTCAACAGGAGGTGGATAGCCCTTCTCGGTCTGGGTCAAGGTCATACTGTAATACAACAGAAAATGATGAGCATAAATAAAGAGAAACTTTTTTTCAAAAATTAACCAAATACCCAACAATTTTGAAGTCATCAAAATTAAAAAAAAAGTTGCAGACTACAATTTAAAGTTGATGGAATTTTCATACATCTTTGTCTTTCTTTGTGATAACATCATGGGATATGAAAAATTGCTTGTAGCTTCATTTTCCGTATTGTCCTGTCAAACTATTTTCTTGAGAGTCTTAAAAAAGTGGCAATGAGTTTGGATGTGTTAAAGTCCAATTTTTCCCAAATAATACTTATCCTTGACACAGTCTCATAAGCAGAATTGATCATATCGTCTTGCACATACTTACCTGGAATTCTTGAACTTATGAAGAATGGTTTACAAAAAGTTTTTTTGTTTTTTTTTTTAAAGCATTGTAATTTTAAGAGTATACATTAACAGTTAAAACAATGAATAAATGATGTTGAAGATAAACATTATGTTTCCCTTACAAAGTTTTACCTATGTCATGCTGAACCCTGCCTTGGCAGGAGGTCAAGACTAAGATCAGCCAGCGCATATATGCAGTCTGATATTAGTCTACACCACCTGTTTGTCCCATTTAAGCCAGAGTTGTTTACAAAATCAGTTAACCCTTTCCTGTTTAACGAAATTTTAGACTGGTCCAATTTCAAAGAGGTTGCAGAAGACCATGAAAAATGCATGCAATTTGAAATCTGACCATCTTATGTGGTAGAAAATATTGTGGAAAAAGGAGAAATTGCTTTTACAAGCAATTTCTCCTTTTTCCACAATGTTTTCTCAAGTATAAAATCACAGTGACGTAAGATCTCGGGTTTGTCTAGGAAAGGGTTAATCCTTGTCATACTACACAAGAAATATTCAAGCTTAGGCAAGAGAAAAATTCGCAGATCAGCCAGCACACTTTATCTATACCTCCTGCTTGTCCTTTTACATCCAAGGCTGTTTATAGGATAAATTTTCAAAATATTTATCAACATTGAAAGGGTGCTTACAATGCTTTCAGAAGTTTGTTTTTGACGCAATCTTGGAGAGGATTTTAATCAGCATGATAAGTCTTAAGAAAAGAAAATCGACCCACATCAGGGCTTTCAGAACTCTCTGCTAATGGATTTTAATTCAATTATGTGGAAGGATTTTATTCAATATTGCAAGGATTAATAATATGCTCCACAATGAGAACAGGAAAAGAATGCTTGCTTCATGCTTGTTGGTGGCATACTGTTCTAGAAAATATACATATGATAATCATGCAAGAAGTGAATAATGTTCTTTCTATGTAACATGATACCAATTATCTAGCTAAGTTTTATTAAAGGCTTATAGAAAAAAAGGAATATTATCAAATGGGATAGATACAATACATAAATCATATTGTACTGTAAATGTGTGTATATTGGCAGTGTCCACATTTGGCTTGTTTTAGTAGATTTATAATGGTGCACATTATCCGTACTTCCTAAATAGTGGTCTTTCTCAACTTTTTCAGACCAATACTATAATTCATAAATGGCTTGTGGAAAGATTTGAAGTGGAACATTGAAGCCAATATATAAAACCCAATTCTCTCTTTAGAGTCAAGACCTTCCATAGCTCTAGCAATGGACAGTTTTCACACTTTTCCAGGAGTTTATCAGTGTACCTTACACAATAAGAATGATAAATACGCATTTACACCTTGTCTTAGCATACTGTTTTGTAATAGCCATCATAATCTTTGCATGTCATAAAGATTTGATTCATCACTTTTAAAATCAAATTTAATATTCCACAAGAACATAAAGTTATATCCTGAAAAAACAATTATCTATAATCAATTCTATCATGTTCAATCAGAAACTAAACTTTCTTTATATTGACAAATTATTTTACAAAACAAGAATTCTTTAGCAGAACCCAGAAATATTACCTCTTTCCCATTTTTTTAAAATTTTAGACAGGTCCAAATTGAAAGAGGTTGCAGACGAAAATGAAATTTGGATGCAATTTGAAATAAAATCATCTATGTTGTAGAAAATAATTTGGGAAAAGAAGAAAATGCTTGTTACAAGTAAATTCATCTTTTTCCACAATGTTTTCTTCAGTATAAAATCACATTAACGTAAAATCCCAGAATTGAACAGTAAATGGTTAAATTTGGCACAATTAAGTTCAACCACCAATATAGCCAAAATAAAACCACAGCTAATTAAACAACATATACAGTATTGTGTTGTATTGAATTCGAGATCGTAAATGTGTCAGTTTGTGTCAGAACAAAGTCCTGACAGACAAGTCTATTGTATTTTTCTATTTGATACTCTGATGATTAAAAAAAAAACCTTCCATGTTCTAGATTAAAAGCTAGAAACATAATTAACCTTTTCCTGTTTGGGCAAAGTTTTAGACCGGCCCAAATTCATAGGCTATGCAGATGAAAATTTCAAGTGGATTTAGTTTGAAATATAACTGCTCTGTAGGGTTAAAAATTTTGTAGAAAAAGAAGAAATAGCTTGTAACAAGCAATTTCTTCTTTTTCTACAATGTTTTCTCAAGTATTAAATCACAGGGACGTAAAAACCAGGGATTGAACTCGAAAGGATTAAATTTACACTGCTTTGAGATTATAAACATCACAGTAATAAGATTTTCAATACATAATCATGACCATAAATGCTGCAAAGGAAATAGAAAGAAATGAAAACATATACAAAGGGAGGACAATATAGTTACAGGTTGAATGTCGTGCTTAATAATGACAGAGTTATTGTCCTTTGCTTCAACCAAATGATTTATTGAAAGCCATTAACAAATCAATGAAGGAAAGAAAAAATGTATAATATAAACTCTTTCACCGTCTTAAAAATCAAACTATTATGTGTAACCTTTACAGAGCCAAGAAAAGTTTTAATCTGTATTGAATGTAAGTCTTAGTACTTCTAATTTTACATATATCAGTTCAAGACATTTTTTGTGTAATACTGATAGATGTAAATAGAGTGAAAATAAGAAAATTATGATTAACAGGAAATAAAAATATAGCAAGCCCAGTTTTTGTATTCTGAACACCGTGACTATTCAAATTTTTCAGTAACAAGTACAAATGCTAGAATTTTGAAAATTAGTTACCACTACCAGAATGGAAGAAGCAAAAGAGGACATAACAATGTTGTGTGATAATATATGATAATTTGGTTTAATAAAAAAAGTATTGAATAAGAATGCAGGTCTACATTTAAGATAATTATCAAAGTTACGAAGAACCAGAAAGTATGCAAGGGAAAACATGTTGAGGCTGCAGAATAATTGACCTTGATCTATGACCTTGACCTTGGATCTACATGTATTCAAATTTGTTTCAAATGGCACAACTACTCTTGATAGAGAACAAGTAGCCAATATAATTTTGAAATCCATTAGGACAAATTTAGGACAATCTAACACACTATCATACATACACCAACTTAAACTATGTCAGACTCCCTGCAAGCAGCCAACAGCACTTATTTCAACAATGAGAAAATTAGCTAATTTCAAATTCAGACTTTCTTAGGCTCTATGTTTGAAAGTACTTTTTTATATTGTTTTTTTACAATGTATATATTCTAAACCAATTACAGCATTAAATAATTAGTAATTTTGTAACTGCATTCTTATTTTTCCTTCAATTATACACCATAGTTATATAATACCTGCAATGTGCTAAATGGGGTGGTACCCAAGGTGGTTTATCATCTCTGTGTCAATTAATGATATACAAGTAATAACACAGCAAAGTGATACAAGTGGTAGGAATTTCCATTTCATTAACCCATTACCAGACAGCAAAATATCAGACTTTTCCAAATTGTAAGCAGTTGCAAACGACAATAAAAAGTTTATGAAATTCAACATTGTTTTCAACTTTCTTGGTAGAAAGCATTGTGGAAAATGAAGAAATTGCTTTCTGCCAGCAATTTCTTCATTTTACACAATGTTTTTCTTGATGGATGTCAAAAAGTGTAAATGTGTGGAAATGAGTTAAATCTGAGACACTATCATACATTGTCTTTGTAAAGAAAACAAAGAGCATCTTAATCCATTACCAGACAACAAAATATTAGACTGGTCCAAATTTAAAGAAATTGCAGACCACAATTTAAGTTTATGGCATCAAAATCCCCTTTTTTTCATAATTGGAAGAAAACATTTTAGATACATAAAGAAATTGCTTGTGACATGCAATTTCTTCATTTTCAACAATATTCTCCCAAGCTTTTTTGCAGCATATTTTTGGACATGATGCAATCACACATTTGTCGAAGTGCAAACAGCTTGGATGTGTATGCAAATATTTGACTATAATGCATGAATATTTGTGGATCAGGAAATAATGATCTAGAACATTTGCAATATAATTGAGCCGAGTGAGATGGTTTCAAATGAGGTTTATTATCTCTGCATCCATTTGCCCATCACCAAACAACAAAATTTTAGACTGGTCCAAATTGAAATGAGTTGCAGGTGGTAATTTAAAGTTTGTGAAATTTCAGATTTTTTCAACTTTCTTGGTAGAAAATATTGTGTAAGATGAAGAAATTGCTTGTTGCAAGCAATTTCTTCATTTCATACAATTTTTTCCCAATTTTTTTGAGGGGCGTCAAAAAGCGTCAATGTGTGGGAATGGGTTAATGTTTTGGTCCCTCTCTATTTGTTATAAGAAACTGCAGGTCTTACAGAGGGAAAAACAAAATAAATATCCTAGGGAGAGAAAGAAGAAAAAAATAATGGAAAATATTTTGATTAAAAGTATAGACATTTTTGATGCAGTAATTTGTAAAAAGAATAAATAGTATAATGTTCATATTACTTACAGTGAATCAAAAATAAAGAAAATGCAAACAAATAGTATTTGGGCAAAAGAATATATGTTCAAATGACATGAAAGAATGACCTTAAATACTTTTTGAAGTCTAACCTCCTTTTTTTACCACTGGCAAATATATTTGACTATTGCAGTAAAAAATCAAAAAAGGCAGTTGGAGTATAGTTATTTTTAACTATGTGATTTGTGAAAATAAATATTTATGTAAAGTTAGTATTCATTACTTGTGTTATTGAACTTCCTTGTAATTGTCTACAAAAATTTAGAAATAAAACTTACTGGACTCCCATCAAATCATCTCCAAATTTTTCTTGTTGTTTCCAGAATTCACTTCCAACTCGATCTGAAGGACAGAAAGTAGTTTATCATATTATACATGCATAAAATTCAAAACCTATCCAAACAATGAGTATGTCAAGTCAAAAAATTAGATTAACCCAATATTACACAATACTTTGTTTTATTCTCCACCTTGTTTTATTCTCTTTCTGGATTTTTTTTATCTTTGAAAACATTGTGGGAAAAGGAGAAATTGTCTTCTCCTTTTTCCCCATCTTTCAATTTGAACACACTGACAAATGTTATCTGCATCTCTCCCAATTCAGACCAGTAAAAAGTTCTGTTGTCAGGTTAGAAGGAATGGCAAGCTGTGGAGGAGCAATAGGACCTAACACTTCAGTCATTTAACAAGGTAACATTTAACAACTTCCTCTCTATACAACAAGCCCATTACCCTATTTATACTTTTATGGCTGGTCTAATAATAATTTTCAAGCAAACATAACATTTAAAACAATTTCTAAAATATTTACGCAATAACTTTACCCTCTACCCTTTATATAAAGTTTTTCAAAGGTTTTGACCTAGTGACTTATTTTTTACCCAACATTACCCATAATTAAATTTGTACTTAATATCAGAGACAAACATTTTGACCAAATGTCAAGATATTTGAGCCTCAAAAATAGCTTCTTGGGTGCAAACAAAGTATTCAGAATTTGATCTAGTGATCTTATTTTTGACCCAACATGACCAAGTATCCAACTTGACCCAACATGACCCAATATGAATTTGACCCAAGATGTTACATAGACAAACATTCTGACTAAATATCAAGATATTTAAGGCAAAAATATGACCCTAGAGAGCATTCTAGACATTTTTAAGATTTGAGCTAGTTACTTACTTTTGGACCCCACATGACCCAAAATCAAATGTATACTAAGCATCAAAGAGGCAAATATTTTGATCAAATATCAAGGTGTTTGAGCTTTAAACTTGGCTTAGAGGGTGCACACAAAGTATTCAAAATTAGAACTTGGTAAGTGACCTAATTTTTTACCCCACATGACCCAATATCCTCCACAATATCATGCATATTATGAACATTGGAGGTCAACATTCATTTCCAGTCAAAACAAGTTACTTTATTGGTCACTCAATATTTTTATTGATAGCTGCAATCTGTCAGTTGAATAGTCAATATTCGGTAGAGTGAAATTAATAAAGGTTAAACCAACCTAAAACAGTGAGTTGATCATTTGAGCAAATAACCACCTATAAATCTCAAAAATTGACTGAAAAGCAATAAGAAACTTACATCCTTTTCCATAATCAACACCAGGGATGGCTCTGTCAATGAGATATCTGTCTTCCTGTATGGCTCTGTAGTTGTCAGCTTGGTTCATGGCAAGGTCCTCGGGATCTTTTTGCAACAATTCTGTTTATAAACAGCAAATAATTAGAAAATTAGAACAAATTTTAAGATAAGACATAAGCACTGTGCTTTATGTTTAATCATGTCAGATCATATATTTTCACACAGTATGGCACTTTGATTAATCTATTACCAGACGGCAAAATTTTAGACTATTCCAAATGGAAAGGAGTTGCAGACGACAATTCAAAGCTTATGATATTTTAGATATTTTTTTAATTTTGAGGTATAAAACATAGTGGATGATGAAGAAATTACTTGTAACAAGCAAGTTCTTCATTTTCCACAATGTTTTCCAAAGCATTTTTCCTGGGGGCTTGCAAAAGCGTCGTTGTGTGGGGATGGGTTAAATTTTAATTTTCTTTAGTTAGCCTGCGTTTTTCTTACCCAAATCAAAGTTGAAATGAGAGTACTGTATGATGATGCCACACTTGGCTAAAGTTGATGAATAGTGAAGAATTCAAAGTCTAAGTAAAAAAGCAGGCATAATTCTTAAAGAATAGTGAAAACTGATCTTTCAACAGTGAACATGCATTCCAACCTTCAAGAAAATATCTTTTATAATACCAGGGATATGGCAAAAGTCACATCAACAATGCCAGTTCCTACACTATCATCAATATCAACATCTAACAAAGACAAAGTATCTCCTGTTTTGTTACAAATCAGCAGATTCATTAAATGGAATTCCCCAACTTACAAAATAATAGCATTGTAATGTTACTTACATTCAAAGTTCACTTATGAGAGTCTTTGAGTGAAATAAAAAATGAATTTAGTTCATAGTTTTGAGCAAACTAAGTAAATTTTACATGCATAAACTAGGCAGCTGAAATTTTATTCTCAAGATTTATAGTCTTTCATATCTGGCATCAGAAAAATCTCCCTAATAGAATTTATTCAAACAGATTGGCAGCTCACTTGAAATGTATCCCTGTTGTCTCTTTCTTTCCATCATTTTAATTTGCCAATTCCTTAAAGCATTACTCTCATTGTCGCGCCCCCAAACATCTACTTCATGCCTTCTCTTTTTCTTTTCATATTTAAGGGTTGGTACAGTAGGAGGGCCATCACTCTTTCTTGTTGTTGGAATGTCCTGAAAAAAGTCATATTGAGTAAGACACATATATATATGACTGATTATGCAAAACATCCTATAGGGGGTTTACACCATGCTTAGCAGGCATAATCTTTCAATTGATTTTAACTCATTCCCCCAGATTCCTACAGAAGCCCCTTTTTTTATGCACCTAAAGGAAAAAACTTTTGAAAACATTTCTCTTTCGACCAAGGAGCAATTTTTCTCTTTCCACATGGTTTTACTACCCAAAATGAGAAAGATTTTTTAAAATTCCACTAACTTTATTTTTTTTTTAAATTCTTTCAATTCACACCGGTCTAAAATTTAATTGAGTGGGAAAGGGTTAACCAGCTAGCATGCAATCGATCTATTTACATACTGAAGAAAATCTTTTAGAACACATGGTGGCAAAAAGAATAAATAAGAGGCAACAAGCAAGTTTCTCCTTTATATTGAATGTTGCTACCATAAATGCTATTTATTTTTCTTCTAAGATACACTTTGAAATGCTGCCTGCATTCTTTTTCAATTGGTACAAGCCTGAACTTCTTTTTTTTTAAATATTGCAAAAATTCTTCAGTTTGAATTTTCCAATGATCCTTTAATTTACAGCGAGAGCAATATATACAGATGCCTGACTCTTGTTTTATTGAGTCCTTGAAAGTGACCAAAAGAAAAAATATGAGCCAGAAAAAGGGGCATATTTGTTCACAAATGAATTCAGAGTAATGCCCCTTGATGGTATATATTGCTCGTGAGATAGTGGACATATATTTAAAGTTTCAGATCATTATCTTTTATAAAAACAGAGATATTGCAAAAGGTAAAAATGTTGGCATAAGTTTTCCCAAACGATACCAGTGCCACTCAGGCTATAGCAATATCTCATGTTTTCTTTAAAATAAGCGGAGCTAAAAACTTACACAGTATAAACATGAGCCAGAAGATGCCCAAGCTTTAGAAAATTGAATTTCATTTAAATGAAGCAAACAATGATTGATTTAAGCAAGAACAAGCTTTGTTACTTAACTCATCCCCACACAATGACAACCCCACAGGAAAACAATTAGGAAAACATAGTGGGAAATGAAGAAATTGCTTGTAAAAAGCAATTTCTTCATTTTCCACAATGTTTACTACCTAGAAGGTTGAAAAAAGATCTAAATTTCATAAGCTTAAAATTGTCCTCTGTAACTCCTTTGGACCAGTCTAAAATTTTGCCATCTGTTAATGGGTGAAAATTAACACAAACTAAGAGTTCCAACACTTACAAGTAAGTCTCCCCGTCTGATTGCTTCTTGCTGGAAGTCATCATAGTTGCCCAGGATACTGTGTGATACCACATGCCCATCATTGTCATACCTAGGACCCGCAAAACCTGAAAGAGATCACATGTAGGTTACATGATGTAATCTGTATCAATTAACTTTTCTATTTAATAAATATCTTCAATAATGAAAGAGATCTTACAACAAGTCATGACTTTCATACAAAACCGAGAGCTAAACTCCCTGACACATAGTAATAGGTAATACTGTGGTAATGGTAAACATAATACAAGACTACATATCTTTGACAATGCTTCATTTAAGGAAGTTGCAAACAAGACTTCAATGTGCTTGAATATTGAAAAATATGGCTAGTATATGGTAGAAAACATTGAGGAAAATAAGGAGCAACTGCTTATTACAAACACTTTCTTTAGTTTGTCAAACAAGAGGGCCAGAATGGCCCTAAAATTGCTCACCTGACTATAGTAAGATGATTCAAGTCAAAAACTGCCACGACCATATTTGGGCTTCAATCAAATTTCCCGATTTGAAAAGGGTCATCAAAGGAACATTCATGCCAAGTTTGGTTGAAATTGACCCAATGGTTACTGAGGAGAAGATGTTTAAAGATTTCAAAGTCAAAAACTGCCAGACGCTGCCATGCCCATATTTGGGCAAAAATCAAAATTCCAAGAACAACTTTTAAAAGGGTCACCCAAGGAACATTCATGCCAAGTTTGGTTGAAATTGGCCCAATGGTTACTAAGGAAAAGATGTTCAAAGATTTCAAAGTCAAAAACTGCCACCCTGCCATGCACATATTTGGGCATGAAACAAAATTCTGCGAACAACTTTTCAAAAGGGTCACCCAAGGAACATTCATGCCAAGTTTGGTTGAAATTGGCCCAATGGTTCCTGAGGAGAAGATATTTAAAGATTTCAAAGTCAAAAACTGCTCCACCCTGCCACGCCCATATTTATGCAAAAATCAAAATTCCATGAACAACTTTTGAAAAGGGTCAACCGAGGATCATTCATACCAAATTTGGCTGAAATTGGTCCAATGGTTACTGAGGAGAAGATGTTTAAAGATTTCAAAGTCAAAAACTGCCCCAACCTTCCATGACCATATTTGGGCGTGAAACAAAATGCTGCATACAACTTTTAAAAGGGGTCACCAAAGGAACATTCATGCCAAGTTTGGTTGAAATTGGCCCAATGCTTACTAAGGAAAAGATGTTTAAAAATTTCAAAGTCAAAAACTGCCAGGCCCTGCCACGCCCATATTTGGGCATGAAACAAAATTCTGCGAACAACTTTTGAGAAGAGTCGACCAAGAAACATTCATACTAAATTTGGTTGAAATTGGCCCAATGGTTACTGAGGAGAAGATGTTTAAAGATTTCAAAGTCAGAAACTGCCAGACCCTGCCACGCCCATGTTTGGGGGTCAATTTTTAAGAAGGGTCACCAAAGGAACATTCCTATCAAGTTTGGTTATAATCCGCCCAGTGGTTACTGAGGAGAAGATGTGATACCAAAAGCTCACCTTGAGCACGTTGTGCTCAGGTGAGCTAAAAACAGGATTGTGCAATGATAAATAAATATTAAATGGGTAAGATGGACAGATACTTTTTCTAGACAAAACACAAAAATGTACCATCATTCTCCCTGAAATTCTAGAATCTAGGACAATTGCCCCTCCGGACAATATCCCCTTCTATGCATTTTGACAAGGCGGACATTATCCCCTTCCTAAATTCAACAGGGCGGACATTAGCCCCTTCTGGATTTTAACAGGGCAGACATTATTCCCTTCCTAAAAATTCACTAAGTTTCTTCAGATTAACATGAAACGAACAATAACACCTTTCATTCATAAGATTTATATCTATTTTACTTTTTTTTTTAATTTATAATAAACTGGCGCACAATTTTTAAGTAAATACTTTTGCATATTTCCGTGCGAGGGACTCCATAAAATGTGTATCTTAGTAAACGTCATGGTAAAGACAAAGAGCAGCTTTTCCCTCTTTACCACCATGTTTCTTTAAAATGAACCTCGTGTCAAATTCAACATTTTACTATTTGAAGTCATCTGGTAATATAATGTCCTTCCTGACCCTCGTGGACTTAACAAGATGGAATATGCTCAATGTTAGCTATATTATTACCCTTTCCATATGAGCTTATTTCTTATACATGGTGTTAGTATGAGGTGCAGCATGCCCTATACATTTACATTTGTGATATATTTTAGAAAGGGGCTTTTGTCCGCAGTAGTAAAACGATGAAGGGGATAATGTCCGCCCTTCTAATTTTAGGAAGGGGATTTTGTCTGCCCTGTCAGAATGACGAAGGGGCTAATGTCCGCCCTGTAAATTTTAGGAAGGGGATAAAGTCCGCCTTGTTAAAAAACATAGAAGGGGATATTGTCCAGAGGGGCTATTGTCCGGTTACCGAAATCCTATAGGCCTGAAGATTAAGTGGGGCAAATAAACTAACCTGCAAAGTCCATTGGTTTAACAGGAGCATCAAGTGGAGCTGTCTTAGCAACAGTTACCCTGAAATTAAAGACCATAAGTTCTGGGATATTGATTAAATACCAATTTTCATGAATTATTAGTTGAACAATATTTATACTGAAACTACGGCAAGGAGGCAGTAGACCTTTAAAAAGAAAAGTTATGAGCTAAAAATGTAGCTAAGTAGTAAAAGGCTGTCATAGGAACAAGTCCTGCAAAACATGGAATAATAAGCTGTAGAAATAAAAAATGAAACATTGTCAAATAAATTTGTGAGACAAATGTTTACTAAGTTGACTGAAATCTCTCCCCCACTCCCCCACCCCCAAAAAAGTTTTATGGTGTCAAAGTAATTGTTGAATAGCTGTCATTTTGCTGACAATATAACAGAAAGTGAGGAGTAAACTTATGATATTTTCATACTTGTCCAAAGCACTGGTGAAAGGGATATTCACTAAATTTTGATAAATCTGTCAACAAATAAAGAAGGTATTGCCTATTCAAGGACTTATTTAATGTAGATTCATTTAAATCATTATGAAACCAATCAAAGGAATCTCATATTCAAACTTCCAGGCAAAGATCTTACCAACAACTTAAGGGCCAAATTATAAAACCATTCTCGTACTCAACTGAGAATTTACTCAAAATTTGACTGGAAATTAGATATGCATATTGGCTTAAATACCATGTCAAGTGCGTTAAAATGAAACATTATGTTGATAAATTATAATGTATAACACATATTTTACAATTATCATTGAAACACATTTATTTAAGCTCAAAGTTTGAGAAAACTCTCAATTGGGTACGAAAAAAGTTTTATAACCTTGGGCCCTGGTCTTTTGGCAAAGAATAGTTCTAATTGAGAAACTATAGACTGGTCCATTTCAAAAAGGTTACAGAAGAAATTAAAATATGTTTATCTTTCAGCACAAAATTGTGAACATGAAGAAATTGCTTCTTATAGGCAATTTCTTTACTTAATTTTTTTCCCTAACCCATTATCAAATGTAAATATTTTAGACTGGTCCAAAATGAAAGGGTTGTAGATAAAAATTTAAAATTCATAAAATTTTAGAATTTTTCATCTTATTGGGTAGAAAACATTGTGTAAATATACCAATGGGCTTGTTGCAAGCAATTTATTTATTTCACACAATGTTTTCCAAATTGTTTTTCTTGAGGGGTGTCAAAAAGTGTCATTGTGTCAGAATAGGTTAATGGGTGTAAAATTTAGGATATGTGGGAATGGATGAACAAAAGACCAAAAATATATGGTTTTTCTGACATTTACTCAAACTTACACTTTTGGCTTTGGCTTGTTGAGTTCAGCAGCAGGCTTCACCTTTCTGACACTGAACCTCTCTGTTGTTGGTGTCTTCCTGTCTTTCTCTGGTGGATGGGGCTCCCGCACCGACAGCTGAAATGGACCACAAACATGACTAGTTCAGCAAACTTTCCTGCTGAATTAGAGAACCCAACAATAACCAAAAGTTCAGCTTATACCTTGACCTTTTCCTAATACATAAACCTTTTAGCACCATAGGCAATTAATACAAGTACAAAATCTTCATAGTACTTCGTCCAATCATTTCAAAGTAAACAGATGAAAGATATTGCGTCCACACATGATTCACGAACTATCTTGATCTTTCATCTACAAGACAATAAAATGAACAGGCATCTCCCTATTAGTTGAGCAACTCTTGCATGAAATTTCATGTTAGAAAGTCACATAACAGTTGAAGGATTGCACCTGTCAATAAAAAAGATCAATAAACCACTTAAATCATACATTTAAACTAGGAGTGAACTTTGAACTCCAACATTGGTTGACATATATGTGAAGCTTTTTTGAGCTTATTCAAAGTATTCAAGCTCCAACCATTCTTTTTATTGTTATAGGTCACTGATCATAAATTTTGCAAAATAACATTGTTTAACCCTTGTCATAAAGTATAAATAACCTTACTGAATTTCTGTCAAATCGCAGGGCTGAAAGCATTCATAGAACTTTTTGTTCAAAAATCTATTTTTTTTTAATCAAATTCATAAACAACTCTGGCAGGAAAAGTACAAGCAGGAGGTATAGACTAAGATCATCCTGCACATAAAAAAATTAAAAACAAACCTTTTGTAAATCCTCCTTTTTAATCTGCAGTTTTTCAATTTCTTCATTCCAGATGACATTCTTGGACGGAGTGTTCAGATCATCTGCAAGTGCATCCTGGGAAGGTGTCCCCGATTTTTCTGGTGTTCCATCTCTTTTACGATTCTTTAATTTGTCTTCAAAAAAACAAGGATTGCATTACAGAACCTATAATATGACAATCTAACTAATGTTCACTTCTGTCAAGTAAATACCAAGATTAGCCTTTGCACCAGTGCAGTCTGATCAGATGCTTGAGAGGCATCAAAAAGTGTCATGTGTGAGAATTGGTTAATACTTCATATCACTGGCAAAATTATACAATATAACTCCAGGCTAACCTTCTCTTGTTTTATGAAATTTTAGACTGGTCATTATTGAAAGAGGTTGTACACAAATAATGAGAATTGAATGCAATTTGAAACTATGTGGTATATAATATTGTGGGAAAAGAAGAAATTACTTGTTACAATTGTTTGTTGCATGTTACAAGCAATTTCTTCTTTTTCCAAATTCTTTTTTGTAACCAGATAGTTAAAAAATCTAAATTTTCGTAAATTTAAATTGTATTCTGTAATTTCTCTCAATTTGGACTACTAAATTTTGGCATCTGTTTGATTGATTGAATGGGGTTTAAAGCCACTTTTAACAGTAGTTCAGTCATATCGCAGCGACTGGAGCAGCCATCCGGTAAAATTGGTTTTAAATTTGTTGTCTGTATCTGTAAAAGGGCCAATAATGTACAGTACCTGTATGACTTGTATCAGAGGAAATATTTGGTTTATAAGACTCTCTTCTATGAAAACCTGATGCTGCCTTTAACATTTTGTCTTCTATGCTATTTCCACTTAGTCACAATTTTTTTTTGAAACTTGGTGAAATGCACTTTGCAATTAACCCTTTTTGTTCTATCTCTGCTTTTTACCTCCCTGTGAATTGAGAAAAAGTTCCACAATGTTTTCTACCCTACTGAATGGTTATTTTTCAAATTGAATCTAAATTGAATTTTTGTCTGCAAAGCTTTTGAATTTGGACAGGTCTAATTTTTTGCAAAACAGGAAAGGGTTAATACATGCTTTAACTTGTTACCACACAACCCTACATCCTAAAGGATAAAGTTAGACAAAACATTGTAAGAAAAGAAATTGCCTGTATTAAGCAATTTATCCTTTTCTCAAAAACTTTTCTACTCTATTTGGCAGGTACATGTATTTTCTAATTTGTTCACACTTTGAAATGTTTTCTGCCACTTCTTTGAACTTGAATCATTGATAACTTGAATGAAATTTTAAACCATTTTGAACAATCTTTCAGTTATAACATGATAATGTGCCTCCTATAATAGTTGTATCACCATGATAGTGAAATTTAAATAACTTTGTCCTCCTGCAATTGGGATCTTTGATAATCCAACAATGTTCACAGTTTTGCTTGAATCCTGCCTGAACAAATTTTGACTCAAATTCATGTGCTTCAAATAACATTCAATGAAGAACTAAATGTTTTATAAAGACAACTATAAGAACATAATCTTAACAACCATCAAACAATTATTGCCAAATTCAAAGTGAATCTTTTACTTTATAGACGACTACCAACTAATTTTACATAAGATGATATCTCTTTAACCCTGTGGCTTAATTTCTATACGCAATTTGTATTACTACTGTGGAACAATAGAATCAAAATTCATTAGAATTTTTCCCTATCATTTTGTGAAATTATGGTAAGATGAACCATTTTTAGTTGTAAATAAAGATTATTAATTTACGAATTTGCTGACAAAAACTTTACTCAGGGTATGATAAATCATTCAGACAAAAGCTGAACAGTGCCAAAATGTATGATAGCTCACAAAAAGTGGCAGGTATTCAATATTTATACCCAAAGAAACATTCAAAAACAATACTGTCAAAATAAAAGTTAATTAACCCTTGTCATGCTGATACAGGAATATTCCTGTTTTGACAATGTGCAGTCTGATCTTAGTCTACACTATCTGCTTATTCTTTTAGTGTTGGGGCCATATTTGAATACAAAGTAGATCTTTTTGTTTGTTTGAATGCGGTTTTATGCCGCTTTCAACAATCTTTCAGTTATATCGCGGCGGCTGGAGCACCTAACAATGGAATCCTGGTATTTCTCACACCAGTACTACCATTACATCCTTTCCTAGCCTCCAGCTGCTATCCCACATAAGTCTATGATTATCGACCCATTGGTAAGAGACAAATAGTCGAAAAAGGATGAGTGCGCTGTTGGGAATCGATTCCGGGACCTATAGATTGATAGTCCGACGCGCTACCAACTGAGCTATGACGGCAGCACAAAGTAGATCTAGTTTTAACAAAAAGAATGAAATGTTGTGTAGAAAAATAAAAAATCAGCAGCAGAAGGGTTAAGATATTTTTACTACAATATGTTCATACAACAGATTATCCCATTGCATGAACCAGAGGTGATAAAGTATTAGGCTGGTCCTAATTGAAAGAGGCTGCAGACGACAATACAAATTGAAATCATATTGAAAAAATAAAAGAACCAAATAATGAAAAAAATATTACAGAAAGTAAAAATTGCTTTTCACAAATAATTTCACTTGTTTCCTTTAGGGCATAAGATGTTAGAATATAAGCAAATTTCATCAAACTCTTGTCACTGTTTCATATGCAGGCACATGTTCAACCCATTCCCACACAATCCTTCCTTTTGACGCCCCTAAAGAAAAAAGCTTTGGAAAAAATTGTGGAAAATGAAGAAATTCAATATATCAAGCAATTTCTTTATTATCCACAAATGTTCTTTATCCAAAATGAAGAAAAATTTCAAAATTACATCAACATGAAATTGTCGTCTGCAGCTTCTTTCAATTTGGACCAGTCTAAAACTTTGTTGGGTGGGAATGGGTTAATATGAGTGCACAACAAAAACTCAGAATATATACATACATCCACAACTGACCTCAGGTAAGGGGCCACAGTGGCAGAGGACTTTTTACTAGCCAAAAGCAGATGCCTCAATAATTAACCCATTACCAGATGACAAAATATTAGACTGGTCTAAATAGAAAGAAGTTGCAGACGACATTTCAAAGTTTATGACATGTTAGGCTTTTTTCAACTATATTGGTAGAAAATATTTGTCATTTTACTCAATGTTTTCCCAATTGTTTTCTTGAAGGGCGTCCAAAAGCGTTATTGTATGGAAATGCCAGTTAAGTCATGAAGCAACAGAGAATTTATTAAAGGTTAATAAATCACTAGACAAGAAAACTTTCGACTTTGGAATTTTAAAGATCTTAGTCTTTTAGGGTAGGAAACCCTGGGGGCAACGAAGGAATTGCTTGTAACAATGATTTAATTTTTGTTTTGTTTTTTCTTGAAAGTAAAAAATGGGATTATGTTGTAATGGATTCTGTCTAGAAAATTTTTCTTGTCTTTTTTTGGATCAAAAACCTGTTTCTTCATTATCGACTATGTTTTCAAAAGCCTTAATTGATTGGGCGTTCAAAAGCTTCTCTGTCAGGGAATGGATTAAGTAGGGACATACAATGATTGATCAATATGCCCTAATCTAACGATTTTAAATTTGTTTACTTAAATGGGCCGGTTTAACGTCACTTTTAACAGAACTTCATATCGCCGCAGCTTTAGCACCTAACCTTAGATTCCTGTTCCTGCTCACACAGTACTACCACTAAATCCTTTCTGAGTCTCCAGCCACTCATCCCAATTAGGTCAACTTTTATTCACCCATCAGTTGGAGACAAATGAATATTTGCCGAGACTGGGGATAGAACCCCAGACTTCAAGATTGAGTGTTTGATGTGCTACCAACAGCGCTAAGGGCACTGTGACTGCAATTTTTAAAACAGCAGACTTTTCCTGAGAGCTAAAGAACAATATAAATGAGACTAGAATATACAAATACAAACAAAAGTTCAACTTACGGCTCATATCTACTAAAGTCTCTCATTCATTTCAGAATAGTAAAGAAATAATTTTTAATTCCTCTAACTTAATTCCCCTTGTCGGAGTCTTTCATTTGGATAAAAAAGCATTAATCAGTCTTTAATTCAAACCCATTAAAGGTTTATTTATTGACTGTTTTTTCTATATATCTCTTAATAGGTATTCTATAGTTTACATCAGATAATATTTTCCATCCTAATGCTCCAAAACAAATACTAAAAAATAATAATCATTTTGAGCATAAAATTTATCTATTGTTATCACATTATCTTTGTTACATATCTTATACAGAAACTTAGCTCTTGTACTAAATTTCTTATCATGTACATTAAATTTATCTTTCATGCTTACAATAATCAAATGCATGGTTTCAAAGAACTCTTAATGATTAACATGTATTACAATCATATTTTAACAACAAGAGGCCTATAGGGCCTTTTTGGTCACCTTAGTCCAAAGAGCACAAAAAAAGATAAAAGTCCACCAAATTATGCTAAATATCAAAGCTCTAGGCCTTTAAGTTTGGGAGAATAAAATTTTTTCAAAAATTTTAACTAAACAAGCCTTTGTTAAACTTGTGACATCTTGCAATGGGCTAATTGTGACCCTGGGGCCATAATTTATAAAATCTTGATAGAGGTCCACCAGATGATGCTGAATACCAAATATCAAAGCTCCAGGCCCTCCTGTTTGGAGGGAGAGTTTTAAAATTTTCACTATATGAGCCCTATGTAAAATTTGTGACGTCCAGGAAAGGGCTAATTATGACCCTGCAGGGGCCACAAATTACACAACATTTATAGAGATGCTTCATACCAAATATCAAAGCTCTAGGCCTATCTGTTTGAGAGAAGATTTTTAAAGTTTTCACTATGTAAGCCTATATTAAACTTGTGACATCGGGGAATTGACTAATTTTGGTTATGGGGCAATAATTTGTACAATATTGATAGAGGTCTATCAGATAATGCTGTATACCAAATGTCAAAGTTCTAGGCAGTCCTGTTTGGGAGAAGAAGATTTTTAAAATTTACAATATACAAATGTATAAGCCCTTTGTAAAACTTGTGATGTCAGGGGATCTGCTAACAATGAACTTGCAGGGGCCATAATTTATACAATCTTAATACAAATTAACAAGATGATGCTACATACAAAATATAAAAGCTTTAGGCCCTCTTGTTTTGGACAAGAAGATTTTAGAAATTTTCACCATGCCAATTGCCTATGTTGAACTTGTGAAGTCCTGGAACGGGCTAATTTTTTATCCTGGGGTTATAATTTAGTTAATATTGATAGAGTTCTAATAGATGATGCTACATATCAAATATCAGAGATGTAGGTCTTTTGATTTGGTAGAAAGAGATTTTCAAAGTTATCACTTATGCACCACACACACACACTTTTGCCCCCCTCCCCCCCCCCCTCTCCTTGCAAGGCCATTTCTTGCCAGATTTAATTTCTTGTAAAAGCTAAACCCTTTCCTGTTAAATCCCTGGTTTTTACGTCCCTGCATTTTTATATTTGAGAACATATTGTGGAAAAAGAAGATATTGCTTGTAACAAGCAATTTCTTCTTTTTCCACAATATTTTCTCCTCTATTAAATGATTATTTTTCAAATAACCTTGACTTTAAATTGTCGTCTGCAAAACCTTTGAATTTGGACCAGTCTAAAATTTAGCAAAACATGAAAGGGTTTATAGTCCTTGCCCTGGAGACTCTAAATACCAAATGTGAATCCAATCTGACAGCCGGTTCATGACAAGAAGATTTTTAAAGATGTACCCTTTTGGCCCCTTATGGAGCCCAAAGGGGAGATAACTCCATGACATGTACAAATCTGAAGCAACTTCCCATAAGGATGCTTCCTGCCAAGTTTGGTTGAAATCTGCCCAAGGATTCTTAACAAGAAGTTGAAAATGTAAAAAGTTAACACGATGTAGTAAACACGATAGCAATTAAGGTCACCATGACCTCCGGGCAGATGACCCTAAAAAGAAAATTACTCTGTCAATATTTTGAGAAGACAGACAAAAATTAATGAACAGACAGTCAGATGCTCTATAGTAGAATTTATTGATGCAGAGGTATGGAAATATTTACTCTAATTATCTTAGCAACGACAATGTGAATGAATGCCTATATTGCCAAAACAGCATGAATTAACTGATATTCATGGAAAAGTTTTCAAATGGGGCAAGTTGTACAACAAAGTCACCCAGCCAAGCAGTATTACCTCCTTTAACCCATTCCCACACAGTGATGCTTTTAGAAGCCAAGAAAAATAAATGGGAAAACATTGTGTAAAATGAAGAAATTGCTCACTACAAGCAATATCTTCATTTTCCACAATGTTTTCTTTCAAGAAGGTTTAAAAAATCTAAAATTTTATAAACTTTGAATTGTCATCTGCAACTCCTTTGAATTTGGACCAATCTAAATTTTTGTAGTGTGGTAATGGGTTAAAATAATACTTGAGAGGCAACTCACTCATTCCTGCAAAATCACATACCTTGCAAAGCTAACATCTGCCAAAATTTCTTTAGTGAATAATTGCGTCACCATAGAAACATTTCTGAGAAATTGGGTTGAAATCAATGTCATTAGTTTCTGATGAGACAATTTTAAAAGAATAAGTGTATAAATTGACATTTAAGGCATGGACGATGCAACATCGCGACATGATGGAACTTGGCCTTTGGATATTTAATTAACCCATTCCCACACAATAATACTTTTAGACGCCCTTCAGGAAAACAGCCTGGGTAAACATTGAGGAAAATGAAGAAATTGCTTATACAATGAGCAATTTCTTTTTAATGTTTTCTACCAACAAAGACAAAGATTTTTGAAAATTTCATCAACTTGAAATTGTCATCTGCAACTTCTTTCTATTTGAACTAGCAAAAAATATTGTCATCTCGGAATGGTTTTAGTCATTTATTGTAAAAAAACCAATGACCTTTTCCTTTTAATCAAACAAATGACATTTTGACTTTTGACAGACTTCATGTAAACTATATAACAAGTGGGTATTGTATACAAGCTAGGTCATGGATATATGTAAAGAGATACATTGTTGCAGAGTTCTATTATACTGATCAAAGTGGCATACAATCAGTTAACAGAAATTCAATAGATTCTTTAATATGATAATTACAACTTTATACAAATTTATTCAACGTTGTAGACTCACAAGGTGGTGATAGTAAAGCATAACCTGTCCAATTAAAGACACCTTTTTGTACCCTTCTTTCAACTTTGAATCAGAATTACGGAATGTATCATTATAATTATAACTATACAATCAAATACCATAGATTTACATAATGCAAAAATATTTTTTAAAAAAGTTAGCATAAGCATTAATATGTGTTTTTTGTCTATCATATTTTTTTCCTTTTTTTATTACATTTCATTTGGTTACTTTTCATTATAAAAACCTCTTATATATTAATGATATTTTCAGCAATTTTTCTTTTCAATGAACTAATTTAAGGTTCAAGTTGTTTTTCTATTATTTGTGTATACATGACAGGTTGCAGTTACCTTTTCATATGCACACAATTACCAGTATATTAATTTCCTAATACAACATTATGTTTATGTAAAAGTTGATGATTATCATAATGCAACAGCAAATAGGATTTTAAAGGATTCAGGTTGCACAAGTCTTAACCGATTCCCATACAATGATGCTTTTAAATGCCCCTCAATATGAAAGCTTTGAAAATCATTGTGGAGAATGAAGAAATTGCTTATAACAAGCAATTTCTTCATTATCTGCTATGTTTTCTACTCCAAAAGGCAAAAGTTTTAAAGGTTTCACCAAATTCAAATTGTTGTCTGAATCTTCTTTGAATTTGGACTGGTCTAAAATTCTATCGGGTGGCAATGGGTTAAGGTCTCACAAATAAATAGTAAGGACTCTCCAACCATCAGGGCCGGAGATTATAAAACTTTTTTCATACTCAACTGAGAATTCACTCAAAATTCGATTCGAAATCAGAGATGTAATTATTGGCTCAAATACTATGTCAAGTGCGTTAAAATGTAACATCATATTGGTGAATTATACTTTATAACACAAATTCCTCAGTTAACCTAGAAACGCAACATATATTAAAACTCGAATTTTGAGTATGAAAAGATTTTTATAACCTTGGGCCCAGATGTCTTAGGCTCAACTTCAGTCAAGAATTGAAGACTGTTTTAACTCTAGTCATACTTGACCTGGAATATTCCTAGACAAAGATCAGCCTGTGCATATGAATACAGTCTGATCTTAGTCTATAGCACCTGTTTGTCCTTTTTAAGCCAGAATTGTTCATGAGAAGAATTCTCAAACTAAATATTTACTCTTAAAACTAGATCTGCTGTGCTATTAGTCGTTTTATTTTGATACAATTTTGAAGTGATTTCATTCAGTATTAAAACATGAGAAGAATTCTCAAACTAAATATTTACTCTGAAAACTTAAGATCTGCAGCGCTATTAGTCCTTTTATTTTGATACAATTTTTGAAGTCATTTCATTCAGTATGACAACAATTAACAGTCTTTAATTCTTTTCTGAAGTAGAGCTTTTAAGGTCATAGTTATTCTTTTCTGAAGTAGAGCTTTTAAGGTCATAGTTATTCTTTTCTGAAGTAGAGCTTTTATGGTCATAGTTATTCTTTTCTGAAGTGGTGCTCTAGAAGGTCACAGCTATTCTTATCTAAAGTGGAGCTTTCAAAGGTCAAAGTTATTCTTTTCTAAACTTGAGCTCTAGAAGGTCATAGTTATTCTTTTCTGAAGTAGAGCTCTAGAAGGTCATAGCTATTCTTTTCTAAAGTTGAGCTTTTAAAGGTCAAAATTATTCTTTTCTGAAGTGGAGCTCTTAAAGGTCATACTAATTCTTTTCTTAACCAATTACCAGATGACAAAATTCTAGACTGGCCAAAATTGAAAGAAGATACCGACGACAAAGTTAATGAAATTTTGGATTTTTTCAACTTTCTTGGTAGAAAACATTGTAGAAACAAAGAAATTGCTTGTCACAAGCAATTTCTTCATTATCCACATCGTTTTCCACTGAGTGGGAATGGGTTAAGTGGATCTCTAGAAGGTCATAGTTATGCAATATACATTGTCCATGGTAAAAAAAAAACCCAGTCAATAACAGTCAGCTTGGGACTCCAAAAACTTAAGCGGGGACCTTTATGAAAACAACTGTTAAGACTGTGTAGATTTTCTACTGAATCCCTGATTAATGAAAATATAATAACAATAAACACATTGAAATGATTACCTTTGGCGCCAAGATTGGATGCGACAGACAAGCGTCTCTCTTTTCCAAAAGCTTTGCCTGATGTCTCCTTACTATTTCTACGACTTATCATGTTTCTTTCACTGAACAGAAAGAAGTCAAGTATTCCAATATCATAATATCAATTCATTTGCTCAAATAGGAAAACCTGTCAACACCTTTTAAATTGTTAAAAATATCACCCTTATATCTATATAAACATACAATTTCATAAAAGTATCCAAATTCAAATAAAACATGAAAAACCAAAATCTAATGGAAAATATATTCTTTTTAAAAAGTTATTTCTGAAAAAAAATGTTATATTAAACACACCTTTAGATGTTTGAAGAACTGTAGAGTAACCAGTATGGTACAGAGATGGATTGATTGATTGGATTGGGTTTAATGCCGCTTTTAACAGTATTTCAGTCATATTGCAGCTGCTGGAGCACCTAACAATGGATTCCTGGTATTTCTCACACCAGTACTACCACTACATCCTTGCTTAGCCTCCAGCTGCCATCCCACCTAGGTTTACGATTATCCACCAATTGGTGAGAGACAAATGTCAGAAAGAATATGTGCTGCCGCCGGGGATCGAACCCATGACATCCCATGAATAAAGATTAGGAGTCCAACGCACTACCGACTGCGCTATGACGGCGGCTACAGAGATGGAAGAATGTTGTGAAAACGATCTTGTTCAATGCATGGTTTCACAATCATTCTTCAAAGTTTGTAGATTTAAACTTCAACAATTCCAATTATTAAAGAGAGCAAAGGGCAGACATTTAAAGCAGCCTAAACAGCCAAACAGTAAATTACATATATTCGCTGATTGTCTGAATAAAGTTATCTATAGAGTGCATTAACCCATTACCAGATAGTAAAATTTTACACTGGTCGAAATTGAAAGGAGTTGCAGATAACTATTAAAAAATACAAAATTTAGATTTTGGGTAGAAAACATAGTGCAATATGTAGAAATTGCTTGTTACATGCAATTTCTTCATCTTACACAATGTCTTCCCAATTGCTTGTTAAAAGCAATTTCTTCATTTTACACAATGTTTTCCTGATTGTTTTTCTTGAGGGGTGTCAAAAAGCGTCACTTTGTGGGAATGTGTTCAGAAGACTCTGATCAGGAGGCTTATCTAAGCCTGTACTTGGTGGACATGTGAAGCTGTTTATAGATCCTTATTTCTAAAAATCTCCACATATAGATACAGGGTAAAAATCAGAAAACACTATTACAAGTCTACATCCTTTCCATTGCTGTACAAATTTAAATCAAGTCCAGTTTGCAAAAACTGCTTTTATAAAGCAAAACTGTTTCTTATTTTTGATATTTTAATCATCAAAATGACTTTTATTTCCAAGTATTTACACACAAATATTAACAGATCCAATTCCAAATTTGATTGACGTTATTTCAAGAGTCAGTAGGTGCACTCAGTTATCAATAAATCCACTTCAGAAATGTTTTGACCCTATAAAAAGCACCTCATACAAAATGCATAATAGATTCAGTTCAGGTATTCAAAAAACACTAAGCTTTAATTAAATTGTAAAATAACATTCTTTAAGTCCCTAAATAATTGCTTTGGCTGGTATTGAAAATCAATGAATACTGTAAAATGAATTTAGCGATTGCCACAAGAAATTCTTTGGATATTTTGCTCTTTCAACGCATTACAAGAACCAAAAAAATTTTGCAGGTCCAAATTGAAAAAGGTTGCAGACAAAATTTCAAATTGCATATCAATTGAACAAATGGTCAAATAGAGCAGAAAATTTAAGGAAAGGAGAAATTGCTTGTTACAAGCATTTACCCTTTTCTAAAAATGTTTCCAAGAGCTACTTTTCCTGATTGTGTGAAAAAACGGGATTGTATTGTAAAGGGTTAAATGAGTCTAACACAACAAATTTCTAGACCTATCAATGTTCAACTCATTTTTATTAACCCTTATCATGCTGAATAAAAATCCTGTTGAAAATTGCACTAGAATCAAGGGACTGAAATAACTAGAAGCACTATTTATAGGTCAATATTTAATTTTAAAATTCATTTCAAAAATAATTCATCCTTGAAAAGAGACAAGCAGGTGGTGTAGACTAAGATCAGACTGCATGTATGTGCCTAGACAGGAATATTCCAGGTTCAGCGTGACAAGAGTTAAAACCCTCAAAAAAGTTTTGGAAAGCATTGTGTAAAATAAAGTAATTACTTGATACATAATTTAGCAATTTCTTGATTATATCCACAATGTTTTCTTCCAAAATAGACAAATAATTTTAAGATTTATTCAATGAAAATTGTCATTTACAACTTCTTTGAATATTGATTTGACCAGTGTGTAAAATTTTGTAGTCTGGTAATAGCTGAAAAGCTTTTGTCAAAGACATAAAAATTGCTAAATTGCTACTATAGCTATGTATTTTTCATTAATTGTCTTCAAAAGTTCTTGTACTTTTAGCTGTAATACAAATGTGAGTAATCCAAGAGCACCACCAAAGGGTGCCCCACACTTGAATTCTGGGTGCTGTGCCCCACACTTGAATTCTGGGTGCTGGATAAACAAGAACTATCAAGTGGACAGCAACACTGACTATTCTGATTGCTAGATAGTAACAGCAATGCAATGTCGACAATAAATGAATGCCTGAATATATGAGTGTTGTTAAAACATGACTCGAAACACATGTCTAAAGTCTCAGGCTATTAACTTAAGTACCATAATAATAGACAGAAAATCTTACTGTCAAAAAGGCTAAAAAAACAACAACACAAAATGACTGTCAGATTAATGAACATTTGCCCGAGAGTTGAAATATAATTCGAAAATATTCGAAAAGTTTAATAAAGATGTAACAGACTTGCATGTCAAACTTTAACCAAGAATGTTTATTTAACCCATGTGGGGTCAAATATCCACTAAAATATTAATGTCAAAGTAACAAATATTTGCTAAGGGGTTGATATTTTGTTCAGAGGTATGTGTATTGTTTCTAAGCAATGGTAACAGTAGGAACAGAGATTAGATGGTTGCATGTAAAACTTAAACTTAAAATTCTTAAATCAAAAAAAGGTTAAAGGACCATTAAAATGAATTTCAGAGAAACAATAATCTTTGCCTAAGCACACGGTATGATGGTCACAACGGCATGTGCAAAGTTTCAGGGCAAAGCATACGTAGGAACAGAGATGCAGCAGTTGCAAGTAAAATTTTAATCAAGAATTTCCAAGTCAAAAAAGTGTAAAAATGCCACCAAACTGAATTTCAGAGAAACACATCTTTACCTAGGGAATTACATGATGGTCAAAAGAGCCTGCATACAGTTTCTGAGAAATAGCATTAGTAGAAACAAAGTTATGAGACTTGCACATACAACTTTGACCTAATGTCTTAGTCAAAAAAGGGGCCTAATGTGTTATCAATGTCAGAGTTACAAATCTTTATCTAGAGGGTAATATGAATATAACAAAGGTGTGTGCAAAGTTTCTGGTCGAAAAGGGGGTTATCAATATAAGCGTAACATATCTTTAAACTCTTGTCATGCTGAATTAAAATCCTATACAGAACTGCTTGAAAATCAAAGGACTGACAGCACCGGGAGGTCTTAATAAAGGTCAATATGTATTTTTAAAATTGATTGTTTAAATAACTCACTTATGTGCAGTCTGATCTTTTGCTATACCTCCTTCCAAAACAGGAATATTCAGGGTTCAGCATGACAAGGGTTAACTAGAGGATAATATGAATATCACAAAGGTGTGTGCAGTTTCAGAGTGATAGCATTAGTATAAACATAGTATAAACCATTTGTGCTAAAAAACTAGTATAAACCATTTGTGCTAAAAAAAACTAGGTCGAAAAAGTGGCATAATTCTAACAAAAATCCATTTTGAATGATATCTCTTAAATACATAAGTTGCAACAATGCAGACAGCAACAAGTCAATGGGATTTTATACTTTTGGGTTTGAAAAGCCAAGGTAAAAAATTGAAAACTGTGTTTGCAACTCCTGAAATTCAATTTATTTAATATTTCATTTTTTTCTGAATGTATACACAGAGCAAATATTAGGTTACTTTGTAATACAATCCTTTTCCCTGCTTGAACTGTGATGAATCAGATGTCTTTTCTGTTAAATAGATTTTTTAGTATCACCCCTGTTTTTTATATACATATACTGAGGGAAAAAAGTTTAGCAATTTCTTACGTTAAAGCCAATTTCTCTGGTGTCTAGCTTTGGATTCAAACCATATTTTCACAAATCGATTTTTTATGTGTTAGCCACAGAATTTAAAAAAATCAGATGATTTCAAGGTCATACATGTTTGTTGTACAGCGTCAAACATGGTAGGGGTAGGGAAGTAAAAGTAACACATTAAAGATTTAATATCTTGTGTGTCCACCGTTTGCGCTAATAACGGCATCACAGCGTCTTCTCATGCTGGAAATGAGCCTACGATCGGAGACAGATCCGGTGATTTGGCTGGCCAATCCAACACATCAACATTATTAGTCTGTAAAAGGTCCAACATGTGCCGAGCGACATGGGGGCGGGCATTATCTTGCTGAAAAATGGTAGCAAGCCCTTGACGCAAGAACAGCAATACCACTGGCTGGACAATTTCGGTGCAGTATCGAATGGCATTTAAGTTTCCCTGAATAGCTACCAAGTCAGTCTTGCCACGGTATGATATACCACCCCAGACCATGACTCTGCCGCCTCCAAAACGGTCATGTTGAATGACATTGGCGGGATCCATCCTTAGTTAGCCATCACGCCTCCAAACACGTACCCTGCCATCCGCAAACATCAAATTAAAACGGATTCGTCTGTGAATAGGACCTGATTCCACATTCGTCTTGGCCATCGACGGTGTACCCTTGTCCAAATCAATCTTGCATATCTGTGTGCACGTGTCAAAGGAATGCCAACATAAGGTAGACGTGCGCGTAAACGTGCCGAACAAAGTCTGTTTGTTACGCTACTAGCTCAGACCCATGTTGCCGTTGCATTTAGGACCAAACCGGCTATTTGAGTGCTATTGAGGAAGTGATTGCCCCGTGAACACGTCACAATGTAATTGTCCTCACGTTGGGTAGTCTTACGTGGCCTGCCTGAAAGTGGCCTGTCTTTGACGGTGCCTAATTGACGATACTTTGTTCTAAGTCTTGAAATGGAAATTTGGCTCATGCGAAATGTTGAGCCACCTCTTTTACCATCATACCACCAGCCAGCATACCGATGGCTACGTTCCGTTGTTAAGCCCTGGGCGGCGTCCCATTTGAATTTTTTAAAATGTTTTAATGAGTTATCTTGTTATTGATGCTAACCAATAAACTGGGATAGATATTGTGGATATGGACTTCACGTACATGTGGAAGCACGTGCAGAATGTGTTTCAGCAAAATTGCGTCAGATAGCCTTTAGAAGCGAGGAAAACATGCTCTTAATGCATAATCAGCTAGTTAGCTTTTAAAAATTGCAAACTAGACTGATTTTATAAGATTGATACATTTACGTTGAAAAATAATGTAGGTCGGAAAAAATTGCTACACGTTTTTCCCTTAGTATATATAAAGCTACCGATACTTTTGAGAAATTTGGTCCTTTCTCAGGATAACTGAAAGTATTCATACAATTACGAAAACTTTTGTGAAATCCTTTAAACTGTCAACATACAAATGGCAATTACTATTGTCAAACAATCTCTATTTCATTCAAACCTCCTTTTATGACCAAAAAACATTATACTATCTCCCTTCCCACAGAGGAATTTTCTTACATGGTAATCTCCCTTGCTTTGAGATATCTACCCAGTACCAACAAGTTCTTGTTTATCCAATTCCCAAACAATAAATTTTAGACTGGTCCAAATTGAAAATAACTGCAGAAAACAACTTAAAGTTGGAATTTTATTTTCAATTTTTTTTTTTTTCATTCTATTTGGAAAGAAAATTCTGTGGATAAAGAAATTGCTTGTATAAGGCTTTTTTTTCATTTTCCATAATGTTTTCAAAGTTTTTTTCTTGATGGGGGGGGGGGGGGGACATTACAAGGTAGGATTTTGTGGGAAAGGGTTGAAACAGTTCAATTTAGAATGAGGATAAAAGGAGATTCATACTAAGTGATAATGAAAGTATCTCAAAAGAGGAATTCACGTGACTATGCAAATGATGCCCAACTAAGATTGATTATTTTATTACAACAAGTCAAATGACTAAATGGAACACCAGTGACCAAGGACTGAGGTTTACACCAACGCTGTAATAGTATGGTCTTAATCCATTACCTGAAGACAAACATTTACGCTAGCCAAATTGAAAAATGACAATTTTAAATGGATGAAATTTTGAATATCTTTGTCTCTGTGCGTACAGACATTGTGAAAAATTAAGATATTACTTTGATGGATGAAATTTTGAAAAAAATTTTCTCTGTGCGTACCAACATTGTGCAATTAATTCATATTTCACAATGTTTTCATTATCTATTTTCTTGAAGGTTGTCACAAAAGCCTGATTGTGTGAGATTAGGAACCAAGAAACTGAAAATACTGTTATTTGGTCAAGAGCTACCTCCTCCACAAGATAAACCTTCAGCTTATCAAAGGCACATTACCAAACGGCAAAATTTTAGACTGGTCCAAATTGAAAGGATAGGCAGACGACAATATAAAGTTTATGAAATTTTAGATATTTTCAACTTTCTGTTAAGAAAACATTGTGTAAAATAAAGAAATTGCTTGTTACAAGCAATTTCTTCATTTTTCACAATGTTTTCTCAATTGTTTATCTTGAGGGGCGTTCAAAAGCATTACTGTGTGGGAATTGGTTAATCAAATTTTGGATAACATTTCAAGAAAACATTGTCAATTTTTTTAGCATATTCAAATTACTTCCCTTCTCTTGGAGTTTTCTGACCTACTACACTCCTTTTAATGGCAAATGTTATCAATAATCAGTACTATGATATTAAATGTTATAAATGATTTTATCATTAAATCTTTTTCAGCACAGCTTAATACCCATTGTTACATGTATTTGAAATCAGGAGGATATGAGTAGCTATAGAGAAGGCAGAAAAATTAGGTATGAATTTATCATTATTAAAATCATAAACATATTAAGCCTACTATTTCACATTTTTACATGCTGAAGAAAAATAGCTATAACAAGAGGGCCATTGGCCCTGGGTGCTTCACCAGAGATAAAGGCTCTTTTTCTTTCAACAGTCTAATATTATGTTAAAAAAGTTAGGACTATGATACAAGTAGGCCATACTTTATACATCTATAGGCTCTTTACCTGAGGATTCCAAAGTCTTAATGGCTAATTCCAAGGCTTTAGGACTAATTTGAAAGAAGGAGAACACTTGATCCATGGGTAATTATTTCAGAAATATGAAAGAATTCAATGAACTGATACTTCATGCAAAATATCAAGGCTCTACCCCTTTTGGGTCAGGAGATTATGGATGATTATTTTAAAATTTCACTTTTGTTGCCATGGCAACCAGAATTTTAGAAGATTTCAATTCTTTTAGCTATTTTGAAAGGGGACCACCTCAGGAACATTTCTGCCAAATTTGGTTCAAATTGGCCAAATTGTTTGGGAGGAAACGTCATTTAAAAATCGTTCTTTGTTTCAATTAATCCCTCCGTGGCTCCTCCCCTTGGGACATGAGAATCAAGATTTTTGCAATTTGAAAGAGGTCAATATACCTGATGTTCCAGGCAAAATACCAAGGCTCTACACCCTATGGCTCGATTCTTTTTTTCTATTTTAAAAGCGGACCACCTAAGAAACATTTCTGCCAAATTTGGTTCAGATTGGCCCAATGGTTTGGGAGGAAATTTCATTTAAAGACCATTCTTTATTTTTTTTAAATGGCACAAGGGTCATAATTTTACCAATTTTGAAAGAGGTCAATATTCTTATGGTTCATGCAGAATATCAAGGCTCTTCACCTTCTGTGTCAGGTGAAGATTTTTAGAGAGTATTCTAAAATTTCACTTTAGTTGCCATGGCAACCAGAATTTTCAACAGATTCAATTCTTTTAGCTATTGTTAAAGGGGAAAATCTAAGGAACATTTCTTCCAAATTTGGTTCAAATTGGCCAAGTGGTTTGGAAGGAGATGTTGTATAAAGAAATTGTTGACAGATGACATGCCATGGATGATGGACCTGACTGAAATTTCAGTGAATTTCAAAAAAATCACAAACACTTATCTATCGAGCAAAAATAGACCAAAAAGGTTAACTTTTATTTGCTAATGGACAGACATATGACACAGGTAGACACAATAAGTCTCCTAAACCCAAGAAATGTCTTCATTTTCCACAATGTTTTCCTCCATCTCTTTTCTTGAGGGGTACAGAATGTGTCATTATCTTGTAATGGGTAAATACATTTGAATTCATTATCATGTAAAACATCTATGGTTGTGAAGAAAATATGGTGTCAAAAGAAAAAAATGCTGGTTATCAAAATTTTTTTCTCTTTCCACAGTGTTCAGAAAAAGTCTTTGCTAAGGTTAACATCATAGTCATGTATATAAATCAAACATTCATTTTCAATTAGTTGAATTCTTGTAGTAATACTGTTAAAGGGAGCAAAGCTTGTGAAGTGTAAAGTGTGGGTGGGGTATGCTCTTTCATGGACATGATTGTTCAAAGTATTTCTGTTAGTACTGACTAAATCCTTAAGCCTTAGCCTTTACTGAGTATTAAAACATTTGAAATGTGGTCTTATTAAAGTCGCTTGTCTTTGAAAATGATTGATGAATCTTGAAGCATTTTCTTTTCCCATTTTGGCACACTTCATCTAGGTCATCAAGGGACTTGATCAGTCATTCAGGAGCTTGAATGATCACAGTGCATTGGCTACCATGAAAACTGTGCTAATAAATCTTTGATAACACAATAACAAAATAATAACAAAACAAAATAACAAACAAAAATTATAAAATTAAAGAAAAGGAATTTATTTTAAAGTCTTTGTTCTTACTTTGACTTTATTCAATTCAAGAAAATTAATAATACTGAAGAATATACATGTACAATGTAACATAATATTTCATTAAGATAATTTTGATAGAATTCCACTGAGATTTTACAATAATCCAACAGGATTATCTCTGAAATTTAATCTATGATTAACACTTTGAATTACAAATTGTCTTACTTTTTTTTCATGTGTTCAAGTACTGCAGAAGACATTCATTTTCAATATTTAAGCATGCCTGAAGCCTTGTAATTTCTCACCCTGAATTATAACTTTTCACCCCTTTCATTTTGTGGGAATGGGCTAAATTCCACTGCCTACAAATTGTGATATGTAACTTGTTTGAATTAGATTATTCAAAAATATTATAATCTAGTAATGAATTAATATTATGACCTGACAGACATCCACATAACAACAAGATAGACTATGCCCCTGCTTTTTCTAACTCTTTAATAGATGACAAAATTTTAGACTGTTACAAGTTCAAAGGTGTTGCATTTCAAAGAGGCTTGTAACTGAAAAATAGTGTCATGTAGGGTAGAAAAAAAACAACCCAATTCCTCATTTACCCCCATTGTTTTCATTGATATAATTCCTCAAGGGGTGATGAAAAGTGGGACTTTTGTTTAACCCATTACCAGACAGCAAAACTCTAGACTGGTCCAAATTGAAAGGAGTTGCAGACAACAATTTAAAGATCATGAAATTTTAGATTTTTTCAACCTTCTTAATAGAAAACATTGTGTAAAAGGAAGAAATTGCTTTTTACGAGCAATCCCCCTTCCCCCCCCCCCCAAGCACGGCCATTTCTTGACAGATTTTTTTTCTTGACTCCGACAGGAAGTTCAGCTTCGATTTTTAACGGTGTTATTTGCAAAATTCATGGCCAGCATCATGATACAAATAAGTAGAATAGTTGGTTGGCGACCAAAACGTCGTAACTACGGCTTGAATAAGTCACCAAACCAACAAAAAGGTTAACAATAATGCGACCAATGTCGGAGTTGAAAAGCTCAGGTACGGGCTGAATAAATTATTTGATTGGTCAGTTTATTCCTTGATTGACAGAGGCAATGGTCAATTATCTCTGTAAGGATAGTAAATAGTTCCACAAGGTCGAGCTTCCAAACTCACCAATAACATCTATCTGTACTACAATATTCTTTGCAACTTTTTTTCTTGCCGATAATGACGACATTGTACAATGTTATATTTTTTCTCCAAAGTCTCTCTTCTTAAAGCTATTTCCTTTACTGACATTAAGGTCAAATTGATAACAAATTTCTCCTTCAGCTTATTTTTACATCAATTTAATCTTCTTTTCCCATGAAATCACTAAATAGTCCATCAAATACAAACAATTAAACACAGCATCTCCTAATCAGAAGACCACACCTAGCTAGTACTATTGATGTGGATCAACCTTTTAATTGGAAATCTATAAACAATGTTCCACTTGTTTGAATCTACCATTTTCCCTTTATATCCATCACCCACGATAATTAATCTCATCAAAACCAAATACATGTAATGATAAACCCATTCCAACAAGATACAATTTTAAACCAGTCCAAATTCAAAGAAGACACAGACAACAATTTTAAGTTAATGAAATCTTTAAAAAAATTCTTTTGAATTAGAAAATATTGTGGATAATGAAGAAATTGCTTGTAACAAGGGAATTCCTTCTTTTTCCACAATGTTTCCCAAAGCCTTCATATTGAGGGGCATTTAAAAGGTTCATTGTGTGGGAATGGGTCAATATATTCTATTTTATTACAGGAAACATTAACAAAATAGGTCCAACTTCTTTGTATACAATGTCCTGAAAACATGCTGATATAACAAAGTCATGTTTAGGAAATCGAGTATTGACTGTGTATAAGAAGAGTAACTTATTCTTCCATAAATCATTAGGAGCTTGACAATCTATTAGACATCAAGTATCTTTCTTATGGCGATAAGAAAAAGCTTAATATCATTTTAGAAAGCATTTAATAAAATATCCCAGAAACCAGGATTTCAGAGACTTTTTTTTTCAGTCCAAAATCTATATTTTCATCAAAAATCAATGGATCAGAATGAGACTCAAAATTTATCTGCAGACTGGTATACTTGAAATTGGCAAAATATTAATAACCATTGAGGAAAAACAGTCTGATAAACAGATCAACCAGACAGACAGATTGACAGACACATGGAGTGCAACCTGCAAGCTCTAATTTTGCTTTTACCAATTCCCACACAGTGACGCTTTTTGACGCTCCTCAAGAAAAACAATTGGAAAAAAATGTGTAAATGTAACAAGCAATTTCTTCATTTTACACAATGTATCTACCTAGAAAGTTTAAAACATCTAAAGCTTTATAGACTTTAAATTGTAGTCTGCATCTCCTTTGAATTTGGACCAGTCTAACATTTTTCTGTCTGGAAATGGTTTAATTGTAGGTAGCTACTAATTAACTGAATATTTGACATGTTTGCATATTTTACCTTTGACAGTAGTGTATTTTCATGTAAAATTAGACCTTTTCGTCAAAATTTGCCAGCTGACTTTAAAGTCAACAATCAATTGTATCAAAAACTGTATCATGATGTCTCGGTCATCCATTGTTTTTGAGTTCACTATTTAGAAAAAACAAACAGCTGTTTAATTAACCCATTCCAACTCAAGCCCTCCTTTTTACGCCCCACAAGAAAAAAGCTTTGGAAAACATTGTGGACAATGAAGAAATTGCTTGTAACAAGCAATTTCTTCATTATCCACAATGTTTTCTATCCCAAAAGATGAAAAAAATTAAAATTCCATCAATTTGATATTGTCGTCTGCAGCTTCTTTCAATTTGGACCAGTCTAAAATTTGCTTGTGTTGGAATGGGTTAAGAAAAACTGAAGTTAATACCTTTAACAGACCTGTTATGCTATCCTTCATGATACTTTGTCTCATTTATGTTTCCCATTTGTCAAGGTAATTTACCAGGGGTGTGGAAATACAGATTTTCTACACTTGTTTGACATTTAAATTTCTATTTGTCCAACATTCAAAGAACCAATGTGCAAAAAAGTGAAAAGATAAATTTTGAAAAAACATCATTGTTACTAGCATTTTCTTCATTATAATCAATTTTTTTCTACCCGTCAATACAAATATTGTGATAATCAATGTTATATATAACCAGTTAAATTGTATTCCAAGATTTGCTATTTTATTTATTTGTGGACAAATGGCCTTTGTCCACATTAAAGCCTGTGCTGGACTTATCGGGCATGGAAATTCCACACCCTTGGTAATATAATTGAATGTTTTGTAACCTGAATTGTCCTTGGGCAACACTTGTAAATAATGCAGAGAAATGTACTGGTTCTCATTGTCAAGTAATTGATATACCAATTTGTCCAACAATCTCAATAGAATCTAAGACTCATTTATTTACCATCATCATGCAATCTTGTTTACTTCTTGCTAATCCAAGAGCATCATTTGAAATCAAGTAGCTGCTTGTCTGACTCTTAGATCAAACATGTCCATTCTGTCAAAGAAACATCAGGTGATAATTAACCCATTATCATACAATCCCGCACTATTATACCCATCAAAGAAATATAACTTTGGAAAGCATTGTGAAAAAAAGAAGAAATCGCTTATTACAAGCAGTCTCTTCTTTTCTCGCGTTGTTTTCTACCTCATAATGGCCCTAATTATTAGATTTAAACCATCTTTATTTTGTTTGCCTGCAACCTCTTTCACATCAAACCATTCTGAAATTTTGTTGTTTGGGAATGGGTTAAATTATGAGAAATATTACAATGTTACAATTACAGAGACAAACAACAATGTAATCAATGCTTTTCTTCAATCAGACTTTCAAAAGCCTTGAATTCTGGATTTATATTTTGATCATCGAGATTTAGTAATTTCAGATAATTCAAAGCAATTGTTAAAAGAAATTCAAAAGGATCAAGACCTCCCTGACATTTTCAATTGCCTGAGTTCTTAATTGAACTAAGAAAAGTGAGTCTAAATTTCAAATTGGGTATCTTCTTAAAGTAATAACCAGTATAGGCATTAAATAAATTTTGAATTGTCTGTCTCTAGTAAAATTCATAGTCCACCAAAACTTTAATACCGGTAGTAAGCAATAATTTGGCTGGAAACCATTTAAAACTGCTACATGCAACATCTAAATGGTTTGGGTGATGAAAATTTCTAATGATTTCCTATGATATTATTCTTTATCTGGGAGTCTACAAGAAAGGGCTATTTCTTTTGAACTAATAATGATGGCATGTATTTTTGACAGGGATCATTAATCCAATTCTAGTGGCAACATTTGAAAACTCAACACCAATTGGTCTGGGAAAAGAAGATCTTTAAAAGATTTTCTTCCTTATCTCCATATCAAATCAAGGAATGAACAACATAAAGCATATCGATTGGTTGGCACAAAACAGTTGTCTAGGCAACCCAAAGGGGCTTGTCAGTGGAATATAATATTTTACCATAAGTTTTTATGATAAAACTGACCTGACAGATAAGATTAAACTTCATATCAACAAAATGGCAGTGCCCAAAAAGAATTCAATTGTGACTGGTCTTAAGAGAGGAAAATCTAGAAAGTGTAAAAAGTTTCAAACTAGTGGGACTGCACAAATCCTGCAGGCTGAGCAGGGTTGGTACTTTCACTTTTGGAATATCTTTGTATCTAGAATGATTATCCTAGCTTAAACAATTTTTGTAATGAGAGTTGTGGTTGACCTTTGCACTATTCATTAATCACTGTGAAACACTGTTTGTATTAACAGCACTATAGGTCTCATTGCACACAAAAATATGATAATATTAAGCAATTCCCTAAACCAAGGGGAGACAATTCATTAATTACTGGAAAGACAAAAGGTGAACTCAAACACAAGTACTCATTATGGAGAATCATTGTAGTAAATTTCAGTTATTTTCAATGAACACTAGGCATAAGTTATAAGCATTTCAAAAGTTGCTTACACTAGAAATTGGGTAATTTTTCAATTCACAGGAAAATGATTGATGAAGAACTGGAGTTATCTTAATTTTAAATGTTAATATAATGCACCCCTAGAGACTATGCAGATTCATTATGATAAGTTAAATTTATTTTGATTGAAACTGTAGGGGGAGTAGCACACATGTGAAATATGGTGATTTTTTTCAATTCATGGGAAGATAATTCAACAACAACTAGAGTGAATTGAAGGTCTTATGCACAACTACACATCATAGAGATACATTGTAGCAAGTTTCAGTTCATTCCCATTGATACTGTTGGAGGAGTTGTGCACACATGAAATATAATGATTTTTTTCAATTCAATAGCAGATAATTCAATAAATACTAGTGTAGTTTGAATTTCAAAGGTCTTATGCACAACTAGACATCAAAGAGAATCATTGTGGTAAGTTTAAATTCATTCCTAATGATACTCTAGGAGGAGTTGTGAACAAAAGAATTGTTAATAGACAGACAGACGGACAGACATGTGGACAACCGAGGCCATAACACAATACAGCCCTTTGGGTGTATAAAAAACATAGATTAAAAAGGAAATATAGCTAGTAACACTTCAAATCTTATTATGACAACTTCTTGATAAAATCTTTTTCAAGGTAAATAAACTTATGTTTGCAAAAATTGATGTTACGCATACTGATGCCCTTTTACTCATAATGGTTTCCCTTGAAAAAGACAGTACAATGTATAGCCAAAAGGATTTTCTATGCATGTCTTAAATGTCCAACACAGCTTTTTTGCTTGCAGGCAAGTAGATTTTAAGCCTGTTACAAGCACTTTTGTCTGGATTTTCCCCATCTAATTTTCTTCAGTACCTCAAAATTCTAGACTTTGTGGTAATTTCTTCATCAAAGAAAACTATGCATATTTTAAAGAAGTAAAGAAAATTTGTCCAACAAAGCTTCCAGAATGGATAAGTGAAATTTTCTCATCAACTTTTCCAATATAAGTGAGAAAATGTAATTTCCAGATCCCTATATTACCAGCTATTAATAAATCAAAGAAAATGAAGTTTAAGTTTGCTTGATATGTTTTTTTTCAGTTGACACTGAAAACAAAATTTGATTCAAGTGATAAGCCCCCTTGTGATGCTATTATTTTCTTCTAAGCTTTGAATTCTACCAACAAGCAATCAGGGTTATTAGTACTTTGAAAAGCAACAAATAACATCTGTAACCCTGCAATACTCACTGCCACTCCTTCTCCTGCCATCTGAAGAAGCATTTGATGCAACGGACATTTTTCTGTTACTAGCCAATTCCATAGCTTTCTTTGTACCGAATGTATCTGGTAGTGTTAGTCTCCGATTACTTACTGGAGGATTTGAATTTAATTTTGGCTCACTCACAGCTTTTCCCAGGCTTGATAAAACTTGCATGGACATTCTCCTTTTGCCCTCATCAGTAAATTTGATTTTTGGCTTTTCCATGTTAGCTTTTTATTTAAATTTTACTTGAAAATGGATATTTCCACCAGTTGCCCTCTTTATAGTACAATATGCACATGAATTGTCTTTCACATATTTTTCAATTTTGAAAATTCCAATGGAAACTCGATATTAACCCCTGTCATGGTGAACTCAAAATATTCCGGTTTTGGCAGGAGGTGTAGATCAAGATCAGCCTGCACCTTATGTGCAGCCTGATCTTGGTCTACACCTCCAGCTTGTACTTTTCCTGCCAGAGTTGTTTATGAAATTGATTTCTAAAAAAATATTAATTTTTAAACAACAAGTTCAAACAATGCTTTCAGCCCTTTTATTTTAAAGCAATTGAGTAAGGTAGCTAATACAACATGGCAATTCTAAATGATTATTATTTTTTTAGAAACAGTTGCATACAAACAAAACAATTGCACAAAAATCGAAGCAGTTTGGCAATCTAAATTGACGGAGCATGGCTGTTAATCAAAAAGTTGATGGATCAATCAAATCATACATTAAGACTGAAAGTGAACTTTTAGCTCCAATTTTGGTCAACATTTTTGTGAAGCATTTTTGTTAGTTTGGCAACTCAAATGTTGTAACTACAGCTTATTCAAGTTGTAGGTATGATGATAAGGCCGCAAACCAACCATTTTACTTTTTTGTAACATGTTTTTGACCCTAAATCTTGCAAAATAATGATGTTTAATATCTAAGTCCAAACTTCCTGCCGGAGCTCGGTGGGCATTGATTGATATCAATTCTAATTTTGCTTAGCTCAACCAATGCCTACACAACCATACTTTTTTACACCCTTTAATAAAAAGGTTTGGAAAACATTATAACAATAGTGAAGAACTTGCTTGTGACAGGCAACTTCTTCCCCTTTTTAAACAATGTTTTAAGCCTAAAAGGTAAATGTTTTCAAATTCTACCAATTTCAAATTGTCATCTACAAATTCTTTGAATTCAGTCTAAAATTTTGTGTTGTAGAAGTGAATAAATCATTTGTATAGTTTTATCCATTTGTTCCCATTAATAATCACTGCAGCATTATTTGTTAATATATCCATGCACGTAATTTGACAAAGCAACAATCTCAGTTTGGTGATTTCACAATTAAATTCTAACATAATGGACAGAATGTATTCTACAAGTAATATGGAAATTTAAATACTTATATATAATATGTTTGTATAGTGTCAAACTACTTTCAGACCATTTCAATTAACCTTTTCAAAATTCTCTAATACAAGGGTTTAGTTGAACGGAAATAGTATTCATCTAGGTAATAATGGTGAAATAGAAATGATTGTTGACTAGTGGTTACCCCTGTCCTGGATTTTACGTCACTGTGATTTTATACTTGAGAAAACATTGTGCAAAAAGGAGAAATTGCTTATAATAAGCAATTTCTCCTATTCCCACAATGTTTTCTACCACATAGGATTGTTTTATTTGGAATTACATCCAATTTTCATTGAAAGAATTAACCCATTCCCACACAATGATGCCTTTGACACCCCCTAAGAAAAATAGTTGAAACTTTGTAAAATAAAAAAAAAAGCTTGCAATAAGTAATTTTCTTCATTTCCCACTTCAAAATCTCATAAACCTTAAATTGTTGTCTGCAACTTCTTTCAATTTGGACTTATCTAAATTTCTGTTGTCTCAGAAAGGGTTATAATTTTTTGTACCTTCAAACAATTACTGGTAATTGGAGAAATTTTTGTCAATGACCATAAGTTTCATTTTCTATAAATCTAGTTTGATTTTCCACGAAGTTCAATGTTAATGAAGTAAAAGATTTCCTCAAAGCCTCTGAAAAATCTATTAGGTTAATGGAGAGTAAGACAAATATAGTAAGGCAAATATTTGACAATAATGATATTGAATAAATTTGTAAATGCTTTGTTTGTAAACCTAATTAAATTTATTCGTCAAACTTATCCCCTTGTTTGTCCAAAACCCATTTTGAACTTTGCCTGAGACTTTTCATCAGCTATAGAAAGAACACTGAAGCAACTTTAACCCATTACCGGTTGGCAAAATTTTAGACTAGACCAAACTGAAAGGAGTTGCAGAAAACAGTTTAAAGATTATGAAGTATTGGATTTTTTTTTACTTTTTGGGTAGAAAACATTGTGGTTAATGAAGGTATTGCTTTCTATGAGCAATTTCTTCATTTTCCACAATGTTTTCCAAAGCAAGTTTTAAAGCAAGTCTTTTGGGTGTTTTAAAGCGACACTGTGTGGGAATGGGTTAATGCAAGAATATATCAAATTTAGTTCTACATTTACAAAACTATAAGCAGGACTTGTTTTGACTTGTATCAGCCTCTAAAATCTGAATCTATCCTGTTTAACCCTGGTCATGATGTATAAAACACGGAGATGAAGGTGTTATCAACTAAGCCACACTATCTTGGTGTAATGAAAGTAGTTCTTGAACAGTTTAAGAACTTTGAGCATTGGTTCTTCAACTGGTTCAAAAACTTGCTCTAGTACTTTGATCCAAGCTGCTGTTGTTGTTGGTCATCCAAGATCCTAGATGATCTAGGAAAATTGAGCCAAAACTGAACAGAAATGTTTCCAAAAGAAAACCTTATTCATAAAAACTTATAAAGACAAGAGAGTATCAGATTGTATGTAATATCATTCAAATGATTCCAGTTACCTAATAAAAATGTTTATTGCACAGAATTAGGAAACACAAGTGATTAGAATTTCATTCATTGTAAAGATTGCTCTTACCCCAACCATTTTATTCAACATATACTCTTCTCACTTTCTTCATCATTGTGAAGCAAGGAAAAGTTCTAAGTAGAAGTTTTCTGTACACATAGCAAGGTCTAAATAAATCTTAAATTTCACTCATAATTTTACCTGTAAATAATAAGAAGCAATCCTCATTAGATTTTGTTTGAATGGGGTTTAATGCCACTTTTAATAGTTATCAGTCATATCACGGCTGCACCTAACAATCAATTCCTGATATATCTTGTATCAGTACTGACACTACATGCTTTCCTAGCCTCTAGCTACTATCCCACTTAGGTTTATGATTATCCATCCATCCATTAGTGAGAGACAAAAGTCGGAAAGGATAATTGCAGCCGCCAGGTTCTTCATTAGAGATGTAATTCATGAAAAAATATATACCTCAGTAATGTAACTGGTTGTAGAACTATAGTTCCAGAACTGGTTCAAGAACTAGTTCTAGAACTGGTTATCTGGACATATCAGACAAAAAAAATAAATCTTCAACTTACTAATCTGATGCTTGCTGTTAAATACTGTGACCAAACATATAATATTCTGAACGACACAAAAATTAATAAACTTACAATATCAAAAGCTTTAAACTTTGGAATAAAACATACATGTACTCGAACTTCTCACTTACCCAATGCTGCTGCTGTTTTATTCTTTTTAACCAGGTCCCCAAGTTTGGCACCTAACACTGACTTCTTATCTTCCCCAGATGAAGTTGGGGATGGACCCTGAACTGCTGAGGCATTTGATTTATCCTTTTTCAAGGCATTAGCCATCTTAAGAAAAGCAGCCATATTTCTTCTGTTTAATAGCTTATTTTAGACTTCTAACAAATAAGGATTCAATACAATTTTTCAAGCAGTATACTTTTGCTTATGTTCTGGCATCAAAATCTTAAATGAAAAATGAAAACACTGGTAATTGATTTGTAAATATTCAGGAAATATATTATTCTTTCCAGAATAGAGTAAGATTACAAGCACAGAAGATAACCATCATTTAAACTGATAAAAGGTTAAACGCAACAAAAACCCCACAAAATGGCTTAAAATTAAATTGCAATATAATGCTTTTTTGTTCTTAAAACTTTCTTCATTTTTCTTAACAGCTTTTCTTTTTTGTTTGAATAAGGTTTAACTCCATATTTAACAGTATTTCAATCATGTTGCTTTGGCTGGAGCACCTAATTATGTATTCCTGGTATTTCCCACACCAGTACTACCACTACATCCTTTTTGAGCCACCAGCTGCTCTTGGACCCACGTAGGTTTACAATCATCCACCCATCGGTGGGAGACAAATGTCAGAAAGAATATTGGCCACAACCAGGGATCAAACCTGGAACCCCATAATAAGAAGTTTGATGCACTACAAAAATGTGCTATGGCAACAGCCTTCTTGACAGAAATAAAGAAAACCATGCAAAACACTGTCAGTATATAAAAATGGCAATTTTAACCCTTTCCTGGTTAATCCCTAGATTTCACATCCCTGGGTTTTTATACTTGAGAAAATATTGTGGGAAAAGAAGCTATTGCTTGTAACAAGCAATTTCTTCTTTTCCCACAATATTTTCTACCCTGTAGGTTGGTTATTTTTCAATTTGCACTCACTTTTAATTGTCGTCTTCAACTTCTTTGAAGTTGGACAAGTCTAAAATTTTGAAAAACAGGAAAGGGTTAACTGTACAGAATACCCCAGAAGCATAAATGCATATAATTTGCAGTCTTATAAGCCAAAATCAACATTTTTCTCAGTTCTGTAATGGTCCCTTTAGGTAAAACTCAGATTACTGTTTATTGAACCCTTTCCTGTTTTTCAAATTATTAGACTTGTCCAAATTCAAATGGGTAGCAGATGACATCACAAAGTAATTTAAATTCAACTAGAGGGCCATTAATTGCCCTTCAAAAGTGCTCACCTGAGTTAGTGACTACAAAAGTAAAAAAGCCCACGTGATCTAATTTTGGCTGATTGATTGAATGGGATTTAACGACACTTTTAACAGTATTTCAGTCATATTGCGACGGCTGGAGTACTTAACAATGGATTCCTGGTATTTCTCACACCAGTACTACCACTACATCCTTTCCTAGCCTCCAGCTTCTATCCCGCTTAGATTTATTATTATCCACCCATTGGTGACAGACAAATGTCAGAAAGGATATGTGCTGCCTCTGGGGATCAAACCCTTGAATCCCTAGATTGAAGATTGGGAGTCTGATGCGCTACAGATTGCGCTACAGATTGCGATATGATGGTGGCTAATTTTGGCCGAAAGTGACCCATTATCAAATCTTGTCTTGAATTCAAGAGCAAACATTCTGAATAAAGATCATTTCATTTGAGCTAAAATTCAAGTCTCTAGAGTGCAAACAAGGTTTTTCTAGGATTTGACTTACTGAGCTAATTTTTGACCCCATATGACCAAATTTCAACTTGACAAAGATTTGTAAGGGGGTGAATATCCTGAACCAATATCAAGTCAATTGAGCCAAAAATGCGGCCTCTATAGTGTTTAAAACGCAATTCTAGAATTTGACCTAGTGACCTACTTTTTTACCAAAATTGAATCAAATTTGAACTTGGTTGTGATATTTTGGAGACAAATATTCTGACAAAAATTGAAATTGTTGCAGCAAACCATGTGGCCCCTGGAGTGTAAACAAGGTATTTCTAAGATTTGATTTTGTGACCTAGTTTTTGACACCATATGAACCAAACTTGGCTGACATATCATGGACACAAAAACTCTGACCCAATATCAAAAAATTGAGACAAAAATGTAGCTTCTAGAGTGCACACAACTTTTTTTAAAGATTGACCTAGAGACCAAGTTTTTATCCCATGTGACCCAAAGTCCAACTTGCCCAAGATAAAAAGGACACAAACATTCCGATCAAATATCAAATAAATTGTTCTAAAAATGGGTATTCTAGAGTGCACACAAGGCATTTCTTTATTTTTTTACCCCACATGACCTATTACATTTATATAACTTGTCCGAGGTTTCATGGAGACAATTATTCCGACCAAGTTTCTAGACATTTGAGATAAAATTGTGGCCTCTGGAGTGCACATAAAATGTTGACAAATGGCGGAAGACAGACACCAAATGCTGACCACAGATTGATCACAAAAGCTCAACTTGAGCACTTAGCTCAGGTGAGCTAAAGAAATTACCATCCTATTTAATAGAAAATATTGTGGGAAAAGAAGAAATTGCTTGTTACAAGCAATTTCTTCCTTTTCTACAATGTTTTCTTAAAGGACTAGTCCAGCCCAGATATGCATTTTTTACTTTTTGCATTTCCCATTTCATTATCCTTTTTTGTTTACTAATCTGCTATTCCGAAGGCGATGTGAAAGCTGATTTTGTGTTAATCAGCACAGGTGTGCAAACGGAAAAATCCAATTAGCGAGCTCCAAATCGATTCGGATGATAACCCCGTGTGACGTCACGATCTGTACCGACGCTTTACTCTTACTGTGTTTATATGTATGAATAGGAAGTTTTCTGGCATAAAAATCACTCATAAAAGTGAATAAGAGTTAATCATGCAAAAAGGAACGAAAGAGGGTGCTAGTTAACTTGCTGGCGTCATGCGTTGCGTCGCTGCAAATTGTGGAAATAGATATATAGACGGGGTTTCTATGCACGCTTTTCCGAAAGATGCTGTGCGGAGAAAACAGTGGACAGATTACGTAAAAGTGAAACGGGTATGGGCCAACGAATTATGTGCTTTGTTCGGATCATTTTGAAAGATATTGCTTTCCTTTTAAATATTTCTTTTTGAAAAAGAACACATGGGTATTGCTCCAAAGCTGGTTCAACTGAACAAGGATGCTGTTCCGTTATTATTTACAATGTTTTCTACCTTAAAGGACAAAGCTTTTGCAAATTCATCAAGTAAAATTATCGTCTGCAAAATTTTTGAACTTAGACCAGTCCGCGGTTTTGTCATGTGATAATGGGTTAATCGTAACCCAAAATCAATGATCAACAATGTTTTCTACCTTGAAAGACTTTCTTTTAAATTTCACCAAGTAAAAAAGGTCGTCTGCAAATTCTTTGAACTTAGACCAGTCCATAATTTTGTCGTGTGATAATGGGTTGATGGTAACCAAAATATTACGGGTCCTCTCATAACTGATTATTCTAAAATATATTATTGCAAACACCTTTGTTTCCATTGGAAGTAAACATCTTATGAATGAAGACACGTACGGGCTTTGCAAGAAATATCTCCCTTTTCCATATTGTTTTATTCTGCAGATTTTTGATTTGAAAAAAAAAAAGAAAAAATCTTTATATCTTTTTGGTCAGTAAGTGGAACCATGTTATGACATATTGGTTGACTAGTCAAAATTAAAAAATGTGGTGTCAGACAGGATAGGAAACATTGAGAGAAAAGATGAAATTGCTACCTAGATATTTCTGCTTTTCTTTTTTATTTTCTTATATATTGATAAATATTTTGACAAGGCGTAAAATGCGGGATCGTATTTTAATGGTTAATTATCGTGAAAAATTCTAAATTAAAGGGACTATAATTTTTAAAGCTACATCAAGCCCTCTTCGAAAAGGCATTTTGTGTCTGAGGACGGGTGGCGTAGACGACGACCACTGGCCATATTTCATTAAAAGAAAACTCTGAAAATCTCCACGAAAGGTAATATGCCGTACATCAAGGTAATAAAATCAGGTGCGAACGTAAAAGGAAATTGACACGAAAATCGATTTTCTTACGTAACGTACGATAAGTCTTTTTTCGGCAACAAATATACAATCTACCGGTATATTCTTTTTTTATTTAAATAAATTAGTTAAATTCAATCAATTACCATTTGTTACTTAGAAGTCTCCTTTCGTCACTCGTCGATTCGTCACCCGGCATGGATGTTTCATGGTCCGATGTATCGGACAAGTACGGTTCGAATTGATAAGGTTGGATAGATTCGTAAATGTCTGCCTGTTGTCCATATTCTAAATCTAAAGATTCGGCATCGGATCCGAATATTGAGGACCCACATGAAAGTGAAAGATCGCAACTTGTGTCCGATTTACTGTCTTCATTCGCTATTCCCCCAGTGTGTAAATAGAGCACCTCTACAGAGGCTGACGTCATCGGGTTATCGGAGATTAACAGGTTGCGATAGCGGAAGTGTACATCTCGACAGGTAAAAATCGAGACTTTACACAGCAATTACTGCAAAACTACAAATATTTGAATGGTGCGATAAAGTGTAGTGTCCTATATAAACATCGCTTTGTTTAAATTTAAAGAAAACAGAAAAAAAATTTCTGGGCTGGACTAGTACTTTAAGTTTCATATCTCAGGGACGTAAAAATCCGGGATTATACAGGAAAGGGATAAGCCTGTACATGACATTTCTAACCATTTAAATGTGTATGAAGCACACATTGGGTGGCCTTACCAGGATCATGGAGCATGTAAAATATTTGCCGGTTGTCTAAAGGTGCTATGGATCAGATTGCACGTTTAAGGCTCTGATCAGACTTTGGAGACGTACAGTCTGATCTGAGTCTTTACTTGAGGCTTATGTGAATGGTTGGAAATATCATGCATAGAATCTAAATTATTCAAAGGATGTGTTTTTGAAAAAAATCAAATGAATCCACACAATTTGCATAAGAATCACTGATGATATCAACTATCAATATTTCCATGAGATATTCCAACAATGTTACAAAGTCACTTGATACCAAACATTTCCTGGTGGCATTACACATTACACCATATAACTTTTCCCTATATTTTGTATATTACACAAAGAAAATATGTCAATCAAAACCTCTAATAAGGAATTAACTACCAGGAGACCTAATCTAATCCTGTACTAGCTTTCACCCTTCTCACTTCTAGAATATTTAAGTTCCTGCCAGAGGCCTGAAACTATTCAAAAGTATGACACATATCTATTCCAACACAGTCCTTCTTGTTTTTGCCTGGGCTCAAGATAAAAGATTATGAAAAGCATTGTGGAAAATGAAAAAATGGATTTTCACAGCAATTTCTTTAATAAACATAATACAAAGATTTTAAAAATTTCATAAAATTGAAATTTTTGTCAGTCTAACATTTTGTGTTTGGTAATGGATAAGTTACTGTGATTCATGTATGCAGTGGTATGTAACACACCATATTATTAGAGCCTGTGCAGATATAATTTTTCAACAATTTTACATTATACAAACAGCCAGACATTGGCACAGGGCATTAAGAATATCCAATCATCTCCATGGAGTATTTTTGAGTCGGCATCTATCTCTTAAAGGACCCATAGTGATTCCAGACGAGACTCTACAATCAGTACCATGCCATAGTTTCTACAAATATCTGATTTTATGTACCTTTTTTTTACTTGAAGGAATAGTGATACAATTCAAGACACAACAGATTTAGCTTGACAAAACCTGTGAAAAACATCAATTGTATCAGAAAATGATGAAAGAAATCCTTAAAAATAATTCTCACTTTTCTTATACTTGTTAAAGTTACTTAACTCCAATCTCACATAAACTCTTGTTAAGTGACAGAAAGCAATGAATATAATCATTTAAAACAAGTTGGTTTTTTTACTAATCCAGTTTTATCATACAAGCTATAGCTTATCCAAATCTATATTGTAGATAACTTTTTCCAAAATAGTGTATTTCCTTAAAAGATCAAAGATAGAATTACAATTTCTTTGTAAGATATTATTTACAATGAAAATTAATATGACAAATGATCATTATAAAAGAACTTGAACAAGTGAAAAAGTATTGCAGATCAAAGGGTAAAGCAATTATTGGTCACTTATTGATGTTTCAGAAAGTCAGAGCATTTCGACTCAAACAAAAGGAATTGATTCCTTGAGCCATTGGTCAATAAGGCACTGTTGATTTTGCCATTAAAACTTTGTCACTCACACTTCATACAAAGAAAATTAGTGGAAAATAAACAGCCAGCTTTTTTTGGTTGCTTTTTAACCCTTTCCTGTTCAATCCCTGGTTTCTATGTCCCAATCATTTCATGTTTCAGAAAACATTGTAGAAAAAGAAGAAATTGCTTGTCACAATTCTTTTGTTATTCTTTTTCCATAATATTTTCTTCCAAACTGAATGGTTATTTCTTAGATAAAATCCACTTTAAATTTTCATCTGCAAAACCTTTGAATTAGTATAAGTCTAGGTCTAAAATTTTGTAAATCAGGAAAGGGTTAAAAAAAAAATAGAGGGACCAGAGCGCCTGAATTGCTCTTTGCCAGCCTTTATTTATCCTTGAGGAAAATACTTAGAAAAACATTGTGGAAAATGAATAAATTGCTACTAACAAGAATTTTTTTATTCCTAACAATATATTCTACCCTAAAGATAATTTTCTATATAAATTTCATCTATTTATTTGTTGACTGCGATTTCTTTCAACCAGGACCATACTGGTATACTGATAAATCTAACACTTTGTTGTCTTGAAATTTGTTAAAGAAGAATACAAAATGGGATGTTTAGGGGTGTTTTCTTTTTTTATCATTTTTTTGTTTGTTTTGTTTTTATTTAGAGGGCCGTTTGTCCGAGAGCTCTCACCTGAGTCGATGACTGCAGACGTAATCAAAGTTTGTATAAGAAATCGGAAATAAAAGGACATGATTAAAAAATTTCAGGAGTTTTGTGCCAGAAAAGTAGCATGTACATTGCAAGGATTAGCCTTTTGCAGGATTTGGATTAATGAACTAAATATTGAATACTAAACCAAATATCAAAACCTGGCTAGAATATGAAGACAAATATATTGATCTAGGTGAACTATCAAGAGGAGCAACTCAGAAAAGTTCTTTTCCTGTACTAAAAAGGGAAGAAACTGATTGATATGCAATAAAGTAATCCAGCCCTGGCATCAATTAACTCCCTTTAATAAATCTAAATTGATTATACCAAATAAATCCACAATTTTAAACCAATCATATGAAAATATTTTCATAAAGCTAATGCTAGATTATTCAAAGTACAATTGTGTAGAATTGAGTGAAATCAATTTGATACTTTCTGGAAGAAAAATTTCCATAGTTTTCATTATAAACTGTATTGCATGGTCCTCCTATGAAAGCAATAACTTTGAATGAATCATTATCTATTAAAAGAAACTAATATGGGGTCGCAAACGATTGTTCCTGTGAAATTTGATTGAAATCAAGCCTCTGGGGAAAAGAATTTTAAGAAAAAGTTTACAGATGAACAGATCTTCATAGATGCACCATGGACATTATGTTATTACAATAGACTGTGGGCCTTCAGCCAGTGGAGCTTAAAACTTTAAACCTACAACTTGTAATATACTTAGATAATAAAAATTGGGAAGTATAAAATGTTTGTGTAGGATATTTCCTCGTTTGCAATGATTTTCATATAAGTAATATTCAGGTTACCGCAAATATTTCAGAAGTTTTTTATAAACAAACAAATTGCATAACTATTACATGTATCATTATAATATAATAGAATCAAGACTTTAGAATGAAGCAATATGGAAGTTTTGTCAGTATTGAAGTAGAAATCAAAGGACTGAAAGTCCTAAGAGCGGTTTTGCTGGTTTATCAGTAACCGTGCTCAATAGTTCGAGCATATTTCATCAATATGAATGAGTAAATTGTACACCTTAGTAGGAGGAGCAGCTGGAGGCTCGATAAGGATGTAGTGGTAGTATTTGGTGTGTGAACTACCAGGAATCCAGGGTTAGGAGCTCCAGCCACCCCGATATAACTGAAATACTATTAAAAGTTGCGTTAAACCATTTCAATCAATCATGACCCATCACTGTTTACCAAAATCGCTATTTTGAATTAATCGCAACATTTTCTTCTTAAGTGCGTGAAAATTTGTGGCTCTGTGGCTCTGTGGTAAAAGGTTAAATGATAAAAGGTAGAGAAATCAAAGCTAACATTCAATTCTTTTTGCGTTGAGCATATTATTATCGCAATTGAAGTAGTTACATGTCTGTTTCAAAGATATAGTCGAATTTGATTTAAAAGGTGTTTTATTCGATGGGGTCAATAGGGGCTTGGATCGCGACTATAACAGGGTTGTAACGTATTACATATACTGTGTATACGGGTGTAAATTTACCCAGTCCTGCCAGGTCAATACACCAGCAGACAGTTTACATGTTTTCGCTAACTCCACTAACCACTGGCCTAGATTCTATCTAGAAACGCGAGGAAATTATTTCTCTCATTTTGACAATTCATTAGACAATTTACCAAGAATATATTAAGTTTTAAACCATTTTCCTGGATATTCATGACTAAAATGAGGCTGTTGGCATTCAGCAAGTAAGTTATTTCTTCATGAAACAAGATGGAGGCGATCACAAAGATTTTCACTTCACGTTTATGAGCATGCATGGAAATGAGCGGAATTGTGTGAGAACTTGTTTCCTGTTGATCGATATGAAATACCGATTTTCCTAAAAAAAAAACGCTAAAAAGCAACAGATTATTAAACCTGTGGTTAAATTTGTGTATGAGTGTGGGGGTTTAAAGAGTTCTATTCATGTAAATACAAGAAATCCTTCTTGATCTTTGAGCAGCTAGTCAAGCTATTATGAATTAGCAGTATTAATTCTAATCCTTATATTATCATTTTAATCAAAGGCTTACAAAATACAATCCTGCTGATTACAGTGATTCAGGTATTGGATTTATTACGCTACTTTAAACTTGACAGTAACCGGTAAGATAATTTTTTTTCACCTTTTCTTTGTTTGTTTTTAAATATCAATTATCTTTGGAATTTAAGTTTTGTGGAATTAACCCATTCCAACATAGTAAAATTTTAGACTGGTCCAAATTGAAAGAAGTTGCAGACGGCAATTTAATGTTAATGAAATGTTAGATTTTTTCAACTTTCTATATAGAAAACATTGTGTAAAATGAAGAAATTGCTTGTTACAAGCAATTTCTTCATTTTACACAGTATTTTCCCAATTGTTTTTCTCAAGGGGCGTCAAAAAGCGTCACTGTGTGGGAATGGGTTAAGCAGTTGAATTATGACATGCCATTATTGTTCAAAACTTGCTGAATTTACCTCTGAAATTTAGATATTTTGTCAAGTGTTTATTCCACATATTAATATTCACTTGTGAAATATTTATTTCATTTTTTCCCCTTGGAATACATGTATATATATATCTCCCTCACATGCCTTCAATGTCTATAAAAAAAATGAAATCAAATAAATATCTACACTAAAGATCACAAGTTTGTCCTTTTATCAAAGTAAACAGTCAAAGATATACATGTATTATATCTATTCAATTATTCACCTGTTACAGTTTCACTACTGTAAACAACAAATTGCATTAGAAAGAATAGTTCTGTCTTTTATAGCTTTTTCAAATGAAATAATTCCTTGTTTTTCTCATCTAACACATTTCAGACTTAGCACACTCATATTTAGCAAAACCAATTCTCACTATATATCTACAAAGCCCTTAAAAAGTTAGGAAAATTCTATATTTCACAGCATACTGTCTTCAGAAAAACATTCAATGTTCATGAGGTCTGTGAAAGGACAATCTAATAAGGCCCAATATTACTTATGGCGGTTATATAATCACTCAATGGGACAATAAAACTATTCAGTGTATTTAAACGTACCTACCATTTAGCCTTTTAAGTGAAAAATACCCTAGGTTGACCATATAGGATGCTTTATAGACATGAAAATAGATTTCTAAATTGCTCAATTTAAATTTTTAATACTTTTGACTAATTATTCTTAGCCGAAATAGTTTTTCAGTCTGACTAAGTTCTGCAAACTTTACTCATAATGTCATGTGCAGTTTGATTGGACCTGATGCAATATATAGCTACCCCTAAGTATCATAAGTTCATTCCCACACAATCCCACTTTTTATGCGCCTCAACTAAAAATTTTGGAAAAAATTGTGGGGAATGAAGAAATTACTTGATACAACCAATTTCTTCAATGGCCACAATGTTTTCTACCCTATAAGGAAAAGAAAGTTTAAACTTCAACAATTTTAAATTGTTGTCTTAAACATATTTCAATTTACAATTTTGTCATGTGGTAATGGGTTGAGCCAATTCCCTCCCCTTGGATGCACAAGACATCAAAACTCTGCTGATTGTGGTGGTTTAGGGTAGCAGATATTTCATGACTTTCCAATGCTATATAAACATTGTCTAAGTCCCTCAAATAACTATTTCCTTCCTTTAACTCTATCCTGTTTTTTGAAATTTTAAACTGGTCCAAATTGAAAAAGGTGGCAGACGACAATGAAATCAAGGTTTGCACTGCCGATCGCCATTGTCGCCAAATGCGACAAAACTTAAATTCTGGGGCAAGTTTTTTTCATGTGGCGAAAGTTTGTGGCGCCCTAAAAAAAGACAATTTTTTTATACATACTTTTACTGTGAGTAATCTCCGGAAATCAAAGCTGGGGGCTAAGCGTGTATAATTGCCCAAAGGCTTGTATATCGGGTCAATTATGTCATCGAGTCTGACTCAAGACCAACACATTGCCAAATTTAATTACAGTTCTGATTGACAGAAAATCAGATTAATGAAATGCACTAATTGGGTGGCGGGTCGTATTGATTTTGTGTTGAGGGCGTGACTTAGTTTTAGGGATGACCTTGGATGACGGTTACAATTGAATACATTTATCACGCGTGAATTGGCTCTTTTTAACAAAAATTTAATCAAACTGGCCACCATTTGCCCTTTCTTGATGAATACATTTGATGTGTTTGTGCATATTTTCGTATATTTCTGCTTACAGTTTCAGTCAGTTTCTAATCTTGGCACTGAATCAGCATTCATGGGTTATAAGAAGGATACTCTAATGAGCTGTTGATAGTAACAGTGGTAGTTTGTCAAAATTTATCAGAAATTTCAAGAGTTCTACTGTCCTAAAAGCAGACGAAAAATTTTTCTTTTTTGTTCATTCGTACCCAAGAATGTTCATCCTTAAACAGTTTTTTTTTTTTTTAAATACAGATGTCTACGTTATTCTATCATCAAATCAGGCATATCATATAAGGCTTATTGCTATTTCCTTCTCTCTATTATTCTCATCAAAGTCTCGAATTTCTAATCAAAGTACTGAAAGCACTGATTGAAGATGAGTCAACTCATTGTAGGTGTATGACTTAGGTATATTCATTCAAGACATAATTACGAATGAATTACCATTATTACAACCTCTTTAATATGTATATTGTTTATTTTACAACATATAAGTAAAAAAAAATAAATGTGCCGTTAAGAAATGTTCGACTTAGGCACCAACTCCTTCTCAATTTGGCCCCAACTTTTTCCATTTGGCCCCAACTTTTTTAATTTGGCAAAAGTGATGGCGACAACTTTTTTCTAGCCAGAGCTAACCCTGGAAATCTGAACACAATTTCTCTGTTTTACGCCATGTTTTCTCAATTGTTTTTCTCGAGGGGCGTCAAAAAGTATTATTGTGTGGGCATGGGTTAAAAGAAAACATTTAGTATATGAAATGGGTTGAGCTCAGACGGAACCTAAATATGAACAAAGATTAATCAATTATGAATAGTCTTAATATAGAGACCCACTAGGTGATGTTATTTAACAAAATACCAAACATCTGGGCTTTTTTGTTTCAGAGAAAAAGATTTTTAATTTTCTTTATCTTTATATAAAAATCAGTTGAGCCACTGGGTAGAGCCCAAATATTACCCCAGAGTCATCATGTGGTCCATTTTTATAGAGACCAACTCGGTGATGTTATATAATCAAATACTAACGACATAAGCATTTTGATTTAAGATGATGACAGTTTTTAAGATTTCTTTCTGAGCCCAGGGAAGAACCACATAAAATTACCCCACAGTTAATCATCATATTGACAAAATTTGAAGAAGTTCACCAGGCATTAATACATACAAAAAAAGTTCTTGGCCTTTTCAGAGAGGTAGTTTTTTTTAATTAGATTTCCCTCCTTGTTTCTATATTAATTTTTGGGAGCCTCAATGAAGCCCAAGTATGAACATTATAGGGCCATTATGAATATCAACAATCATGAAAGTCTACCAGGAGATGTTATATGCCAAATACCATAGACTTAGGCCTTTTGATTTCAGAAGAGATTATTTTCAAAGATTTCCCTCTTTGCTTCTACGTAAACTGGTGTGAGTCAAGGCATATCCCAAACATAAACATCCCCAGGCGAAATTAATAACCTTGAGAGGTCAACTATGTGTTAATACATACAATATGCCTTGCAATTGCACAGATTTTTAAAGATTTCCTTTTTTATTTCTTTGTAAAATTAAATGGGGTGAGATCAGGCAAAGGTAGAACCATAGCTCTAGCTTTTTTAGTTTTGGAGACAAAGATTTTTTGAAAGATTTCCCTCTTTCTTTGTAGCCCAGGGAGAGCCCAAATATGACCCAAGAGTCATCATGTGAACAAAATTAATAGAGTTTCACTAGGAGATGCTACATATTATCGAAAGCTCTAGGCCTTTTGATTTCAAAGAAGAAAATTTATTAAGGTTTTCTTCTATTTATCAAAGTAAAATTGGCAGAATCCAAATATTACTCCAGAGGCAAAATGTGGCTCACTCGGAGATATGTCATACAAAATTACAAGACTCTAGATCTTTTGGTTTCATAAGTTGCAGTCCAAATGTGACCCCATATACCCTGCAGGTTCAACAAATGAACAAACTATGCAAAGGTCAACAAGGAGATGTTATGTACTAGATATCAAAGCTTTAGGCCTTTTGGGTCCAGATAAGATTTTTGAAGATTTCCTTCTTTAAATGTTTCTATGTGAAATGCGTTTAATTGTCATGGCAAGTAGAGGTAAACTCACTTCTATTCTTTTAGCTATTTTGAAAGAAGATGACAAAAAAAAACATTTCTGTCAAATTTGTTTGAAATTGGCCTAATAATTAAGGAAGAGATGTGGTTTTAAAAATTTAGTTTTATATATGGTATTGTGCCAATGGGAACCCAAAGGTAATGATTTTATCACTTTTGAAAGAGGTATATAATGTTTCTTCACCTTCTAATTTTACTTTTGTTGCAAGAGCAACAAGAGTTTAGAACAAATTTCTATTCTTCAGCTATTGTGAAAGAGGGCCACCAAAGGTACATTTCTGCTACTTTTATTTCAAATTGGGCCAGTTGTTTGGTAGGAGATGTTGTTTTAAAAATCCATCTTTGTTATATATCTAGACCTCATACTCCAGATGCAGTTATTTTAGTAATTATATGATAGAGGTTAGTGGACTGATGCTTCATGCAAAATATTAAGTCCCCATGCCTTCAGGGTGAGAAGATTTCTAGAGATTGCTTTTTTAAGTCAATTTCAATTTTGTTGCCATGGCAACTAAAGTTTTCAACTGATGTCAAATCTTTTAGCCATTTTGAAAAGGGGGCCACCTTAAGAACATTCCAATCAAATTTGGTTGAAATAGGCCTAGTGGTTTGGGAGTGGACGTCTTTTAACCCATTCCCACTCAATCCCTCCTTTTTACGCCCCTCAACGAAAAGGCTTTGGAAAACATTGTGGAAAATGAAGAAATTGCTTGGATCAAGCAATTTCTTCATTATCCACAATGTTTTCTATACAAAAAGACGAAAAAATTTAAAATTCCATCAACTTGAAATTGTCGTCTGCAGTTCCTTTCAATTTGGACCGGTCAAAAATTCCACTGTGTTGGAATGGGTTAAAGAAATCGTTGAAGGACAACACACTACACAAGATGCTAGTTGGACAGACACTGGCGATAGAGTGATCACTATGGCTGACCTGAACACTTTGTGCTCAGGTTAGCTAAAAAATGTCAGGTTAGATCAAAAGCATCCTAAATATAGCGAGTTTGGATGTTTAAGAACCCAACAGGTAATATGAATATGGAAATGAAGGAACTAAACCATATTTAATGGTATACTGGTACAAATATTTACATTAGCTTCGGTTCCCACCAATGGTGACTTTTTGATTTCAAACAAATGTCATTGTGCGGGTATAAATTTGGGTAAGAAAACCCATAAATTTAAATATCTCAAAGAATTGTGAAAACTTGACAGTTTGGATTAAGACAATCTTAAGAAAGCCACCAAATTGATTCAACTTAGACAAGGTTTGCATCATACTGTTGTTAATGAATATACATATTTTTTTTTAACCAATATCAGACCACAAAATTTTAGACAGGTCTAAATTGAAAGAAGTTGTAGTTGACAATTTCAAGTTAATGAAATTCTTGGCAGAAAGCAATGTGGAAAATGAAGAAATTTTTTGTTGCAAGCATTTTTTTCACTTTCCAAAATGTTTTACAAACTTGTTTTTCTTGGGGATGGGGGGATTCAAAAACCATCATTGTGTGGTAGTGGATTAAATATGAATTTTTGAGTGGAAAACAGGACATTGAATATAGTTGCACTCATGATAGGCAATGGAAAATGACTGATGCAAAGGCAAAATGTTTGATATTCAAATTTTATAAAAAAACAAAAACAAAAAAACTTAAACAATAATGTTTTCCTTATCCCATTGATTAAAAGACTAAGAGAGGTACAACAATATATATGAACCAATTTTTTCTTAACCCATTCCCACACAACAAAATTTTAGACTGGTCCAAATTGAGCTGCAGACAACAATTTAAAATTGATGTAATTTCGTATTTCTTTGTCTTTTTGAATAGAAAACATTGTGAATAATGAAGAAATTGCTTGATACAAGCAATTTCTTCATTTTCCACAATGTTTTCCAAAGTATTTTTCTTGAGGGGCGTAAATCATTTACCTATAATGCAGAATCCAACATAGCTCTTAGACAAGACATCAAACTCATAACAAATATTTGCTATTGACCATGTGTTTCAATCTTCCAAGATGTTTATTTTTTCTGATTTTTAGGAAATCTTTTAACTGAATTTACTATTTCTTGAAATAAGTATTGTATATATTATTGCCTAAATTCAAATCATTTCTTTTGCTTATTTCTATATAACAGCTTAATGAATATATGAAAAAAAAGAACTAATAATCCTTTTTCACATGCAAACACTATTTAAATAGAAGTGTGATTTAAACTAAAGTTGCATAACATAATAAAACAAGAGGCCCATGAGGGCTTGAGACGCTCTACTGGTTATCAAGTTTTCAGTTAAAGAAATCTGATATTTAAGGAAGTTAATTGCTCAAAGAAGAATGCATACAGAAAAAAAAGGGGCTTTATCATTTTAAGCAACAATCCTCAAGGCCCCTTTTCCCATGTTTCATGACGGATCCACTCCATTTCCAAAAGAAAGTTACCTTATGACCCTACAATCATTCTGTGAATATTTCATCAGAATCTGACAATAATTGTGGACTTAATCACATAAACAGGATTGTTTTGAATGAAAATCAATAAGGCCCCTTTTCCTGTGTTTTCTGATGGATCAATTTCATTCCAAAAGGAACTTTCCTTACAACCCGACAATTGTCCTGTGAAATTTAAAGGACAACTTGATAATGATTGTGATCTTCATCACATACACATGAATGTTTTGAATGATAATCTGTAAGGCCCCTTTTCCTGTGTTTCGAATGCCACAATTATTCCATGCATTTTTGAAGAGAATCCAATAAAACTGTTGACTTTATTGTGTTAACAAAGATATTAAATTCAATTCTCATAGGGCCCCTTTTCCTGTGATATTTTACTGTTGGTTTTATCATTCTATGAAAGTTAAAAGTGAATCCGATGAAATATTGGAAATTCATTATGTTTACTAGAATATTTAAAAAAAATCATATGTCCCCTTTTTACAAGATACTTGATGGATTGTACCCAGTTCTGAAAAGAACCATCTAAGTATTTGTACAATCATTCTGTGAAATTTTGAAGTGAATCCGGTGAAATCAAGGGACATCATAGTGTTAACCAGAATATTTAAGATAGTTTTTCATAAGGCCCCTTTTTATGTGACCCTTGCTAGAGTCAGATCCACTAGTGTCAAAATCAACAATTGGAATGATGGTACAATCAATCTTTTTAATCTGTGGAATTTATTGTGTTAATGAGTTTGTAGTGAAATATTCATAGGGCCCCTTTTCTCATGATACTTTACAAACATTCTGTGAAAGTTTGAACAGAATCTGATGAAAACTGCAGACTTTATCTTGGTGTCAAATTTTTAAAATAAAATATTCATAAGGCTCCTTTTCCTGTGATACTTACAGGATCAGGTCTCATGTCAGCATCAACAATCGTGATTATTGTACAATGATTCTGTGAAGGTTTGAATAAAATCCAATGAAAGCTCTGGACTTGGTAACAAGGATTATAGATAAAATTCTCTAAAGGCCCCATTTCCCATGATACTGGACAGATCACGCCTGATTTGAAAAGAAAGAATCCTTATGATTGAATAATCATTCTGTGAAAGTTTTAACAGAATCTGATGAAAATTGTTGACTTTATTGTGGTACAATGATTTTAAAATTTAAATTTCATAATGCTCCTTTTCCTGTGATACTTGACGGATCAGGTCTAATGCAAACATCAACAATAATTATTATTGTACAATTATTCTGTGAATGTTTGAAGAAAATCCGATGAAAGCTCTGGACTTGGTAACAAGGATTTATAAATTAAATTTTCATAAGGCCCCTTTTCCTGTGCTTCTTGACAGTTCAAACCCTGTTATGAAAAGAATGATAGTTATGACCTTCCAATCATTCTGTGAAAGTTTCAACAAAATCTGATCAAAGCTGTGGGCTTTATTGTGTGAACAGGGTTTTATTAATTGAATTTTCATATAGCCCCTTTTCCCATGTTACTTGATGGATCTGAACCAATTCCAAAGGGAACTCTTCTTACAAAAGTATAATTATTCTGTTTGAGTATAAAAACAAACCCCATATCATCTGTGGACTTACAAGCATTTATTAAGATTTTTTTAATTGAATTTTCCTAAGGCCCCTTTTCCTATGTTTCTCAATGGATCAGACCCAATTTGAAAGGAACAATCCTTATGATGGTACAATCATTATGTGAAAGTTTGAAGTCAATCAGGTGAAATCCAGGGCCATTACGTGTTAACTAAGATTTTTTTTATTAAATTTTCATAGGGCCCCTTTTCCCATGAAACTTGATGGATCAAACCTACTTCTGAAAGGAACAATCCATTTAATCTAATAATCATTCTGGGAATGTTTGAAGAGAATTTGTTGAAAACTATGGACTCTATTGTGTTTACGAGGACTTTTTCAATCCAGTTTTAATCGGGCCCCTTTTTCCCGTGGTCCTTGACTGATCATACCAAATTTTGAAAGGAACAATTCTTATGATGGTACAATCATTCTGTGAAAGTTTGAAGTCAATCAGATGAAAACTGTGGACTCTAGAGTGTTAACAAAGATCTTTGAATTAAATTTTAATAAGGCCCCTTTTCCTTTGTTTCCTGAGGAATCATATCCGATTCCAAAAGGTACAATCCTTATGATGGTACAATCATTCTGTGAAAGTTTGAAGAGAATCTGTTGTAAATTGTTGGCTCTAGATTATTAATGAGAATTTTTTATTAAACATTTCATAAGGCCCCTTTTTCCTGTGTTTCTTGAAGGATCATACCAAATTTCAAAAGGAATAATCCTTATGATAGTACAATCATTCTGTGAAAGTTTGAAGAGAATCCGATGAAAACTATTGACTCCAGAGTGTTAATTAAATTTTCATAAGGCCCCTTTTCCCCTGTTTCATGACAGATCAGACCCATTTTCAAAAGGAACAATCCTTATGATTGAACAATCATTCTGAGAAAGTTTGAAGAGAATCCGATGAAAACTGTGGACTCTATTGTGTAAACGAGGAATTTTCATGGAGTTTTTAATTGAATTTTCATAAGGCCCCTTTTCCCATGTTTCTTGATGGATCATATCCAATTTCGAAAGGAACGATCCTTATGTTGGTACAATAATTCTGTGAAAGTTTGAAGAGAATCCAATTAAAACTGTGGACTCTATTTTGTAATGAGGGTTTTTAATGGAATTTAGATTAAATTTTCATAAGGCCCCTTTTCCCATGTTTCTTGACAGATCATACCAAATTTAGAAAAGGAACGATCCTTATGTTGGTACAATCATTCTGTGAAAGTTTGAAGAGAATCTGATGAAAACTGTGGACTCTATCTCGAAAATGAGGATTTTTTAATTAAATTTTAATTAGGCCCCTTTTCCCGTGATTCTTGACGGATCAGACCCATTTTCCAAAGGAACGATCCTTATGATGGTACAATCATTCTGAGAAAGTTTGAAGAGAATCCAATGAAAACTGTGGAATCTATCGCGTAAACCAGGATTTTTAATTGAATTTTTAATGAATTTTCATAAGGCCCCTTTTCCCGTGTTTCTTGACATATCATACCCATTTCAGAAAAGAACGATCCTTATGTTCGTACAATCATTCTGTGAAAGTTTGAAGAGAATCCAATAAAAACTGTGGACTCTATCGCGTAAACGAGGATTTTTAATTAAATATTCATAAGGCCCCTTTTCCCGTGTTTCTTGAAGGATCAAACCCATTTTCGAAAGGAACGATCCTTATGATGGTACTATCATTCTGAGAAAGTTTGAAGAGAATCCGATGAAAACTGTGGACTCTATCGCGTAAACAAGGATTTTGAATTGAATTTTTAATTAAATTTTCATAAGGCCCCTTTTCCCGTGTTTCTTGACGGATCATTCCCATTTTCGAAAGGAATGATCCTTATGATGGTACAATCATTCTGTGAAAGTTTGAAGAGAATCCGATGAAAACTATGGACTTTATCGCGTAAACGAAGATTTTTTAATTAAGATTTATTTAGGCCCCTTTTCCCGTGTTTCTTGACGGATCTGACACAATTTCGAAAGGAACGATCCTTATGATGGTTCAATCGTTCTGTGAAAGTTTGAAGAGAATCCGATGAAAACTGTGGACTCTATCGCGTAAACAAGGAAAAGTTTAACGGACGGACGCACACAAAGACGGACGCCGGACGGGAAAAAGCCATCGCTATAGCTCTACTGGCCAAAGGCCACTAATAAGAGAGCCAGTGGCCCTGGTGCTCACCTAAGATAAGGCTCTTTTTCTTTAAGGTCTAAAACTAACTGTGTCGGGAGAAGACCTCCTTTAAACAACCAAAATCAACTTATGTTGCCATGCCAACCAATGCTATCAAAAGATTTAAAATCTTTTAGTAATTATTAAAAGGAGGGGACCTCAGGTAAATTTCGGCCAAATTTGGTTCAAATTGGCCACATAGTTTTGAAAGAGTTACTTTCTTTATTTCTTTTTAAGCCCAATCACCCTGTTGTCAACGGATTTCAATTGTTTTAGCAATTTTTAAAGGGCACCACCTAGGGAACATTTCTGCCAAATTTGGTTAAAATTGGCTCAGTGGTTTGGGAAGAGATGTCATTCTAAAATCCTTCTTTATTTCTATATAAGCTCCACCCCTTATCCCCGGGGCAACGCGCCTGGGGACCCTAGGGAGATGATTCTAGCAATTCTGAACGAGGTCAATGTAGCAGAGGTTCATGCAAAATATCAAGACTCTACGCCTTCTTGGTCAAAAGAAGATAATTTTTAAAGATTTTATAAAAAATTCAGTTTTGTTACCATGGCAACCAGAGTTTTTAAACAGATTTCAATTCTTTTAGAAATTTTAAAAGGGCGCCACCTAAGGATGGTGTTTAATGCCACTTGCAACAGTATTTCAGTCATATTGCAGCAGCTGGAGCACCTAACAATGGATTCCTGGTATTTCTCACACCAGTACTACCACTACATTCTTTCCTAGCCTGCAGCTGCTATCCCACTTAGGTTAAGGATTATCCACCCATTTGTGAGAGAATGGAAAGAATATGTGCCGCTACTGGGTATCGAACACATGACATCCCATGACTGAAGATTAGGAGTCTGATGCCCTACTGATTGCGCTATGATGGCGGCGCGCCACCTAAGGAACATTTCTGCAAAATTTGGTAGAAATTGGCCTAGCAGTTTGTGAGGAGATGTTGTTTTAAAATTGTTGACACAAGCCTGAAGACCCATGACGGACAGAGGAAGATCAAAATACCTCACCATGAGCAATTTCTTAATTTTCCACATATTTATCCACAACTATTTTCCTAAGGGACGTAATAAGGAGGGATTGTATGGAAATGGGTTAACTCCTTGATTACTTTAACCTCCTTTCTTTATCATGATAATATTTGACAAAGAAGATTACTGAAAAAAACAATGCTTTGCCAGCTTACAGTACTTTTCAGTACTTTGATTTATTATTGTTAATGCCACTTTAAATAATCAGTTTTATCACAATTCAGGTCACTTATTCACGTACTGAGGTTTCAGCTCTGAAATGTCTGCTAGCCTAAGTAACTCCTTAACCCATTTCAACATGATAAAAGTTTATACCAATCTAAAATCAAAGAAGTTGCAGACACAATTTTAAAAATCTATTTATTTTTGGTTAGAAAACATTGTGGATAATGACGAAATTGCTTGTAATAATCAATTTCTTCATTTTCAACAATGTTTACCTAAACTCTTATATTGAGGCGCGCTTGAAAGAGTTATTGTGTGTGTATAGGTTAAAAAGTTAAATCATCTAATAATGGACATGTAGAAAGTAATTGGAATAACAAATGCATTTATTAATACATTTCCATTATGGCAGCAATCAAGAATATAATGAGACTATTTAAAAATACTTTACAAGAACATGGCCTGGTTTGGTTACCAAACTTCATACATTGCTATTATGGCAGCAATCAACAATATGATGAAACTATTTTAAAATACTTTATAAGAATATGGCCTAGTTTGGCTACCAAACTTCATACATTTCCATTATGGCAGTAATGAAGAATATGATGAAACTATTTTAAAATACTTTATAAGAACATGGCCTGGTTTGGCTACCAAACTTCACACATTCCCATTATGGCAGCAATGAAGAATATGATGAGACTATTTTGAAATACTTTATAAGAACATGGCCTGGTTTGGCTACCAAACTTCACACATTTCCATTATGGCAGCAATGAAGAATATGATGAGACTATTTTGAAATACTTTATAAGAACATGGCCTGGTTTGGCTACCAAACTTAGTACATTTCAATTATGGCAGCAATGAAGAATATGATGAGACTATTTTGAAATACTTTATAAGATCATGGCCTGGTTTGGCTACCAAACTTCATGTAATATATTCTGTCGGCCAACTGTTGATGGCCCCTTATAATCCATTCCCAAACAAAGACACCTTCTGACGCCCCTCAAGAAAAACATTGAGAAAACATTGCATGAAATGAAGAAATTGCTAGGAACAAGCAATATCTTCTTTTTGCACTATGTTTTCAACGCAGTAAGTTGAAAAAATACAAAAATTCATCAAATTTAAATTGTTGTCTGCAACTCCTTTCAACTTCTGACCAGTCTTAAATTCTGTCGTCTGGTAAAGGGTTAAAGCAAATAGTGAAAGTTATCAGAGAGAAGAATGTACCTACTACTCAGTTTATTCATGGCAGTTATGGTATGGACGGATCCTCGAAGTTTAGCCCTCAGAGAACCTTTCTTCACGTAAGCAGTATACTCTTTCACTTTTTCGTCCTCTTCCATTTCAACCTTTTTCAAATCTTCGTTAGATTTTGTAGACTTACTTTGAGTTTTAATTCTGCGTAGAGATTTTGCAGATTTATACACTAATTCTTCATTTAAATCTTTGTCATCTTTTGATGTTGAGATATCTTCAGATTTTGTAAAAGACTTTTTCCTGACTAAGGTGCCTTTTGTCTTTTCAAGAAGACCACTTTGCTTTGATTCCATTATATCCAAGCTATCCCAAAGTTCACTTTTGTATTGTACTATATCAATGAATCCTTTGTTCATCATTTGTTCTGTAATGAGCCTAGACTTTCTTATGGAGAGTATTATATTGACTTACTACTCATTAAATTATGTCCATAAAATGTACCCAACCATTGATACCAAATCCCTTTGAACTGGGAAAAATCCACAAATAAACAATGAATGGATTATTTTATCTGTGTATATGAGATATAAAACATGAAATTGATGTATGAAGCTTGAAACTGTTCAAATAAGCAATAAAAATGATAAGCAAAATGTCCCAAGTTATCAGTCCCTTTTGTTGTTCAAGTAGGTGGTTAGCAATTTAGTAAGTAAGTATAATAGTAATAATATATTGTGGATTTACTTCAAAAATAGCCTTTTGTGAATGAGCCTTTTAATCAATTTTCAAGAACACAACTTGTGTGTGCCAAGTGAATAAGTTGTCTCAGACGGGCCTGTGAATCTGCAAAGTCTGATTGTATTCATTAATAAGCTCTTTTGATATGCAGACTGTTTTTTTTACAGGTGATTTTTTTACAGGTCTCAAAAATTAAACAATAACAAGACAACAAAATTCTAGACTGGTCTAATTGAAAGGAGACAGCGACAATTTAAACTTTATGAAAATTAAGACTTTTTCAACTTTCTAGGTAGTAAACATAAAGAAATTAAAATTGTTTTTAACAATGTTTTCAAAGCACTTTTTAGGGGCATCAAAAAGCTTCACTGTGTGGGAATGAGTTACAATGGAATCAATTTTTTCTTGACAAAGAAAAATTTTCTCTGAACAATTTTCAAAATTTAAGCTCACTCACTGATAATCCATTAACTTTCAAATCACATAACCAGTTTTAGAAACCTATTCATGGATGATCAATTCAGTTTGTATGAAGACAGTATTTGATATATGGGAGATATTTGTGGAAAATTTATTATAAGTTAGGTAAATCACATTATAAGATAGTAAGATAGGACTAAAAAGCATCTTGTTAACTTATCTCAACTTTTTATGACCCTCAAAAATAGCGTTGCAAAACATTGCAGGAAATGCAATTTCTTCATTTCTCACAATTGTTCTACCCTTTAAGAAAAGATTTTCAAAATAACATAAACTACAAATCGTCGTCTGTACATCTTTGAATCCAGTCCAGTCCAAAATCTGTCCACCAATAATGGATAAGCAAAAAAATCTTTAAATTTAACTTTTAACACTGACTTGTGTCACAAATTTCTTTACACTTGCTGAAATCTGTGATGTCATGGTTTGACTTATTAAACCGAGACTGACTGTCTGACTTTACTTTCATATGTACCAATTTAAATCATTGTGTCATACAAATCTTTTATCAATAGGTAATAGCTATGTTTGAAATAATGAATTATGAAAATTATACTACTGAAAATATTGCCCAAATACTTGTTTAATTTGTTTGTGATTTAGAAGTCATTTTCCTTTTTTTTTTTGTTTTTACATTTTGTTAGACTATCCTTCGTATTTCTTAACTACCCCAATTTCTTTTTGGCAATTATAATATACAGTGAAGTTTGCATAATTATCATTTGACTAATACAATTTTTACACAGTCATGCCTTTTTATGCCCCTCAAGAAAAAGGCTTTGGAAAACATAGTGTTAGATAAAAAAAAAATGCTTGTAATACTTACAAGCAGTTTCTTCATTCCCACAATGTTTTCTACCCAGAAAGATAAAGATTTTCTAAATTTCATCAACTGGGATTCGATGTCTGCAATGTCTTTGAAATTGCCCAGTCTAAAATATTGTCATTTTGCATTGGGTTGATTTCACATTTGTAGATACACAGTAAAATAAAAGTTCAGCAGAAAGTGATATGATTATTCTGTGAGAATAATTAACAAATAAATTAGTCATTTAACTGACTTTTTCTTAATCTCATTCCTTAAAGGTAGGTATCGATGTTTTTTTCATGTCACAGATTTTAATTATTTTTATTTCCTCTCATAAACTATTTGAAAACAATATGCCGAAAAGTAGTTTTGCAAAAATATGAGGTCGCTTATCAGAAAAAAGCAGGGTATTTCCCTAATAGCCTACGTAGGCTATTAATCTATTTTTAGATTAATCCGAGACAGTTACGAAGATTATAGGGCATTCACGTGGCGCGAATAACCGTTAGAACCTTGCATCTAGTTCAAATTACATCAAACCAACGTCATCGTTACGTCATCAGGAGTAATGTTCGCTAGTCGGTCTGTAAAGATCAGTCCTTTCATATGACATGATTTAGAACGTTGGCTGTTTCGCTAGTAAATTTGTTACCTTCATTTGACTGGGTCATATGCAAATGAGGTCATCAGATGTCGACAGCCGAATTCCGTGATATCTAAAAATAACCTGGAATTCCGCTGAACCTTTCCGATATAACCAGAAAAGACCACTTTAGGTCTATTAGATAACAACCAAGACAATACCTGACCTAACTTAAAGTATTAAATGTTCGTTTGAGTCTATTTTTTGGCACTTGGTAATTTTTCTTATCTATGTTTCAGAAACATCGATACCTCCCTTTAAATCATAGTTGTTATATTACATATTCTTCCAAGGATAATCACTTAATGTACTTAATCCATTTTGTATTCTCAAGTACCTATTCTAGACAGAAAACAATGTCCACAAATATTTACTTAACTAAGTCTTAATATGTTGGCATATTGATATTCAGGCTCAATTGGAGTAAGGCAGGCAGGAATTAATTAAAGCTGACCGAAGCAAGACATTAATCAATTGTCTGCAAGTCAGTTGGCACCTTCAGTTAATTTTAAGGGACCCTAAGTTGCTATAAAAAATCTCTAGTCTACTGAACAAACACTATGCACTGCTAATCAGCCTTTATGCTTTTAAATAAGCAGAGTCTAGTTAACCCATTCCCACATAATAAAATTTTAGACTTGTCCAAATTGAAAGGTTTTGCAGACAACAATTTCAAGTTGATAGAATTTTAAATTTTTTGGTCTTTTGGAAAAAAAAACTTTTTTTTGATAATGAAGAAATTTCTGCATTTTCCACAGTCTGTTTTCAAAAGCTTTTTTCTTGAGGGGCATAAAAAGGAGGGATTGTGTGGGAATGGATAAAGAGTTAGAAAGTGATAGAAAATTAATCAACTTAATTCAAAAATGTATCAAATTAATATAAATTTCATATATACTATAAAACAAATTCAACCAGATTTGTGAAGTTTGACAATAAACATATCCTAAACAGCAATATTGCACCTTTTATTTGAATTCATGTTCCGTTTTGTTGACACATAACTCAGTTTTACTAAATATGAGGGTTAAAGATTTTAATATGTTTTTAAAGTCTGTAATCAAACATTTATGTATATCATACATCATCTCTAGGAAATCAGTCATAGCGTTATTTTCCCATGGCAAACATTAATTGAATGCATAAAGTAATGTTACACATGCATATACATATATCACAAATAACTTTATACTCCATATTAATTTGAATAACATCTTACAACACATAAATTGTCCCCATATGGCCAATCAAAATGACCAAGAGTATCAGATATAGAACATGTATTGTATTTCATCAATCATCAATCAAAGTCACTTTAACAATCAATAATACAAGCATCCTTGAGTGACCATTCCTGATTGTTGACCAATTGGGCCCAATTGTCTTTGTGCACACATTCTCCTTGAGATTACATTCTGGTGAGAGAGGTGAGAGTATTTGGGTATAAAGTGAAGACCTGTGTATTAGACAGCCATCACTTGGACTAATATCCAAAGTGGCTGTCTTTCATAGGTAGCTCTCTTATTCAGGTTCATGTTCCAGATGGATTAATTGTTTTGTCTGCAAAGTCAAAATTTCATCTATCTGATCCCTGAATCTAGAAAGTGACAGTCACTGTGAGTCATGACATGTTAACCCGGAATATTTCTGTTTGGGCAGGAGGTATACACAAAGATCACCCTACACAATCATGCATGAATGTGCAGTCTGATCTTAGTCTACACCACCTGCTTGCCCCTTTCAAGCCAGAGTTGTTTATAAAATCAAGTTTTCAAAGAATTATTGACGTTCAACTAATGCCTCTGGAGATTTTGGTTCTGTGATTTTAGTGCAACTCTAAACAGGATTGTTTTCAACATGACAAGGATTAACCCATTACCAGACAACAAAATTTAAGAATGGTCCAAATTTGCAGAAGTTGCAGATGACAACTTTAAGTTGAAGAAATCTTTAAAATCTCTGTCTTTTTGGGCAGAAAACATTGTGGATAATGAAGAAATTGCTTGTAACAAACAATTTCTTCATTATCCACAATGTTTTCCAAAGCTTTCATATTGAAGGTCGTTTAAAAGCATCATTGTGTTGGAAATTTATCTAGTGAAAATGTCATCTGCAGTTTCTTTCAATTTAAACTAGTCTAAAATTTTGTCTTCTCGTAATGGTGTTATTGAATTTCATTAACTCATTGAATAATCTTCAATCAATCTTCACTTTAGTGACTCTGATATACATTGTAAACAAGTTTTGGTTCATTTTTGCTGAGTTAAGGACCATTATACAGGTTCAATATACTTGGTATTATTCTTCTTATAATCTGTAAGGCCTAGAACTTTCAAATTTTGCATGTAACATCGCTTCATGGTCCTCCACCAAAATGCTTCAGGTTTTGATAATGTGATTTATAATTAGCCCCATGTTGAGGGTACTTGGATTATTATGAAGAAATAAAACAAATTATTTAAAAATCATCCCCTAAACTTCTCATATTTCAATGAAATTTTACAGCAATGACCTTTGGGTGATGGTCTTCTTAATACTTAACCCATTCCCACACAATAAAATATTAGACTGGTTCAAATTGAAAGAAGTTGCAGACGACAATTTCAAGTTGATGCAATTTAAATTTTCTTGTCTATTGGGATAGAAAACATGGTGAAAAATGAAGAAATTGCTTGAAACAAGCAATTTTTTCACTTTCCACCAAGTTTTCGAAAGCTTTTTCTTGAGGGGAGTAAAAAGGAGTGATCATGTTTGAATGGGTTAAATTTTACATGTAACATTGCCCCTACCAAAACACTTACCGTTATGGTGATTTGAATTATATTAGACCTATGTAGCGAGAAGCTTTGTGGTTTCCAAGCAAACTTCCTGAAAAGATACTGACATTAGATGTCCACTGAGCCCAGATTTCAGGTGGGAATTTTTTGGATATCAATGAATTCAGAAGGAAGTTCTTTTGAATAAACAGAAAACAATACCAAAAATACCAATACATGAGACTTTAACAGTACCTCAGATGAGCCATCTGGGGCCATAAGGACTCTCAAAATTAGATCCAGTGAAACTCAACTCACTATGTTTTTTTCAATCACTCAAATATGAACATGAAAATCTAGGCAACCAACAGGTGACTCCACCACCTGAGCACACAACCTTCTTGTCTATTTTACTGCTGCTACCCATATTAAAGTTTACTCAACCTAGTACCAGTCAGTCCTTCATTAGTTATAACACACCATTACAATAAATTGAAGAAAACATAGCATGAAATGAAGAAATTGATTGCTACAAGCCACTTTTACTTTTAGCACAACTTTTTCTATCAAATTTGGTCATGTTCAATTGTTTTAAATTTGACCCATGTTGCTTTAATTCAATCTTTTTTATTTTAGAGAGCTCTAATGGTTGGCAATAATACCAATATTCCATTAGTCTCAACCTGTTCTTCTTTAACCCATTTCAGCTCAGTCCTGCTTTTCATGTACTGTAAATCAGGTAATTTTGCATCATCTTAATTTTGCATGAACAGGACCCAAAGACTAATTAGCCAATTCATGAATTCGCGAGTGGCCGTATGATACTTCAGTAATTTCCGTAAGTATCCCCAGGAATACACCGGTGAAGAAAAAATCTATATACGATTACAGCCCTTTTCTATACCGACCTATGAATAGAATTATTATCTATATATCATTTAAGAACATTTCTACCTTTTCTCTTTTCTCATAGTATAACGATTTCTCTTCTGAAATTGTTGTAAGATCACAAGTATACATTGAAGTTTAAATTTTTTTTTTTTTTTTTTTTTTTAAATGTGCTAAAAAGCCGTTGTCAAAAAGAAGTTTAAGGTCGAAATGTGTATTTGGGCTACTGCCCTTAAACCACTAATGCATCGAATTATCAGTTTACCAACCTGTTATATGATGAAATAATTTAATTCCGTGTCAAAACAAGTACAATTGTTTAATTTTAATTGATTCATATCGCATCGCATGCTTTCAATTTGTTAAAAGGTTCTAAGAGTCTACACAAAATGAATCAGTTACAACTTTTTAGCTCTTTGTTGTGTAATTGTCGTCACCTCGTCTGCTTTCCATTGTTTGTAAACCTGTGTTCAATAAACTAACAGATTAACTTTGAAGGTTATAAGAAAGATTCCGCCTGCTAAAGATTTGTCCTTTTCACAAAACTTATTTTTTTTGGTTTTAACCACCGAGGACGTGATGATCCCCATATGAATGAAATAAAGTGGGATGATGCCGAAAAGGGTAAATATTTTGCCATTTGATCTCTGTAGCTTAGCGGCTTACTTTGGACCTCTCCGTATTTTTGTGTACCAAATGGTCCAATTTAAGCGAGATTCTTGAGTTTGCCAGCTCTCTGTCTTGCAAAGCAAAATTTAAACCCTCGCTAATAAAACCTGATTTACGGTACCTGAATGAAAAACTTGAAGCAAGTTATTTCTTCATTGTCAACAATGTTTACTACCCAATTTTTTTTTTTTTCTATTTCCATCTACTTAAAATTATCATCTGCAATATCTACAATTTGGACTAGCCTACAATTTCGTGTTCTGGTAATACGTTATGTGTTCAAACAAGCTGATGCAATCTATCTAAGTGTTGAAGTTTTCAAAAGATGACAACAAGGCTATAATTTTGCATCTTCTTAAAAAAATCACTGCTTTACTAGATTATAACACAATCCTGCTCTTTTACAAAATCCCCTAAAAAGTTTGAAAAGTATTGTGGATAATATAGAAATTGTTTATAACAAGCATTCTTTTTTCATTGTTCACTATGTTTTCTACCAGGAAAGGCAAAGAATTTGAAAATTCAATCATCTAAAAACTTACTCCTACAAATTCTTTCAATTTAAATCAACCTAAATTTTCATTGTTTGGTAATGGTTTCAATGAAACACAAAACTTGCTCACCCACTTATTTGTTGATAAGCAAAACTTTTAATCTGAGCAATCATATTGAATCTGGCTGTTATAAAAGGCTATAAAATGAGATATACAGTCAATATTACAAGAGGTCTATTTGAACTTCACTTCTATAAAAGTTTCACACCTTCTTATTGACCATCAAGGTGGTCTCAAGAAGGGTGAACTGATTTGTATTATTTCATCTGGTTTCATCTTAACCCATTCCCACATAATTATGCTTTTTGAAGCCCCTAAGAAAAAAAGCTTTTGAAAACATTGTGGAAAAAGAAGAAATTGCATGTTACAAGCAATTTCATATTTATCACAAATGTTTTCTACCAAAAAAGTAAAAAAAATATCCAAAATTTTATTAACTAAAATTTATTGTCTACAACATTTTTCAATTTGGACTAGTGTTCAATGTTGTCGTATTGAGTTGACCTATATTTCAACAGACTACCTTACCCAAAGACTTTTAGATGAAACTAAAAAAAATCACAATTCCAAGTGAAAGTAAATTTAGAGCTGAATATCCTTGATGGGTTGGTAACAATGGGTGAAGACGTAAAAATCACTTATGGCAATTAATTTCTTCTTTTTAAAACATTTTTTGTGTTTCGTGGAATGGTAATCGGTTCATAACTGGTTGATATAGAAACTAAAGAGATTTTCATATAAATTCTACACTGTAAGGCCTAGAGCTTTAAAATTTTGCATGTAGCATTGCCTCATGGTCCTCTACCAAAATGCTCTTTGTTATTGGTAGTTTGAATCTTCTCCTAAACTAAGCATCAATTTCAATAAAATTTTATAGGAATGATTCAAAAGGTCTTCCAAAGATCTTCAGAGAAAAAGAAATTCATAAATAACTCTGGTTGCTACAGTAACCAAATGGATTTTCCTATCGATTCTTAAAAAATCTCCTAAGTTTTAAGGTTTAGAGCTTTCAAATTTGGCATGTAGCATCGTCTCATTATCCTCTACAAAAATATGTAAAGTTATGTTGATGTGATATATATGCCTTATGTTTAGGGTACTTGGGCTTTAATGTAAACTAAAGAAAAATTCTTTAACAAGGACCATTGGCCCATAGTGGGCTAAAGTTGAGAAAGGGGTATAATCTGTTCAAAAATGCATTTAAGAGTTATCCCCCTTATTTGTAAAGATATCTCTTTTGATAGTGAACAAATATTTCAAGTGAACCTGTTCAGTTATACCCGAGGTATTACAAAATGTCAAAGTTTGGGGATTAGGACGATGGTGATAAAGACGCTGACGACAATCTGGATATTGCAGTACCTTGTGTTTTCTCCAAAAACAATTTGAGCTAAAAATCATCTGCTCCTAAAATAATCATCAGATTTCAATGAACTTTACAGAAATGATCTTGGATGATAGTTTTGCAAAAAAACCTTCAGACAATTGGAATCAGTGCATTATAACTCTGGCTGCTATGCTTGTTGGAAGCTATTTCTTCATTTTCTACAATATTTTCCAAATGCTTTTCTTGTACAGCATCAAAAAACCTCATTGGGTGGGAACCCAGTGGGTAGGTCTAACCCCAACTGAACCAAAAGTAGCATTATTTCAACATTTTTTGAGGGTCACATGATTACGCTAAATATAAAATGTGAAATTCCTAAGGCTTCCAGAGTTTGTCCAGTGAAGATTCTTAAATATTTCCTTCTGTGTTTCAATGTAAAAGAGTGTGCCTGGATGGTGCCCCCATAGGACCACAGCGGTATCAAACTGGCAACTTTTGGAGGTGAAAGGTAATTCCATTTGCAAAATAGAAAGCTCTTAGTCATATGGTTTTTCAGGAGATGTCTTTGAAGGATTTCCATCTTTGTGTCTTTGAAAAATAGAATGTACCTTGGCAGATCCCGTAATAGGACTCTTGGGGCAAATTTCAACAAGTGTCACAGGAAATCACAAACTGATGTAACAGATGATGCCATTGCTTTATGCAAGATATTTAAGCTCTTTGCCTAACAAATTGTTCCAAGAAAGAAAATTTTTAAGTTTCTTCAGGTTTTTTTGTAAAATAGGACGTGCAAAAATTAGACCCCAGAAGTAATATTTTACCATTTATTTAGATGGCTATATTGTGATGTCACATACAAAGTATGAAACCTGTATGCTGTATGGTTTTGTCAGACAAATTTTTCTTAAAAGAATTTTATCTTTTTTTCATTTTTGTAAAATAGTACTAATCTTTTTCTAGCCATTGGTAACCATAGTTCAGACCAAATTTAATTTGTTTTATCAATTTTTTTCAAGAGCTTCACCCAAAAAGCATTTCTTATTCATTACTCACAGGAAGGACAGATGGACAGACAGACATTCAGCCTACAATGACAGATCACAGTTAAACTCACCTTGTACTTGGTGCTGAGGTAAGCTAAATATAGCATGAGGACATTGATGTTCACATGCCTTATATCTGCACATTGCTAAAGGAAAAGAAACAACTGTTCTATGACTTGTCGGACATAGATAAATAAAATTGACAAGAAACGGTTGTCAATCACAAATTTAAACTATCTATGTCACTGTAAACATTTAATTCAAAACTGAATGAGAAAAAGGCTAACCACAAAATTTTTAACTTGAAACAGTCAATATATAGATGAATATCCTTACTTAAGCTACCTGTTATCAGCAGCAGTAAATGGTATGCATGCAAGCTGAAAATCTGTACAAGACTTTTCATTTTAATTGTGTTGTTCATTAAAGATTCGTGAGATCTATCAAAATAGTTTTATCATTTTGGTAACTTTTTTTGTCATTGTAAAAGCACAATCATTGTTTAAAAGTTAACCCTTGTCATGGTGTAGACAAAGATCATCTTGCAGATAAGTGCAGTCTGATCTTAGTCTTCACCTCCTGGTTGTACTTTTTCTGCCAGAGCTGTTTATGAAATTAATTTTCAAAAGAATTTTTTATTATTGAACAACAAGCACTACAAGTGCCTTTCAACCCTTTGATTTTTATGCAATTCCAAACTGGATTTTATACAGCATGACAAGTTTAAGCTATAAGAACATTTGGTCTATTTGACTGACAGAGTGAAATCAGCAAATCCTGGCCCAATTTGCAGGAAAAGATTTCAAAAGCAACATAGTTTTATATTTTCATAACAACAACTTTTTATTTCATAACAACAACTTACGCTTAGACACAGAGCCAACAATAACTGCTGTTGCTACCACAAGACCTAAATAGCAGAAATTAGTAAAACTGACATTTAATAATATCTTTGAAATGTTTACTGGCTTCTTCTGGAAAAACAAGATGTGTTTGTGAAACACTATGCCCCCGAAACGGGAATTCTTTAGAAACGGGTAAAGGGCTAAAATTTTGACCTTGACCTTGATGAAATGACCTTCCCCAGTTGCGCCTTGTTGAGACCTATCTACATACCAAATATTAGCATTGTAACTTAATCAGGGTTGAAGTTATAGGAAGATGTTTAGTTGGCAGGTTAAGTTTTACAGACAGACAGACAGACAGACTGACAGACGGACACCGGTAAAACAATATGCCCCCGATCTTATTGATGCGGGGGCATAAAAATATGTCTTCTTTTTTTGGCTGTTTTTTAATTGCTAGCTAAACAAACGATTAATGATTATAATCTTGAAATTCTGTAGTGACCCTATTTCCCATTGCTTCCTTTAACTCAAATGAACACATACAATGCTGAATAGTCTTGGTCATTAGCAATTCAAAAGCTGCAGGTTAGGGAGCATCTGAATTTCTTTGGATTTTAAGTCTGGAATATCTTTGAACCCCCCACTGTTTCGGCAAAGGGGATATGGTAATGGTTTCCGTCCATCATTCTGTCACTAAGCTTGTCCGGAGCCTATCTCCTAAGTATATATGCTATTAACTTGAAACTTCATAGGTGGATAGATTTCATTCAGAAGAAATGCAGTGCACAAGAACCACAACTCTTGATTGCATAATTTTGGAGTTATTGCCCTTTGTTTTTTTAGAGGCTAAGATTTTGTCCAGAGCATATCTCTGAAAGTATAATAGCTATTAACTTGAAATTTCATAGGTGGAAAGATCTTGTTGAGGAGAAGTGCAGTGATGAACCACAACTCTTGCTTGCATAATTTTGGAGTTATTGCCCTTTGTTGTTTTTAAGACTTAGATTCTGTCCAGAGCATATCTCTGAAAGTATAATAGCTATTATCGAACTCATTAAGAAGAAATGCAGTGCACAAGAACCCTAAATCTAACTGGCGTCAGTTTACTATCAAGGTTTTTTATGGCGGGGGATGGCCATGTCCGACATGGCTCTTATTCAGATTATGTCACAATGATTTAACCCATTCCAACACAGCAAAATTTTAGACTGGTCCAAATTGAAAGAAGCTGCAGACGACAATTTCAAGTTGATGGAATTTTGAACTTTTTCATCTTTTTGGATAAGAAACATTGTGGATAATGAAGAAATTGCTTGATGCAAGCAATTTCTTCATTTTCCACAATGTTTTCCAAAGTTTTTTTCTTGAGGGGCGTAAAAAGGAGGGTTTGACTTGGAATGGGTTAAAAGACTAGATTCCTTTAAGCTAGGTTGAGAAATACAGGTTAAGAATTTGATGGGAGCCTCTCAGGTTTGAGAAAACCTGGTATAAGCTAAATATAAAGAAAACTTTGATTTGATTATCTACTTTAGTTCAAATAACCATGGAACTGGTTTAATAGTTTGTTTAATGGAACATTTGGCATGCGAAGAATTATGTAACAAGCTCTTGCATATTGTTAGCTGTAAATTAGAATGAGGAGCTCCAGTTGCGGTCTGATCTTATGCAGCTTAAACTATAGTGAAAATAAAGGGAATTCAATAAAGTGCTCTATCTCTTACCCTCTTTCCCCCTTCCCCCTTTTCTCTCTCTCTCTCTCTTTGCACTTTGATTTATTGAAGACATATACATGTAGTACCATCTCTAAACAAAATGGCTGATCATGGCCCTAAATCGCTTACCTGAGTTTATTGTCAAGACAAACAATCTGACCTATTTTAGGTCATTAATGCAAAAGATGTGTTGTTTGGGAAAAACAGCGTCAACAAGGTGTATCTAAGAATTGATCTAGTGTTTGACAACAGATGACCATATTCAAATTACATTCCTTTTTTATCAAGAAATCTGTTTTGACTGATATTTAGGTTGAATGAGCAAAAGATATGGTCTGTAGATAGTATTCTATTCTTTGAAAGTATTTCACCAACATGACTATGCTTTGAGCTCATTCAAGATTTCTTCCAGACAACATTTTGACCATTTTCATGTTATTCAACACAAAATGTGGCTTCTAGAGCATGCACAAAGTTTGGTTTCTTTTTTACAGATTTGACTTTTTTACGTGAAGTGTCACAATTTCAAATCATTTCTCATGAATACTCAGGTTGACAGGAATATTCTGAGTTCAGCATGACAAGCCAATTGAAAACATAGCCTTATCAGTAACTTGTAACCATTTTTCATTCCTTTTCATTGTTTCAGATGCCATGATTGCTCAGAAATGACTGACATGCTAATTCAGGTCATGATGGCAAGGATTATGTCATCGGAATATGCGAAAGGGTGATGGAAAATATTATGCAGGTGAGCTAGGACTGAACTTGTTAAGAAAAAGACTGACTTAAAGTGTCCATACTGTATTTGATCATTTTTTGTTTAGCTCACCTGATCAAATAGTGGTCAGGGTGAGAGCTATTGTGATCCGGCTGTGTCAGGCATCCATCGTCTTAGATCCATTGTCAACTTTTACCTTCTGTACACTCTAGGTCACATTTTTGGTCCAGTTGTCTTGAATCTTGGTCAGAATATTTGTCGACATGACATCTTGGACCAGTTTGAAAGTGGATTATGCAAGGTCAAAAAACTAGGTCATGAGGTCAAATTTTAGAAAAGCCTAGTGTGCACCCTACAGGTTACATTTTGGGCTCAAATGTCTTGAGACTTTGTCTGAAAGTGTGTCTATATAACTCAAACAAGTTCAAAATTCATTATGTGGGGTCAAAAACTAAGGTCACAAGGTAAAAGCCTTGTGAGCACTCTCTAGGTAACATCTTCAGCTCAAATGTCTTAATGTTTGGTCAGTATTATAGTCTACATGATATCACAGACCAGTAAAGTGTTGTCATAATGTTATCATTTACTAGTCCACAGGGTCAAATCTAACAAAAAACATAGTTTGCAGTTATCAATGTGACATTTTTTGCTCAAATGTCTTGAATTTTTGTCAGTATTTTCCCTACTTGATATCTCAGACGACTCCTGACTGGATCATAAAGATGCAAAAGCTAATTCACCAGATCAAATATTAGAAAAACCTTGAATGCAATCTAGTAGCCATAATTTTGGCTCAAATGGCTCGATATTTGGTCAGTACATGTATTATTGTCTAAATGATATCAGACCATTAAAATGCTGTCATAATGTTGTCAATTACTAGGTCACTGGGTCAAATCTAATAAAACTTAGCTTGCAGTTATAAATTGTCTACATTTTTCTGGAGCATTCAAAATTGGGTCAAGTGGGATTAAAAAATAGGTCACTAGGTTAACTCATAGAAAAACCTTCTGTGCACTCTAGAGGTCAAACTTTCGGCTAAAATGTCATGGAACTACACCAGAGAGTTTGATACCTGACAAGCCTTATGTGCACTTAAATTTGGTCATGTCGGGCCAAAACTAGGTCACTTGATCAATCCTAGAAAAAACTTATGTGCACTCTAGAGGTCATTTTTTTGCTCAAATAGCTTGATATTTGGTCAGCAAGTTTGTCTTCATGATATCTTTGACAGGTAAAATGTTGTCACATGTGGTCAGTAACTAGGTCACTGGCTATAATCTTACAAAAGCCCTTGTTAACAGTTACAAAGGTGACATTTTTTGGTCAAATGTCTTGAAACTTGGTCAGTATGTTTGCCTATATGATGTCACAGACAATTGATGAATTGGGTCACATAGGGTCAAAAACTAGGTCACAAGATCATATCTGAAAAATTTCATGTGCATGTTAGAGGTTACATTTTTGGCTTAAATGGCTTGAAATATGGTTAGAATGTTTGTCTGCATTATATCAATGACAAATTTGAAATTGGGACACACAGGACCTAAAAATAGGTCACTAAGTCAAATCCTAGAAAACATGGTGTGCATTCTAGAGGTCCAATTTTCTACTCAAATGTTTCAATACTTAATCAAAATAGTTGTCTACATGTCATCTTGGTTGAATTTGAAATAGGTCAGGTGATTTCAAAAAACTAGGTCACAAGGTCAAATCTTAGAGAAAAACCTTATATGCAATCTTTAGGCTCAAATGTGGTCAGAATGTAATCTGTATGGTATCTTAGTTAAGATTGATATTGGGTCTCATGGGGTCAAAAACTAAGGTCATTCAGACAAATCTGAATAAAAACATTATGATTATTGTGTACTTGGTCAGAAATTTTGTCTGCATGATATCTTTAAGTTTAATTCAGGTCTTGTGATGTAAAAAATGAGGACACTGCTTTCTAGAAGTCACACTCATATGTCTTGATATTTGGTCAGAATAGTTGTCTTCACCATATGTTTGATGAATTTTAAATACGTCATGTGATTTCAAAAAGTAGGGCATGAGGCTGAATATTAGACAAAACCTTGTGAGCAAATTAGTTGCCATATATTTTACATAAATGTCTTGATATATGGTGAGACTGTTTACCTCCATGATATCTTAGTTCAGTTTGATATCAGGTCACATGGGGTTAAAAGCCAAGTCATTAAATTGAATCATAGGAAAACATTCTCTGCACTCTAGATCACTCTGATGTCTTGATATTTGGTTATTCTATATGGTATCTTGCAAGAATGTGGTCAAGTTCATAAAAGGTCAAAAACTAGGTTGCATGGTCAAAATTTAAAAACCTAGTGTGCACAATGGAGGCCATTTGTTGGTCAATATGTTTAGATATTTGGTCTGAAGTTTAGTCTGCATGATATCTTCATCAAGTTTCAGGTCTCCATGGGTCATAAAAGAGGTCACTAGCTCTCTAGAGGTCAAAGTTTTGGTTCATTTGTCTTGATATTTTGTGAGAATAGTTGTCTACACAATATCTTGAGTGAATTTGAAAATGGTCATGTGATTTCAAAAACTAGGGCATGAGGTAAAATCTAGAAAAACTAAGTGAGTAATTAACTGGCTAATATTTTACTTAAATGTCTTGTTAAATCGTGTGAATGTTTGTCTACAAAATATTTTATTTAAGTTTGATATCAGGTCACATGAGTCTAAAAGCTATGTCACTAGGTTTAATCCTAGAAAAACATTCAGTGCAATCAAGAAGTCACTCTGGTGTCTTGATATTTTGTCAGAATAGTTGTCTACATCATATTTCACAAGAATTTGTTCAAGTTCATTAAAGTATAAATTGGTGATAAACTATGTTGTTGGGTAAAATTTTAGAATTACCTAGTGTGAATTCTGGAAGCCATTTTTTTGGCTCAAATGTTTGGATATTTGGTCAAAATTTTTGACAATATCACAATATCACCATCAAGTTTGGTTCAGGTCTTCTCGGGTAAAAAATGAGGTCACTAGCTCTCTATAGATCACTGTTTGGGCTCATTTGTCTTGTTATTTGGTCAGAATGGTTGTCTACACTATATCTTTTATGAATTTGAAATTGGTCATGTGATTTCAAAAAATATAGCATTACTTTAAATCTTAGGAAGACCTTGTGAATAAATAAGTGGCTATATATTTGAATTAAATGTCTTGATATATGGCCAGAATGTTTATCTCCATGGTATCTTAGCTAAGTTTGATATCAGGTCACATAGGGTCAAGAGTTATGTCAATAGGTTAAATCCTAGAAAAACATTCTGTGCACTCTAGAAGTCACTTTGGTGTCTTGATAATGGGTAAAATATTAGTCTATAAGATATTTTGCAAGAATTTGGTCAAGTTAGTTGGTCAAAAACTAGGTTACATTGTCAAATGTTAAAAAACCTAGTGAACCACATTTTTGGTTCAAATGTTTTGATGTTTGGTCAGAATTTTTGTCTGCATGATATCTGTGTCAAGTTTGATTCAGGTTTTGCCGGGTCTTTAAAGAGGTTACTAGCACTCTAGAGGTCAAAATTTTGGTTCATTTGTCTTGATATTTGGTCAGAATAGTTTTCTACACAATATCTTGTATGAATTTGAAAATGATCATGTGATTTCAAAAACTAGGGCATGAGGAAAAATCTAGAAAAACTAAGTGAGTAATTAACTGGCTATATATTTTACTTAAATGTCTTGATATATCATGAGAATGTTTGTCTACAAAATATTTTATTTAAGTTTGATATCAGGTCACATGAGGTCAAAAGCTATGTCACTAGGTTTAATCCTAGAAAAACATTCAGTGCAATCAAGAAGTCACTCTGGTGTCTTGATATTTTGTCAGAATAGTCAAATTTTAGAATTACATGGTCACATGGGGACAAGAGCTATGTCACTAGGTTAAATCCTAGAAAAACATGCTGGGCACTCTAGAAGTCACTTTGGAGTCTTGACATTTTGTCAGAATATTAGTCTATATGATATTTGGTCATAATATTAGTGTATAATGATATCTTGCAAGAATTTGTTCAAGTTCATTAAAGGTATAAGTTGGTCAAAAACTAGGTTACTTGGTCAAATTTTAGAGAACCTAGTGAACCATATTTTTGTTTCAAATGTTTTGATGTTTGGTCAGAATTTTTGTCTGCATGATATCTGTGTCAAGTTTGATTCATGTCTTGTGTGGTCAAAAAACAAGGTCAGTAGGTCTCTAGAGGTCATAGTTTTGGCTCATATGTCTTGATATTCAGTCAGAGTATTTGTCTACACAGTATCTTGAATGAATTTGAAATGGGTTATGTAATTTAAAAACAAGGGCATGAGGTCATATCTTAGAAAAACCTTGTGAGCAATCTAGTGGTCACATTCTTGGCTCACATTCTTTATATTTGATGAGAATGTTTGAGAATATAACATTCCAGATGAGTTTGAAATTGGTTCAAGTGGGGTAAAAAACTAGGTCACAAGGTCAAATCTTAGAAATTTTCTTTAACCTCTAGGGGCCATATTTTGGCTCAAATGTCTTGAAATATGGTCAGATTTTTTGTCTGCATGATATCTCTGTCAAGTTTGATATTGAGTCACCTTGGGTCAAAAACTTGGTCACTAGGTCAAATCTTAGGAAAACCTTGGGTGCTCTAGAAGCCAACTTTTTGGCTAAAATACCTTGAAATAAAGTCAGAATATTTGTCTATATGCTATCTCAGTAGAGTTTAATATTAGGCTGCATAAGATCAAAACTAGGTTATGAGGTCAAAACTTAGAATAACATTATTTGTTCTCTAGAGGCCATAGTTTTTGCTCAAATGTCTTGAATTATGGTAAAAATGTCTGCATGATAATTCAGTTAAGTTTGATATCAGGTCATATGGGGTCAAAAACTAGGTCACTAGGTCAAATCTTAGTTAAAACCTTGTGTGCACTCTAGAGGCCTTATTCTTGGCTCTAATGCCTTGCTAATTTGGTCAGAATGTTTGTCTGTATAGACAATAGAGTTGAATATTAATTCTCATGGGACCAAAAACTAGGTCACTAGGTCAAATTTTAGACCCAAAACAAACCCTGTGTGCACTCATTTTTGTATCACAGGTCTTTATTTTGGGTTATATTTGACTTCATGATATTAGGTCACATGGGATAAGAAAGTAGGTCACTAGATCATATGATCTTAAAACCTTCCTTGCTATGTAGACACTACGAATCTGGCATAAATATCTTGAAACATGAAAAGAATGTTTCTGAGCTCAATCTTTATCTTGAACACACAGAATAATTGACTGAATGGATTTTAATACCACTTTTAACAGTATTTCAGTCATGTTGTGGTGGCTGAAGCACCTAATCATAGATTCCTAGTATTTTTCACACGAGTATTACCACAACATCCTTTCTGAGCCTCTAGCTGCCCATCCTACATACGTTTACAAATATCTGCTATCATTTTCTATGGGACTTTTAGCTGTTTTGGAAGAGGACCACCTATGGAATATTTCTGCAAAATTTGGTGGAAATTGGCTCAGTGGTTTAGGAGGGGATGTTCTTTAAAGAAATTGTTGACGGTAGAGGGACACTAGATGGATGCCGGACGAAGGGTGATCACAATAGCTCTCATCAGCACTTTGTGCTCAGATGTGCTAATAATCTTTCAATTAAAATTTCTATTCAAAAAACAATTTCTAAGTCCAAAAAGGCTTAAAATTTCCACTTAAATGAATGTCTTAGTAATAAATCTGTGTCTAGAGGCTGATACTTTTGTCACAAAAATATGTGCAAAGTTTCAAAGCAATAGAATTGGTAGAAAGAGTGTTTTTAAAGATATATGACAGTTGCATGCAAGGTTTAACCAAGAATTTTCTAAGTCCAAAAAGGGTTAGAATTTAATTATAATAAATGAAATAGTAATAAATCTTTGCCAAGAAGATGATATGATGCTTACAAAAGCAGGTGCAAAGTTTCAAAGCAACAGCATTGGTAGAGAGTCATTTAAGATATACAACAGTTGCACGTAAGGTTAAACCAAGAATTTTTAAGTCCTAAAAGAGTTAAAATTCAACTAGAATAAATGTCAGAGTATTGAATCTGTGTCTACAGGCTGATATTATTGCCACAAAAGCATGTGCAAAGTTTAAGGGCAAAAGCATTAGTAGAAACTGAGATATGACACTTGCATGTAAGATTTAACCAAAGCACCATGCCAACATTAACGCCGACGTCTAGGTGGTCAGAATAGCCCACCTCCCCCCTATTCTTCAAATAGTTGAGCTAAAAATCTTGTTTACCTGATGAAATGGTTTTTACACATCTGACAAGCCTTTGACTTAACTTTGCTTAAAATTTGATGCAATTCTATTGTAAATTTCTTCATGAAGTACCGTATATCTTGACAGCTGCCTTGTTGACCCTTGAGAATCTGCAGTTATCATGCATCTTTAAAAATAAGAGTGCCATCTTCACAATACAGTATATGATGCCACATACTTTTTACAAAGCCCATTTTAAATTTTTCTCTAGCCCCCATTTTCTCTGACACAGCCTCAAATGGCAAAACCCCAACATTATGTCCAAGGTTAGGTGACTAGGAACATTATGTGGAGTTTTCATTCAAATTTGTCCATAAATGTGGGAGATGTTTTACAGGGAATTTTGCATTAAGCTCCCTTTTTCTGTGACACATCCAAACATGGCAAAATGCAAATAGATACACAAGGGCAGGTAACTAAGACCACAAAAATTTCATTCAAATGTGTCTATAAATAAAGAAAGAGACAGTTTAACAAGATGTGGATGGATTTATAGAGTGTTAGTGATAGGAAGAGAAAATAATATCAAAATACCACCTGCAGTAGCTTATGAAAAAAAGTGTTTCTATGACAACAATAAACAAGAGCTTCGCAGAGCGGTGCATATACACCCAAAGGGGCTTTTCTGTAACCTTGGCTTGTTGGTAACCTGAGCTAGAATGATAGCTAATGATTTTTGTCAAAAGAAAGATCTTACCACCTGAATTATACTGTTTACACTTGTGAAACAAGACAGCTTTATAATAACTTATTATTCAACATTATGTACAATGGTTACATTCTAAAATTTGAATAGAATTGACATAAAAAAATGACCTTGACCAATGACCTTGAAACAAGTTTCAACAGAAAGCCACAAGCCATAAAAATTTGACCTTGAAAACTGCTCTTGACAAATAAACTATGAAAATCGTTCAGTTTAGGTTTTTCAGAGCTCAAAATGACCTTGACATTTGAATTCAATCAATTCAAGGGCAGATAATTCAGTAAAGACCTGAGCTTTTTGAATTTCTGAAGTCTTATGCACAACTAAATATCAGAGATACATTGTGGCAAATTTCAGTTCAATCCAATAGAATTTGTAGGAGGAGTTGTGCACACACACAAAAAAAATTAAGAGGATCATGATGGTCCTAAATCGCTCACATGAAGCATCTCCAAATTACAGTACTTTTTTGTATAAAAAAGACACAGCTTGAGCAAAATAAACAAATATGAGATTTTGGGTATAGTACAAAACCATTGAGTAAGGCTATTCAATAAATATGAATGCCTTTGGCTTTATAGTTTAATCAATTACCAAACTATCTCACTTTTTGAAGCCCTCAAGGAAAATAGGTTTAAACATACATGTGAGAAAGGGAGAACTTACTAGTTACAAGCAACTTCTCTATTTATCACAATGTTTTCTACCCTAAAAAATCCTGGTATTTAGATTTCAATCAAACTTTAAATACTGTCTGCAGCTTCTTTTAATGTGGACCAGTGTTAAGAGGAGAAGAATTTGATATTGCTCTAATTGAGCATTTTACCTAACTCAAGGCCCATGGGAATGGGCCATTTTGACCCAATGGGTATAATTATAGAGACCATGGTAGAAAACAATCTGGATGTACTATTAACTAAATATGAACGCATTACCACTGAAACTTTGGGAGAGGAAGATATTTGAACATGCTCTTATTGAGTGTTTTTCATAACTTGGGATGCCTTGTGATGGCAAAGGATATAAACATGGTAGATAACAATAAGGCTATGCCATGTTTTTAATATAAATTCTCTAGGCCCTATATATAAGAATTCTTTCAAATTAAGCGATTTACACAATTCGACCCCTGGAGCAGAGACTTTTTTATCCTAAGGGCATTTTCATGTAACATAGTACAGAATTATGTAGTAATGCTACATGCCAAACTTGAATGTCCTTCATCTTATATTTCAGAAGGAGAAGTCTTTTAAGTTGCTCTTATTGGGCGTTTTCCCACATTTTGGACCTCTGAGGCAGGGCCATGTTTTATCCCAGAGCTTTGATTTTAGCCAATGTGGTAGAGAACCATCTGGTTATGCTATATACATAAATGCCTTAGACTTCTTACATTGGAAGGAGAATACTGTTAAACATGGTCTAATTGAGCATTTTAACAAACTCAGGACACCCAGGGAAGAGGTGTTTTTTTATCATACAGGTATAATTTAATAAAAAATGATAGATAGCAGCCAGATTTTTTACATTTCAAATATAAATGCCATTGGCCTTAAGTGAAGATTTTTTTTCCCTAACTTACTTAATTTATGTGTTTTTCCCTAAAATACAAAACTATCTAATTATGCTACATACCAAATAAGAATGTCCTAGACCTTATAGTTTATGAAGAGAAGTCTTATGAACTTTCTCTAAATAGGCATTTTTCAAAAAATTTTGACCTTAGGGGCAGGGCCTTTTTAAATCCCAGGCATTAATTTTTTGAAAACTTGGTATAGAACCATGTGATTAAGCTACACATGAAATATAAATTCTTTTGGCCTTGTAGTTTCTGAAGAAAAAAATTGAAATTGCTAAAATGTTTTTCCTGGAACTAAACTCTTTTAACAGCTTTTGTAGAACTTTATCCAAGGAACATCCCTGCAAAGTGTCAGCTTGATTGGCCTACTGGCTTAGGAGAAGAAGATTTTCAAAGAATTGTTGACAGATGGACCGATCACAATAGCTCACCTTGCACTTTGTGCTCAGGTGAGCTAAAAACTGTAATTCTAAGCTATATTGTTAAGTAAAGGGTAGATAATTCAGGAACAACTATCAAACAAATTTTAGTCCTAAGCACAACTAGACATCATACAGAGCCATTGTGGCAAGTTTCAGTTCATTCACATTCAAAATGTAGGAGAAAGTGAGCTCACAAGAAATAAAGGGGTTTTTCGGTCAATTCAAGAGCAGATAGTTCAAGATAACTCAGCCGCTGCCATTGCGCAGTCGGTAGCAGGCCAGACTCAAAATCTCCAACCATGAGATGTCATGGGTTAGATCCCTGGCGCCGTCACATATTCTTTCCGACATTTGTCTCTCACCAATGGGTTGATAATCTCAAACCTAAGTGGGATAGCAGCTGGAGGCTAGGAAAGGATGTAGTGGTAGTACTGGTGTGAGAAATACCAGGGATGCGGAATCCATTGTTAGGTGCTCCAGCCAGTGCAATATGACTGAAATACTGTTTAAAGCAGCATTAAACCCCATTCAATCAATCAATCAAGATAACTTAAGGATGACTAGAGCAATTTGAATTGCAAAGGTCTTATGCAAAACTAGACATCATAGGGAGTAAATGTGCCAAGTTTCAGCTCATTCCCATTGATAGTTTAGGAGGAGTTGTGCATAAAATAAACAGTGATTTTCTTTTAATTCAAGGGCAGATAATTCAAGATAACTCAAGAATGACTGGAGTGATTTGAATTGCAAAGGTCATAAGCATAACTAGACACCAAGAGTAATTGTACCAAGTTTCAGCTCATTCCCATTGATAGTTTAGGAGGACAGATAATATGACCCTTTGGGCTTATAAAAAGCAAAATAATACTTTCAAATTTTTGAAATTGATCTATCCTGGAAACAGTTTATTGCAAGAATAGGTCTTATGTTAAGTCCAGCTTTGGGTTAATCAAACTTAAGTTAAAGCTTTAGCATGTCCTGAAAATTGCTGTTTAATTATCTACCTTGACTAAACTAGGGAGTTCCTGTTTATATTTGCTACAAATAATATACTTATGTTCTGAGCAGAATCAGATATTATATATACAGAAAACATTGATTGTTCTTGTAATACCTTACTTGGTTCTCTTAGAATGCTAAATGTGGAGTTTATTTTGACAATTTGTATTTACATTGATGCATTTTAATCACCTGCCTTCTGAGGAAAAACAGTTTTATTCTTTGCAACTCCTTCCGATTTTGACCAGTCTTAAAGTTTGTCATGAGGTAATGGGTTAAAATATGTTGCTGATTAGATCCGATAAGAAAGCTCTTAGAAAAATGCTTTTGTTTCTCGAAATTCAACTCAAACCCTGCATTATGATTTTCCATAAAATAAACTATTTTCCATCTCACGTATATCTATTCTTATTATGGAAATAAAACCAATTCAAAGATAAGTATTTGAATCAAAAGTTGACCACTATGGCATCTTTTTTTAAGTGAAAGAAACAATTTAGCATAGTTGCCATTTGGTTTTGCAGACGCTTTTTTATAGGGTTTAACACGTTTTGGTCAAGGAAAATCAAATAAAAAATAAAGTGCTCTAAATGACTGATAAACTAGATGGTTGTCCCAGGACAACTGCTGTCAAGCCTGCGAAATTTTGTAGGAATCATGCTCCAGATAAGAACTTGAAGCTATCCAAAAAATTTCTTTCAAATGGCACATCTACTCATGATGGAAAATAATTGTACCAAGTTATTTTGAAATCCATCCGTAATTGTAGGAGAAATGCTCCAGACAAGCAAAATTTTAGTGTATGACCTTGAGCTGTGACCTTGAACTTGAAGCTATCCAAAAAGCTCTTTCAAATGGCACATCTACTCATGATGGAGAATAATTGTGCCAAGTTATTTTGAAGTCCATCCATAAAAGTAGGATAAAGTGTCCAGACAAATTCAGACGGACGTACAGACGGACTAACTTATGCACTAATGCACATACACCGACTTGTCAAAGTGACAACTATGTCTAGCTCACTGCAAGCAGGCTCGACAAAATTCTTTTCTTTGAAATAGTACTTAACAAATTTAGGGGAAAGACTTATGATTAGATTTATAAGCCCAACTTGCGATTGGAACAAAATGGATTATTTGACCCTTTACCAGATGGCAAAATTTTAGACTGGTCCAAATTCAAAGGAGTTGCAGACGACAATTCAAAATTAATTAAACTTTAGATTTTTTTTAACATTCTGAGCAGAAAATATTGTGAAAAAATGAAGAAATCGCTTGGTTCTTCATTTTACATAATGTCTTTGCAATTGCTTTTCTTGAGGGGCATCAAAAAAGCATTATTATGTGGGAATGGGTTAATTCTGCATGTATGGGTTTTGTTTGGGTACCAATTTGGTTTATTAGCCAAAAAAGCTGTATGTGCTTTCTGCTAATTCTGTGTGATTCACCTAAATTTCTACGTGATCAGACACCCCGATCCTGTATTCTCCTGTATTGAGGACTGTAAAAATTCTGATTAACACCCATGTCTAATTAAACGCCCACTCCTGACTTAAGACATCAAAATTGACCATTTTTGTTTGATTTTTTATAATCTTGAAACCTCTAATAAATGCCAGTCACCAAGTGTACTGAAGTTCACAGACATGTTTATGAAGAATAGAATGTGAGTTGATCCGGAAAAAACAATATTCTTTTTGAGCCCAAATATTTATAAGAATATTCGTCTACTGCCTTAAAAAATTGAATAATTATCAGGGCCAATGTTCCTACCATTTTAACTAATGTTCCAGTCAAGAAGTCTAGTAGCTACCAAATTGACGTCATTTAACCTTTAACCTCTTCTAAACTAAAATTTGATTCAGAGATTTGATCGAGGGGATTGAATTGAATCTAATATAGAAGGAATGTTGGTACCAGCTGAAAAAGGCCATTTGTTTATAATGCAAGTGCCTTGAAAATGAAAGTGATTCAACTAATTTCATGGAAGATTTCACCAAGAAAAAAATACTATTTATGAAAAAAATTAACAAGAATTAACATTTTTGGTGGAATGGCATCTAAACAGTCCAGTCTCTCTCCTAACCAGTCATGGGATGCAAAATTTTGCCCTACCCTTACCGAGGTCAGTAATACATTGACAAAATCTGCCTAATACCCCTCCTTTAGCAAAGGAAAAACACCGTCAGTCAAAACAGTAAGGAAGTGGTAGAGACATATTAATCTAATCACTAGCAAAATAAAGACTAACATTTTCTTTGTATTCAAATTAAAAGAAAGTTCAGATATATAACAAATTAAAAATAACCCAGTTTTGTGTACTATAAACTGATCATAGAGATCAAGTATTCCATAATTGAGCACCATTGCAATATGCATCCAAGAATCAATATTGCATATTTCACATTTTGTGAAACTGACTTTTAAACATATATTGAGTGATTTCCCATCCACCTACCCAAATTTCAAATAGCATTAATATGACAACAGATTTAGTAAAAAAAAGACAACATAAAACCTTAGGTATTTGGAAGGGAGGACAAGAAAAAGTATTTGATCTGGATGACATAATATCTAAAGGGATATTTCCTCTTTCTTTGGCATATATGATTGACAACTTTTTTGCTATTGACACATTGCACATTGTTTTAATGGAGGCTGTATTATGCTCTATTCAATAGATGTTTGACACAATGTTCTTCATAGATACAAACAGCATTGAAAAGATCAAGGGAAACAACTCGTTTTTCATAACTTACGTGCAAAGAAGAGGTCTAATAGACTTACATGTTCTTATCATGTCATGGATTTAAGATATGTGACTATTCATCTCAATATGAATTATGTTAACTTTAATTAATAATCGGTACGTGGAGATAGAAAACTGACCAGATGATTTTGGTCTGTCTCTTCTAGAAGCTTTAGTATTCAGTTTTGTGCTCATCTCGTTTGTCTCCTTTCCTTCAGTCAAAGTGCTACAAACAACAGGTAGATTTTCTTATTTGATAATTTAACGGTGGACTTCTCTCAAGTTCACACACTGTTTTTCTGCTTTTAGGAAATGTTCACCATGTTTCTTGGCAACAAATGACGCCTTTTTCTTCAGTTGAAAATGTGGATGAAAGTAAAAGATAACCGAATTCACAAACGGTGTTATAGTAAATTTTGACCTGACAAATATACCAGAAATACATGTTCTCTACATCAATTTTAAGAACCTTCAACTAGTCAATAGCTGTTGAAAACTTTTTAATATCTTTCCAGTTTAATATTTATGTTATTCAAGATACCGCTTAATAATTTGATCAAAATTTGGTTGGCATCTTTAAATGTCTAATCAAGTGCGACCTTGTCACATTACCTGTCACGTGATGAAAACAAAAACTACAGAACTCGTGACTTCAAAGGAATTGAACCACTACAGATACAGTTTTGTATGTTTACGATTTATATATTTTATGTCATTGTCATCCGAATATTCCAGCTTTAAATCAGATCAGAATTAATCAATTAGTCAACTCGTTTACTGATGAAAATTAAAGCACTGTAAGCTAGTTCTGTGAATTCCAACACCATGGGGCAAAGAATATGTAGAATTCGAATAATCATAATGATTATCATGCATATTGATGTGCATGTAATGATAATAAAACATTATAAGGCAGTTGCATCAGCAAACCATTTTGCTAAGATTTCAGAATTGGCTGATCGTTGACCACGCCTTCTCACCTCCGATAGGAAATTCAACTCCGATATCAAATTGCATTTTTGTGCAAAATTTATGGCAAGTAATATGTATCATAAAGTACAATTGTTGTTTGATGACCTTACCATAGGCATTCTAACTACACATTGAATAATCTGAAGTTACTATGTTTAAGTCACCTAACCAACAAAAAAAATTTCTCCTGTTCTAAAACGTTTGCTTTAACCAATTGCCACACACCAAGTTTTTAGACCTTTCTTAATTCAAAGATGTTGTAGAGGACAATTTCAAATTTATGGAATTTTAAAAATAATATAGACTATTTGGGTAGAACACATTTCGGATAAAGAAGAAATTACTTGACACAAACTATTTCTTTATTTTTTAAAATGTTTTCAAAGCTTTTTCAAGAGGGGTGTAAAAAATTTGGATTGTGTAGGAATGGGCTAATCAGTTTATTAGAATTTTAAAGCTCTGAGTTTGCCTAGTGTTTATATATATCACTATAGCTAATGTTTTTGATACCTCTGCAAAACTGCCTTGTCTGAGGTCAGTGTTCATGGTTAGCGGTGCATCTATTCTGAAAACATGCTGAAAATAGAAGTTATTGATAAGATTGCACACAGAGGATTTTTTTTTTAGAAGAAATAGATTTTACTCGCTATTTGCCACTTACTTTTCAATTTATTGCAAAATAAATTCTGTTTGCAACATTCTGAAATTTTGTCATCTGGCAATATAAGATGATTATATTTTCACTGTCAAGCTATCTCTTTGACTTACAATGTTTTAAAGACCATTTCTTTTTTTTTTATTTTTAATTTTGTGGCATTTGAATTTTTTATTTTGAATGAAACAGGTAACTGCAAGTTAAAAATATCAACAGATTTAAAGATTTTTCATTTCAAGCTTACTAGATAGCTCCAATGTGTGAATGACAGAAAGTTTTTGTCAAGGGGGAGTGTCTCTCATGCATCCGTGTGTGTCTTTGTGTGTGTGCATTCTGCAAACTTGTTCTTTAAAGATTTTCTCCTAATTGAGTACAGGACAGAATTCAACCGTTTTGTGATTGACAGCCATCATCAGTCAATTTAACCTACAAAAATAAGATAATACCATTTTAAACTTTAACATGTTCTTGTTAAAACAGGGTCTAAATGACAATTTCTTTATGGAGACTATGGCTTAATCTTCTTGAAAAATGCATAGGAAAAGTTTGTCAGCAAGGTATGATGAAGAACTCAATTGAAAATCCTCTAATTTGAAATATGAGCATTGAATTCGAAAGCATGCATATTTGGATCTGAATGACAATATGGAAGTTGGTGTTAAGGTCTATGCTGCTTGAAAGCATGATGAGCTTTTACCCATTACCACAAGACACAATGGGCCCTTACTGATATATGGAGTTACTCGGCTTGACCAGTTACCTTCCCTTGAACTCTGGTTAGTTCTGGTCTGTATTTGTACACTATGTTTGCATAGAAATGCAAAAGAATACCTCTTAAAAACAATGCTTATCATCTTATGAATATAATTTGAACCTTTTCACTTAATTCTTTAGTTTGTTAAGTTCCATAGTCAATATATTTGTTATCTAAAGTACTTTACATGACAAGATTATCATAAATCAATCCTATTAATAGGTGTGACAGGCTACTGTTACCTTGTTAATGAAATAAGCGTACCTCTTACTTTAGCTGTGATTGCCATTGATATGGAAGTGATAAGGACATGTGGATCTATTCTGAATCTTAATAAAGTCTTTAAAATGTATTTTCCTTACCTTTTGAGCTGGTAATCCCTTTTAATATGTTCAAATTAAAATTCTTTTATTTCTTAGAACTATATGAGATTAATTTTGTAAAAACGTTGTTAAAAGGGAATATCTGGGTAGTAGGGTGAAAATCAGAGTAAACAGCCAATCATTATGAGATATATCTGCTGTATATCCAAAATACCACCAGTAGGCTATTGCACAATGAAAGATACAGATTAGAAGTGTGCAAGTTACATATATTAGAACAGGAGTTTGCTTTTAAAATTGACTTACCATTTAAATCTTTACAGGAAAAAATCTCAGAAAGAAAGAGGATACAAAAGAAATTTGAATAGCAATGTATATCTAAATAATGGATCTACGTAATTTGGAAAAATCAGTGTAAAAAACACTCTTTTTATCGCAATATTTTTGTTCTCTGTCGTGTTGTTTGCTTGTTTTAATAAGTCTTTTCAAGCCAAGAAACTTAAAACACTTATTCAGTACAAAGGATGCCTTTGCTAATTTTGTTTCAAAAATGGGAAGTAAATTATGAAAACTGCACGAGAATGAAATTGGTTTACTAGGAAAGAAACACGCTTAAAATGTGTCAACGCAATATTAACCACCATAAGAATTTCATATTCTAAGATTATTATAAGAGTTTTCAACATTTCTCTGTATGAATTCTTGAAAAAATATCTAATTCTGCGCAAAACTGGAGCATTTAGTCCAAGCCCTTATATACTCTATGTAGCAAATTTAAACCAAAACTACCCAGTTTAGTCAAGGGAGATAATTAGAGGGCATTTTTCAGGACAACTCACTATATTGGTAGGGGCCCATTCAGGACTGGTCCTAATTCAAAAAAGTTGAGACAACAAATAGAAGTTGATGAAATCTTTAAAATCTTAGCCTTCTGAGGTAGAAAACATCGATGATAATGAAGAAATTGTTTGTAACAAGCAATTTCCTCATTTTCCACATTGTTTTCAAAATCTTTCATATTGAGGGGCATTAAAAATCGTCATTGTGTGAGAATGGGTAAATACACGACAGTGAGTGATTTAGGGCTACCATTGTCCTCTTGTAGTTGTGTCGAGCTAGCTTTGCAATAGGTTTTAACCAATAACCAGAAAATTTAGATTATAGACTCAAAGAATCAAGGCAAAATGATCAAAGAAATCAGAGATTATTTGAATTTAAAAATATTAAGTACATTTTTATATAGAAAACACCTTAAGAAAAAGAGGATTTGCTAATAATGAATTCTTCAGCTACGTTTCTTCCGGGCATCAAAATGTGGGATTAATTGAGTAATGGGTTAAACAAATTTAAATGAATAATTTTAAGTATAAATTTAAATTTCTTTAAGTATTTTGTATAACAAAAAAAGGCAAAGGCAGCAGATGTAGGTAATGCATTTATAGGTTAAGAATTGGAACTGAGTAGTGAGTGAAATAAACATGTCTTTGAAACTTAGCTACCTATTATTGAAATAGGACATTACTCATATCTTACTTTCAAGGGAGATTTATATGTAATAGCATGAATGGGTTGGAGGACTTTAACCCCTTTCGTTAACGGAAGTCTTAGGGAAAATATTTTTTACCCTTGCACTTGTAAAGTATTTTGCCACACAAACTGTGCCTGTTAATAGATTGTTAACAAGTAACAAATAAAAGCAATTTCTCTTTTTCCTACGATATTTTCTACCACATAGGAATCAGCTGGATTGTTTCATTTCAAATTGAATTAAACTTTCAGTGTCATCTGCAACCTCTTTCAATTTGGACCACTCTAAAATTTAAAAAAACCTGGAAAGGGTTAAGCTTTTTTCTTTCTTTCCAATTGTGTGAAAAATCCAAGATTGTGTGATAATGGATTATTCCCTCTATCACTTGGCTAATTTATGACCATAAAGAAAAAAATTTTGGAAAACATTGTGAAAAATACAAAAATGCTTCATTTCTATCTAAAAAGACAAAGAATTTTCAAAATTTCATCATTTGAATATTTTTGACTTGTCGGCAGTATTTTTGATTTTTGAACTGTCTAAGATTTTGTTGTTTGATAATGGTTTAAGAATTTTTCCTTTCAATTTTTGGTTTTTACGTTCCTGTGATTTTAAAGTAGGAAAGGGTTAATGTTAACCCTTGTCATGCTGAATAAAATCCTTCCAGAATCGCATTAAAAACCAAAGGGTTGAAAGTATCAGATGTGAGTCAAATTTCTTTTGAAAATTTTGCGGTAATTTCATAAATAAACTCTGGCTTGAAAAGAACCAACAGGCTTTGAAGGTGTAGATCAGCCTGATCTTTGCATATACCTCCAGTCAAAACAGGAATATTGCAAGTTCAGCATGACAAGGGTTAACAAGCATCTTTACCCATTCCCACACAATCCCATAGAAAAAAGAGTTTAGGGAAATAATGTGGAACACCACACATACACACAAACACACACCTGTAATTATGGTAAGGCTAATCCATTACCCGAGATGACAAAAATCTACTCTGGTCCACATTGATAGAGTTTGAAGGCACCAATTTCAGGTTACTGAAATGCAGAAATCTTTCCCTTTTATGTTAGAAAACGTTATTGACAATGAAGAAATTACTAATTAAGAAGCATTTTCTTATTTATTAAATTTTTTTTCCCCAACCTTTTTCCTGAAAGGCATAAAAATCCCGGATTGTCTGGGAACTGGTTAAGCTATTCCCACACAATGAAGCTTTTTGATGCACCTCAAGAAAAACAAATGGGAAAACATAGTGTAAAAGGAAGAAATTGCTTTCTTCATTTTCCACATTGTTTTCTACCCAGAAATCTAAAATTTCACAAACTTTTAATTGTTGTCTGCAAGTCCTTCAATTTGGACCAGTCTAAAAGTTTCCCATCTGGTAATGAGTTAAAAGATGTTCATATAAATATTAATGTGTGTACCTTTTATCTTTCACAGATAACAAAACTGTATGACGCTGAAGATACTCCTCAAACAGACATGATAATGTGACTTCAAGGATATGAAGGGATGAATCATTTATTCCAAATGGTGGATTAATTTCCTTGTATCTGACAGCGTCTGTTTTTGTGTGCGCACATCTATGGTCTATGGTCATGACGGAAGTACTGTTTAAAGTTCTGATAATTGGAGATCCTACGGTTGGAAAAACATCGTTTGTACAGCGATATGTGAACAATTTATTCCGTAGGGATTATAAAATGACTATTGGAGGTAAATGTGTAGAGTTTTATCAAGCTATTAAAGCCACGGTCATGAAACAAGCTCTTATCAGCTGTTTTGCTCAAAACCAATCATCAGATGATGGTCAAAATTGAAAGAAGATGCAGAGTGCATTTCAAATTGCGATAAAATTGGAAAATAAGTGAAAATAGGGAAGAAAACACAGTGAGAAAAGGAGATTTTCCCCCTTTCCCACAAAGTTATCTATGATTAATATCCTCAGGGCATCAGGAGGCGTCATTCTGTGTTAATGTATTTACAAAGTTGCAGAAAACAATTTCAAGCTGATGAAATTTTAAATTTCATATCATTCTAGGAAAAAATACTGAGGAAAATGAAGAAATTAATGTTCTTTTACAAGCAATTTCTGCCATGATATTCCCAATTACTAGATGAAAAACTTTCAACTGGTGCAAATTTAACCTATTACAAAAAAACAAAAATTTTGACTTGATCAATTCGAAAAGAGTTGTAGATGACTTTCAAATTGTGCTATAATTGGAAAATAACTGCAAAATAGGGAGAAAACATTTTGAGAAAAGGAAAGATTTAAAAAGTTTTTCATGATTGTATTTCTTCAGGGCATCAGAAAGTGTCATTCTGGAATAATTGGTCAATGAAGTTGCAAAAAACAACTTCAAATTGATGAAATTTCAATTTCTAACGTCTTTCTGGGGAAAAAATACTTTAGAAATTGAAAAAATAATTAATGTTTTACAAGTAATTTTTTCCATTTCCACATTGGTTTCAAAAACTCTTTTCTTTGGGATCTTAATCCATTACCTTTTTTAACCCTTTCCCATTTTTGGAAATTTAAGACTAGACCAAATTGAAAGAGGTTGCAGACGACAAAGACAACTGGTTGCTATTTGAAATGAACCCATCCTATGTGGTAGAAAATATTGTGGAAAAAGAAGAAATTGCGTCCTTGTGGGCCAGAAAAGGAGGATTGAGTGGGAAGGGAGATAACTGAATGATTATCCCCATAGAGTCAGTATTTATCATGAAGTGGTCTGGTCAAAAAAGTCAATTTATTATCAATGATTGCAGTACTTTCCTCTTGGGAAGGGAGATAACTGGAAGTTTATCCCCATAGAGTCAGTAACTAGTACTTATCATGAAGTGGTCTGGTCAAAAAAGTCAATTTATTATCTCTGATTACAGTATTTCCCTCTTGATAACATATCATATCATATGACAGATTAGATTACTTGTTCTGCTGTTCTCAGAATATTCCTGCACTGGTAAAGCTAACCTGGTTGCAAAATTAAGTATAGTCAGTTCATAGGTCTGTGTTTTAAAATTTTAACACAGCAGAATTTTTAGAGACACTTGTTGTTTCTAGCATAACTAGTTTGTTTGTTATATTTGAATGGGGTTTAACGTCCCCTTTATCAATTTTCAGTCATATCTCAGCAGCTGGAACACCTATGAATGGATTCCTGGTATATCTTACTCCAGCACTACCATTACATCCTTTCCTAGCCTCCAGTTGCTATCCCACTTAGGTTTAAGATTAGCCACCCATTGGTAAGAGATTAATGTTGGAAAGGATGTGTGCCGTTGTGGGGGACCAAACCTATGAAACCCCACGATTAAAGATTGGGAGTCTGATGCGCTACCAATTGCTCTAGCATAATTAGAAATGAGCTGGTAAGATATCCAGCTTCCCGATGTATAGGTGCTTTACACTTGGAACATCAAATAACCAATGAGGTCTCTGTATAGAAGAGCTAGAGTCTCCTGAGGTGCCATTTGTTTCATCAATATTCTTAAGACTCTTATCTAAAATTTTAGCTTTGACATGCTGAATAAAATCCTTTTTCAAGTACAGCATGAAAATCAAAGGGTCAAAAGCACTGAAAGCACTAGCTGTAGGTTTATATTTATTTTGAAAATCAAATTTCATAAATAACCCCTACATAAAAGGGACAAGCAGGTGGCAAAGACATTTGATTGATTGAATGTGGTTTAACACCACTTTTAACAGTATTTAAGTCATATCGCAGCAGTTTGAGCAGCTTACAATGGATTCCTGGTATTTCTCACACCAGTTCTATTGCTATATCCTTTCTTAGCCTCCAGCTGCTATCCCATTTAGGTTTACGATTATCCACCCATTGTTGAGAGACAAATGTCGTAAAGGATACGTACCTGCCGCAGGGGGATCGAACCAATGACATCCCATGATTGAAAATTTAGAGTCTTAAAGCTCAGACTACACTTATTTGCATCCTGATCTTTGGTTTTACTTACTTCAAAAAATAGGGGTATTCCGGGACAAGGGTAAAGATGAGGCATTCTTTAGATCAAGATTTTCAAGATGCTAAATTATAATCTCAAGAATTCTTTCTCTAGAATTTAAACTTTCTCTGCATTGACTTAACCCATTCCAACACAACCATGAATTACCAATTTTGATGCCTCCAAGAAAAAAAACACTTTGGAAACATTTTGCAAAATGAAGGGATTGTTTGTTACAAGCAATTTCTTCATTATCCACAATGTTTTCTACCCAAAAAGATAGAGATTTTTAAAATTTCATCACAAAAAACTTCTTTTAACTTCGACCGATCTTAAATTGTGTCGTCTGTTATTTTGTTAAATGAGCTACCTTGATGAAGCTGAATGTATTCATTCAAACTATACAAAAAATTGCTCTTTCAGACACCACAAAATTGTTCGAAAGAACCACTGGTATCAACTTCTATCCCTCAATACCACATAAAATTATGCCTAAAGACCAGGCAGTTTTTACACAAAAAGTAAAAACACACAAAAATTTCTTTATTACAGAAACACAGATCAGCAAATCATGCAGTCAGATCTTTGCTTCTTGATGTCTGCAGAGCTGCAGATAGAGAGATAGATTCTGATTTTGAAATGTAAAATCTTTATTTGTCCATCAAGAACTATGTTGTGGGTGCTTATAGGAATTGCCTCATCAAGATGAGTCCAGTGAGTACCTAGAACATAGGGGTTTGGAAGAGAATGCGTGTAATTTAGTTTCTAATCAGTCCATGTTATCTGTAACTCTCTTTGCCTGCTTTTACACTGTCAGCACCAGGACAAGGTTTAAATAGGTTTACTAGAATGCCTCAACCCATTACCACACATGTTAATTTTAGACTTTTCCAAATTGAAAGAAGTTGCAGACAACAATTTAAAGTTTATGAAATTTTAGATATTTTCAACTTTATGGATAGAAAACATGGTGGAAATTGAAGAAATTGCTTGTTCCAAGCAATTTCTTCATTTTACACCATGTTTTCCAAATTGTTTTTCTCCAGGGGTGTCCAAATGTGTCATTGTGTGGGAATGGGTTAACCTATTGCTACACAATAGCTCCTTTTAATGCCCCAAGAAGAAAATCTTTGAAAAACAATGTGGACAATGAACAAAATGCTTTTTACAAACAATTTCTTCATTATCCACAATATCCTCAACCTCAAAGGACAAAAAAAAGTACATCAACTTCAAATTATTGTCTGTAACTCCTTTCAATTTTGACCAGTCTAAAATTTTGTCATGTGGTAATGAGTTAATTTGAAAAAAAAGTACTAACATTGCTCTCTGGAAAATACTAGTTTACCGACTGGCCAGATTGGTTTCTATATATCGTTAATTTGATGGTGAATAAAAAGTTTTATCTATCCTATAACTCTATGTAAAACATTTGTAATAATTATAAATTCAGAGATCACACATTGATAAAAGGTCATCATGGCAAATTAAGGAATGCTCAACATAATGTATGACTAGAAATAAACAAAAAACTTTCTGATCGACAACAGCCTCCTCATTATAGAATGGAAGTGAAGACAAGACTTGATTGTCCTATATAATTCTGTTGTTTCAGTGGACTTTGCCCTGAAGGTCATCAAATGGTCAGACACACAAAACATTAAGTTACAGCTCTGGGATATAGCAGGTAAGATAACCCCAATACCAGACAACAAAATTGTAGACTGGTCCAAATTCAAAAGAGTTGCAATTAGGCCAATTACAATTTAATAGTTATGAAAATCTATTTTTTTTTTTCAACTCTCTGGGTAGAAACATTAATTGTGTAAAATGAAAAAATTGCTTTTTTCAAGCAATTTTCTCATTTTACACAATGTTTTTCCAAGAGTTTTTCTTAAGATGAGTCATAAAGCGTCATTTTGTGGGAATAGGTTAATTGATTATAAGGGTGTTTCATTATTACAAAACAATATTATTGCCATATAACCAATTCCCACACATTCCTGCTTATTTATGCCCCTAAAGAAAAAAGGTAGTGCAAACAGATTGTGGAAGATGAAAAAGTTACTAGTTACAAAGCACTTTATACATTATCCTCAGCAATTTCTATCCCAATAGACAAAGAATTTTGAAAAAAAATCATAAACTTTAAATTGTTGTCAACTTCTTTGAGTATGGACCAGTCTAAAATTCTGTTGTGTGGTAAAGGGTTAATGGTGCCTCATGCCAGATTTTCATAAAACAGATATTACAAAGTGATATTTCAGCTTTTCACCCATTCCATCACAGTGACTCTTTTTGACGCCCCTCAAGAAAAACAATTCGGTAAACAAAGTGTAAAATGAAGAAATTGCTTGTAACAAGTAATTTCTTCATTTTACACTATGTTTTCTAGCCTGAAAGTTGGAATATATCTAAAATTTCATAACCTTTATATTTTTGTCTGCAACCCCTTTCAATTTGGACCAGTCTAAAATTCTGTCATCTGTTAATGGGTTAAGTACTGAGTGTTCACCCTTTCTCTAGAAAAATGTTCATTTTTTGTTGGATGAACTGAACAGGTCAAGGCCATGATTTTGTTGACTTGTAAAGCAGGGTTTTTACCTTCAAAAATCTTAACCTTTGTTATGCTGAACCTGGAGTATTTCGGTTTTTGCTGGAGATGTAGACTAAGATCAGCCTGCACATAAGTGCAGTCTGATCTTGGTCTACACCCCCTGCTTGTACTCTTCCTGCCAGAGTTGTTTATGAAATTGATTTCTAAAAGAAATATTGATTTTTGAACAACAAGTTCTTTCAGCCCTTTCATTTTATAGCAATTCAATAAGGTAATTTATACAGCATGACAAGGGTTAAAATAAAATTATTCTGTTTTATTTCTTAAAAATTTCTCTCATCAGGGGTCATCATATCAATAAAAAGCTTGATTTCAAATTTAGATAATTGGAAAATTCTATGACCAAGATTTCAAGTATTTCAAGTGCCAGTTTACTTAATAGGTACCACTTAGCTGATGAATGATTCTCCTTCATGGCTGTAAAAGTGGCTTTTGAAAGATTTCCACTAAAAAGTCAAAGGTCAATATCACTTTAGTAAGTCTTCATACACAGAGCTTGTCAACCCTAAAACTTGCATATTTATTGATTCATGAACACAGTTAATATAATATAGCATTAAACTTGACATAGTTGGTGTTGTTTTGGCTCACCTGAATATGGAGATAGAAAGATGAGCTATTGTGATGGCCCATTGTCTTCTGTGTGTATTGCTCTAAAAATCATCCCCTAAATCATAAAACAAACATCTACAAAAATCGAAGGCTCATCACCGTATGACAAAATTTGGGCTTATCCAAATTGAAAGAAGTTGCAGATAGCTGTATTAATGCGTCAACCCATTCCAACACAAGAAAATTTTAGACTAGTCTAAATGGAAAGAATTTGCAGACAACATTTCAAATTGCACTGCAATTTGAAAGTAAGTGCCAAATAATGTAGAAAACATTGAGAGAAAATGAAAAATTGCCTGTTACAAGCATTGTCTCCTTTCCGACAAAGTTTTCAAAGATCACATTTCTCCGGGTGTCAAAAAGTAATTTTTTCTAGTAATGGATTTAAGATAAATTATAAAATGCCTTGAAAGGTAGAAAACATTGTAAGAAAAGGAGATTCTTTTTTATCCCACATTGTTTTCCCTATTATACATGTACTTGTTTAGGGTGTAAAATTGAAGAATTGGTAATTGCTTGAATAATTATTATCCACAATTTTACCATGGTTGCAATAGCAACAAAAACGATGAAACTGTTTAAATCATAAAAAAATCTGCCAAATGAGAGATTTGATACTTGACCTCTACTAAATTTAATCATATGATGTTCCTGATAATACCTGAGATTCCCTCAGGCAATCTTTATTTTACATAGAAATTCAATAGAAAGAAATCTTCAGAAATATTTGCTTGGAAACCAGAAGTATAGAGAATGGATATTTCTTATGTAAGATTACATACTGAACATCAACAGAAAAAGTTTTTGTGATGTCCCGGGATCTATTGTGATCATTTCATAACCCATTACCAGAAGACAAATTTTAGACTGAAAGTTGCAGACGACTTATTTCAGTAGATTAAATTTTTATTTGTATTTTGAGGTAGAAACAATGTGGATAATGAAGAAATTACTTGTTATAAGAAATGTCTTCATTAAGAATAATATTTTCCAAAGCTTTTTGGGGGAGAGTTTTCAGAAAGCTTGTTTGTATGGGAATGGGTTATCTCAGATGATATCACACAGAGTGGAGAGGGGCAAGAATATTTAGTGCATAAATCTAGATAGAGCAGGGACAAGTACTCTAGTACTTGAATATCGGATAGAGTAACTCCGGTATGCGGTATAAAATCACTTGTCACCCTATAATTATGCAATAACTTAAGAAGATTATTAATTAGAACTCACTTTGATAAAGTTTCAGTTTTGTTTATTTTTTATCTTACTAGAAAACATACATCTATATTGGAACAAGAAGCAAACTCTGAAATAGTTTGAAATAATTATTCCTGTCCAATTTGAACTACATGTATTTAAGAAGAAAAATTGAGAAGAAAAAAAAAGGGGGGATGGATTTTAGAAATGAATAGTTTCTCAATGACCTTAGGATTTTTGCCAGGGTGCATAAAAGATACATAACTATTGGTGATTTATCAGGAATTTTATAATATCGGATACTTAAGTACATGCAGCTAATACGTCCACAGGTACCCAGTTATAAAATTTCTTCCCATCCCAGCTCTAGATCTAGGGTAATCTGCAATAAGATAAGATGTTTTGCATTACCCTAGATTTGAACTACTGGTACCCAATTCTACAGCTGGGTTGATAGGGGCTGTTCCAGGGAAAACCTGTCTTGCCGGTAGGAGATACAACCTGCCAGCAGCTGAAATGCAGGGCCAAAATTATCCTCAATCACAATTTGAGCACACAACCTAATAAGCCAGACATTATAATCATACAAATACGTTAAGGTTAGACTCAACCTTGAATATAAATCCATTCCAACACAATGATACTTTTTACGGCCCTCAAGAAAAAAGAAATTGTTTTAAGCAATTTTTTCATTATTATCAATATTGACATGATTTTTTAAAGTTACATCAATTAAAAATTGTTGTCTGTAACATCTTTGAATTTGGACCAGTCTAAAATTTTGTTGTCTGTTAGTTGGTTTAAAGACAAAATTTCCCATATATAACACGAGGGAATGACAATTCAAGGCAAAAGAAAATGTTTCATTGTTTGAATAATAATATCTCTTCAAAATTTCAGGTCAAGAAAGATTCACATCAATGACCCGTGTATACTACAAAGACGCTCATGCATGTATAGTAATGTTTGATCTTACTCAACGACTCACATTTCAAAATGCCGTCAAATGGAAGAAAGATTTAGATGCCAAATGTACATTACAAGACGGAAGTCCTGTACCTTGTCTGCTGCTAGCTAATAAAGTAAGTAAGACTTGGCCTTTTTTTTTCAACACCAATTATGAATTAACCTATTCACACAATGCAATTTTTCACGCCAATCAAGAAAAGAACTTCGGAAAACATTGTGGAAAATGAAGACATTGCTTGTTACAAGCAATTTCTTCATTTTTTACAATGTTTTCAACCTCAAAAGACATATGTTTTTGTCTGCCATTACCAGTAGACAAAATTTTCGACTGATCCAAATTCAAAGAAGTTCCCAGCCAAAAATTCGAAGAGAGGTTTAAATATTTCTTTCTTTTTTTTGAAGAAAACAGTGTTAAAAACGAAGAAATGTCTTCCAACAAGCATTTTCTTCATATTAGAACCTCTTTTTTTGAGGGTTGTAAGTAAGAGGGATTATGTGAGGATATGTCAAGTATGTAGTCTATGAAATAACAGATTTTACCATAGGGTCGTTGACACTTTATTTTTGACTTACTTATGATAATCAAATGCGATGACATGGTAAATAATTATACTAATTTATTGTATGAATTAATTCAAATAACAATTTAGCCAAATTCCAGTGTTGTTTAAGTGGGAGGGTTTATGCTAATTGGAGCTTGTGCTAGGATTTGAAATTGAGGGGGTCATTGACTCCTTCTCAAACCTCAAGATCACATGTTTGAGCTGACCATATCAACTAACAAACTAATTGTCTTCCGGATTAGACGTTAAACCGAGGCCCTATGTGACGGTGCTATCCACAGAGCATGTTAAAGAACAGAGCTCTCAGCAACTTCGTCCTGTAGCCTTGCACTATCCCCCGTAACAACTAACTGCCTTCTGGGGGCGTCGCTCATATGGGCATGTGCTACAGTAGCGACGATAAAGAAACAGAAATACACAAACATTGACTCCTTGACCATGAAATTTTAGTATGATTTTGAAATTAATTTTGAAGGGGTAAAAGAGAAACAACAAAAAGAGTATAATAGCAATTTATTTTGTACAATTTCCTATTCTACCAAAGATACAACTTTGAAAAAATGAGGGATAAAACCCTATTTTGTCTCTTAGAATTACTCCCAAGGGAGATCATGTTGAACCATTTGGGAGAAATTTCTAAGGGTCAAAATAAGACATTTATAGAGTTTTGAGGGTCAAAACCCTGGTGTATGATTCAAACACAAGCCCTGGTATTTCTTTGCATCAAATTCTTTAATTTTTGTAAATGTTCATTTACACTTCTATTAACCCATTACCAGCTGACAAAATTTTAGACTGGCCTAAATTCAAAAAAGTTGTAGACAAACTTTCAAATTGATGAAATTTTAAATCCTTTGTGTACATGCAATTCTATCATTTTTCTTAATGTTTTCTGTTGTTCCTTTCTTGAGGGGAATCAAAAAGCGTTTTTGTAAGGAAATGGGTTTAGTGCTTCATGTCTTAATATAAACTATTCCGCTCAAATCAGTAGAAGATTATTAAAAACTTTCAAATCAATATGTGACCTGTCGGACAAATAGGGGCCTCCTGGCTACTCCGAAAAACAAATACTTTAACCCATTCCCAAACAATCCTGCATCTTTACACCTCTAAAGATAGAGGCTTTGGAAAACATTGTGAAAAAGGAAATCCCCTCAGTAGTTCTTGAGAAGAAGATGAAAATGTTTAAAAGTTACTTTCCTAGTTGTCATGCACACAGAATATTTAAGCTGTGGCATTAACGGTTTATTAGAAGAAGATTTTTAAAGAAGTACCAAAAATTACCCCTTTTTGCCCCCTGTTTGGGCCCCTATGACCCCCAGAACCCCTATTTTCACAAACTTGAATTGGCATCCCCCAATGATGCTTTCTACCAAGTTTGGTTGAAATCCGCCCAGTAGTTCTTGAGAAGAAGATGAAATATTCAAAAGTTACCAAAAATTACCCCCTTTTGGGCCCCAATTTAGGCACCCCTGACCCCCCAGCCTTTTTATTTTCACAAATCTGAATAACCATTACCAAATGATGCTTTTCACCAAGTTTGTTTGAAATTGGCTTTGTACTTCATCAGAAGAAGATGAAAATGTGAATTTTTTAACATGATGAACTTTGACCTCTGGGTGTGGCCCCATACATGACGTAATTGCTTGTCATTCTTCATTATCCACAATGTTTACTACCCCTGAAAGCAAAAGATACTAAGAATCGATCAACTTGGATTTCTTGTTTGTAACTTCTTTCACTTTTGACCAGTCTAAATTTCGTGGTGTGGAAATGAGTTAACCCTTTCCTGTTTTTAGCTCCCCTGAGCACAAAGTGCTCTGGGGGAGCTATTGTGATCGGTCATCGTCCGCCGTCCGTCCGTCCGTTCACAATTACAAAAAAATCTTCTCCTCCTAATCTAACCATGGAATTTCAACAAAACTTCACAAAAATGATCCTTAGGTCATGCTCTTTCAAAATACTTCAAAGAATTGAAATCCATGAAGAACTCTGGTTGCCATGGCAACTGAGTGAAAAAACTTAAAAAATCTTCTCCTCCCAAACCGTAAGGCCTAGAGCTAAGATATTTGGTATATATCATCATCTATTGACCCTCTACCAAAAATACTTCAAAGAAATACCATATTCTGAAAATTAGCCCTTTTCTGGGCGATTCCTGATTTTACATAGAAATAAAGAAGGAAATCTTTAAAAATCTTCTTCTCCCAAACCATATGGCCTAGAGCTTTGATATTTGGTATATATCATCATCTATTGACCCTCTTCCAAAATACTTCAATGAATTACCATTTTCTGAAAATTAGCCCTCTTCTGAGCAATCCCGGATTTTATAGAGAAATAAAGAAGGAAATCTTTAAAAATCTTCTTCTCCCAAACCATATGGCCTAGAGCTTTGATATTTGGTACAAATCATCATCTATTGACCCTCTTCCAAAATACTTCAAAGAAATACCATATTCTGAAAATTAGCCCTCTTCTGAGCAATCCCGGATTTTATAGAGAAATAAGGAAGGAAATCTTTTAAAATCTTCTTTCCCAAACCATAAGGCGAAGAGCTTTGATATTTGGTATATATCATCATCTATTGACCCTCTTCCAAAATACTTCAATGAATTACCATTTTCTGAAAATTAGCCCTTTTCTTTGTGATCCCTTATTTTACATAGAAATAGAGAAGAAAATCTTTTAAAATCTATTTCTCCCAAACCATAAGGCCTAGAGCTTTGATATGTAGTACAAATCATCATCTATTGACCCTCTACCAAAATACTTAAAAGAATCACTGTACTTTGAGAATTAGCCCTTTTCTTAATGATCCCTGATTTTTCATAGAAATAGAGGAGGAAATCTTTAAAAATCTTCTTCTCCCCAACCATAAGGCCTAGAGCTTTGATATTTGGTACATATCATCATATATTGACCATCTACCAAAATACTTCAAAGAATTATCATACTCTAAAAATTAGCCCTTTTCTTTGTGATCCCTGATTTTACATAGAAATAAAGAAGGAAATCTTTGAAAATCTTCTTCTCCCAAACCATAAAGCCTAAAGCTTTGATATTTGGTACATATCATCAGCCATTGACCCTCTACCAAATTATTTAAAAAAAAAAATAGCCCTTTTCTGTGCAATCCCTAATTTTAGTTAGGAATAAATAATGATATCTTTGAAAACCTTCTTCTCATAAACCATTAGGCCTAGAGCTTTTATACTTAGTATGTATTGATGTCTATACTTCAAAGCATTACCATATTCAGGAAATTAGTACTATATGGTGGGATCATCAATATACCTAGGATTAAAAGAGAAATCTGTAAACATCTTCTCCAAAATAATTAGACAGTGGGCTTTGCTATTTTGTTTATATCATAAAGCCATGAACCATCATACTCAGGGGAGCAATGTAGGACCATCATGGTCCTCTTGTTTGAAATTTTAGACTGGACCAAATTCAAAGGTTTTGCAGACGACAATTCAAAGTTGGATTTATTATATGAATAATCATACAGTAGGGTAGAAAATATTGTGGAAAAAGAAGAAATTGCTTGTTACAAGCAATTTCTTCTTTTTCCACAATGTTTTCCCAAGTATAAAAACACAGAGACGTAAAATCCAGTGATTAAACGGGAAAGGGTTAAAAAGATATTGGATCTAGCAGGGGTCTAGCAGATGTTGTTTTTGTTGAATAAACATAGTAAGTTAGAAACACCATCACAGATTCAGGAGACAAGTTTAAAATTCACACCCTGGTCAGTCTCTGCAGTTCATGCAGTCTGACCAGAGTTTATACGTTTTGCAATTGTCAGATGGTCCCTTTTTGCTTAATGGATCACAAATTGATGGGTCAGTGTGAAACAGTTGTAACTGCCTATATGTTGTAACTGCCTATATGTTTATAGACAGTAACAACTGTTTCATGCAGACCCATCAAAATATAAATACAAATATGTTAATCCTGAGATTTTATATTTCAGAATGACACAATCATTGCAATTTTCATGTGAATGCTTTTTATGGTTCTGAACCAAAAATGGGAGCATATTGTTTTACAGCTGTACATCTGTCTATCTCTCCATCTGTTTGCCAAAAGCTTATCAAAAAACTTAACATTTCCTCTCAATTTCAATATCACTTGAGTGAAGATGTATGTTGTGCATTTAGTAAGGGATATACATGTAAGGTCAAGCTCATATTTCAACCCTATCCTTGTGACTTTTTCTCAAACTTAACCAGTAAAAGCACATGTTTCTTTGTTACATTAATACTGTATGAGTGGTGTGTTGGTGTTGCATTTAACCATCCCCAAACAACAAAATTTTAGACTAGTCCAAATTCAAACAAGTTGCAGAGGACGATATATCATTAATGGAATTGAAAAACTGGTTTTCTTTTTAGGAAGAAAACATTGTGGATAATAAAGAAATTGCTTGTAACAAGCAATTTCTTCATTTTCAACAATGTTTTCAAAAGCTTTTTTCTTGAGGGGCATCAGAAAGCGTCATTGTGTAGGAATAGGTTAATCAGGGCAAAATCTTCAAAGTAAAGGTCATATTTTAATCTTTATTCTAATGACTTTCTCTCAATACTTAATCTAAAAACTTAACTTTACTCTGCCATTTAAAGAATTTTTAAAAGATGGTGTTTATATCTGATACAATAGAAGCTTTCAGAAAGACCAACTTAATGAGAGACATATGTTCAAGGTTAAGGTCATATGTTAACCTTTATCTCAGCCTTTCTCAAATGTAAACAATTGCTTGTTTCATCATAATTATTTCAGCTGTAATGTTTATATGGCAATGAAAGTATCTATTAGCAATGCACATTAGAAATTATCTGTCTTAGGTCAAGGTCACATTTTAACAGTTATTTGGAACATTTGACAAAACTTTTGCAAGTAACTTTAGAAGCATTTGAGTTCCATGTCCATTTTGGGTATAAGGATTCTTGTCTTAGACACAAGTGCACGGTAATCTGACAAAGTCAAAGTCAAATATCAAGAGCATACTCCTGAAAATTTGCTTTTATAAGGGTATTAGTTTTTTCGGAGAAAACCCAAGGTATTCCTATAGCCTTGGTGTCGTTGTCGTTGGTGTCGTTGTTGTTGTTGTCATCAGGCAAAAATTTTGACATTTTGTGATATCTCTGGTTCTACAAAAGGCATTCACTCGAAACTTTGCACACTTGTTCACTACCAAAAGAGCAACCTATAATATCAAGGGGGATAACTATAGATGCATTTTGTCCACTATCCAGAACCCAACAGCCGAGCGTAGGCAACCATAGGTGGTACTCTTGTTCTGTCTCTCTTTCTTTTTTAAAAGTTAATCCCAAATGTATGTGATCTTGCTTTTATTATCTTAAATAGTGTCTTTTTAACATATTTCCCACACAAACATTTCGATGTCCCTCAAGAAAAAAAGAAAAACAAATAAGGAAACATTGTTAACAAGCAACAAGCAATTACTTCATTTTTCACAATGTTTTTTACCCAGAAAGTAGAAAAATCTAAAATTTTATAATCTTTGAATTGTCTTCTGCAACTCCTTTCAATTTAGACCAGTCTTGAATTTTGCGGTCTAGCAATGGGTTAATTAATTCAGAACTGTTTATTTCCGAAAAATGTGTGAAATAACACCGCTTAAAATCAAAGCAGGACTTCCTATCAGAGTAAGTGGGCGGAGGTCAAAGTAGTGAGTGGGCGGCGCCAGCAATTGATCAATAACCCACAAGATGTTCAAGTGAATATAATTATATAAATTGAATATTTGATAATATCACTAGGTAGATATTTTGTAGATATGATGATATAAATTGAGTATTTGATGAAATTATTAGGTAGATATTGTGTTGAAAAGAAAAGGCAAAAATAAACAGTTTATTACATCGGTATGTACAGAATTGCTTAAGGTTACTTTTCCCTGGAATCTTAATTTGTGCCCCTGCATTTTAAGGATCAGGGTAACATCCTGTATATTGTTTTAAAGTTGTCTGTCTCTCAGTCTGTTCAAAACTGAGTAAAAGAGGAATTCTTTCTTACTTCCAACCTATCAACCATCGGAATATTTCTGTTTTGGCAGGTTGTCATGGGTTTGATCCCTGGCAGCACAAATCCTTTCCGACATTTGTCTCTTACCAATAGGTGTTTAATTGTAAACCTAAGTGGGATAGCAGCTGGAGGCTAGAAAAGGCTTTAATGGTGGTACTGGTGCGAGATATACAAGGATTTCATTGTTAGTTGCTCCAGCCGCTGCAATATGACTGAAAATTGTTCAAATCGGCATTAAACACAATGGAAACAAACAAATCAGAATGGTCCAGGTTCAAAGAAGCCATTGAAGACAATTTTCAACTGATGAAATTTTGATAAGTTTTCTCTTTTTTTTTCTTGGAAATATCATGGATAATGAAGAAATAGCTTGTATCAAGAAATTTCTTCATTATATAAAGCTTATTTCTTAAGAGGTTTACAAAAGAGGGATTTTGTTGGAATGTTTTAATGAAATTCTTATTTCCTTTGCTTAATTTTGGTTAAATAAACTATTATTGTTACTGTTAATTCCTCCAACCACCTGCCTTCTGTCATATGCATGTCATTATTTGGCAGCTGTTAGTACTACATATAATATTCAGGGAAAGGTAGCACTTTCAAAGGGATTTTTAGAGTTAACATGTTTTCTCGTGTTGAAGTGGTACCTGATCTCAACATATTCCTGTTAATCCTTGTCATGCTGAACCCGGAATGTTCCGGTTTTGTCAGGAGATGTAGACCAAGATCAGCCTGCACATAAGTGCAGTCTGATCTTGGTCTACATCTCCTGTTTGCACTTTGCCTGCCAGAGTTGTTTATGAAATTATTTTCTTAAAGAAATGTTGATTTTTGAACAATTCTTTAAGGTAATTTATACATCATGACAAGGGTTGATATTGGTGATGTACCACAATAAGTCTGCCACAGCCATGTGATAAATGTACATAAATTCAATTCCATCCGATTTACAGAAAAAATACTTTTAAAAGCATCTCAGCAGAGTGGATAAAACTGATACAGTGTTTATTAAATGTGGGAGATTTCAGCGCAAAATCTACACAGTTGAGAAATGTTTGGTATTTCATGTTCTTTGTCTATATAAAAAAATCCCCCACTAGGTAGAAAAATGTAGTTAAATGTCATTCCACGCAGACTAAATCAGATATGTCAGAAAAAAATTGTATCTGATAGTATCAAATGCGGTTCCATATAAGATAACGTCATTTTTAGCGGTTTTGTAGGACAAAACCGGTATTTCACATCAATCAACCGGAAACAAGTTTTCGCGAATTTTCTACTCATTTCAACGCATGCTCATAAACTTGAAGTGAATATCTATGTGATCGCCTCCATTTTATTTCATCGCTGCAAAATAAAATAACTTACTTGCTGAATGACAACAGCCTCCTTTTAGTTATGAATATCAAGGAAAGTGGTTTAAAATTTCGACTTAATATATCCATAGTAAATTGTCCAATGAACTGTCTAAATGAGAGAAATAATCTCCTCGCATTTCAAGATAGAATCTAGGTCAGTGGTTAGTGGAGTAAACAAACTCCTAACCCTGTCTGTTAGTTTTGACCTGGCAGGACTGGGCAATTTTACACCCCGTGTACGCAATATATGCTACAAGTTACAACCCTGTTATAGTCGCGATTCAAGCGCATATTTAACCTCACCGAATAAAACACCCTTTTACCTCTCGAATTCGACTATATCTTTGAAACGAACATGTAGTACGTAATTATAATATGTCCGAAGCAAAGAGAATTGAATGTTAGCTTTGATTGCTTTACCTTTTATCATTTAACCTTTTATCACACAACCACAAATTTTCACGCACTGATGAAATAATATTAAAGAAAACGTTGTGATTAAATCAAAATAGCGATTTCGGTAAACAGTAAAAGGGTAATGATTAATTTAATGGGGTTGTAACGCTACTTTTGATAGTATTTCAGTTATATCGGGGCTACTGGAGCTCCTAACCATGGATTCCTGGTAGTTCTCACACCAGTATTACCACTTCATCCTTATCGAGCATCCAGCTGCTCATCCCTCTTAGGTGTACGATTTATATTTACTTATCTTGATGATACATGTTGGCATTATTGAGCGCGGTTACTGATAAGCCATCCAAGCCGCTCTCAGGACTTTCAGTCCTTTGATTGATTCTGTAGATGACATTATAATGTGAATTATATGAAGCATGAAGATGGTCTCTTGAAATATCAATTTTATCCTCGGTATCTCAAAACAAATACAAGATGATGTATTGGTATTCTCTGTAAATACAACAGTTTGGCTGCCGACTCTCGCTTTGTCAATGTCTGATTGAAAGATACCAATGACAGTACCCTAAAACACTTAGATGTTTGGACATAAATAAATAACTTGTATAAAAAAAGGTCTCCAAATATTGTTTCATTTTAGTGGCAAATCTCTTTTAGTTTTAAATTGAATTTTGTCAGCTTATTTAATAAAGAGTTCAGCCTAATCCCTGAATGTTGAATTTAGATACAGATCACATAATTTTTATGCTTAACCCTTTCCTGTTTTGCAAAGTTTTAGACCTGTCCAAATTCAAAGGTTTTGCAGACGACAATTTAAAGTCTATTTTATTTAAGAAATAACCAATCAGTAGGGTAGAAAATATTGTGGTAAAAGAAGAAATTGCTTGTGACAAGCAATTTCTTCTTTTTCCACAATGTTTTCTAAAGTATAAAAACACAGGGACGTAAAAACAAGTGATTGTACGGGAAAGGGTTAATCCATGTAATGTGTGTGTTAATATCTTGTCCAGAGCATTATTATCTTCTAGATTAATTGATGGATTTCAAAATAACAGATACCCTTAATGAGTACTTAACTGTCATGCATAAAGCTCTTTTGGATACTTCTAAGTTCAAGGTCACAGCTGAAGGTTATGTGACAAGCACGTAAGTGGGGGTGCCCCCTGACTGTGACACATTTCTAGTTTTACATGATTTTTGATTGGTAAAATCACTCTTTGATAAATTTGATTAATGTAGTCAGCTAGACAATAGAAATTTGTGGTTGTTTAGAACCTGGTATCTTCCAAATTATTCTGTTCGAGATAGAGTGTTACTGCTTCTTTGAATTAAGATATCACTGAAAAACCCTTTGAAAGGTAAAGATATGCTTTATTTGATAGAGACCAATGTTATATTTATAATATCTTATACAATAATAAATGTATAGAACATACAAGCTCATATATTTGCAGTGTTTGTTTAAGTTGTTTGCCATTTTGTATAAATGTTTTCCTGTTTTATGCAGCTTTGTTATTCATTTTTAAGATAAAAATTTCCCACCTTTATTGAAAAATGAATCTATAATTTTTCATTAACCCAGAAGACAAAATTTTAGACTGGTCCAATTAAATCCATGACAACTTTTATTTGATAAAATTTTAGAAATATTTGACTTTTGGGATAGAAAACATTGTGGATAATGAAGTAATTGCTTTTGACAGGTAATTTCTTCATCATCCACAATTTTTTCCAAAGCTTTTTGTCTTAGGGGCGTCAAAAATTGTAATTGAATGGGAAAATTTGTGAAAGAATTTCAGTTAAAGAAATTTGATTCTCAAGATTCTGAGTTCCCACACAACGGAAATTTAGACTGGGCCAACTTCAAAGATGTTGCAGACGATAACTTAAAGAAATTTCTGATTTTTTCATCATTCTGGTAAGAAAACATTGTGGATAATGAAGAAATTTCTTGATACAAGCAATTTTCTTCATTATCCACATTTGGTTTCTAAAGCTTTCATATTGAGGGGCCCTTAAATGCGTCACTGTGTGGGAATGGGTTAAAGGACTATCATGGTCCTCTTGCTGTGGAAGTGTAAAAGTGTAATTTAAATATTTGAATATGGTCAAAGTCAAATTGTAAGCAGCTGATGGGATGAAATTGACCTTAATAGCATCAGTCTTTACATTTATAAATCATTTAGCACACATACATTCTCCATGGTTACATTTAAGTAGTAAACATGCAATCATACAAAAAAGTTAGTGAATACCCAAGGTCAGTTGAAGGTCTAATTACAAAGTTACCTTGTTTTGAGAACAAGAATTGATACAAATTAACTTGGCAAATGTTTTTCTCTATAGCAGAAATATTGTCATGCACAATTTTTCCAGGTCACCCAAATTCGAAATGACGCATAAAATTTGCATGAGAGTAAGACCAATTAATTGTCTTTAGCCGTCTCGAATAGTGGCTTGTCTCATGGACTTATGAAACACACAACTGAAGTGTAGATATACATGTTGAATTTCACAAACAATCTTTCAATCAGGACCAGTCTAAAATTTTGTTGTCTGGTAATTGCCATATCCAATATACTTTGCTGATATTTTGCCACATAGCATGGGGTACTTTTGATCATTCTCAATATTTGTAAGGGCCTTTTGTGTCTACAACCCTCTTTAACGAGCAATTTCTTCATTTTCCACAATATTTTCCCAAACTATTTTCTTGAAGGGTATAAAAAGGCGTCATTGTATGGGAATGGGTTTATACAATGCATTTTGCAAAGCCTTACCTGAAAAATAATCTTTTGACAGTGCAATGCTATTATTACCCATTACCAATGGACAAAATTTTAGACTAGTCAAAAGTATAAAAACTTGCAGAGGGCAATTTCAAGTTCATGAAATTCATGAATTGCCTTTAAAGGAAGAAAACAAGGAATTTCTTCATTTTCCAAAACATCCTAAGCTTATTATTTCAGGGTTGTAAAAGAGCAGGATAGTTTGGGAGTGGTTTAAATACATGTCTCATTGTACAATATAGAGTGTACTTATTATAAAGTCATTCTTTACAGGAAATTTGCAGACTTCATGCCTATATTACAGATATAAATCTGGTGACTTGTTTCTCTTGTTTGATTTGAAGCAATTTTTCCTTCTTATTTAACCCATTTCCACACAATGACAATTTTTGATGCCACTAAGAAAAAAAATCTTTGGAAAACATTGTGGACAATGAAGAAATTCTCTGTTACAAGCAATTTCTTCATTATCCAAAATGTTTTCTATCCTTAACCCATTCCAATACAACGAGGCTTTAAAACGCTGTTCAGTATGAAAGCTTTGGATAACATTGTGGAAAAAGAAGAATTTGCTTCTTGTTTTCTAACTCAAAAGACAAAGATTTTAAAGATTTCATCAATTTAAAATTGTAGTCTGCAACTTCTTTGAATTTGGACTGATCTAAAATTTTATTGCGTGGGAATGGGTTGAAATGAATTAATACAAAAATTCTTCAACCTAAGAATTTTGTTGTCTGCAACATCTTTGAATATGGACCAGTCTAGACTTTTGTTGTCTGGTAATGGGTTCAACATTACAAAGCTTTGTACATAATCAGAAATGAAACAGAAATGATGTTACTATTGCACTAAAGAAAGAGCATGGTGCTCCACCTCTTGCTTCCGTTCTTTCTATTCCGGACATACCAACATCTGTTTTTACAAGGATAAGGCTTGCAGTACCCAAATTTATTCTCAATATAGGGGTAGTAAAAGCTTTTTATATATGATTTGTATTTATATCCCATATCTGTCTTATAGACTGCCCTGGATATTTAAGCTTCTTGCTGTTTATAGCTCCCACTTTTGCTTCTCACCATGTAAGCTTTTGAACAGCAGTTTAAAAATCTATAAATCAAATGACTTGTCCATACTTATCAAACGATCTATATTGGAAATTAAATTCTTAGAGATTTTTTTCTTTTCTTTTATATTCATGAAATATGTATTTAAAGGCTTTACTATTTCAAGTTGTGTATACTTTTGTTGTACTCTGTTTGTATCAAAAACCATTTGTCATAATGTTATTTCTTATGTGTCCTGTTTGGGGTTTATTTGTTTTTTGTTTCAGATGAATCAAAGCCCAAAATTAAGGTGTTAAACCTCATTCAATCAATCAATTAATCAACCAAAATTAGGCTTGATTAATTGACCAATCATGGCTGTCAATCAAAGATTCAATTGGCCAATCAAATCATTCATTTAGATCCAAGTAAACTTGGAAGTGAACTTTAGTAATGATGTTTTTGTCGCCAACCGACAATTTTACTTTTTGTAACATGTTAATTGCCATAAATTGTGCAAAATAATGCTGTTAATATCAAAGAGGAACTCCCTGCCATAGCTTGTGGGTACGGCCAGCGGAGTTAGTTGATGGTGTCAGATTAACCCATTCTCACACAACAAAAATTAAGACTGGTCCAAATAGAAAGATCTTGAAAACAACATTTTAAAGTATACGGAAATTTAGATTCTTTCATCTTTTTGGTTAGAAAACATTGGATAATGAAGAAATTGCTTATAACAAGCAATTTCTTCATTTTCCACTATGTTTTCCCAATTATTTTTCTAGAGGGGTGTTTAAAAGCGTTGTTGTGTGGGAATGGGTTTAAAAAATAATTTCCATTCTAGTAAACTAGGTAACTTATAAACTGATAGGGTTTTTTTCTGTACAGAGTGAAAGCTCATTTATGATCTTTAACTACTATAACACAGTAGATTTTGATGCACATAAAAAATTGTATTCTACATCTCCAATGAGGGACATTCATTGGGTTATCTCTCTTGAATACTCTCCAGAAATATCCTAGGTTTCTTTGCACTGTCTGGTTTTAAGATCAGCTGTTTAATGCAATCTTTAGAGCTGGAAAATTCGTTTCATCTTGAAAATACATTTCTATGTTATTTCTGATCATTAAACTAACACTATCGAGAGATTTGTATTTAAAAGGCAAATAAAAAATCGCAACTTCCTCATACTGAACAAGGATAAAAACAAACAAGAGGCCCAGTGGGCCTTAACGGTCACCTGAGTAAAAGAGCATCAAGACAAGTGATTTAGGGTTTATTAGAAAAAGATTTTTTAAGAAGTACAAAAATTTACCCCTTTCTGCCCCCAACTGGGGCCCCTTTTACCCCAAGCCCCCCAACCTCTTTTCACAAACTGGAATTGGCATCCCCCAATGATGCTTCCGACCAAGTTTTGTTGAAATCCCCTCAGTAGTTCTTCAGAAGAAGATGGAAATGTTTAAAAGTTACCAAAAATGACCCCCTTTTGGTCCCCATTTTAGGCCTCCCTGACCTCCAGCCTTTTAATTTTCAGACCGCTGTCATAGCGCAGTTGGTAGCGCGTCGGACTCTCAATCTAAAGGTCCCAGGTTCGATCCCCGACGGCGGCACTCATCCTTTCCGACTATTCGTCTCTCACCAATGCGTCGAGAATCGTAGACCTATGTGAGATAGCAGCTGGAGGCTAGGAAGGGATGTTATGGTAGTACTGGTGTGAGAAATACCAGGATTCCATTGTTAGGTGCTCCAGCCGCCGCGATATGACTGAAATACTGTTAAAAGCGGCGTTAAACCCCATTCAATCAATCAATCAATTTTAATTTTCACAAATCTGTATAAACAGTACCCAATGATGCTTTTCACCAAGTTAGTTTGAAATTGGCTTTGTACTTCATCAGAAGAAGATGAAAATGTGATTTTTTTAACATGATGAACTTTGACCTCTGGGTGTGGCCCCATACATGACCCCAGGGACATGAATTTCACAATTTATAATATACCTGTCCTAGTTGTCATGCACACAGAATATTTAAGCTCTGGCATTAACGGTTTATAAGAAGAAGATTTTTAAAGAAGTACCAAAAATTACCCCTTTTTGCCCCCTATTTGGGCCCCTTTGACCCCAAGAACTGCAATTTTCACAAACTTGAATTGGCATCCCCCAATGATGCTTTCTACCAAGTTTGGTTGAAATCCGCCCAGTAGTTCTTGAGAAGAAGATGAAATATTTAAATGTTACGAAAAATTACCCCCTTTTGGTCCCCATTTTAGGGCCCCCTGACCCCCCAGCCTTTTAATTTTCACAAATCCGAATAACCATTACCAAATGATGCTTTTCACCAAGTTTGTTTGAAATTGGCTTTGTACTTCATCAGAAGAAGATGAAAATGTGAATTTTTTAACATGATGAACTTTGACCTCATGGTGTGGCCCCATACATGACCCCAGGGGCATGAATTTCACAATTTATAATATACCTGTCCTAGTTGTCATGCACACAAAATATTTAAGCTCTGGCATTAACGGTTTATTAGAAGAAGATTTTTAAAGAAGTACCAAAAATTACCCCTTTTTGCCCCCGATTGGGGCCCCTATGACCCCCAGAACCCCTATTTTCACAAACTTGAATTGGCATCCCCCAATGATGCTTTCTACCAAGTTTGGTTGAAATCCGCCCAGTAGTTCTTGAGATGAAGATGAAAATGTTTAAAAGTTAACGGACGACGAACGACGCACGACGACGGACAAACGATGATTGCATTAGGTCACCATGACCATTCGGTCAAGTGACCTAAAAATGAATTGAAAGGACCAACGTACAATTTGGCACATCTCAGATTTAATGGTCACAGGACAAAGGGAAGATAACACAGGAATGTCCCTCATTTCAAGTGATACATTGTATTTGTGGTTGCATGGTACAGATGTAATTTTCTTCATCACTTTGATTTGCATGTGCAGTAATATTTTCAAACTGCTTCATAGTTGAGTACTTTTGGGGGGGGGCAGTTTTCTGTCACTCTATGATTTAACCCATTCCTGTTTTATGAAATTTTAGACTGGTCCAATTTGGAAGAGGTTGCAGACGACAATGAAAAATGCATGCAATTTGAAATCTGACCATCCTATGTGGTAGAAAATATTGTGGGAAAAGGAGAAATTGCTTGTTACAAGCAATTTCTCCTTTTCCCACAATGTTTTCTCAAGTATAAAATCAGATTGACGTAAAATCCTGGTTTTGTCCAGGAAAGGGTTAACCCATTCCAACACAATGACGCTTTTAATGTGAAATATGAAAGCTTTGGAAAACATTGTTGAAAATGAAGAAATTGCTTGTTACAAGCAATTTCTTCATTATCTACAATGTTTTCTACCCCAAAAGATAAAGGATTTTAGAATTTCATCAAATAATATACATATTCATCATACAAGCCAAAGTTTTAAATTCACATTAAAAGTCTCTTATTCTTTCAGTGTGATCTAAACCACAGAGAAGTTGAACAAGCTGAAATAGAAGATATTTGTAAAGAACATGACTTTGTGGGGTGGACAGAAATATCAGTGAAAGAGGGGTTAATGATTGAAGAATCTATGAGGTAAATAAACATGAAAATTATATTGGGCTGAAATGTTCAAATACTGAAACTCATTATCAGTATGACATTAACTCAATATATACTTAGTTCCAAAAGAAATTGTGCATTCTATATTCATGGATTTTTTCAAAAAATATCTATAACATACAAATAAACAATTACGTAGGAAATTGGTTTCATACTTCATATAAGATAGTGTAGAGTCTTGACATTGTATCTCATTTTTAGAAGGTTTTGAATGCAAACAATTAGCTGAATCACAGATTATCAAAAATTATCAACAATGTCCCTTTTGGAGTGTATTTTTTTATGCTTTTGACCAGTCTTAGACATCTAAATATCAAAAGTGCATGCTTTCTTTTAGAATTGAGTATAGTTAACTCCACTTAAAGTGATATCAACTAATAACATAGATCACTTGAGCTTAGATAAAACCTATGGTCATTTTAATTCATTCCCACTCAAGAAAAATTCAGACTGGTCCAAATTGATGGAAGTTGCAGATGACATTTTAAAGTTTATGAAATTTAAGATTATTTCAACTTTCTGGGTAGAAAACATTGTGTAAAATGAAGAAATTGCTTGTGACAAGCAATTTCTTTATTTTACACAATGTTTTCCCAATTGTTTTTCTTGAGGGGGTGTCCAAAAGCGTCATCGTGTGGGAATGGGTTAAGGGGTCTTTTTATAGGAATTTGAATCAGTCACAATAATGTTTGGATACTGATATGGATATGGATATGTTTTCTTTGGTCCCCTTATTGTAATGACCATCACTGTGTGTGTAATTGCCCCTTTCTTGTTCCGTCCCTGGTTTTTATGTCCCTGTCATATTTAATTGAGTAAATATTGTAGAAAAAGAAGAAATTACAAACTCTGGTTGCCATGGCAATTAAAGTGAAATTTGAAAAAAAACTTCGAAAGTCTTCTTCTCCTGACCCAGAAGGCATAGAGCTTTGATATTTTGCGTAAAAAATAAGTGTATTGACCTCTTTCAAAATAGCTAAAATCATTATCCTTTGGTCGCTTGGGGCCGGGGGAAGGGGTCTACATATAAAAAATGAAAGATTATTAAACAATATCTCCTTCCAAACCATCAAGCCAATTTCAACCAAATTTGGCAGAAAGTTATAAGGTAGCACCCTTCAAAAATAGCTTAAACAATTGTAATCTGAAGATAGCTCTGGTATCATAATCCTAGCCTTAACATTAAATTTTAATATTGAAAGAAAAGAGAATTTATCTGGGGTGAGCGTGACCAAGGCCAATGGCCCTCTTGTTACATTTTTGTTCATCTTTGGTCTGCATTATTCATCAAAATTAACATGTCATTAAATAACTGCAGGAAGAAGAAACTTGAAATTGACATTCATAGACTCTCATTTTAACCCTCAGTTTTACATCACTGTGATTTTATACTGTTTTACCACAATATTTTCTACCACATAGGATGGTTTCATTTCAAATTGCATCCTATTTTTATTATCATCTGCAGCCTTATTCAATTCAGACCAGTCTAAAATTTAAAAAAAAAAGGAGGGGGGGGGGGGTCTTGACATTTTCTTGTCATAACACTTGTATGCATCATTTTCTAAAACAAATCATAAACTTATTCTAACAGAATCCCCCTTTTTGACTATTGAGAAAATAGTTTAAAAACTCAATTTCTTGATTCACCACAGTGTTTTCTTCACAGAAAGACAGAGCTCTTTAGAATTCTGTAACTACTCTGAATTTGGACCAGTCTATTCTTTTGTCTTGAAATGGGTTAACATATTACCATATCAAACCCTTATTTTTATTTCCTATTATATTCATAGATTGTTCTGGAAAAGAAGACATTGCTACTAAACCAAGCATTGTGGCAAAATAGGGTTTATATTTTTTTTATTTACCTTCATTTACAAATAAATTTACAACTTTTTAGCTCACCTGAGCACGTAGTGCTCAAGTGAGCTATTGTGATCCCCTTTTGTCCGCCGTCCGTCCGTCGTGCGTCGTCCGTCAACAATTTCTTTAAACAACATCTCCTCCCAAACCACTGGGCCAATTTGAACCAAATTTGGCAGAAATGTTCCTAAGATGGTCCCCTTCAAAAATAGCTAAAAGAATTGAAATCCGTTAAAAACTCTGGTTGCCATGGCAACAAAAGTGAAATTTAAAAAAATCTTTAAAAATTTTCCTCCTGACCCAGAAGTCATAGAGCCTTGATATTTTGCATGAAGCATCAGTATAATGACCTTTTTCAAAATAGTTAAAATCATGATCCTTTGATCCCCAGGGGCGGATCCCCAGGGGGGTGGGGTTTATATAGAAATAAATAACAATTTTTTAAATGACATCTCCTCCCAAACCACTGGGCCAATTTGAACCAAATTTGGCAGAAATGTTCCTTAGGTGGTCCCCTTCAAAAATAGCTAAAAGAATTGAAATCCGTTAAAAACTCTGGTTGCCATGGCAACAAAAACGAAATTTTAAAAAAATCTTTAAAAATCTTCTCCTCCTGACCCAGAAGGCGTAGAGCCTTGATATTTTGCATGAAGCATCAGTATAATGACCTCTTTCAAAATAGCTAAAATCATGATCCTCGGGTCCCCAGGGGCCGAGCCCCAGGGGGGTGGGGTTTATAAAGAAATAAAGAACGATTTTTTAAATGACATCTCCTCCCAAACCACTGGGCCAATTTGAACCAAATTTGGCAGAAATGTTCCTTAGGTGGTCCCCTTCAAAAATAGCTAAAAGAATTGAAATCCGTTAAAAACTCTGGTTGCCATGGCAACAAAAGTGAAATTTTAAAAAAATCTTTAAAAATCTTCTCCTCCTGACCCAGAAGGCGTAGAGCCTTGATATTTTGCATGAAGCATCAGTATATTGACCTTTTTCAAAATAGTTAAAATCATGATCCTTTGGTCCCCAGGGGCGGAGCCCCAGGGGGGTGGGGTTTATATAGAAATAAATAACAATTTTTTAAATGACATCTCCTCCCAAACCACTGGGCCAATTTGAACCAAATTTGACAGAAATGTTCCTTAGGTGGTCCCCTTCAAAAATAGCTAAAAGAATTGAAATCCGTTAAAAACTCTGGTTGCCATGGCAACAAAAGTGAAATTTTAAAAAAATCTTTAAAAATCTTCTCCTCCTGATTCAGAAGTCATAGAGCCTTGATATTTTGCATGAAGCATCAGTATAATGACCTTTTTCAAAATAGTTAAAATAATGATCCTTTGATCCCCAGGGGCGGATCCCCAGGGGGGTGGGGTTTATATAGAAATAAATAACAATTTTTTAAATGACATCTCCTCCCAAACCTCTGGGCCAATTTGAACCAAATTTGGCAGAAATGTTCCTTAGGTGGTCCCCTTCAAAAATAGCTAAAAGAATTGAAATCCGTTAAAAACTCTGGTTGCCATGGCAACAAAAGTGAAATTTTAAAAAAATCTTTAAAAATCTTCTCCTCCTGACCAAGAAGTCATAGAGCCTTGATATTTTGCATGAAGCATCAGTATATTGACCTCTTTCAAAAAAGCTAAAATCATGATCCTCGGGTCCTCAGGGGCGTAGCCCCAGGGGGGGTGGGGTTTATATAGAAATAAAGAACGATTTTTTAAATGACATCTCCTCCCAAACCACTGGGCCAATTTGAGCCTTGATATTTTGCATGAAGCATCAGTATTTTGACCTCTTTTAAAATAGCTAAAATCATGATCCTCGGGTCCCCTGGGGCTCCGCCCCAGGGGGGGGGGGCGTATAGGCATGAAGCATCAGTTCACAGACTTCTTTCTTATTTCTGAAATTATAACCCATGGAAAAAGTTCTTTCCTTCTTTCAAATCAGCACTTAAGCCTTGGAATTTGTAATTTAGACTTTTGGATCCCCAGGTTCATAGTCTTTATATGAAATTGTGGCCCACTTGTTTCATAATCCTAACCTTAACATGAATTAAGACTGTTGAAAGAAAAAGAGCCTTTATCTCAGGTGAGCGCCCCAGGGCCAACGGCCCTCTTGTTTCAATGTGAATCAGTTTAAAAACATGTTATCTGACAATTGACTGAAAGAGCTATTTAACCAGTTCCCACATAAGGAAGCTTTTGGTGCCCTTCAAGAAAAGCAATTAGGAAAACATTGTGGAAATGAAGTAATTGCATGTGACAAGTCATGTAATTTCGTCATTTTACTCAATGTTTTCTACCCAGAAAGTTGAAAAAATCTAAAATTTCATCAACTTTAAAATGTCGTCTGCAACTCATTCAATTTAGACCAGTCTTAAATTTTGCTGTCTGTTAATGGTTTAAACTATTCTTTCAGATTTTTGATAGAGGAAATGATGGCCAAACATTCCAGTTTAGATGAGTTTTCAGATTCTTTACGACTCTCGGCAAATACCATTAAACCACAAATAGACGATAAACCTAAACAGAGTAACTGTAGCTGTTGACTGGTGTGATATGTAGGGAAAGTTTTTATGCATTTTTTTATAGTCTACCTGTTGACATCTTTGAAAATAGGGATTATTTTAACCCTTGTAATGCTGAACCCAGGAATATTCCGGTTTTGACAGGAGGTGTAGACTAAGATCAGACTGCACTTATGTGCAGGCTGATCTTAGTCTACACCTCCTGCATGTACTTTTCCTGCTAGAGTTGTCTAAGAAGTTGATTTCTAAAAGAAATATTCATTTTTGAACAACAAGTTCTATCATTGCTTTCAGCCCTTTGATTTAACAGCATTTCAGTAAGGTAATTTATACAGCATGACAAGGGTTAATACAGTAATTGTACTGGTTTACAGCTGCAATAGTTTTGCATTTGGTATAGTTAAGCTATTGATATCTTTGAAAAAGAGGGAAACTTGTACCTAGTAACTGTAGCAGTTGACAGAGGCAGTATTTAGAGAATTTTTAGTGCAATTATATATATATATTAGAGCTGTTGACAGCTTTTTATACTGGAAAAATAGTATCTTTAGCAATATTCATGTATGAGAACTGCAAATAATCTAAACTATTGAGTTGTAGTTGTTGACAGCTATAATATTTATAAACATTGTTTTTTTTTAAATATAATATGTGTGTGTCTTTCTGTAAAGCTATTGACAGCTGTTATTGCAGGAAAGTAGTTCAGGTTTTGTGTGATACATAGTATTGTTAGCAATTTTTTAAATTGCAAATGGACTGTAAACCCAAACAGATAATCTGTTGCTGTTTACAGCTGTGACATCTAGGAAGAGTTCTTAAACCCAATCCCACACAATCCTGCTTTTTGATCTTTCTCCCCATTTTCTTCATTATGCACGATGTTTTATAGCCCCTAAAGAAAAAGATCTTTGAAAATTCAACAACTAAAAATTGTTGTCTTCAACTTCTTTAGATTTTGGTCTAAAATATTGTTATAATGTAATGGGTTAATGCACTTCAGTTTAATTCTGTCATTGACAGTTATGATCTGGAGGCAAAAAGGATGGATTTTTGCACATGTATATTTCAGCATTATAGGATATGTTTGTTATATGGTTGGAAGTTCATCTAATCAAAAGGTTGTCTACCTGTTCATTGCTTTTACTATCAAAAGAGACTTTTGCAATGAACAATTGTTTTTCTTACCTCAGGATGATATTGTTCGGAAATGATGGTAATATTGATATAATTACCTTTTTATTTCGGGTACAACAAGTTTATTCATCAGTTTTCTTTCCCTCAGTCATTTTAACAACTTATTAAAAGTATAATTTTCAATCGGTAAGTAATATAGTATGAATGAAATCAAAGTTTTAAGTGCCAAAAATATTTGAATGTGTACATCTGTTTTACTTTTTCACTTCGATGAAGTTTTAAAGCAAAATTACTAACTTAACCCATTCCAATGCAATAGGGCTTGAAAGTTCTACATGCCCGCTTGTCCTGCACAATTTTTCCTTCTTTGTCTATATATGCTGGAGGGTCTGACTTTGAAAAATTTGAATACAGACACTTATTTAACCCATTACCACGCAGAAATTTTTTAGACTGGTCCAAATTGAAAGGAGTTGCAGACGAAAATTTAGAGTTAATGAAATATTAGATTTTTTCAACTTTCTGGGTAGAAAACATTGTGGAAAATGAAGAAATTGCTTGTGACAAGCAATTCCTTCATTTTCCTCAATCTTTTCCTGATTGCTTTTCTTGAGGGGCGTAAAAAAGCATCACTGTGTGGGAATGGGTTAAGTCATTGTGCAGGCCGAGAAAATTTCTAGGAATTTTGAAGCCCTGCATAAATCTACTTTTTTACGCCCTGATAGAAAAATGCTTTGGGAAACACTGTGGACAATGAAGAAATTGCTTGTAACAATCAATTTCTTCAACGCCATTAATGGTTCCTCTTCTTAAGATATTTAGTTTTCACCAACTTGAAATTATCACCTGCAACATCTTTTAATTTGGACTAGTCTAAATAATAATCTGTGTGGTAATGGGTTTAAGGACTGTCTGAAACATTGGTTGTATCCTGTTTACCAGTTAGCAGATCATTTTTATGTCATGCATATCATTTTTAGCTCACCTGAGCACAAAGTGCGAGGTGAGCTATTGTGATCGATCGTTGTCCGTCGTCTGTCCGTCCGTCCACAATTTCTTAAAAAATCTTCTCCTCCTAAACTAGTAGGCCAATCAAGCTGAAACTTTGCAGGGATGTTCCTTGGGTGAAGTTCTACAAAAGTTGTTAAAAGAATTTAATTCCGTCAAAAACTCTGGCTGCCGCGGCATGTGAAAATGGGAATCTTAAATAAATCTGTAAAAATCTTTAAAAATCTTCTCCTCCTAAACCAGTAGGCCAATCAAGCTGAAACTTTGCAGGGATGTTCCTTGGGTGAAGTTCTACAAAAGTTGTTAAAAGAATTTAATTCCGTCAAAAACTTTGGTTGCCCTGGCATGTGAAAATGGGAATCTTTAGTAAATCTGTAAAAATCTTTAAAAATCTTCTCCTCCTAAACCAGTAGGCCAATCAAGCTGAAACTTTGCAGAGATGTTCTTTGGGTGAAGTTCTACAAAAGTTGTTAAAAGAATTAAATTCCGTCAAAAACTTTGGTTGCCCTGGCATGTGAAAATGGGAATCTTAAATACCTCTGCACTAGGGGGTCAAAAATTTTCTCCTCCGAAACCAGTAGGCCAATCAAGCTGAAACTTTGCAGAGATGTTCCTTGGGTGAAGTTCTACAAAAGTTGTTAAAAGAATTTAATTCCGTCAAAAACTCTGGTTGCCGCGGCATATGAAAATTGGAATCTTTGGTAAATCTGTAAAAATCTTTAAAAATCTTCTCCTCCTAAACCAGTAGGCCCATCAAGCTGAAACTTTGCAGAGATGTTCCTTGGGTGAAGTTCTACAAAAGTTGTTAAAAGAATTTAATTCCGTGAAAAACTTTGGTTATCACGGCATGTGAAAATGGGAATCTTAAGTAAATCTGTAAAAATCTTTAAAAATTTTCTCCTCCTAAACCAGTAGGCCAATCAAGCTGAAACTTTGCAGAGATGTTCTTTGGGTGAAGTTCTACAAAAGTTGTTAAAAGAATTTAATATCGTGAACTCTTGTAACTGCGGCATATGAAAATGGGAAATTTTAGAAAATCTTTGTTGTCTTTTTTTTAACAGACTACAAGGCCAAAGGCATTTATATTTTATATAGAGCTTAATCATATTGTTCTCAACAAAGTTTTTTTAAATATTTAATCTCTGGGGTCAAAAATTGCCCCGCCCCTGAGGTATGAAGTTTGGAAAAATGCTTAATTAGAGCAATTTCAAAAGACTTCTCCTCTCAAACTATAAGGTCTAGGATATTCATATTTGGTATGGGGCATAACTAGATGGTTTTGTACCATATCACTAAAAGTTGTCTTCTTCAGGTCAAAAATACCTCTGCACTAGGGGGTCCAAAATTTGGAAAAACGCAAAATTTGAATATGTTAAGAAAAATTCTTCATTTTAAGGAGGAGGGCATTTATATTTTGAGTGTAGCATAGCCTGGCTGTTATCTATCTGTTTTGATCAAATTATGCTTGTAGGTTAATAAACACCCCTTCCCTGGGTGTCCAAAGTTAGTAAAAATGCTCAATTAGACCATGTTCAATAGTTTTTTCCTCCCAATCTAAAAAGTCTAAGGCATTCATATTTTGTATATAGCATATCCAGATGGTTCCCAGATGTTAGCTAAAATTTTAGCACTGGGATAAAACATGGCACTGCCCCAGAGGTCAAAATTTTTTGAAAACGCCCAATTAGAGCAACATCAAAAGTCTTTTCCTTCTAAAAAATAAGGTGAAGGGCATACATATTTGGTATGTAGCATGACTAAATAATTTTGTACTACGTAACAGGAAAATATGCTCTTAGGATAAAAAATGTCTCTGTTCCTGGGGTTGAAAATTGCGTAAATTGCATTGAAAGAATTCTTCTTCTTAAATATAGGTTCCAGAGCATTTACATTAAAAACAAAGGATAACATTATTGTTATCTACCATGTTAATATCCTTTTTACAAACATGGCCCTCCCCAAGGCATCCAAGGATATGAAAAACGCTCAATAAGAACATGTTCAAATATTTTCCACTCCTCATGTATAAGTTGTAATGCATTCATATTTTGATTTATAGTACATCCAGATTGTTCTCTACAAAGGTTGCTAAAATTACACCCATTGAAGTTGCAGACAGTAATTAGAGTTTAATTGAAATCTAAATACAAAGAATTTCAGGTAGAAAACACTGTGAGAAATGGATAAATTGCTTGTCACTCCCTTTCTCACTATGTATTTTTCAAACCTGTTTTCCCTGAGGATGACAAATTCTGGGATAGTTTAGTAATGCATTAAACTATAAAGCCAAAGGCATTCATTATTATTGTAAAGCATTACTGGATTTTTTGTACAGAGCCCGAAATCTTATATATCTTTTATTCATTTTGCTCAAGTTGTGTCTTTTTTATACCAAAAAGTACTGTAATTTGGAGATGCCTCAGGTGAGCGATTTAGGACCATCATGGTCCTCTTGTTTGTATTAAACTAATTTTATCAACATGCTTACTTTTTGAGGTTTTTATTATGTTGTATTTTCTTGTTTTACTGTAGTGCCATACTTTTGTAATCAAAACTTACCTGAGCTTTGAAATGGAAAGGTAGCCATTCGCCAAACAGGATCCATCCACTTTTGGGTTTTTCACTTTGGTTGATATTTGTTAACTTAACCCATTAACAAATAGCATAATTAAAAACTAGTGCAAAATGAAAGAATTTGCATTCAAACATTTTCAGTTGATAGAATTTTATTATTATTATTTTTTTTTTTTTGTCTTTTGGGGTAGAAAACATTGTGGATTATGAAGAAATTGCTCGTAACAATATTTTTCATTTAGTTTAGTCGTAGTTTAGACTAGTCCAAAATCAAAGATGTTTCAGATGGCAATTTTTAGTTTATGAAATTTTATTTTTTTTGTTCCTGTGAGGTAGATAATATCATGAAAAAATAAAGAATTGCTTATAACGAGCAATTTCTTGATTACTGTAAATTGGGTAATTTTCGCGTCGTCTTACTTTCGCGTAAGCAGGACCCGAAGACTTATTAGCGAGTTCATTAATTCGCGAGCGGCCGTATGATACTTCGGTAACTTCTGTAAGTATCTCCGAAAAAACACTAGTGAAGAAAAATCTATATACGATTACAACCCATTTCTATACCGACCTTTGAATAGAATGCTTACTTGTAATTAATTTAAGAACATTTTTACCTATTCTCTTTTCTCATAATATAACAATTTCTCTTCTTAAATCGTTCTAATATCACAAAGTATACATTTAAGTTTAAGATTTACTTTTTTTTTTAAAAGAGCTAAAAAGCCGTTATTAAAAAGAAGTTTAAAGTAGTAATATGGATATGCGCTTAAACCATTAATGCATCATATTATCAGTTCGCCAAACTGTCATATGATGAAATGTTTTAATCCCGTGTCAAAACAGGTGCAATTGTTTAATTTTAATTGATTCATTTTGCATCGCTCGCTTTCAATATGTAAAAAGGTTCTTAGAGTCCATACAATAAAGAATCAGTTACAACTTTTTAGCTCTTTGTTGTGTAAATGTCGTCGCCTAGAATTCTATCACCTTCGTCTTCGTAGGTCCGTGGCTTACTTTTGATCTCTCCGTATTTTTGTGTACAAATTGGTCCAATTTTAGCAAGATTCTTGAATTCGCTAGCTCCCTGTCTCGTGTATATTGGCAAAAAATAAAACCCTCACTAATAAAACCTGATAACCCTCACTAATAAAACCTGATTTACAGTAATCACAATGTTATCCAAAGTTTTTTTCTTAGGGGGCGTCTAAAAGCGCCATTGTGTGGGAATGGCTTAAACTGTATTTTTTGCAGCCCCTGTTAAAAAAACTGCTCATTTTATCTTACTATTGGACTTGAATCAGCATTATTACACTGTTAGGAAGTTATTTATCAGATCCATATACAATTGACAGATTAATTGTAAATTGCGTGATATTAATTTTGAAGTTCAAAATCACTCCCTGTCTAAATGAAGGATAAATAACAGTCATTCAATCTTTTGATTGACAGTAGCAATCTGTTAATTGCTTACAATTTTTGTCGAGCCCGCTTGCAGTAAGCGAGACATAGTTGTCACTATGATGAGTCGGTGTATGTGCATTAGTGTGTTAGTATATTAGTCCATTAGTCCATTAGTCTGTCCACCCGAATTTGTCCGGACAATTACTCCTACATTTATGGTTGGATTTAAAATAAATTTGCACAATTATTCTCCATCATGAGTAGATGTGCCATTTGAAAAGATTTTATGGGATAGTTCTAATGTCAAGGTCACAGCTCAAGGTCAAACACTAACAATCTGTTAATTGCTTACAGTTTTTGTCGAGCCAGCTTGCAGTAAGCGAGACATAGTTGTCACTATGATGAGTCGGTGTATGTACATTAGTGTGTTAGTATATTAGTCCATTTGTCCGTCCGGCCAAAATTGTCCGGACAATTACTCCTACATTTATGGATTTCAAAATTACTTTGTACAATTATTCTCCATCATGAGTAGACATGCCATTCGAAAGGATAGCTTCAAGTTCAAGGTCAAAGCTCTAGATCAAACACTAAAATTAATGGTCAAGGTCAAGTTGATTGTCAAAACTTTGTGGGCTCGACAGCTGTTGTCCTGGGAAAACCATCTAGTTATAACAGTTTTGTACTTTTCTTTTTATATTGGTAAGAGTGAGACTGACTACTTTGTTTCTTAAGTGATTAACTGACGGATCACTGGCCCTACCCTCTGAGTCTGTTGGTCACGCCCATTGACTCCAACAGGAAGTTCAGCTTCGATTTTTAGTGGTGTTATTTTGCAAAATTTATGACCAGTAGTATGTAACAAAAAGTAAAATGGTTGGTTGGTGACTTAAATGTTTAAGTCGCCAAACCAACAAAAAAGGTTAATGAAAATGGCAGCAAATCTCTAAGTTGTAAGCTCTGGTTCGGGTTGAATAAATGATTTGATTGATTGGTTGATTCCTTGATTGACAGCAGCGATTGGTCAATTGGTTGATCACTGGCCCCGCCCACTGAGCCCCTACAGAAAGATCATCATGCAAAATTTACTGCCAGTATTATGTAACAAAAAAGTTAAATGGTTGGTTGGCAACCTAAATGTGCTTCAACTTGTAAAAGCTTTAGTTATGACTTTAAGTCACCAAACCAAAAAAAACTTCACATAAATGTCTGCTGATTTTGGAGTTGTAAGATCACTGCCGGTCTAAATGAACAATTTGTTAAGTCAAGCAATTGTCTTGATTTACAGCTGTGATCTGTCAAATTGTTGTCAACTGCCATGGTTGAAATAAGGGTTGAATGAAAGCATATATGTGTCACAAATAAGGTGTACTGTTTTGTTCTTAGCTGAACTGTTTTTCCAGAAAATTTTGGAAACTGCAGTATCCAAGGCATCGTCAGTATTGTTTTCATTGTCTTCTTGTAAAATCACTTTATGATATCTCTCTTGAAAATTACTGGGATCCATCTAAAACTTGTCTCAAAAGAGCAGCCTATACCATCAAGGGAGATAACAAGGATATCATATTTTTACCAATTATGCCCCCTTTTAACTCAGAGTTTAGTTCACTTCCCAGCACTCAACAACTGATCACCTGGCATCTGTATGAAGTGTTATTTCTAGAGAATTAAGTCCGAACTCCTTAACAAGAAAAATCATGATACAACTTTATAAGATATTAATGTGATCTTGCATATCATTAGTAAATTTGGAAATCTTTTTCTGGAATTCTTATCTTTAAACCTTTTTCCATTTTTCAAAATTTTACACTGGTCTTTTTTGAAAGAATTAAGAGTGATTGTAATTGAAAAAGTAACCAACCTACAGGTAAGAAGATATTGTGGGAAAAGAAGAGATTGCTTGCTACAAGCTATTAATCTTTCCCACAATGTTTTCTCAAGTATAAAATCACATGGGCCTAAAAACAAGGGATTGTGCAGTAAAGGGTAAAATTGGTTGAAGTTGATTCCACTTTCAATTAACCCATTTCCACTTTGAAAAACTTTAAGAATAACGTAATTGCTTTTTACAATTAAATTCTTCATTACCCACTGTTTTCTATTCTGAATGACTAAGATTTTCAAAATTTCATAAAGTAAAATATGTTATTGGTAATTTTTGGGACCAGTTTAAAATTGTTTTGTGTGGTAATGGGTCAAACTGTTTGGACGAGCCTCATTCTGAGCATGATGTTGTTCTTGTTGTCAATTCATGGGGTGTGAATCATAATGTTCTAATTATACGTAGACCATCCGGATAACCTGTCACTTGATAACATGATCCTGAATATCAATATCATATTACTGATTAACCCATTCACCTATTACATAACAACAAAACTTTAGACCAGTCCAAATTGAAAGGAGTTGCATACGGCAATTCAAAATTTATGGAATTTTATATTTTTTTCCTCTTCTGGGTAGAAAACATTGTGGAAAATGAAGAAATTGCTTGTTGTAAGCAATTTCTTCATATTACACAATATTTTCCCAATTTTTTTTTCATGAGGGGCATCCAAAAGAGTCATGTATGAGAATGGGTTTAAAAGGCAACAAAATTTTGAACGGTCTAATTTCAAAGGAGTTGCAGAGGACAATTTTAGCAGATGAAAAATTTGAAAAAAAAAATGTCCTTTGGCATAGAAAGCATTGTGGATAATGAAGAAATTGCTTGTCTCAATGTTTTTTGCTTTTAGCTAAAAGACGAGGATATTTAAAATGCTATCAATTGCAAATTTCGTATTTAATTCCTTGCAATTTGGACCAGTCTAAAATTTTGTCACAATGTTTCCCAAGCTGTTTACCTGGGGGGAGTCAAAAAGTTGGATTATGTGGTAATGGGTTAATAAGTAATTTCAGGCAAAGCAAATTCACGCCAGTGGAGCAATACCTGTGCTCAAGTGCCTCTGGTTGTTGGTTGTCAATTATTGTTGAATATTTAAAACAACATTATTCAAATAAAATGTAAACAAATTACTCGGTTATTACTTTATTTATTCATACTAGATGTATTTTCTGTGAAAAAGATTATGAACACAGTATGTGTCAAATACCCAATTGTTTGCTTTGTGGTCTGGAGTGACTGTTGTCTGGTTTAACCCATTCCCACACAATAAAATTTTAGACCTGTCCAAATTCAAAGAATTTGCAGACGACAGTTTTAAGTTGACAATTTTAGGTTGACGTAAACTTCAAAATCTTTTTGGGTAGAAAAAATTGTGGACATTGAAGTAATTGCTTGTAACAAGCAATTTCTTAATTTTCCATAATGTTTTCAAAAGCTTTCAAATTGACAGGGCATTTAAAAGTGTCATTGAGTGGGAGTGGGTTACGTTTGTTGAAAATTTTAATCAACATTCTTTATTGAAAAAGTTTGCAGACGACAAAACTAAGTTTTTTTAAATAGAAAAATTAGGATTATGGTTGGTAAAAAACATAGTGAGAAAAGAAGAAATTGCTTGTGACAAGCAATTTCTTCTTTTCTTACAATTTTTTCCATGGCTATCTCTCTTTGGTGTGTAAAAATGTGGGATTGTGTGGTATTGGGTTAAGTATCATCATCTGTATAAAACAAATTTCATTTACGAATGTGTATAAGATAACAGACTTCATGAATGATTTCAAAATTTCATTATTGTCCAAAAATCAATCAGAATCTAAAAAGAGACCAGCAATACTTTTATTCACTTAGCTTAGGTCCTTTCTATTCTCCTGAAAATAAAAGTGACAAAAAATCCAATGATGTGATAAACTAAGAACCACAGGATTTCTATGAAAATTACGTCATGTATGTAATGTCGCCATATTAAAAGCGATGTTTCACGGGATGTTTCAAGAATTTTATTGATTTGAAGCAAATATTGTAGTCAAATTAAACTTTCAAGTAAAGATTACAACTACCAATTTTTCAAGTCACAATTTCAAATGATTCCTTCCATAAACAGAAGCAGATAAAAACGAGACATCTATAAACGGATAAACGGGACTTTTCCGAGTCTTAAGCTCATCTGAGCACAACATGCTCAAGGTGAGCATTTGTGATCATGCTGTGTCCGTCATCCATCGTGTGTCATTATTTTGTTTGCACTCAAATTTTTTGTCAGCATGATATCTCGGCGAAGATTGAATTTGAATCTCCTTGGGTCAAAAACTAAGTCAATAGGTCAAATCTTAGAAATACCTTATTTTCACTCTAGTGGCCACATTTTTTTCTCAATTAACTTGATATTTGGTCAGAATGTTTATCTCGATAATATAATGGTAATGGCTTGAGAAATTCTGATATTATCATCGAAGATGTAGCCATACCTTACTTCACATATTGGTTCAAATTTCAAACTGCATGCAAAATCGGCCCACTGGTATCCCGTAGTTGAATACCCGATTGCAGCACAGTCCTCATTCCCGCCATTGAAAGAGTTTGGCTCGCCGGGATACCAGTCCAAAAACGCCGCTGATTGGTTGCCTGGATACCACACCCACGTGCCCTCGACGTATTCGTCAGTCAGGCCAATCCAAAATGTGTCGGCTGTATAGTATACAAGTATAAAGTTGCTCCATGGTGGAGCAAAGGATTTAACGCGGCGGAAAGAAACTTGTTTTGAATTCTTGATACAGATGTAGACTTAATAAGTAAACAATTTCATTAATGCATATCCAAATGACATATTTTTTTTAGATTTTAATTCAAAGAATTTGATGACATCTATATAACCACACAGTGTAAACTGTCAGATTTGAGCGGGACAATGGTTTAAGTTCAGAGAGTATCCTTCACACACACACACAAAATAAAATAAATAAATAAATGAAAATGTGGCATAGGAGCCACCGATTAAAGTCATACAAATATTTTTTTTTTCCGATCAAAATTCTTCATAAAGGGATCGTACCGGTGAAATTTTTATTGAAATCTGTACCCCACTTTATGCGGAGGAGATTTCTAAAGTAACAGACACAAAGCCACTACAATAGCTCGAAGGCTTTCAGGCAGTTGGGACTAAAATACAAATTACAGTTTATCAATCTTACCTTATTCATTCCCTATATCACACACGTTTCCGGCCAGTTTTTCATGGTACGAAATAAATACACAAGTATAGTGGTTTCCATTTCGATCCCCGCTAACAAATTGTACTTTGACTTATAAATTATGGAAATGTCTTCGCAAAGTTGATGAAAATATTAACAGTATAGTTCGTTTCAACCGAACATGAAATACAATAACTATGCCATAAATATAGTTCGTTTCAACCGAACAGAAAATACAATAACTATGCCATTTTATGACTCAACTCATGCTTACTATTTCATGATTTCCTTCTCCTTATATTGGGTTTTGAAAGCGGTTTCTCCTAAACTTAGCTTCTTGAGTGTTGATCACAACCCTTTACGTAGCTGCGACATCATTAATCTGAATGGCCGCCGCCATAGCGCAATCGGTAGCGCGCCAGACTCCTAATCTTCAATCATGGGTGTCATGGGTTCGATCCCCGGCGGCGGCAAATATTCTTTCCGACAATTGTCTCTCACCAATGGGTGGATAATCGTAAACCTAAGTGAGATAGCAGCTGGAGGCTAGGAAAGGATGTAGTGGTAGTACTGGTGTGAGAAATACCAGGAATCCATTGTTAGGTGCTCCAGCCGCCGCGATATGACTGAAATACTGTTAAAAGCGGCGTTAAACCCCATTCAATCAATCAATCAATTAATCTGAATTTATATTTGCTGTCATTTAGCGGGAAGTGCGAGATCTCGTGAGATTTCGCTGTCAAAAAGCAAAAATGACTGACATTTGATTCAAACTGGCCCAAAATCTTGGATTTCCCGATAGTGTAGCAAATCGAGACTTAAATGCGGGAAATATCCAGCCCTTTTGCAGATAATATGTATTGAGATGGATAAATAATCGGTCAGGGTCCACTGAGGTATTAAACTTCTTGTACTATTTACATAACTCCAATAATTGATCTCAAAGTGCCCAAAAAGAAACTACAAGAAGGAGCAAAGAGGGCGGGTGTCGTTTATCAGAAAGAGGGCTACGATATCGCAGCTACCCTTTACGTATATCTGAACCCAAGGAGAAATCCACGGGAGTTTAACCCTTTCCCACTCAATCCCTCCTTTTTACGCCCCTCAACAAAAAAGCTTTGGAAAACATTGTGGAAAATGAAGAAATTGCTTGGATCAAGCAATTTCTTCATTATCCACAATGTTTTCTATCCAAAAAGACAAAGAAAATTTAAATTCCACCAACTTGAAATTGTCGTCTGCAGCTTCTTTCAATTTGGACCAGTCAAAAATGTTGTTGAGTTGGAATGCGTTAATCTAGTTTGTTTTGAATGTCTGTATAAGAAGTCCTGATAAATAGGGAAAGCAATACCTTTGCGATCTTTTATCTCCGTTTCAATGAAGGCATTTTCTAATGCATTATCAATCTGGACTAGGTTCGCACCAACAGTTTGACAATATTTCTGAAAAGCATGTAATACGAGAAGCTTGAAATAAGCAATATGGGAGCTTTGAATACGTAATATGTCAGATGTGAATATGTAATATGAGAAATTTGGAAAATCTAGTATGAGTAAGTTTGAAATATGTAATATGGGAGGTTGGAAATATGCAATATGGGAGGTTTGAAATAAGTAAGATATGGAATAAATCAATTAGATACATCTGCCTTGACTCATGGTAAATCAAAATTTGTAACCGTAGCCATTAACTTTAAACCCAAGAGCGGACTATATTTTCGCCTCGAAATAGTGTATCCAGGTTCAGTTTATGCTTACAAGAAGTAACTCTGTTTAATGCTTTCGGGTTTTAATGTCAATTTTGAAAATGTTCGCGGAAAGGTACAAAAATTTGCCGAGTTTCTCATCTAGAGAAATAATAGAATTGCATTTCAATAACAACTCTTTTGATAAATGGGAAAATGCCTATCTCAGATAATATTATGAGAAAAAATTCGGGAAAAATATGAGAGAAGCTGTGTTTACCAAGTTATGGCTTTTTTCCAGCAATATATTAGCATCTTTGTATCTTAAGATTGGAATTAAACGTTTCAAGATTCACGGTCTAACGTTTAAACTCCCTGATCCAATGTTGAATTAACGGATCACGTGTTAGTTAAAAAACGGACAGACCAATCAAACCATACATTTAAACCGGAAGTGAATTTTGAACTGCGACATTGGTCGACATTTATGTGAAGCATTATTGATGATTTGGCGACTTAGAAGTTAAGGTCGCAAATCAACCTTATATCTCCCGTTACATGTTAGATAATTTAGCGAATTAACGCCATTTAATATCTAAGTGGAACTGCCAGCCGGAGCTCAGTGGGCGTGGCCAGCAGTCCACCGATTCGACCATGTTACCTGTGCCGTAAAGAAGTCCGTCCGATTTTTGAATCCGAAATAATAACAGGATCCCTCAAAAGCCAGCCATCTGTCAGGACAGTTTGTGACAACGGCGAACGCTGAAATAGACGGGGCTTTAAAGCAGCGTTTGATGGGATTACAAATACATGTATACTCTTTCATATAAAGCTGAACCAACAATTTTTTGTTTCAACGTTCAGTTTTCAAATGTACATTCACATGCGAGTACTTACAGCCCGGGAAATTGCTCTGAAAATGGGTTATGGGTTTTGTATAGCTAGCTCGAGAATAAAGACCTCCTTATGCTTTCTGAACATTTAGGTAGGGATTGATGAAAATTGCTTCCATCAAATCAACAAGATCAATCGCTAACGCCTTTTTTTTTCTTCACAAAAAATACTTCTTCAATGCATGGAATCAAGTGCTACAATTGCAATAGCGCTATTTATAGTTTTCTATCCCTAACCATGCATTTGTATTTGGCCAAACAACGGTACCAGTGAACCAGTGCGCGTACGATCAAATCAATACTTCCATCCGAGCTTACTTCTTTATCTCCTACCCTTATAGGATACCCTGTTTGACCAGCCAAATTGACGATTCGCTAGCCACACCAACTGACCTCCGAAATGACAGCTCGACTGAAAAGTATTTGGCTATTGTCATTAGTCAACTAGCAAAATGTTAGCTTGCGACTTTAACGTCGTAGCTATAACTGTGATAAGCTGTGGTTATGACGAATAAGTCGCCAAAGCAACAACAATTCTTGAAATAAATATCGGAGTTGAACATTTGACTTCAAGTCTAAGTGAATGATTTGATTGGTCAATCAATTTTTTCATCGACAGCACAAATCCGTCATTAACGAAGTGTTAACTATAGCGGGTTCTTTTTTGCCTTACTTTTCGTCACCGTTTAACCTATTCCAACTCAGTGACGCTTTTTGACGCCCCCAGAAAAAATAAAAAAACGTTGTATAAATACATTGCGTATAAAGAAGAAACTGCTTGGGCTAAGAATTTCCCTCGTGTACCACATTGTTTTTCTACCCAGAAAGTTGAAAAAATCTAAAATTTCATAAACTTGAAATTGTCATCTGCAACTCTTTTCATTTTGGACCAGTCTGAAATTCTGTCGTCTGCTACTCCTTTCAAGTTTGGCCAGTGTAAGATTTTGTCGTCTGTTAATGGGTTAATGTTTATAAAGTGGCCACGGTACAAACCTAAACTAACACACAGACTCAAGAACAATACAATCCTCATCGTTGACAAAAGCTAATGCCGAATGAACAAATAGCCAACAAACAAATACGCTTATATTGTCACTAAGAACTGATAAGAAATATTCACATTGTAGAAAAGCAGTATGATTACCTTCTTTATTGAGGACAATGCCTTAACCTATATTACCATATTGTATTATTGTGTTATATTTGTGTAATCCTTATGGGTCAAAGACCTTCTGGATATTTTCTAATAAACTATGTTCTTTGATTGTAAAATATGTAATACCAGACGACAAAATTCTAGACTAGCCCAAATTGAAAGAAGTTGCAGACAACAATTTTAAGTACATGAAATTTTGGATTTTTTCAACTTTCTGAGTAGAAAACAGTGTGGTTAAAGAAGAAATTGCTTGTAACAAGCAATTTCTTCATTTCCACAATGCTTTCCAAAGTTTTTATCCTTAGGGGCGTTTAAAGGCGTCACTGAGTGGGAATGGGTTAACCTATATTACCAGGCGACAAACAATTAGACCAGCACATATTGAAATAATATACATACATCAATCCATTGTATGCTAACCCATTATCAAACGACAGTATTTTTTAGGAGTTGTAAAAGCGTCATTGTGAGGTACGGCTTAAACTGTATTTTTGGCAGTCCTTGTTAAAATCAAAGCGCCGAAAGCCTGAGATATGTATACAGGAGATATATAATCTGGGCAGAAAAAGATTGGTGGTCGGGTTATCGGAGGTGCCACTTTTTACCCAAATCTACTGTCGATTATGCGCAGATCTGCCAATTTGTGCGCTAGGGGACACAACTTGCCCACAATAATTTTTATCCCGTTGAGGTATTGTAACGATATATTTACATGTATATATCGTTACATATTTTTTCACCCGATCAAAATGCTTTGAAGGGATCTGATAAAGGCCACCCAAGGATCCTTCCTGTGAATTTTGTTGAATTATGTTCAGTACTTTCTTAGAAGAAGATTTTTAAAGTAAAAGTTTACGGACAGACGGACGGACGACGGGCACCACATCATGACAAAAGCTCGTTGGCTTTCAGAGCTAGAGAGTGAGAGAGATGGGCAGCCAGGTTCGAACTAGGAGGCTCTTGCGTGCGATGTGAGTATTCTACCACACAGACCAATTTCGTTATGTAAATATGCGCTTTATAATCTCCAGATAAAGAGAGCGAGAGAGGGTGGGCGTTCGTTTACCAGGTTAACATGATTATGTACACCTTTCAAAAGCGTTGTAGACGTTGCATCCTTTAGGTAGAATTCGGAGGTAAAAACATATAGACACAAAGTTCGAGCACGACCACTGAAACTGTGTTCATACAGTGCGAATATGATCCTATGAATGATCAATTAATGTGTTAAACAAAACATTCCAATTTTGCGTAAAACCGACAGCTTCGCTTATCAGCTTTATACAGCAACTTCGTCTAACCGGACCGTTTAACATCGTTACTCTAGAATAAGTAATATTATACATAGAACCTCTTATGTGTTGGACAAGAGGTTCCCCGGATAGGTAGATAAAGTTACTTCAAACTTGATCCCTGCCAAAGCAACCACAACAGTTAAAAGCTGAGACCGCTCTGACATGAGTCAAGCGTTATTGTTAACCAGTCGATTCCCGAAACGAAATAACAATTGCTGAACAAATGGTTTTAGAAAATCATATAAATTGTTTGATGGGAATGTTAGCATTTTAAGTTTACTTTTAAATAAGCGTGTCACAAGTGATTACATGGCAACGGTATGACGTCAACAGTAAGATAAAATGGGTCCTTCAATATCGCTAAATGAAAGAAACCAGAGATAATTTTTTTCAAAGCAGTGAATTTATCATTCTAATAATTCCATTGGTTTGTTATGAAATTACAAAGTGACAATCCGTCGAACGATTTCGATATATATTTCAATAATAATAATAATAATAATAATAATAATAATAATAATAACTTTATTTTAAGAAGGTAAAACATTAAGACAGTATTTTCAATTTACAATGAATAAAACATGTCTTTTTTACAATGTTGCCTTCTCTCTCTCTCATCTCTCTCACATCCTTTCTCTTTCTTTCTCTCCCTCCCCTCCTCTCTCTCTCTCTCTTCCTATCGTATTCTTCCCCTTCTCTCTCTCAGACACACACCCACAGAGACTCACTCTCCCCCTCTCTCTCTCTCTCTCTCTCTCTCTCTCTCTCTCTCTCTCTCTCTCTCTCTCTCTCTCTCTCTCTCTCTCTCTCTCTCTCTCTCTCTCTCGATCCATTAATAAACGAACGTGAACGATGTAAAACTAAATCGCGAAAATGAAACAAATAATATAATGAGGAGAAAGAATGCTTTGATAAAATTGTCTACGGACAGACACACTGATTTGCAATTACTGGGCTGTATCATTTATTTTGTTTGTCAAGAAGATAAGCTTTAATTTGTTTTTTAAAACTGTATATTGTTTTGGCCTCCCTTATGAAAGTAGGAATTTCATTCCATACTTCCATGCTTGAATATGAGAACGCATTTTTCTTAAAAGTTGTTTTGTATCTAGAGTTGGTAATATCACGACGCGTAGCAGACCTTAAGTTATACTTAGAATTATTAGAGAATGAAACAATGTCTGTAATGTATTTTGGTGTGAGATTATTCAGAGATTTATATATTAGTAGAGCAGTGTGGTAATTACACCTATTTTCGAAATTTAACCATTTAAGTTGCTTAAAGAGAGATTTTGATTTTGTTCTTATTGAAACCCCTAGTATAATACGTGCAGCTTTTTTCTGAAGCATGTTGATTTTAGATAAATTCCGTTTAGTATTCCTTCCCCAAACAGGACAACAGTAATCGAAACACGGTAGTATGTATGAGCTGTAAAAAAGTTGTTTCATTTCTGATGTAAGGTATAACGATATTCTTTTGAGCAATGCGATTTTGCTGTTTATTTTCACACATGTTTTATCAATATGATCCGCCCAAGACAAATGTTTGTCTACATTCACACCCAATATCTTATGCGATTCAACATTTGCTATCGGAATGTTGTTGATACGTAAATCAAGCATAGAAGATTTAGATTTATATTTGGATCCAATAAGCATGCATTTGGTTTTATTGGGATTTACAAGCATGTTGTTATTCGTGCACCAATCGAGGATAGAATCCAAACTTCTCTGAAGATTAGTTTGAACTTCTAACGATTCATTTCCTGATGAGTAAAGAGTTGAGTCATCAGCATAAAGATCCAAATTTGAGTTTTGGGTAAATAAACTTAAGTCGTTTATGTAAATTAATAAGTTTAGACTCTACATACACTATTGTCTGATCCCAGTCCTCACCATATGCGTAGAATTAATATTGATTTCTATGCTAGTTAAGTTTCCTAACACATGAAATCGTAAATCTGGCGACCAAAATTCGTCACAACTGCAGCTTCAGTAGAGCTGAAGTTATGAAATCTTGTTCGCCGATTAATGTTCATGACACTACGACCAGATTTTATAGAGACAAATATCGAGTTCTTTGGCAGATTTTCGATATTAATTAGATTTATTGACAGATTTTTAAAACTCGCTAAATATTTCAATGGTTTCATAAAGTAAAACATGTTGTTGGTAACTTTTTGAGACCAGTTTAAAATTGTGTTGTCTGGTAAAGGGTCAAACTGTCTGTGGCGAGCCTCATTCTGAGCATGATGTTGTTCTTGTTGTAAATTCATGGGTTGTGAATCATAATGTTCTAGTTATATGTAGACAATCCGGATAACCTCTCACTTGATAAACTGATCCCGAATATCTTTATCATATTACTGATTAACCCATAACATAACAACAACAAACCAGTCCAAATTGAAAAGAGTTGCAGACGACAATTTAAAGTTAATGAAATTTCAAATTGTTTCACTTTTCTGGGTAGAAACATTGTGGAAAATGAAGAAATTGCTTCTTGCAAGCACTTTCTTCATTTTACACAATATTTTCCCAATTGTTTTTCATCGGGGGCATCTAAAAGCGTCATTGCGTGTGATTGGGTTTAAAAGGCAACAAAATTTTAGACTGGTCTAATTTCAAAGGAGTTACAGAGGACAATTTTAGCAGATGAAAATTTGAAAAAATAATTGTCTTTTAACATAGAAAGTATTGTGGATAATGAGGAAATTGCTTGTGTCAAGCAATTTCTTCATACCCACAATGTTTTCTGCTTTTAGCTAAAAGACAAGGATATTCAAAATTCTATCAACTGCATTTTATTTTCTGTAACTCCTTGCAATTTGGACCAGTCTAAATTTCTGTCACAATATTTTCCCAAGCTTTTAACCTTAGGGGAGTCAAAAAGTTGGATTATATGGTAATGGGGGTAATAAGTAAATTCAGGCCAGTGGAGCAATACCTGTGCCCAGGTGCCTCTAGTTGCTGGTTGTCAATTATTGTTAAATATTTTAAACAACATTATTCAAATAAAATGTAAACAAATTACTGGTGTAGTACTTTATTTATTGTTGTTATTTTCCGTGAACCAAATTATAAACACATTATATGTCAAATACCTAATCGTTCGCCTTGTGGTCTCGAATGGCAGTTGTCTGTTTCAAGTCTGTTGACAATTCTATTCAACACAATTTCACCCCCCTTTGATAACCCATTACCAAAATTTAGACTGGTCTTAATTGAAAGAGGTTGCAGACGACAAAACAAAGTTTGTTTAAATTGGAATTGGTCATGTTTTGTAGAAGACATAGTGAGAAAAGAAGAAATTGCTTGTGACTAGAATTTCTTCTTTTCTCATCATGTTTTCAAGCTACATCTCTTCAGCATGTAAAAAATTGGGATGTGTGTTATTGGGTAAATTATTATCATCTTTATCAAACCAGTTTCATTTACGAATGTGTATAAGATAACAGACATCATTAATGATTTTCAAGTTTTATTGTCCAAAAATCAATCAGAATCTAAAAAGAGACCAACAATACTTTTCATTCACTTAGCTTAGGTTCTTTATATTCTCCTGAAAATAAAAGTGACAATAAAACCAATGATATGATAAACTGAGACCTACATGGTTTCCTTCACGATTACGTCATGTATGAAATGTCGTCATGTCAAAAGCGGTGTTGCAAAGAATGTTTCAAGAATTTTATTTATATGCGGCAAAAAATCAGGTCACATTATAAATTCAAATAAAATACAGAACTACTAATTTTTAGTTCCTCTTGGCGAAGGCTAGCGAAGCTATTGTCATGACGTGTTTGTCTTGCTTCTCAGAAAATACCGAACAGAATTCAACCAAGTTTAATAGAAATAATCCTTGTGTGACCCTTTATGAGATTCCTTCAATAAATTTGATCAGATAAAAAAAACATCCGTTGAATGGCCGGGGCTTATTCCTTACATTGTATAACCTTTTAAACTCTTCTTCTCAGAAACCAATTGATATATTTCTACCAAATTTTACGGGAATGATCCGTGAGTGGCCCTTGATTAGATTCCGTAAATGAATTTTGATTTGATGAAAAATATGGCTTTAATGGGTAGGGCGAATTTTCATATATGGTGAAACCTTTTAATTCTCATAAACCATTCAATGGTTTTCAACGAAATTTTACAGGAATGATCCTTGGGTGATCTTTTATCAGTTCATTCAAAGAAATTTGATAGGATTAAAAAATGGTTTAATGGGGCAGAGTTAATTTCCGTATATGGAAAAACCTTTAAAAATTTTTTGCTCTGAAACCAGTCAGTTGTTATCAAATTTTTCACAGGGATAACCCTGTGATGTCTTTTTATCAGATCATATAAAAGAACTTTACTTGGATGAAAAACATGGCTTAAATGGACTGGGCTAGTTTCCATATATGATATATAGTGAAAACTTTAAAAATCATTATTCTCAGAAGCAATTTGATTGATTTCAACCAATTTTCACAAGAATTATAATTTGGCGTCTCTTTATTGGATTTTTGCAATGATTTTGATTGGATGAAAATAATGGCTTTTCGGTGAGTTGGAGCTTATTTCCAGTTATGAAATATTTTCTGAAATTTTGAAAATCTTCTTCTGAGAAAACTGTTCAGAGATTCCAACCAAATATTGCAGGAGTGATCCTTGGGTGACTCTTTGTCAGATTCCTTAAAAAAAAGTTGATCAGTTGAAAAACTTAGCTTTTATTGTCATGGCTTATGTCCATATTGATGAGCAGTGAAAATTTTGTAAATACCTTTTCATCTAAGTTAATAAATGAATTATAAATAACCCAACTTGACAGTTGTAAAACAGTGAAAACCTTGAAATGCTTCTCCAGAACTATTTCAGAGTTTTTAGTGACCAAATTTATTTTTTCAAGTATGGCAAAAAAGATTCAGTTTATAATGAATTCTTAAGAATACAATTTGCTTCATCGGTACATTCAGGCCTGTTGAGCGATACAGGCGCTCAAGTGCCTCTAGTTTGATAATTCCTGCTTTAAAGATTAGCAGATAAAAAAGGAGACATCTGTAGAGTGATAAACGAACTTTGCAGAGATTTAAGCTCACCTGATCACAACGTGCTCAAGGTGAGCATTTATGATCATTCAACATCTTGTTTGCACTCTAGAGGGCACTTTTCTTTTTGCTAAATTGTAATTTAACTTTGTGAAAATGTTTGCCAGCATCATATCTCGACGAAGGTTGGATATGAATCACCTTGGGTAAAAACACTAGGTCCAATCTTAGAAGTTCTTTATATACATTCCACATAGTTTGGCTCAAATGACTTGGTATTTGGTCAGAAAATGGGTCACATGGGATTAAAAAAATATATCACTAAAGTATAATCTAAAGAATTCTTCCTTGCAATGTACATGCTACATTTCTTGCACATATGCCTCAAAACTTTGTAAGAATGCTTGTTCTTGATATCCTAGACACCATTAATTAACGAGACGAGGTTCGGCTTCTTTATGGCCAATGACGCTCTTGTTATCTGTTGCCGCCGTCATAGCACAGGCGGTAGCGAGTCAGACTCCTAATCTTCAATTATAAGAGTCATGGGTTCATAACCCGGCGGCGGCACATATCCTTTTCGACCTTTGTCTCTCACCAATGCGTGGATTATCGTAAACCTAAGTGGGATAGCAGCTGGAGGCTAGGAAAGGATGTAGAGGTAGTACTGGCTCCAGCCGCCGCGACAAGACTGAAATACTGTTAAAAGTGGCGTTAAATCCCATTTAATCATTCAGTCAATTTGATTTCTCGTTTCATAAATGCATTATTCAGTGACGTGAGTAATCGAGATAGCCCCGCAATGTATGGGAATGAAGTTAAGTATAATAAGATCGTCTCTTTCTAATCATGCCAAACCATTTTCAAACTGAGATTCCCCCAAAATCCCTTTTTCATAACCATTATTTATAAGATAAAATAACAACAACTTTGAAAACAATGTGGAAAAAAGACGAAATTACTTCCAATAAGCCATATATTAATTCTCCACTAAACTACTCCAAAACATCCATACACAATGCCGCTCTTTGACACCTCTCAAGAAAACAGCCTTGGGAAAAATATGGATATGAGGAAATTGCTTGATACAAGCAATTTCTCCTTTTCACATTATGCTTTCAACTATAAAAGACAAAAGGTTCTAAAATATCAGGGCTTAAAATTATCGTCTTTTACATCTTTTTGAGTTTTGACCAGTCTTAAAGTGTGTCGTCTGGATTATGAAAATTCTGAAACTATCGCCATACCTGATTTCACAGATTGGTTCACGTCGCGAGCCGCATCTGAAATCGGCCCACTTGTATCCCGTACTGAAGTACCCGATTGCCGCACAGTCCTCATTCCCTCCTAAGAAAGAGTTTGGCTCGCCGGGATACCAGTCCAAAAACGACGCTGATTGGTTGCCAGGATACCACACCCACGTACCCTCGACGTCTTCGTCAGTCAGACCAATCCAAAATGTGTCGGCTGTTTAATATATTTGGAAAACAAGAAATTTGTTAAAGACACGGATTCCCCAGGATATATAAACTTCAGTTGGGACCTTGTAGCCGACCCAAATTTACGCATGAAATGGCACTCTGAACAAATGTGCCAAGTTATTTTGAAATCCGTAAATAATCTAAAAAATCTAAATGATCGAAAAATCTAAAATTTCATTAACTTCAAATTGTGTCGATTTTACCGGCGATAAAATTAACTGAATTGTGATAACTACGCTATTAACCTACCACCAGACGACAAAATTTTAGACTGGTCAAAATTGAGAGGAGTTGCAGACGACAATGTTATATTAATGAAATTTCATTTTTTAAATTTTCATCATTCTGGGTAGAAAATATTGTTTAATTTTCGCTATGTTTTCCCAATTCCTTATCTTGGTTGGCATCCAAAAGTGTCACTGCGTGAGAAATGGTTAAAAGTATTGTTCTTGGGCTTTTAATTCGGATTTTTTGGGGAGAAAAGCTTTCATATGTCATTATTAAGAATGTACTTCAAGGACTTCATAACTTTACATAGTTCCACATACTCGCAAAAATAAGATCGGTGAAATTAGGCTAATCAGGACAGATAATTAGTCAAGATTATGAATACATTCAACATTGGCATTGCTTACAGAAAGTTGTCATTAAGAAATCAAAGAACTGAAAGTACTCTATGCAAGCAAACCAACTAATCTTCTTTGTCAATGGTTATCATGATAATAAACAAGGTTAAAGTAACCAAGAGTTAACCCATTACAACATGACAAAATCTTAAAATGGTTCAAACTGAAAGAAGTTGCAGACGACGATTTCAAGATAATGGGAATCTATCAAATATTTGCCATGTAGGGTAGAAAACATTGTAGACAACGAAGAAATTGCTTGTGATAAGCAATTTCTTCATTGTCTTCTAAGTTTTCCAAAGCTTTTTCCTTGAGATGCTTAAAACGGGATGAGTGGGAATAGGTTATATACCATGCTTTTGAAAGAGTTTGAATGGGAATATAGTTAATCAAACGGACATAAAAGCAGTGCGCATAGTGAAGACTCTGATCAGACTTATTTTGAACTCATTTTGCTCGAGTGAGCTAAAAATACAAGGGAGATAAATTAAGTAAATCAAGTGAGCTAAAAATACAAGGGAGATAAATTTGCAGGCAAAGTTTGTAATATTCCTCAAATACATAAGAAGTACTTTTTATGTGTAGGCATTCAATGATATAGTGGTTAAGCATCTAGTGGCAGTTTGCACGCATTGAACTCTGAAAAGTCCTCAAAATTGTGTCAGTCAACCCTTTCCTGTTTTGTCAAAGATTAGACTTGTCCAAATTCAAAGGTTTTGCAGAAAAATAATTAAAGTTGAATTAATTTTAGAAATAATCATTCAGTAGGGTAGAAAATATTGTGGAAAAAGAAGAAATTTCTTGTTACAAGCAGTTTCTTCTTTTTCTACAATGATTTCTTTATTATAAAATCACAAGGATGTAAAGACCAGGGATTAAACAGGAAAGGGTTAACTTAAGCCATCAAAGCCGACGCCTTGCTAGTTAATCAAAGCGCTGAAAGCGCTGAAAGCCTGAGATATGTATACAGGAGATATATAATCTGGGCAGAAAAAGTTTGATGGTCGGATTATTGGAGGTGCCACTTTTTACCAAAGTCTACTGTTAATTCTGCGAAGATTTGCTTATCAGCTTCATACAGCAACATCGTCTAACCGGACCGTTTTAACATTGTTACTCTATAATAAGTAATATTATTTTGGTATGAAACAAACACCTTATTTTTTCTGAATAATATGTTATGATTATATATGTTTAATAATTTCCAATATATTATATATCTCCTTTCTTTCTTTCCATTCACTGTCAAGTTTTGATAATTTTGCCAAATTCAGAACACTCAAACGAAAGTACTGTACATCAAGCCGACAGCCTTCAATGAGTCATATCTCGCCTTCGTCCTTCTCGCCTTAATCGGGCGTATTAATTTATGGTCAGATCCGAACTACTTTTCATGCGACAGAAGATTACATTGATTGCGGTAGATGTTTTTACATTATGTTTTCAAATTAAACTCAGCATGGGTTTGAATTTTTAGCATTGTAACGTTAGCCTCAGATTGCTAACGCAATCTCAGGCTAATAATTTATTCAATTTCTTTTACGATAGGTCAATAGGTCAATTGATCACATCGATGACGGTATCATGAGGACGGGATTTTTTACTAGAGTGTAAATATAAATGCGGCCTGATCGACTGTTAGATTCTTTTCTCAGATCAGGTACATGCAACATGATAACCAGAGCGATTTAGGTAGTATCAGACGACAAGTCGTCATGTTTAACCAATTCCCACTCAATCCCTCCTTTTTACGCCCCTCAACGAAAAAGCTTTAGAAAACATCGTGGAAAATTAAGAAATTGCTTGGATCAAGCAATTTCTTCATTATCCACAATGTTTTCTATCCAAAAAGACAAAAGAAATTAAAATTCCATCAACTTGAAATTGTAGTCTGCAGCTCCTTCCAATTTGGACCAGTCTAAAATGTTCTCGAGTGGGAATGGGTTAATATAAATCATCTGCTGATCAATATAGAAATATTATTATTTATTTTTATTCTCATTATCATTATGTTATTTTTCATTGTTATTAATTCTAATACTTTTATATAACTAAGGGCTTTTCTTCGTGACTTTTTGTTCCAAAGAATATTCATAAAAAGTTTGAAATTGAAACTTGTTCACCTCCCGCAGAAAACTTGGACGCGGTAGTGAAATATGTCTTCAACATGCAGAAAAGTTGGCATCACTCCCTGAAAATCGTGTTCCTGCGATTTATTTTCTCCTTTTCAAACAAAATTTTGCCGCGGCCATAGCGCAGTTGGTAGCGCGTAGGACTCTCAATTATGAGGTGCCGGGTCGATCCCCGGTCGCGACAAATACCCTTTCCAAATTTTTATCTATATCCAATGAATGGATAATCGTAAACCTAAGTGGGATGAGCAGCTGGAGGCTCGGAAAGGATGTAGTGGTAGTACTTGTATAAGAAATTTCAGGAATCCATGTTCATGTGCTCCGACCGCCGCGATATGACTGAAATACGGAAAAAAAGTTGCGATAAATCCGCTCAATAAACCAAACAAAATTGAAGGTGATATTGTAATACTACTTCACGATCAGACTATTGGAATTTAAAGTTAACTTTTATTTCAGTTAATGAAAAACCCCTTTCAATTCACAATTCGCATTTGTCAGTTTCTAAAGAATAGTTCAAATTTTGTAGATTCGTAGTATAAAGAAAATCTTAGGCAGCCATGTTTTATCTACTTAAGATTCACAGCAAACCCTCAAGGCTAACTTTGAAATGTCAATCTTCAATTATAAATTCATGTAATTCCTTTGAATCGTTGAGATTTATGTTCAAATTTGCTCTCCAACAGTACTTCAGTAATATGATCATTGGTTTTCTTGGTACTACTTTTTGAAAGCGAAGGTACATCCAGTGTTTTCTTTTTAATTTTTGTATGGCTATTTATGTCCCACTCAAAAATTGAGGTCGAATGGAGACTAGACCTCAGTCTTATCCAAATACCTAGAGAAGCGGAGTCGAACCAGAAGCCTCCTATACTGGAGTCTAGCGCTGTACCACTAGACCAATTCCGCACCCACAATGTAGTTGTAACGTGCTAGACTCTAGGTTTGTTATGCGGTCGACTTCAATAAAGCTTTTGATCGAACAAGGCGACACCGGGACAAGTGTAGCAAGTCTCCAGCTTCGGAGGATCCTGGTTCGATCCCCCGCTTGCATGCACTTTGACTCATAGAATATGGAAATATCTTTGCAAAATTAAAGAAAATATTAACAACATGATTCTATTCACCTGAAGGGAAAATGAAACAAATGCGTCATTTTAAGACTTTACTTCTTTTCTCAATTCATGATTACCATTTTCTAATTTTTTCTCGTTACATTGAGTTTTGAAACTACAGTTTCTGAACTGATGTCTTCTTAACTTAGCTCTTTAAGCAGCATTGCTTAAAGCCATTAACGTAGATCCGAACCAAGAGAGAATTCCATAAGAATTTTATCTAATTTTGAATGTCTTGTTAAGGAGTGATGATATATCGAAAACAGTACCTTTGCGATCTTTTATCTCCGTTTCAATAAAGGCATTTTCTAACGCGTCATCAATCTGGACTAGGTTCGCATCAACAGTTTGACAGTAAGTCTGAAAAGCAGGCATTGTCAGTGATTTGAAATGTGCATTATGGGAGCTTTGAATACGAACTATATAGGAGATTTGAAATATATGATATGGGAGATTTGAATTATGTAATATGGAGGTTTGAAATATTTAATATTTGGAATTGAATACATCTGTCCTGACTAAAGTAATGGTAAATCAAATTATGTAAAGATAGACATTAACGAGTATACTATATAATCAGGTCGACTACCGAGAATTAACCTTTTGAATGCATTCTTGTTTTAATGTCAGTTTCGAAAGTATTCGTGGAAAACGTCTAGATGCGCAAAATATGCCGTGTTTCCCTCCTAGAGCAATAATACACCTTTATTTCCATAACAACTGTCTTGTTAAATAGGAAGAGCCTTTCCGGGCTAAATACGTTTGCAAGAAAAGCTCTAGGTGATAATTATGGAAAAGCAAAGTCTATCAAGTCATGTCGTCTTTTCAAAAATCTTTAGAAAAAAAAAAAAAAAAAAAAAGATTCACAAGTTTAAGGTTGACGGATCCAAACAGGCAATGGAAGTAATGGATCGACGAATCAATCTATACATTTAGACCGGAAGTCACCTTGAACTTCAACATTGGTCCACTTCATGTGAAACATTTTAGTTAGTTTGGCGACATTACCGGCCGTAAATTTTGAAACATGACACAAATTCGACCACGTTACCTGCGCCGAAAAGAAGTCTGTCCGATTGTTGAATCCGAAATAATAACATGATCCCTCAAAAGCAAGCCATCTGTCAGGACAGTCTGTGACAACGGCGAAGCCTGAAATTTGTTGTGTGTGTGCTTTTTTTTCAAACCATTACCAGATGACAAAGCTTTAGACTGGTCCAAATTGAGAAGTTGCAGACTTCGTTGCAAAGTAAAATTGAATTGAAAAATAATTGTCATGTGGATAGAAACGTGAGAAAGGGACTAATTGCTTGTTCAACCATTCTCACATTGTTTTCTAAATTTTATTTTCTTCAATGCGTAAAAATACGGGACATTAGGTAATGGGTTAAAACTATATTTGATGAGATTACAAATATATACTCTTTTATATCATGCTTAGCCGGCACGGTTATCTTTTACACCAGCAATTTTGAGAGTAACGTTGCACTGTACATGGGACATTCTAGCTGCGATATCGTATATAGCCCTCTTTCTGATAATCTCCTCGCCAGCAGATTATCAGAAAAAGGGCTACGATATCGCAGCTAAGGACATTCAGTCCTGTAAAATTGGATTGAACGTGCGTTACGGGTTAGGGGGCCAGAGGAGGATTGTATTTGACCAAACAATGGTGTCAATGATAGAAAAAGCACCTAATGGAATCAATCCTTCCACCCGACCTGGCTTGTTTATTTCCGACTCTTATGGAATGTAATGTGGATCGCTAGCAACAGTCACTGACCTCCAACATGGCAGTTCGACTGAAATATCACATGACAATGATATGTAAAATATAATGTCATGGACAAAAACAAATAGCAAAATGTTGACTGACGACCTTAACGTCGTAGCTATTGGTGATATAAGCTGTGGTTACGACGATTAGGTCGCCAAACCAACAAAAATGCTAGACGTTGTTTTAACTTCTGGTCTAAATGAATGATTTGATTGATCAATCCATTTTTATGATTCAAAAACTTTAGTCTTTGCGAAAAAGACGTAGTTATAATTTATATCGAAGTTCGCCTCCGGTCTAAATCAGTTACTTGATTTGTCAACCTACTTATCATTTACAGCGGCTCTCCGCCATTTTACATGGTGTAAACTGTAGCGGATTCTTTTTTGCCTTATTTTTCGCCACCGTTTAACGCATTACCAGACGGCAAAATTTTCAAACTTTCTTGGTAAAAAACATTGTGAAAGATTAAGGAATTGCTTGTTACAAGCAATGTCTCCATTTTTACAAAATGTTTTCCCGTTTTTTTTTCTTGGGTCCGTCCAAAAGTGTCATCGCGTGAGTATGGGTTTATGTCAATAAAGTAGCCACGGTACAGACCTATACTAACACAGAGAGTCAAGAACAGTACAATCCTCATAGTTGACAAAACTAATGCCGATTGAACAATTTGGCAACAAACAAATACGCCTATATTATCAGTAAGAGCTGATAAGGACAAATTCACATCATGAAAAAAGTAGTATGCTTACCCACTTAGATGAACTCAGCGGATAATTCCTTAACCTATATTACCAGACGACAAACACGAGGCGCTTGAGCGCCTGTATCGCTCTACAGGCCTGAATTTGACTATGCAAAAGGTGTTTTCAGGAATTCACCATAAACTGAATGGTCTTTGCCATATCTGTCAAATAAATCCGGTCAATGGAATCTTTGAAATAGTTCTAGTGAAGCATTTTCAAAGTTTTCACTTACAGCAGTCGAGGTAGGTTATGTCAGATGGAAAAGTCTTTACATTTTTTCACTATTTACCATATATGAACATAAGCAACGACAATTAAACCCATGATTTTCAACCAATCAAACTTATATAAAGGAATCTAAAATAGAATCCCATTTAGATCATTCCTTTGACATTTGGTTGCAACCCATCTACAGAAAGGTTTCTAGCGTAGCATGTACTTGCGGAGCTCTTGCTAGATTTACGCTTGTTTTACAAGAAAGGCTATTGGCTGAGTCTAAGTATATAATGAGTTGATTAAGAGATGACAGAGTTACGTATATTGTTCGAGACTATCAGCAGATCTTGTTTCATAATGAAGCGACCTATTCAACATTATCATTGTTATGATTTTTAGCTCACCTGAGCACATAGTGCGAGGTGAGCTATTGTTATCGGTCGTTGTCCGTCGTCCGTCCGTCTAACCTTCCGTCCACAATGTCTTTTAAATTATTCTACTCCTACACCAGTTTGCCAATCAAGCTGAAAATTTGCAGGGACGTTTCTTGGGTGAAGTTCTACAAAAGTTGTTTAAAGAATTCAATTCCGTGAAAAACTCTGGTTACCGCGGCATTTGAAAATGAGACATTTTACTAAATCTTTAGAATTTTTCTTCTCCTAAACCAGTAGGCCGATCAAGCTAAAACTTTGCAGGGATGTTCCTCGGCTGAAGTTCTACAAAAGTTGTTAAAAGAATTTAACTCCGTGAAAACATCTGGTTGCCGCGGCATTTGAAAATTTGACATTTTAGTAATTCTTTGGGTTTTTTCACATGGAAACTACAGGCCAAAGGCATTTTTATTTCCTATGCAGCTTAACCACATAGTTCTTTACCAAGTTTTCAATAATTTAATCTCTGAGGTCAAGAATGGCCCCGCCCCTGAGGTCCAAAGATTCGAAATATGCTTAATAAGGGCAATTTCAAAAGACTTCTCGTAAACTATGAGGTCTAGGACATTCGTATTTGGTATGTAGCATAACGAGATAGTTTTGTACTTTATCACTTTAAATTGTTCTCCTTGGGTCAAATCAGCCCTGCACTCGGGGTCTAGAATAAGGGAAAACGCAAATTTGAGTAAGTTTTGGGGGGGGGAGGGGGGAGAAATCTTCACTTTAAGGCTGAGGGCATTTATATCTGAAATGTAGGATAGCCTGGGTGTTATCTATTATTTTTTATTAAATCATGCCTGTACGATAAAAAAAAACATCACTTCCCTTCGGTGTCAAAAGTTTGTAAAAATGCCGCGGCATTTGAAAATTTGACATTTTAGTAATTCTTTGGGTTTTTTCACATGGAAACTACAGGCCAAAGGCATTTTTATTTCCTATGCAGCTTAACCACATGGTTCTTTACCAAGTTTTCAATAATTTAATCTCTGAGGTCAAGAATGGCCCCGCCCCTGAGGTCCAAAGATTCGAAATATGCTTAATAAGGGCAATTTCAAAAGACTTCTCGTAAACTATGAGGTCTAGGACATTCGTATTTGGTATGTAGCATAACGAGATAGTTTTGTACTTTATCACTTTAAATTGTTCTCCTTGGGTCAAATCAGCCCTGCACTCGGGGTCTAGAATAAGGGAAAACGCAAATTTGAGTAAGTTTGGGGGGGGGGGGGGGAGGGGGGAGAAATCTTCACTTTAAGGCTGAGGGCATTTATATCTGAAATGTAGGATAGCCTGGGTGTTATCTATTATTTTTTATTAAATCATGCCTGTACGATAAAAAAAAAACATCACTTCCCTTCGGTGTCAAAAGTTTGTAAAAATGCTCAATTAGACCATGTTCAACAGCCTTCTCCCGATCTAAGAAGTGTAAGGCATTAATGTGTGGTATATAGTATTAACCAGATGGTTCTTTACCAGGTAAGCTAAAATCATAGCTCTGGGATAAAACATGGCCCTGTCTCATAGGTCCAAAATTTGGGGAAACGCCCAATTAGAGCAACTTCTCCTTCTGAAATATAAGGTGAAGGACACTCATATTTGGTATGTAGCATTACTACATAATTTTGCACTATGTTACACGAAAATATCCCCTTAGGATAAAAAAGTTTTGCTCCAGGGGCCGAATTCTGTAAATCGCTTAATTTGAAAGAATTCCTTTTCTTAAATATATAGCCTAGAGCATTTATATTAAAAACATAGCATAATGGCTAAAATATGGCCCTTCCCGCGGCATCCAAAATTATGATCCCCCCCCCCACTAAGAGCACATAGAATAACCTTATTGTTATCTACCATGTTTATATCCTTTGCCTTCACAAGGCATCCAAAGTGATGAAAAACACTCAATAAGAGCATGTTCAAATATCTTCATCTCCCAATGTATCAGTTGTAACACATTCATAATTATTTGGTTAGTAGTACATCCAGATTGTTCTCAACCATGGTTGCTAAAATCATACCAATTGGGTCAAAATGGCCCAGTCCAAAGAGCCCCAAGTTTGGTAAAATGCTCATTTAGAGCAATATAAATTTTTTCTCCTCTTAACACTGATCCATATTAAAAGAAGTTGCAGATGGTAATTAAAGTTTGATTGAATTTAAATAAAATGAATTTTTAGGGTAGAAAACATTGTGAGAAATGGAGAAATTGCTTGTAACTAGTAAGTTCTCCCTTTCTCAAAATGTATTTCTAAACCTATTTTCCTTGAGGACTTCAAAATGTGGGATAGTTTGGTAATTGATTAAACTATTAAGCCAAAGGCATTTATATTTATTGAATTGCATTACCCAAAATTTTATATTTGTTTTATTTATTTTGCTAAAAATATACTCTAACTTGGATATGCCTCAGATGAGCGATTTAGGACCATCATGGTCCTCTTGTAGGGTTATGTAGCCCCTAAAGTGACCTTCCAGACACTTTGTTTAAATATGCAATGATTCAAATTATTTCGTAAAAACGAAATAACATTTCGTAATTTCCAAACACATTTTCGTAGATACGAAACAACATTTCATAATTACGAGATGCTATTTCCTAATTACAAAATAACCTTCAAAGTATTTCGTTAGGACGAAATATTATTTCGTAATGACAAAATACTCTCTTAAGTATTTCGTAAGTACAAAACGTTATTTCGTAAGTCAATTCGAATTACTTGAATAAGCTCTAGTTACGACGTTTAAGTCTCCAAATCAACAAAAATGCTTTAGATAAATAGCGGCTATTCTGTCGGAGCCCAAAAGTGTAGATGTTGAATACATTACATCTGCCAGAGACGACAAAAACTAAGATGTTCGTTCAGAAACAAATCTATGAGCTTTTACTACATTCGCCACAATTTAACGAGAACAAATGAATAGCGTTAATCTTGCCCGGGCGACTGACTCTATTTTGCAAATATTTTCATTAAGCGACCACAATCTAAAACTATAGAAATAGTTGCATTAAGTTAGTTTGATATCATTTTAATGCTTTGTTCTTGGTACTCGGTAGAATTGACCAATCGCGACTGTCAATCAAATAAACAGTCGACCAATGAAATCATTCATTTAGACCAGAAATGAGTTTTTAGCTCCGACATTGGCCACCACGTTTGTTAACCTTGTTTTCGTTTGACGACTTAAACGTCATAACTACAACCTTTTCAAGCTATTGCTTCGACATTTAGGTCACCAACCAACTCTTCTTCCTTTTTGTAACATGCTACTTGCCATTTATTTTTTCTAAAACAACGCAGTTTAGAATCGACGAGGAGGTTCCAGTTCGAGTCGATGGGCTTGAAAATGGAGTATGTGGGTGGGGCCAACGAATGCTCATTTTTAACAAGTTCTGATAACATATGACTGTGCATATGACCCTATTAAGTGTACCTGGTAAAATGACCTGCATTCATATATGTCGTGGTTATTCAATCTATTACCACACAATCCCACTTTTTATGTCCGTTTAGAAAACATTGTAGATAATAAAAAACAAGCAATTTCTGTTTTATCCACAAAGTTTCTAACAGTAAAAGATAAAAAATGTAATTTCATAAACTTAAATTTGTTATCTGTATTTTCCTGTTGTCGTTGTTGTTGTTTTGAAATTTGACTAGTCTAAAATATTACTGTGAGGAAAGGGATTAAAATACACTAAGACGTCTTAACAGGCTTAAGACTTAGATGCTCTATTAAAGATTGCATAAAAGGGTGCAAAATGAGGTTCCTTTCTTTAACAGCAATAAACGTATATATGATGTATTGATATTGTTGAAATCAATCGAAAGCCGATTAACATCAACGTGTATGAAATACAGACTAGCCATTGCTGTTTGGGTTATCTAAAACTGTAAAGCAAATTAAGATTATATGATATTTTTCCGTAATACGAAATAATTAGATCAAAAGTCTGGAGTGTCACTTTAGGGATTCCGTAGTTAAAGGTACAAATATAGATCATTTAGGCTTTTTTTTTAATCTAAGGCGGGTGAAAACAACGGACATTTGATATAATAAATTCACTGTCTAGCGTTTTGATCAATTTTCTTTCGTACTTTTAATTTCCTTGCATCCCCAGATAGGCCCACGATTCTCCTGGTATTCCGAATAGTTGAAGAAACTAGTGCTTTGTCTGTATAGCATTTATTAGGTCTATCTGTTACAAGGTGTTGCCGGAAATTCGGGGGCTGAAAACAGTATTTTGCTGATTCATGGCAATATCTTGATAGGAATTGGTACTTTGCACGAGAAAAATAATTTTGTTAACATAAAATAATGAGTGTATTGAAATGAACATATATATCAACAAAGCGTCGTTGAAGAATTCATCACCCAAGGACTCCGGCAGTCGCTGTTTTTCTGAAGGAGAATAAAGTCTAATCATTACAATAGTAACGTTATTTACAATAATATCAAAAACGATAATAGACATAAAGCTACATTTTCATGAGTTGCGGAGCCCTGAGTGAGAATATGCTTAACTTGTTCACAAAATGAAAGATAAATCGATCTTACACACACAAAAAAAAAATAAAATAACAATAATAATAAATATTTCTTTAATTCAAAAATAGACAAAATATGATAGTTTGGAGAGGGGTGTGTGTAAATTTTTAGAAGCTCGTCATTACCGACCGTGAATTATATTACAACCTGATGACGTCATCAGTGTTTTGGGTCCCGCGCAGACGACGTTCAATAGCGCGCAGTGAACGTAATTAGGGTTTAATGTACCTAAACAGTGAGTTTATCATTCTCATAATTTAACGTTTTTTCGGCGAAATTGTCGATTGTTAATCTACCGAGAAATCTCTTTACCCCCACCCCCATCCCTACAAAATAACGCTTTGGACCCCCTAAAAAACCCCAAAATACAATTGGTAAATCATTGTGTAAAATTAAGAAATTGCTTTTAACAAGCAATTCCTTCATTTTGCACAATGTTTTCTACATAGACAGTTGAAATATTCTAAAATTTCATAAAATTTAATTGTCGTCTGAAACTCCTTTCTATTTGGACAAGTCTAAAACTTTGCCGTCTGGTAATGGGCCAATGCTTTCCGGTAGATTAACGGCATCGGAAAGATGTGACCATATGTTTCATCTCATTTGAGTAGTAATTACACGAGCGAAACGTTAGTTTCATCCATGTAAATTTGTTTTCGCAGATCACATGATAAAGCATGTGTGGTAAAAGAAAACGCGACCGTAGCCATAGCGTAGTGGCAGCGCCTTATCATAATCTCGGGGCACAGGATTCGATCCCCCCGCGGCGAACATCCTTTCCGACATTTGTCTCCCACCAATGGGTTGATAATAGTAAACCTAAGCGGGATAATCAGCTGGGGGCTCAGAAAGGATGTTATAGTAGTACTGGTATGAGAAATACCAGGAGCTCCAGCCGCCGCGATACGACTGAAATACTGTTAAAAGTGGACTTATACCCAATTCAATCAACCAATAAAAGGAAACGCAGCTAGTACATACCGTGTAATATTCTGACACCCTATCTTGTTGTGTACCAAATTATCTGATTAATTTGCGTACTTTTGATTTCCTCGACACATATAGACGTTTTGCGTGCAAAATGTAAAAACTGCTTGAATAGATCTGTATTTACGACATATTGCCCAACGACGATAATCTATCCGGCTTTTTTTTAAAGAATGATGAATCCCTTGATTTCATCAAATCTTATTTTTTTGTCCTTTATGACATAAAATTGGAACACTCAAAAACTATGTCGTCTGGGAATTAATGGATAAGGAACTATTATCTCACTTGATTTCACAGATGGGTTCTAGTTGAGCACGACACGCGAGATCAGCCCACCTGTACCCGGACAGGACAAAAAATGCTGCACAGTCCTCTTCTGTGTTATTGAAGGAGTTGGGCTCGCCCGGGGACCAGTCAAAGAATGTAGCTGATTGGTTACTCGGGTACCACACCCACGTTCCCTCTACAGCACTGTCGGTCAAACCCAGCCAGTAACTGTCAACTGTTCGGTACAAAAAACATTCTTTAAACTGTCACATGTCTAGTGAAAACTACAAGCCTAGCGAGGTCTGAAGCTGGACAGCAACGTTCGACTGCTCTCAGCGTTTGTAAGGCAAAATTCCATTAAAACTGGATTTTCTTAGTCGAAAAAAGGATCAAAATGCCTCTTAACCCTTTACTGTTTTTCTAATTTTGGACTTGTTCGAATTCAACGGGGAAGCAGACGACATTATATGGTAAGTACAAGTCAAAAGTAACCAACATGTATGAAAGAAAATACATGTATTTTGAAAAAAGAAGAAATTGGTTATTACCAACAATTTATTCTTTTTCCACAATATTTTCCACAGCATTTTTCTTGAGGGACGTCAAAAAGCGTCTTGTGTGGGAATGGGTTAGTGTAGTCTGTAATATGAATATTTTTCAAGTACACCATTCTTTCGCGCTAAACATCATACCTACAATGACCATGAATATTGTTCAAGTACACCATTCTTTCGCGCTAAACATCATACCTACAATGACCATGAATATTTTTCAAGTACATCATTCTTTCGCGCTAAACATCATACCTACAATGACCATGAATATTTTTCAAGTACACCATTCTTTCGCGCTAAACATCATACCTACAATGACCATGAATATTGTTCAAGTACACCATTCTTTCGCGCTAAACATCATACCTACAATGACCATGAATATTTTTCAAGTACATCATTCTTTCGCGCTAAACATCATACCTACAATGACCATGAATATTTTTCAAGTATACCATTCTTTCGCGCTAAACATCATACCTACAATGACCATGAATATTTTTCAAGTACACTATTCTTTCGCGCTAAACATCATACCTACGATGATTAGTCTATGAATTCATTTGCTTAACTGTAGAAATAAGAAAGAAATAGTTTATATTTTGGTATTATCAAATTAACCCATTACCGGACGGCCAAATTTAGACTGGTCCAAAATAAACAATTTTTAGTTTATCAAGCAATTTCTTCGTTTTACATAATGTTTTCTTAGTTGTTTTTCTTGATGAGCTTCTTAAGGAGTCATTATATGGGAATGGGTTAAGTGAAAGAAAATGAATTGACAACAAAGTGAGAAAATTTCTTACAAACAGAAGCCACTTCCAAACGCAAAATTACAATTACAATTCTTAACAATCTTGTACTTAACAAATCAGCAAACCCTTTCCTATTTCGTAAAATTTTAGACCTGTCAAAATTCAAAGGTTTGGCAATTTGAAGAGGATTTGATTTGAAAAATAATCATTCGGTAGGATAGAAAATATTGTGGAAAAGAAGAAATTGATTGTCACAAGCAATTTCTTCTTTTTCTACAATTTTTTCTCAAGTATAAATTCGCACAGGCTTAAAAACAAGGGATTGAACAGGAACGGGTTAAATTTAAGAGTGAAGTTGTACATTTTTTCCGCGATAAGAGACGTCGCTTGTCGAGTACTAGCTCTGAAAAAGAAAAGTTCCAATAGGCAACCGAAGGACTTTTTCTCTTCATACAATTTTTACCATGGTTTCCCTGTTGGAATATGTGGAAGCATAAGATGTAAATTTGACGAAAGAAAACTAATACCTTTGCGATCTTTCGTTTCTGCCTGAATAAAGGCATTTTCTAGCATAGTGTCAACCTGAACTAGATTTCCGCCTGAAGCTCTGCAAAATTTCTGAAATCGGACATTTCATAAAATATCACTTGAACCCTTTCCAGTTTAATCCCCGACTTTTAAGTCCCTATATTTTTATACTTGAGAAAATATTGCGGAAAAAAAGAAATTGCTTGTTACAAGTATTTTTTACTCAATATTTTGAACCCTACTGAATGATTATCTTTCAAATAAATTCGACTTTAAATTGTTGTCGTCAAAACGTATGAATTTGGACCAGTCTAAAAAAACAAACAAAAAAAAAAACGGGAAAGGGTTCAAGCAGTAGCAATGCCGAAGAAATAGCAATGCGAATGACAGGCAGATATGATGAATACAATAGGTCGAGTAGCCATCTATTTCGTGAAATTGTTTTACCGTGGGCATATCGTCGTTCTCATTCTAAAACCTCATTACAAGAGCTTGTTACGAGGTTTAAAAACGATAACGACCAGTGGAAAATGTGCTCGGGGTTTGAAGCATGACGCAATGTCCTGTAGAAACTCTTCGATCCACAATGTTCTGCTTTGCCGTTAATTCGTTCATTTTTCATTACAAACCAAAAATGTATAGCATCAGGCTTGAATGAGAATGAATAATATCAATTACAAGTAACAAGCAGTTTATCACAGGATAAAATGGTATTCGCTTTTTAATTCAGTCCTAAAACAACTTCATTTGTGTCAAACATGATGAGTTCTTATTGTGCAAATGAAACAACAACAAAAACAATAGATTTTTCGGTAAAAAGAAATTACGATTATCACCTGTGCGGACAAAAAGTCTGTCCGAAAGTTGTATCCAAAATAATAGCAAGAACCTTCAAAAGATATCCATGTGTCCGGACAGTCTGTGAGCACTGCCAAGCCTGGAAGTCAATCAAACAACAATTCGACCATTAAAATAATCAACCATTTTACTTTTTAACATGTAACCGGCAGCTCAGGGGGGGGGGGGGGGTTAAGCGATCAGATCTCGAACGCATTCAGGCCTCTATCATGGAGTCGTCGCAGTTCTTACTTTTCAAATCTAATTCTATCTTTTACATTTAACCTACAAAAATTTGCACTAGCTGGCAATTTATACATGGTTCAAAATGCCGATTCAATCAACTCGACTTGCCGGTAGGGAGTCTGCTTTAGTCTAATTTTGACTGTCTAAAATAAGTTCGTGCGGACATCTAGGTCATTCGTCGGAAGGAATTAAATGACCCGAGTTCTACAGGGTCAGTTCGATCACCTTTCCGAAACCCGACCGTGGTTGTGTTGAAATCGTATGGTGGCATAGAACTGCCACCACTTACCAGATAATTGTCAAGAAAACAAGATGTGTTTGTGAAACACAAATGCCCCTAAACAGCATTTTTTTCAAAAGTTTGACCTTGAAAGATGACCTTGACATTGTCACATGACCATGAACTTTGTACCAGCAGATGCATATCATTGAGATCTATCATCATGCCAAATATGAACATTGTATCTTGAATAGGCTGGTAGTAATTGGCAATGTTAAGTTTTTTGTTAGGTTTTGCAGACAGACATGACAGACGGACAACGGTAAAACAATATGCCCCCGATCTTTCGATGCGGGCGCATAAAAAGGCGGATAATACATCATTTTTTACTTTTTCATAACTAGAGGCGCTCCACAGGCCTGATTGTACTGATTAAGCAAGTAGTATTATTTTCTAGAATTTAATATAAACCTAATCATATTCACCATGTGTGACATTTAAATCTTGTCAATGAGATCTTTGAATATTTCAAATGTTTCATTTCTGTGAAATTTCATTGAAATCCACCAAAGAGTTTCTGAGAAGAAGATTTGCAAAGCTTTCAACATAAATGGAAATTAGCCCCGCCCATTTAAGCCATGTTTTACATCGGATCAAATTATTTGAAGGAATCTGATAATGGGTCGTTAACGGACCATTGCTGTAAAATTTAGTTGAAATCCATAAACTGGTGTCTGAGAAGAAGATTTAGGTTGTCTGGTGATGTACATCTTAACCCAGGACCTACACCTAGGGAAAAGCAAGATTCATCTTGTGATAATGACATATACAGTTTTTTAAACTACCCAAATCATTTATCTACAATGCATTACAATGTCCAAAGTTTGAAAAATAAGGTTGATATTCTATACACAGAATTTTCACAATTTGATGTTATCTCCTTTTCGGAGACTTGGTTAAACACAAATATTTCATCAAATGAAATTCTTTTCCCATCCTATCACTCTCCGGAACGTAAAGATCGCGAACACGATGGTTATGGCGGGGTAATTGTATACATAAAGGATAATTTACCTTTTGTGAGAAGGCGTGACCTGGAACCACTTGGATTAGAATGTGTATGGGTAACTATCAAATTGTTGAATAATAGAAATGTTTTGTATGGGGTAATGTATAGACCACCGAACTCACCCATGGCATATAACTCTCTTATTGATGACTCTATTGGTCTTGCTATCGACACAAACATAACCGACATAGTTTTAACCGGGGATTTTAATTGGAATCAATTAAATCCAGCCCATTTAAATAAAGTGAATTCTCTGTGTTCGCAATTTGGATTAGCTCAGTGTATAAATGAACCAACTCATTTCACTGAACATTCGTCGTCTATAATAGATCTTCTTTTAGTCTCCAACAAAACTTCTGTTCTTTCAACAGGCGTCGGTGAGCCTTGTCTTGATGGTAATATTCGTTATCACTGCCCTGTATTTGGCGTCTTTAATTTTTGACAAAGTATGGCATAAAGGGCTTCTTTATAAACTTTATCAAGCAGGGATTCATGGTAGTCTTTTAGAATGGTTCAAAGACTATCTCTCAAATAGATGTCAACGTGTTGTCATTAATGGTAGCTTCTCCGAAGAGTGCATGATAAAAGCAGGTGTACCTCAGGGGTCTATATTGGGTCCTTTATTATTTTTAGTTTATATTAATGATATAGTAGATAACTTGGAGTCCAATATAAACCTCTTTGCAGATAACACTAGCTTATCAATTGAAGTCGATGACGCCATTTCTTGTGGGGCTACATTGCAATCTGACGTAAATAAGATTAATGAATGGGCGCATAAGTGGATAGTAAAATTTAATCCCTTGAAATCTGAATCTTTAGTTATTACTCGAAAGCATAATAAACAAACACATCCTGATTTGTTTATGTCCAATTTGAAAATACCAAACGTAAAAAATCATAAGCATCTAGGTATATTTATATCAGAAGACGGTACATGGGACTATCATATTAGAAATGTGGTCGATAAAGCTTGGGCTAGAATAAATATATTGCGGACTCTTAAATACCGTTTAGATAGGAAATCTCTTCAAACTATTTATTTCTCTTTTATTCGACCATTAATTGAATATGCGGACGTAATATGGGATAACTGCCCACAAAACTTAAAAGAAGCGCTCGACAAAATTCAGATAGAATGCGCAAGAATCGTGACTGGGTGTACCAAATTGGCATCACTCGAAAATATAGAAACTGAAGCAGGTTGGGAATCTCTGCAGGATAGGCGAACAAAACATAAGTTAATATTATATTTCAAAATGGTCAAAGGCTTAAGTCCTGATTATTTGAATTCTTTAGTGCCACCAACCACTGGCAGCACAACATCGTATAGCCTACGCGGTTCACAAAATTATCGAGTTCCACAGTGCAGAACTGAACTTTTTAAAAAGTCATTTCTTCCCTTTACAATTGAGGAATGGAATAAACTACCGATTGAAATCCGCAATCAAAACTCATTGTCGCGTTTTAAAAGTTACTTAAATCGAAATAAACCAAATCCTAAAAAGTTGTATTCTATAGGTGAAAGAAAGCTACAAGTCATCCATACACGAATTAGAAATCACTGCAGCTCTCTAAATCAGCATTTATTTGACAAAAACATTGTCGATTCCCCTCTCTGTAATTGTGGTATGGCCGAAACGACCGAACACTTTTTTTTTCGAATGTACAGACTATGATACTATTAGGAATAGTCTTTTAAACTCTCTTTCAGTGTTTGATAACATCGACATAACCATGCTTCTTTTTGGAAAAGATGACTTGACTTACCGCGACAATGAAAAGATTTTTCTTGAAGTCCACAACTTTATCCGTGAAAGTAAAAGATTCTTGTAGTGATATCATTCTTGTTCCATTCTCGGTTGATAAGTAGAATATTAACGTAATATTGTATAAGTAAAACACAAACTACCAAATTTCAAATGAACACTCCCTTGTCTTCTTCCATTACTCTTCCTTGCTTTTTATTACTCCCCTCATTCTAAACCTTTATTGTTATAATGTTACTTTTTTCCAATGTTCATATACTTACGACTTGTACTTATACAATGCCATCTTTATGGAGAAGAGCTCTATAAGCTTTGCTTTCGTTCTGATCCAATTTGCTGTAAATTTAGATTATTTGTATAGTACTATGAATATGAGTAGCAAATAAAATATGTTTAAACTAGAAGAAGATTTTCAAAGCTTTCAACATTTATGGAAATTAGTCATGCCCATAAAAGCCAGTTTTTTTTAATCTGATTAAAATTCTTTGTAGAAATCTGATAACGGGTCTCCCAAGGATTATTCCTTTAAAATTTGGTTGAAATCCACCAACTGGTTTCCGAGAAGAAAATTTCAAAGCTTTTAACATATATATGGAAATTAGTCCCGCCAATTAAAGCCATGATTTTCACCTGATAAAATTCTTTGAATGAATCTGTTAAAGGGTCACCCAAGGATCATTCCTGTAAAATTTGGTTGAATTCAATCCACTGGTTTCTGAGAAGGAGAATTTTAAAGGTTTTACCATATATGGAAATTAGCCCCGCCCATTAAAGCAATGTTTTAAACCGGATCAAAATTCTGTGAAGGAATCTGATAGAGGGTCACCAAATGATCGTTCCCGAAAAATTTGGTTGAAATCCATTGCCTGGGTTCGGAGGAGAAGATTTTTTAATGTTTCACCATAGATTTAAATTAGCCCCGCCAGTTAAAGCCATGTTTTTCATTCGATCAAAATTCTTTGAAGGAATCTGATAAAGGGTCACTCAAAAATCATTTATGTGAAATTTGGTATAGAATTCTGTTCAGTACTTCCTGACGAAAAGAGTTTTCGGACGGACGGACGCACAACGGACACAGTGGCACGTAAATGGCTCGCTGGCTTTCAGTCAGTGGAGCTAAAAACTATTCGTGTTATTGAATTTTAGCGCAATATTTCTTTTCTGTCTTTTAAGAACGAGATAATAAGCTATCAGGAATTTTGTCGTGCTAGTGCCCTAGAACCGCTGTCACTACTTGCAAGATAATTAACTGGATAAAAATGGCAGATATTATGTCAATCTTTGTGATAATTTGAATATATTATGTTACTAGATAGATATGTTAACGCGAAATTTGTGCTCTGGAACTGCCACCACTTATCAGATACTTAGGGCGAGAAGAATGGCGGATAACGCGTTATTTTTTTTTTTAATTTTTATGCAAACTTATCATTTTATCTAGTCCGGTTCGCGATATCCACCATCTTTTTCTGTTAAGTTATCTGCAAGTGATGGCAGCTCCAGGGCACCAAAGCGGCACAATTCACGTTAGATTAACTAACTGGCATCATGAAAAATATCATTTTTTCTAATTATTTGTGTGGAAAGTGACGGAAGTTCCAGCGCACAAACTTGACAAAGTTCGTGTTAACTTAATTAGGTGGTATCTTGACCATTTTGAAGTTTCCCGAAAAATAACGTGATATCCGCCATTCTTTTCGCATTAATTTATCTAGGAAGAGGTCATCATAGAATCGGGATGATCGAGTAGAGAATCGTTTGTCAGTCGGGATGGTAGATTAGAAGTTGCTTAAAAAAAAGGGACTGGTGTCATGGATGATCTGAAATTAATCGCGCTGAAGCTGGTATAAGCTTTTAAATCTGATATATCGCAGGCTGACCAGGGTCGAAACTTTTCACTAATTGGCAATTCTTTGAATCTAGAAAGACACTCTAGCTAACTACATAGCTGTTTTAGGAACGCGGCACCTGCTTGTTATGATCTCATTTTCAACTATTCACAATTTAATGTCTGGTTACTTTATAACAGATGACCTGCTACTGAAAGGGGTTTACATTCAGGAAATGTGCATATGCTCTTAACCCATTATCACACAATGAGGCATTTTGACGCCCCCAAGAAAAACAAGTGGGAAAATTTTGTGTAAAATGGGGAAATTGCTTGCACCAAGCAATTTCTTCATTTTACACAATGTTTTCTACCAAGAAAGTTAAAAAATCTGAAATTTCACAAACTTTAAATTGTCGTCTACAATTCCTTTCAGTGTAGACCAGTCTAGAATTTTGCCATCTGGTAATGGGTTAACCAATAAGCACACAAGCTCGCATTAAATGTGCAGAAAAAAAATCGTCATGGTAGGTATAGTTTTCCTGAATCGCTACATCGGCCTGAATTTACTTATAACACAAGTGATTTAGTTTTCTTTAACACAAGAAAAGACTTATTTTAGATAGAAATATTTTTTGCAATTTACTTTAATGGAGGCAACTGTCTTAATTGCAACAATTATTCTCAGTCAGGTAGTATCAATTACATGTAAGGTAGTATCCATTACATGTCCAATGTATGTACATTGTTTATGTATGACGTGTCACAAAAATCGGTGAAATGATACGAACCTAATTCAACACAAAGAGCGAGCAATATCACAATCTTCATTGTTGAAAAATACCAGTCAAAATAGGGGTCTGTGACAAAGTTCTGTGATAACCTTATCACTAGAAATAGATAAGATGTGCAGTGACACAGTGCACAATGATCTTAAATTATTTAGTTCACAAAAAGATAGATCTGGTCGTTTTTAAAGGTCTTCAAGTTTCTCTATTCGTATTTTTGGGTAAATGTTTGTGTGGTTGGTGGGGGTGTTGCTCTTCACTTCTTTTTTTTATTTTTTGAAATTGTTTTTATTAAAATGGCTATTAGTGATCGACAGCTTGATTAGAACATTACACGACTCTGAAAACCCTAATTTTTTTTACACATTTCCGACAAAATTTAATCAAGGTGTATCAAACTTTTTTTCTAATTAAAAAAATCACATATTTCAAACTCTAATGGCAAATAGGCAATAAAGTGCTCGAATCATAAGACATGGGGCGCAATATTTTTTTAATCTATTCCTCATAAAATAATTATCACCATATATTTTTTCCTCTCTTGGTTATTTTGTAATATTATTTTTTCAAATGCTTGGCGCACAAAAAGAATATATTTACAAATAAGCCGCTAACACCATCCATTATTGATTCAAAATGACAGTTGATGGAATTGTACATAAAACTGAAAGAAATATGCCGCTAAAATGTATATACACTTTGATACTACGATTATTTGCTAGCCAGCAAAATAAGGTCCGATGTGGAGACCGTATCAGGCTTATATTCATTTATTTATTTTACACTGATAAAACTATATACAAAATTAGTGGCAGACAGACTAAATGGTGGCAGATAGAATTATTCTATATCCTATTGTAATTGGTCGACTCCAGTGATTTCGTTGGCGATGTGGTGATTTCGATTAATCGTGGCACCGCTGTAAGAGATATAAATAAACGCTTTACAAACAGTTTCAACATGCGCAGCCTACATCTTTGCTTGTTAGAATAATCAACATGTTGATGGTGACCATTGCAGCAGCAGAAACTAATGCAACATTTGGAACAAAATTCTTTACACATTAAAAACTACTGTACGTTGGGCAAATCGAACAGATCTAATCTCGGACAAAACCTAAGTTAACCAAAAGAGAACGTTCCGGAATGGGGAAGAAGGATCCTTTAAAAGATAAGCCTAAAATGCCAAGAAATGAAGAAATACTGCAAGACCTAGCAAGGGCCCCAAAGTCAGACATTGTTTTCCAGTTGTCCTTGTATGGTTAGTGGCATAATAGTCGGATAACATGGTTTCGGATACACGATATTTTTATGATTTGTATTAATATGTGTAACTGATTATCTTCTACTGGTGATTAGTTTGCCAAGAGATTGAAATATTTAGATCCACACTGAGAGCCTTATAAAGTTATTAGCATGTAGTCTCCTGTATTCGATTACCTTAAGCTATAAATTTGCACATGCACACTAATAAAATGATGATTTGACTCCGTGAACGAAACTGAAAGTAACATGAATACAATAAGAATATCGTGGTATGAATGAATAATGGATTTGTAACAAATTGTTTATTAAAAATTACAACATTTTTGTAAACATGCACTGGTCAAAGAGATCCAAATTCAGTCTCCCATAATCGAGCACATTACCAATATAGGTCCAAAGATCATTGTCACACTTGCAGCATTGTTGAATCAGACTGGAAAATGTATATAGAGTTATTTCCCATGAATCTATCCTAATTTTGAAAAGTGTCTACATGACAAAAACATTTTAAAGAAGAACCAAAACATGATACCCAACATATTTATGTAGAATCAGAAAAAAAAAGTATAAACTGGATAATGGGGGAGTTTTTTATGTATATTTTGTATTTCTGTGGCATATTCTATACACTGCCATTAGTTGACAATTTCTTACAATTTTGTACAGTATTTGTATAACATGAGCTAACTGAACATGTGCGGAAATGAAACCGATTGAATATGGGATACTGTCAAATATTGGAAACTCAAGGATATATATTCAGATGACAATATCTTTGATTGATTTTCCCATTTTTAATGCTAATTATTATATTATCAGATGACAATATCTTTGATCAATTTTGCCATTTTGAATGTTGATGTCAAAGAAAATGGATGTTGCATAGTGTATGAATATACTGTCATTTCTGAAGAAGGCATTAGCTGAAAATTAATTAAAAGCAGTATTGTTTTACATTAATTCCCAACCGCTTGAAATACTATTTGGCGTTATCACTGGAAAGAAAAAATCTTGGACTTGTCCCATTTTAATAATATTGCATACAACAGTCTATTGTTCAAGTGGAATCTGTTCCAATACAGTTCCACTTTTTTATCATTTTCTAATTGTATTCTACAAAGTCTGAATTTTGAAAAGAAAGATATTTATGTTTTAAAGATTCTTTCATTCAACTTAAAATTGTCTGCAGCTTCTTTAAATTTGGAGCAGTCTTAAATTTGGTTATTTAGGTTAATTAAATTTTCATTGTGAACTAGCTAGAGTCATTATTTTCAATAGGCGAAACTGCTTATTACAAGTAATTTGTTGTTTAAATTTGTTGAATTTATTTTCTTAGCTATTTTTTCTTCAGTACCTAAATTGTGTGGTAATTTGGGACTAAGCTAAATGTTGTATCAAAAAGTACTCAAAGCACTGATTGGGGAAGACTAGTCCAAAATTCAAATGTTTGGTAATAGTTGAAACTTATTGTAGAAATCTATTCCAGGTTTTGAGTACAGCACCTTACTTCATGCTGATGCAAGCAGTTCTAATACTATGATTTCTGAAGACAATGCCAACCCACAGTCAGATAAACAGATATTAGATGAAACATATGACAGACTTACTTCCTTCATAGAAAAATATGAACAGCTACAGGAAGAACCTGAGATTTTGAAGAATAAATATGAACGTTTACAACAATTAGGTGAAGATGTATCCGAATCGATATCTGAACTGAAATCTGCCGCAGAAAATCTAAGTGGTGAAAATATGAAGTGACAGATCACTGGCCAAGTCAACTGACATCGAAGAAGGCTGTAAGGCTGGGATATCAAACTGCTCATTTTGAAAAATATATGGTTAGAAACATAAAACAAAAAGCAAATTATTGGTGGGCAACCTAAATGTTGTAGCTACAGCTTAAATAAGGTGTAAAGTTATGCTGTTTAACCCTTGTCATGCTGTATAAATTACCTTACTCAATTACTGTAAAATCAAATGGCTGAAAGCACTGATAAAACTTGTTCAAAAATCATTAGTTCTTGTAGAAATCAATTCCATAAACAACTCTGGCAGGAAAAGTTCAAGCAGGAGGTGTAGACCAAGATCAGACTGCACTTATGTGCAAGCTGATCTTGGTCTAAACCTCCTGCCAAAACCGGAATATTCCGGGTTCAGCATGACAAGAGTTAATTAAAATTTCCAACCAACAAAAGTGGATGCCGTATACATGTAGTTATGTTGTTTAGTAAAAGTTGCTAAAGTTATGTAATTATGCTCTGGTTTCAAAATAATTTTTCAATTTGAAAAGAGATTCATCCAGGTGATAGCTTTCTGGATCAGGAGCGGACCTTTTTTAATTTTCAACTATTTTCCATGGCAACCAGATTTTTTTTCTAATGGATTTCAATTACTTTACCTACCAAGAAACATTCCTTTTTAAATTTTCTTTCAGTGGTCTGGAATGAGATTTTGTTTAAATTCCATCAAAAATGATTAATTCTACATAGGTCTAAACAATCAAATTTGTATTAGAAACAGTTCCAGTTTTTGAAAGCACTTCTGGTGTGACAAAGTGCTTATGGGGAAGGGATGGACCTACCAAGAAACATTCCTTTTTAAGTTTTCTTTCAGTGGTCTGGAATGAGATTTTGTTTAAATACCATCAATAATGATTAATTCTACATAGGTCTAAACAATCAAATTTGTATTAGAAACAGTTCCAGTTTTTGAAAGCACTTCTGGTGTGACAAAGTGCTTATGGGGAAGGGATGGACCTACCAAGAAACATTCCTTTTTAAATTTTCTTTCAGTGGTCTGGAATGAGATTTTGTTTAAATTCCATCAAAAATTGTTAATTCTACATAGGTCTAAACAATCAACTTTGTATTAGAAACAGTTCCAGTCTTTGAAAGCACTTCTGGTGTGAAGAAGTGCTTATGGGGAAGGGGGTATTTGTTCCCATTGCAATAGTTCTTGTTCAGTTTGGAACATTCGGAAATGGGGTTTTCCTTTAATTAAATGAATTTCAATACATTCAGGGTGGACCACACTGATTTTTGTCATATTGTTGTGTTAAACTGCAAGACCTTCAACAATTTTTTTAGTCTAATTACAATTTGACAACATAGTTATTTTCACACTGATAGAAACAGGGTGCTTTAATAGCTTAAAATAATGGTAGAGTATTAAATATTATGGACTAAGATCAGCTTGTCTTCAGAGGTTATTTTTACCCCTTGTCATGCTAAATTAAAATCCTATACAAATTTGCTTTGAAATCAAAGGACTGGAAGGTTAGTCTAAACGAGGGTCATTTTTTCTCTTAAAAATTGAATATTTAATCAACTCTGGCTGAAAAGGTACAAGCAGGAGGTGCAGACCAAGATCAGACTACACTTATGTGCAGGCTGATCTTTCTATACCTCCAGCCAAAACAGGAATATTCCGGCTTAAGCATGACAAGGGTTATCAAAGACCATGTCTTAATACAAAATCGTGTTGTTACAAGTTTGATGATAAATATTGGAATTATACATACAAGATGATTTTGTATTTATGTCTGAGTAATTTGAAACCCATTTAAGATGTTTTAATATTAATGTGAAAGACATAGTAAAGAAAAAAAATTAAACAAGAGGACCATGATGGTCCTAAATCGCTCCCCTGAGTATGATGGTTCATGGCTTTATGATATAAACAAAATAGCAAAGCCCTCTGTCTTATTATTTTGGAGAAGTTGTTTAAGGATTTCTCTTTTAATCCTAGGTATATTGATGATCCAACAATATAGCACTAATTTCCTGAATATAGTAATGCTTTGAAGTATAGACATCAATGCATACCAAGTATAAAAGCTCCAGACCTAATGGTTTAGGAGATGAAGGTTTTCAAAGATATCATTATTCATTCCTTACCAAATTAAGGGATCGCACAGAAAAGGGCTAATTTTCAGAATACTGTGATTCTTTGAAGTATTTTGGTAAAGGGTCAATAGTTGATATGTACCAAATATCAAAGCTATAGGCCTAATCGTTTTGGAGAAGTAGACTTTAAAAGATTTCCTTCTTTATTCCTTTGTAAAATCAGGGATCGCACAGAAAAGGGCTAATTTTCAGGATACAGTTATTCTTTGAAGTATTTTGGTAGAGGGTCACTTGCTGATGATATGTAAAAGCTCTAGGCCTTATGGTTTGGGAGAAGAAGATTTTCAAAGATATCCTTCTTTGTTCCTTTGTAAAATCAGAGATCGCACAGAAAAGGGCTAATTATCAGAATACAGTAATTCTTTGAAGTATTTTGGTAGAGGGTCAATAGGTGATGATACATACCAAATATAAAAGCTCTAGTCCTTATTTGTTTGAGAGAAGAAGATTTTTCAAAGATTCCCTTCTTTTATTCCTTTATGAAATCAGGGCTCGCACAGAAAAGGGCTAATTATCAGAATACAGCAATTCTTTGAAGTTTTTTGGTAGAGGGTCAATGGCTGATGATATGTAAAAGCTGTAGGCCTTATGGTTTGGGAGAAGAAGATTTTCAAAGATATCCTTCAATATTCCATTGTAAAATCAGAGATGGCACAGAAAAGGGCTAATTATCAGAATACAGCAATTCTTTGACGTATTTTGGTAGAGGGTCAACAGGTGATGATACATACCAAATATAAAAGCTATAGTCCTTATTGTTTGAGTGAAGAAGATTTTTCAAAGATTCCCTTCTTTTATTCCTTTACGAAATCAGGGAGCGCACAGAAAAGGGCTAATTTTCAAAGTGTGGTAATTCTTTGAAGTATTTTGGTAGAGGTTCAATGGCTGATGATATGTAAAAGCTCTAGGCCTTATGGTTTGGGAGATGAAGGTTTTCAAAGATATCATTATTCATTCCTTACCAAAATAAGGGATCGCACAGAAAAGGGCTAATTTTCAGAATACTGTGATTCTTTGAAGTATTTTGGTAAAGGGTCAATAGTTGATATGTACCAAATATCAAAGCTATAGGCCTAATCGTTTTGGAGAAGTAGACTTTAAAAGATTTCCTTCTTTATTCCTTTGTAAAATCAGGGATCGCACAGAAAAGGGCTAATTTTCAGGATACAGTTATTCTTTGAAGTATTTTGGTAGAGGGTCACTTGCTGATGATATGTAAAAGCTCTAGGCCTTATGGTTTGGGAGAAGAAGATTTTCAAAGATATCCTTCTTTGTTCCTTTGTAAAATCAGAGATCGCACAGAAAAGGGCTAATTATCAGAATACAGTAATTCTTTGAAGTATTTTGGTAGAGGGTCAATAGGTGATGATACATACCAAATATAAAAGCTCTAGTCCTTATTTGTTTGAGAGAAGAAGATTTTTCAAAGATTCCCTTCTTTTATTCCTTTATGAAATCAGGGCTCGCACAGAAAAGGGCTAATTATCAGAATACAGCAATTCTTTGAAGTTTTTTGGTAGAGGGTCAATGGCTGATGATATGTAAAAGCTCTAGGCCTTATGGTTTGGGAGAAGAAGATTTTCAAAGATATCCTTCAATGTTCCATTGTAAAATCAGAGATGGCACAGAAAAGGGCTAATTATCAGAATACAGCAATTCTTTGACGTATTTTGGTAGAGGGTCAACAGGTGATGATACATACCAAATATAAAAGCTCTAGTCCTTATTGTTTGAGTGAAGAAGATTTTTCAAAGATTCCCTTCTTTTATTCCTTTACGAAATCAGGGAGCGCACAGAAAAGGGCTAATTTTCAAAGTGTGGTAATTCTTTGAAGTATTTTGGTAGAGGTTCAATGGCTGATGATATGTAAAAGCTCTAGGCCTTATGGTTTGGGAGAAGAATTTCAAAGATATCCTTCTTTGTTTGTAAAATCAGAGATCGCACAGAAAAGGGCTAATTATCAGAATACAGTAATTCTTTGAAGTATTTTGGTAGAGAGTCAATAGGTGATGATACATAACAAATATAAAAGCTCTAGTCCTTACTGTTTGAGAGAAGAAGATTTTTCAAAGATTCCCTTCTTTATTCCTTTACGAAATCAGGGATCGCACAGAAAAGGGCTAATTTTCAGAGTGCGGTTATTGTTTGAAGTATTTTGGTAGAGGGTCAATAGGTGATAATATGTACCAAATATCAAAGCTCTTGGCCTTATGGTTTAGGAGAAGAATTTCAAAGATTTCCTTTGTAAAATTAGTAATCGCACAGAAAAGGGTTAATTTTAACCCTTGTCATGCTGTATAAATAACCTTACTGAATTTCTGTCAATTCAAAGGGCTGAAAGCACTGATAGAACTTGTTGTTAAAAAAATCAACATTTCATCTAGAAATCAACTTCATACACAACTATGGTAGGAAAAGTACAAACAGGAGGTATAGACTAAGATCAGCCTGCACATAAGTGCAGTCTGATCTCTGTCTACACCTCCTGCCAAAACCGGAATATTCCGGGTTCAGTGTGACAAGGGTTAAGAGTACAGTTATTCTTTGAAGTATTTGGTGGAGGGTCAATAGGTGATGATATGTACCAAATATCAAAGCTCTAGTCCTTATGGTTTGGGAGGAGAAGATTTTTGAATAATTGTTTACGGACAGACAGATGCCGGACAATTACTGATCACAACAGCTCACCTTGAGCACATTGTGCTCAGGTGAGCTAAAAGTGAGATAAAATTATATTTAATATTGCTTTCTACACAGAAACTCAGAGTAATTTTAAAAGTCTATCAACTTGAAATATGACATTGACCTTTAAAGTAGCCACTCATGCTCTCATGAATATATCATTAGAATCAGAGCATAGAATGTAAAAACTTTAGCCTTTAACCTTCTGCGCAACCTTGCAACCTTGACCTTTGGGATAGACTATGAAGAGCACAAGTATTAATAGAAATTTAATGTCGACAAAGGGCAAAATAGTACTAAATGAATGCCAGAGTTTTTAAGTAATACTCACAGGGAGAGTTAAATTATGAAATTAGTAAAGTAGATAAAAAATCTTTCATTAAGACCCCCCCCCCAAAAAAAATAAAAATAAAAATCCAATGGATTTCTAAGTCAAAAAGAGATAAAAATTTCACTTGATTGAATATCAGAGTAAAATGTTGAATACACATGTATCTTGAAAATCAAACCATAGGGTTAAGGTCACAGGTGAAGATCAAATGTTCGCCTTATTTATATTTCTTGATCCTTTCAAGCAATTTCTTCATTTTACACAATGCTTTCTACCTAGAAAGTTGAACAAATCTAAAATTCTATAACTTTTAAATTGTCGTCTGCAACTCGTTTCAATTTATCAAAATATGTTGTCTGGTAATGGGTTAAACATTTGGATGCCAACATTCAAGCACAGGTACTGGTTAACCTACTGAATCTTGGCAACAATTAACTATTAGTCAATTACCAGATGACAAAAATTTAGACTGGACCAAATTGAAAGAAGTTGCAGCCAATAACTTCAAGTTGCTGAAATTTTTAAAGTCTTTGTCACAAGTAATTTCTTCCTCTTGAATCATGTTTTATGCTATCAATTTAGGCGGGATTGTGTGGGAATGTTTTAACCCTTTCCTGTTTTGCTAAAGTTTAGACCTGTCCAAGCTCAAAGGTTTTGCAGACGAAAATTCAAAGTAGATTTAATTAGAAAAATAACTTGTTAGTAGGTTAGAAAATATTGTAGAAAAAGAGGAAATTGCTTGTAACAACGGATTTTGTCTTCTTCTACTATGTTTTCTCAAAAATAAAACCACAGGGACGTAAAAACCAGGGATTAAACGGGAAAGGGTTAAATAGATCAGGTCTGTTAAATGAATCACAATTTCATGAAGAAAATTAGTACAAAAGACTGGTCTAAACTTGGATAAAGAAACCATTTAAGGAACACCCAAAAAGTGGTTGCATAAGAGAATGGTTGATCAAAACTCTTTTTGCGACATTTTTTGTGAAGGATTGATTCAAATTCTTACATAAATAATGACAGAATTCTCAGAATCATTATGTTGTTTGAACTTGTTAACGTCCAAATGAGATGATGTAATGAGATCCAACAACTAAGAATTTAGTAACCATAATTTGCGCAAATTATTGTGAATTTCTTAAGAGCAGTTCCTTTTGAAAAGGAAATTCTGATAATGGTTGCTCATTGAAAGTCGTTGCTAACTGGAGGTGGATGCCTAAGAAAAATTGCCTGTACAGTCCAACCATCTGCAAGCAAACAAAATGATCCATCTAGTACAGAAATGTTGAAAGTAACAGTCACCCTGCATCATGACAATCGTAGACGAATTTGACCCTTATCATATTCCTGATTTGACAATAGGTATAGACGAAGATCAGCCTGCACATAAGTGCAGGTTGTTCTTTGTCTATGCCAACTGTTTCTCCTTTCAATCAAGAGTTGTTTTTAGAATCAAATTTCAAAAGAAATATTAACATACATCTAGCTACTCGAGCACTTTCAGCCCTTTGATTTAATGCAACTCTGAAAAAGGATTTAATTCAGCATGACAAGGAATAAAAGGATATTTAAAGAAATAGAACAATCGTTTGTTTTTTTGAGTAAGATCGATTTATATTTCATTTCGTGAACTACAAAAGCTTTTTTTTCCACTCATGAAAATAAAGCTTTTGTTGTTCACTCAATGAAATATAAATCGATCTTACACTGAAACAAATGATTATCCTCTATATGATAACTCTTCCTTAAAGTGGCTTTTATGCACTGGTCTCAATGGACAGAATTTATCAAACAAATAAATCATTTGAACCCAACCTACTTTTTGAACTCGAACATTGGCTGACATTTTGTGAAGCTTTTTTGTTGCATTGGCGACGTTAGTTGACAAAGTACAATTTCACTTTTTTATTACATGGTTCTGGCTATAAATTTCGAAAAATAATGTTTAATATCAAAGCGGAACTTCCTATTAAAATCAGTGGGCTTAGCCAGAGGAGACAGTGGGCGGGCCATCGATCCTTCAACTTTTAGACCCAAAAGTAATGGTCATTGTCTAGGGTAAGGAAGGTGGAGCTAATATAAAGTAATTTACCTAGGGAATTTCTTAACCCATTCCCACACAATTATTCCTTCTAAAATCATTCATTTAAACAGCTTGAAAAATACAGAAAGTTAAGTTATTTTGTAGCACACATGAGCACAAAGTGCTCATGTTGGCTATTGTGATCATGCTCCGTCTGTCGTCTGTCAATAATTTTTTTAAACAACATCTCCCAAACCTCTGAGCTACTTTCAACCAGATTTAGCAGAAATGTTTTTAAGATGGTCCCCTACAAAATTAGCTAAAAGAATTGTAATCTATTGAAAACTCCGGTATCATAATCATAGCCTCAACATTAAATTGGACTATTGAAAGAAAAAGAGCCCTTATCTTGGATAAGCGCATCAGGGACAATGGCCCTCTTGTTCCATGCTTTAACTTCATCCACCATTATTTTCTACCACAAAAGACAAAGAATTAAAAAAATTCATAAACTTTAATTGTACTCTGCAAACTCTTTCAATATGGTCCAAACTTAAATTTTGCTTTTTCTTCATTTTCACAATGTTTTCTACCCAGAAAGTTAAAAATCTATAATTTCATTAATTTCAAATTGTCATCTTTAACTCCTTTGTATTCTGACCAGTCCAAAATTTTGTCATCTGGTAATTGGTTAAACTACTGTAGTTTCTTTCCAGTCCTACGACTCTGAAATTTTCTAAAAGAATGGTGTCGAGCTCGATTATCATCCACGCTGTCTTTTTTATACGCCACCAGAGGCGGTCGTATTTTGGAGTCATCTTCTCTGTCTGTCTGTCTGTCCATCCGTCTGTCTGTACGTATGTCCACTTTTCTCGTGAGTGCAACTCCTCCTAAGTTTCTGGACGGATCTTTATGAAACTTGTTTGATGTTATCACCTTAATTGGTAGATGTGCATGAAGTTTCATTGATTTTTGCCTCAGTTATGCCCCCTTTAAACTTAGTCTCTTGGGCTTATTGAAATTGCAGCCTTGTGAATGCAACTCCTCCTAAGTTTCTGGCTGGATCTAAATGAAACTTGTTGGATATTATCACCTTAATTGTTAGATGTGCATGAAGTAAGGATTTTATGGTTCATTAATTTTTCCCTGACTTATGCCCCCTTAAAACTTAGTATCCTGCAAATGTTTTGAATTTGGTTCTGTCAAAATAAGTAGTGTCTACAACTATTTTCGTAAAAACAGCAGCAAAGTGGCGACGTATATTGTGACTATGGCACTCTTGTTGTAGACATATGCACGCATATAATTGGTAATTGATGTTGTGTCTATAACTGTGAAATCGGTTGACGAGCATATGTTAATTATCATTCATAGATTATTGGAAAGTAACCCCTAAATAAAGTATCTCGCATTGTTTTTGGTTGACTTGCTGATATAAGCCACACTTTATTATTTACAATCATGGTATTATGTCTTTTCAAAATGTAGAGTTGTTTCAAGGAGACTGGTTTTGAAATATAATGATTCAAACATAACTGGGCACTACTTTTCTTCTAACATAGTAACATTCTACTGGATTTTCCTAACTGGGTAATACTGATGGACAATGTCCATCAAAAAAACATTGGAAAACATTGTGGTAAATTAAGAAATCGCTCGTTATAAGCCATTTCTTCATTATTCGCAAGGTCTTTTCACAATGTCTTCCCCAAAAGAAAGACTTTAAAAAGTTTATCAACTTCAAATTATTATCAGCAACTTCTTTGATTTTAGACCTGTCTAGAATTTGTCATCTGGTAATGGGTTAAGTCTCCTTCCTGTCCCTATACCACTGTTTTAATTCGCTAATATTTCGGTCTCTCTGTCTTGACACTTTAAATGTTGAGGGTTCTGTCATTTTCACTTTACCAAATCTATGCCATGGCCACAATATAAAATTTACTTTCTCTTTGATTAGTCCCATTGGGATCTGAAAGACAAAATAATAAACATTGAATAATGAGCTAATATTGGTTTTGATATTTTCTTCTATCTGAACTCGTCACCAAGACAGAATGTACCATTCAAAATGCTACAGATTGAAGTTAAAGCAGGCCAATACATTAGCTTAGTTCAATGTGTTACATAAGTTTTTCTAATTTGTGCATATCTGTCTACAGTCTAGATGTTTGTCATCTGTCATCTGGTAATGGTGTAAAACAAACATTTTCTTATTGTACAGTCAAATTTGCAGGTAAGCAAGCTCCATCATGAAACATTACAAAACACTCTCATTGCCCTGCATATCTCTTTGTATACCCAAGCACATAGTATAAAGAAAACAAGATGTGTGTGTGTGCGTGTGAAATATCATTTCACATTTTTCCCCTGGAATGTGACCTTGATAAGTGACCTTGACCTTGATTGATAAACTAAACCTTACAATTAACTGATGCCTATCAATGTAAGAAATATGAGCCATGAATCTTCAACAGTGTTTGAATAACAGCAAAATATTTAGTGTCTGGGCTAAGTTTATTTGATAAGCAACTTTGATCTTATTGAATTACCTGGACCAACTGATCCCTATAAATGTGAGGAACCCATGTCTAAAATATGTGCCATGGTTCCAATAACATCTAAATGTACAGGTTTTGCACTAAGTTTACTGCTCGCAGACAGAGAGATGGACATTGAAAAAACAATATGTCCGCTATCTTAATAAGGTGGGGGGCATGATGAAACAAAACTGAAGAACTTCAGTAATTTGAGCGTCACCGATTCGTAGGTAAGTGTTCGTTCGAATACTTTACCCTGTCCTGATCTTTTTTCTTCTTAATCTTTGTTTGAAAACTCTGTCTAATTCGAATGTTATTGGTTTGTAGTCTGTAGGCCATTTCAAGTTCGGAAAGTATGATTATAGTACAAAATCCTACGTTTAATTTGGAGGTGTGATTCTATCATGGACTGACAGAGTGTCACAAATCACAACTTATCTTGATTTTCACATCTGCTTATCTGTTTACTTATAATCAGTTATTATATACTTTTAATTAAAAGGGGCCTTTGGTTTTTTATGTTGGTGATTAATTGAATGAAGGTTCCTGTAGTTACCGCTGAAGATTTACTTTAAATTGTCGCACTGCCATTAATATCAGTGGTATTGGTCATTTAGATATTCTTGCAATTTTATTTCAATCTGCAGTTGATTTTTTCACCATCGTCGATCCCTAATTTCAAGATTTGATAATAGAATACTCTTAGAGATTCGATCCAATACATTGCAAAGAGAAATCACAAATGATGGAGGTACAAATATCATAAAAGCAATGTGTTTAAAATTACTCACTTTAACATGGAGATAAATTCTTAACAATACAAGATGAATAATTTTTTATTAATGTTTTCTTCAATTAATATCTGAGGGTCTTGTTTAAAAAAAAATTAGAACCAATTCCTAAACTGAGGACAGAACAAGACCATGTCCAATTCCGAGTATATCAAACAGCCGACCACTTAACCTCCTTTTTGTTCATACTACGCTTAGTTCATATGAATTTCCTCGGTCCCTTGTGCTACGAACTACCGAGGTTTTACAGTATTCATTTGTACAAAGTAAATCTCAATTTACAAAGGGGTAGTTAGATAAATGAAGGAAGCAACTCACCGGTCCATATGAATTACTATCAATACTTCTGTGTGGGTTGTCTCCCTCTACCCAACAATGTCCCTCAGGAACTAAGTGCTGTGTCTTTTGATCCAACTTTGACCTGCCAAAGAAGAGGATTAAAAAGAATTATTTTAATTAAAAAGAAAATTAAATCTCTGTTAATGGCACCTGTTAGAATAATTTCAATGTGACAAGTTAAATTCATGAGCACAAAAAACATGGGAACACAGACAGATTAGACTCTAGTGATTTCCACGTTAATTTTAGATTGATTCATCTTTGCATCTTGACATTGTTTAAACCAATAATGGACTTAATCCATTACCATACAATCCACTGTTTTTAAAAGATGAAATATAGTTGTAAAACACTATGAAATAAAAAGTAATTTCTTCTTTTCTTACAATGTTTTTTACCCTTTTTTGCACATAAGAGTCACTGAGTGGATTTCATCCAATTTTTACTTGAGTCTGCCTTGTTAACCCATCATAGGTTAACCCATTCCCACACAGTAACGCTTTTAAACCCCCCTCAATATAAAAGACTTGGAAAAATGTTGTGTAGAACGAAGAAATTGTTTGTTACAAGCTTTCTTCATTAATCACAATGATTTCTACCCTATTAGACAAATATTTTGAAGATTTCATCAACTTAGAACTGTTGTCTGCAAGTTCTTTGAATTTGGACAGGTCAAAAATCTAATCATGTGGGAATGGGTCAACAAGGAAAATTCAAGTAAAACTTGGATGAAATCCACTTGACGGTCTTGTAGATTGATATTGATTGAATGGGGTTTAACATCGCTTTTAACAGTATTTCAGTCCTATCGCTTTGGCTGGAGCACCTACATCCTTTCCCAGCCTCCCACTGCTGTCCCACTTAGGTTTACTATTATCCAGCCATTGGTGAGAGACAAATGTTGGAAAGAATATGTGCCACCGCTGGGGATCGAACCCATGACATCTCATGATTGAAGATTAGAAGTCTGGTGCTCTACCGACTGCGCCATGACGGCAGCTCGGTCCTGTAGAAGAAAATGTTCTATGTTTTCTCTACATACCTTATACAAATGTATAGTAAAAAGCCCTGTCTAATCAAATCATTCCCACATAATTCCACTTTTTTATGCCACATGAAAAAAGCTTCGTAAAACATGGAGGAAAACAAATTGCTTGTTTCTGTTATTCATAATCACCATTTTTATAACACAAAAGGCAACAATTTTTAGCTCAACTAGCTGGAAGCCAGCAAGCTATTGTCATGGTGTTGTGTCTGCCAAGTGTGCTTGATACTGTAAACTTTTACTTCAACCCTTGAAATTTGAGACTGGTCCAAATTGAAAGAGGTGGGAGACAACAATGAAAATTTGGGGCAATTTGAAATTAAACTGTCTTATGTGGTAGAAAATATTGTGGGAAATGTAGAAATTGCTTTTACAATGTATTCTCAAGTATAGGTTGCAGCATCATAAAATTCCGTCCTTGTACAGGAATGGGTTAAAAATTCCCCTCAGAAAGTACTGAGTTTTTTCCGGCACGGATCAACACTTTTCAAACTTGTTGACAAATCAAATCAATTTTTCTATTTAACCCATTCCCTAACAATCCTTTTTTTACTCCTCTCGAGAAAAATGGTAAGGTGAACAAGAGGACCATAATGGTCCTAAATCACTCTCCTAAGTATGATGATTCATGGCTTTATGATAATTATTTTGGAGAAGATGTTTAAGGATTCTTCTTTTAATCCTAGGTATATTGATGATTCCACCATATAGCACTAATTTCCTGAATATGGTAATGCTTTGAAGTATAGACATCAATACATACTAAGTATAAAAGCTCTAGGTCCAATGGTTTAGGAGAAGAAGGTTTTCAAAGATATCATTATTCATTCCTAACTAAAATTAGGGAACACACAGAAAAGGGCTAATTTTCTGAATACGGTAATTCTTTGTAGTAATTTGGTAGAGGGTCAATAGTTGATGATATGTACCAAATATCAAGGCTATAGGCCTAATCGTTTGGGCTAAGAAGACTTTAAAAGATTTCCTTCTTTATTCCTTTGTAAAATCAGGGATCGCACAGAAAAAGGCTAATTTTCAGAATACGGTAATTCTTTGAAGTATTTTGATACAGGGTCAATAGATGATGATATGTACCAAATATCAAAGCTCTAGGCCTTATGGTTTGTGAGAAGAAGATTTTCAAAGAGTTCATTCTTTTTTCCTTGTAAAATCAGAGATCGCACAGAAAAGGGCTGATTTTCAGAATACAGTAATTCTTTAAAGTACTTTGGTAGAGGGTCAATAGGTGATGATACATACCAAATATAAAAGCTCTAGTCCTTATGGTTTGGAAGAAGATTTTCAAAGATTTCCTTCTTTACTCCTTTGTGAAATCAGGGATCGCACAGAAAAGGGCTAATTTTCAGAGTACGATAATTCTTTGAAGTATTTTGGTAGAGGGTCAATAGATGATGATATGTATCAAATATCAAAGCTCTAGGCCTTATGGTTTAGGAGGAGAAGATTTTTTAATAATTGTTGACAGACCGACGCCAGACAATTATAGATCACAAGTCCACCTTGAGCACGTTGTGCTAAGGTGAGTTAAAAATGCAGAAATTGCTTGTTACAAGCAATTTCTGCATTTTCACATTGTTTTCTACCCAAAAGGACAGATAAACATAACATTTTATTAACTTGAAATTGTCATCTGCAACTTGTTTCAATTTGGACAAGTCTAAGATTTAATCCTGTGGTAACGGGTTAATCCATTCCAACTCAATCCCTCCTTTTTATGCCTCTCAAGAAAAAAACTTTGGAGAACATTGTGGAAAATGAAGAAATTGCTTGTATCAAGCAATTTATTCATTATCCACAATGTTTTCTATCCATAAAGACGAAAAAATTCAAAATTCCATCAACTTGAAATTGTCGTCTGCAGCTTTTTTCAATTTGGACCAGTCTAAAATTTTGCTGTGTTGGAATGGGTTAATGGTCCATGTCAGCTTGACCAATATGACTTGGATTTAAACTTTTCTCATTTTTGCCATAGCCCTTGTTTGCATGAGAGGTATCATACAAAGAACATTTCCTTTATTACAAATTTACCCCTTTCCCGGTTTTTAGCCTGAGATTGCGTAAGCAATCTGAGGCTAAAGTTACAATGCTAAAAATTCAAACCCATGCAGAGTTTAATGTGAAAACATAATGTAAAAACATCTACCGCAATCAATGTGATCTTCTGCCACATGCCAAGTAGATCGGATCTAGGCGAATTACATGACCATGAGTATAAATTAATACGCCCAATTGAGGCGAGAAGAACCAAGGCGAGATATGACTCATTGAAAGCTGATGGCTTAATGTACAGTACTTTCGTGTAAGTGTTCTGAATTTGGCAAAATTATCAAAACTTGACGAGTGAATGGAAAGAAAGAAAGGAGAAATTTAATATATTGGAAATTATTAAACATGTATAATCATATCATATTGTTAAGAAAAAATAAGGTGTTTGTTTCATACCAAAATAATATTACTTATTCTAGAGTAACAATGTAGACGAAGTCGCTGTATAAAGCTGATAAACGAAACAGTGGGTTTTACGCACGATTGGAATGTTTTGTTTAACAAATTAATTGGTCGTTCATAGGATCATATTCGTACTGTCTGAAAACAGTGTGGTCGTGCTCAGACTTTATGTCTAAATTTTTTTACCTCCGACTTCTACCCAAAGGATACAATGTCTACATACCGCTTTTGAGAGGTGTACATAATCATGTTAACCTGAAAACCAACAAACACCCTCTCTCGCTCTCTTTATCTGGAGATTATAAAGTGCATATTTGCATAACGAAATAGGTCTGTGTGGTAGAATACTCACATCGCACGCAACATCCTCCTAGTTCGAACCTGGCTACACGCTCCATTCCACCATCTCTCTCACTCTCTAGCTCTCTTTCACTAGCTCCACTGGTTGAAAGCCAACGAGCTTTTGTCCTGATGTGGTGTCCATCGTCCGTCCGTCCATCCGCCATCTTTTACCTTAAAATTCTTCTTTTTAGTCTGACATGAAACTATGTTATTTGATAGAAAATATTTAGAGAAAAGGAGAAAATGCTTGTTAAAAATTTACCTCACATAATCTCCTGGCAAACCAATAATTCTCTTGACATGAGTAACTTCATGGTCTTTAGGACTTCTGAAAGTATATAGAGACAAGATACATTTGTATTGCACAGGAAACAAGCATTCTCAAGAGGCTGTCTGAAGTATCATTAAATCTCTCTTGCGAGAAATTAGCTAAAACTCTGGAAAGAAGTTACTGAAAACAGCTAGACATGCTTTAATAAAAATTCTCACTCGATGACGCTTTAAGATGCCCCCAAGAAACAAGCTCCGAAAACATTATGGAAAATGTACCATAACCAAAATAGGATATGCACATGTCTGACTTATACCGAGAGTTTCTGTGAAATTTGAATCAAATCCGTCCAATGGTTGCTGGGAAATTGAGCGGACAAGATTTTTCCCAAAGGGCCATAACTTCGTAAAAAATCAATGGACCATAACCCAAATAAAATTGCACATCTCTGCTTGATACTGATTATTTCAGTGAAGGTTGAATCAAATCTGTCCAATGGTTGCCCTGAAATTGAGCGGATGCGAAAAAGCTACTGACAGACAGAAGGACAGACGGACTGACCGACGGACAAACAAGCTGACTCCTATATACCCCCCAAACTGAGTTTTGGGGGGTATAATTAAAAGTGAAGACAATTCAAAGTGTATTAAAATTGCAAAGTAACTGCCAAATAGGATTGAAAAAAAAGAGAAGTAATTGCTGGGTACAAGCAATCTTTCAAATGCTATTTACTACAAGGCATTCTACATTGATCAGACAGCAATATAACCAATCCAAAAACATTTAACCTGTGCCATGATAAGAACTAGAGGTGCTTGAGCCCCTCTAACACTCAACAAGAGGGCCGTTGGCCCTGGGGCACTCACCTGAGATAAAGGCTCTTTTTCTTTCAACAGTCTAATTTCATGTTAAGGTTAGGATTATGAAACAAGTGGGCCACAATTACATATAAAGACTATGAACCTGGGGATCAAAGAGACTAAATTACGAATTCCAAGGCTTTAGTGCTGATTTGAAAGAAGGAAAAAACTTTTTCCATGGGTTATAATTTCAGAAATAAGAAAGAGGTCTGTGAACTGATGCTTCATGCCTATACCCCTCCCCTCCTGGAGACCCCGGGATCATGTTTTTGAGCTATTTTATAAGAGATCAAAATACTGATGCTTCATGCAAAATATCAAGGCTCTACGCCTCATGGGTCAGGAGGAGAAGATTCTTAAGGATTATTTTGAAATTTCACTTTTGTTGCCATGGCAACCAGAGTTTTAAGCTGATTTCAATTCTTTTAGCTAGTTTAAAGGCGGACCACCTAAGGAACATTTCTGCCAAATTTGGTTCAAATTGGCCCAGTGGTTTGGGAGGATATGTCATTTAAAAAAATCGTTCTTTATTTCTATACCCCCCCCCCCTCCTGGGGCTCCACCCCTGGGGACCTGAGGATCATGATTTTAGCAATTTCAAAAGAGGTCAATATACTTATGCTTCATGCAAAATATCAAGGCTCTACGCCTTCTGGGTCAGGAGGAGAAGATTTTTAAAGATTATTTTAAAATTTCACTTTTGTTGCCATGGCAACCAGAGTTTTAAACGGATTTTAATTCTTTTAGCCATTTTAGAAGGGGACCACCTAAGCAACATTTCTGCAAAATTAGGTTCAAATGGGCCCAGTCGTTTGGGAGGAGATGTCTTTTAAAAAATTGTTCTTTATTTCTTAATACCCCCCCCCCCCTGGGGCTTAGCCCCTGGGTACCAGAGGATCATGATTTTAGCTATTTTGAAAGAGGTCAGTATACCGATGCTTCATGCAAAATATCAAGGCTCTACGCCTTGTGGGTCAGAAGGAGAAGATTTTTTAAAGATTATTTTAAAATTTTACTTTTGTTGCCATGGCAACCAGAGTTTTAAACGGATTTTAATTCTTTTAGCTATTTTTGAAGGGGACCACCTAAGGAACATTTCTGCCAAATTTGGTTCAAATCGGCCCAGTGGTTTGGGAGGAGATGTTGTTTTAAGAAATTGTTGACGGACGATGCACGACGGAAGACAGATGGACGCCAGACAAAAGGGGATTACAATAGCTCACTTGAGCACTACGTGCTCAGGTGGGCTAAAAGCCAAAATAGTCTTGCTTATATATGATCTGCAAGAAAAGCAAGATTTTTCGGTGAACATGTGCCATTTGGAACTGGGTTAACCTATTCCCAAACAATCACACTTTTTAAGCCCCTCAAGAAAAAAGCTTGTGAGAACATTGTGGTAAATGGAGAAATTACTTGTGACAAGCAATTTCTTCATTACCCACATGTTTTTCACAATAAAAGACAAAGATTTTTAAAATTCCAGCTACTTAAATTAGTCATCTACAACTTCTTTAAATTTGGGCCAGTCTATAATTTTGTTTAAATGGAAAGAGCTCAATTGTTCAAAGATGGTTTACAAAGTTCTGAGACAGTTGACAAAGTTTTCATAATACAGTATATACATGTATATCACAATAAGCCCTGTTGATAAAAGCAATACTTATTATCTGATCGAAATTGTTTGAAAGAATCTGATACAGGTCACAAAACTATTATTTTTGTAAATTTGGTTGAAATAATTGCAATAATTCCTCAGGAGAAAACTTTAAAAGAAATTTGGGGGCACAATTAGTCACAACAACACGACAACAAGCATTCTGAAGTATTGCATAGCAATACCAAGTCCTCTACCATCTTTTAGAGATATCTTTTGGTGGTAAAAATCTGACTGTTGTATCTGACTTGGTGGTTTCTTTTCCATAAAACAATTAATACTTAACCCTTTTCCACACAGTGACGCCTTTGGACGCTCCTAAGGAAATAATTGGGAATACATTGCGAACAAGATGTGTTTGTGAAACACTATGCCCCTGAAACAGGAATTCTTTAGAAAAGGATGATTTTTATTGTTTTTTTTTCTTTGTTTCAGGGAAAAGGGTTACAATTTTGACATTGACCTTGATGAAATGACCTTCCCCAGTTTCGCCTTGTTGAGACCTATCTACATATCAAATATTAGCATTGTAAAGTAATCAGGGTTGAAGTAATAGGAAAATTTTTAGTTGGCAGGTTAAGTTTTGCAGAAAGACAGATGGATAGATGGACAGAAAGACAGAATTCACTGGTAAAACAATATGCCCATGATCTTATCGATGCAGGGGCATAAAAATGAAGAAATTGCTTGAACCAAGCAATTTCTTCATTTTATACAATGTTTTCTACCTAGAAAAGCGAAAAAATCTATAATTTCATAACTATTAAATTGTCGTCTGCAACTTCTTTCAATTTGGTCCAGTCCAAAATTTTGCCGTCTGGTAATGGGTTAATGTTGCCTATCAATAATACACGTAAGTGGGGCCAATACATATTTTTCTAAAGGTTAACCCATTCCCACTCACAGATGCTTTTAGACGCCCCCAAGAAAAAAAGCTTTGGAAAACATTGTGGAAAATGAAGAAATTGTTTTCTATCCAAAAAGTGAAAAAAATCAAAACTTTCACAACTTTTGAATTGTAGTCTGCAAAACCTTTAATTTGGACTAGTGTAAAATTTTACCATGTGGTAATGAGTTAACACAAATCTTCAGAAAATACTAGTGGCTTTAAATTGTCCAAGAAAACTTCCATTTCCATAATAACATGTTACTGGTTGACATCAGTGTCAAATGGCCATCTAATCAAATAGGTCTCAACTCTTCTGTGTAATTTATTGTATGCTCTAGGTAAGCAGATGAATAGCTTTCTCAAAGTTTATCCCATTCCCACACAATAAAATTTAAGACCAGTCCAAATTCAAAGAAGATGCAGATGACAATTTTAAGTTGATGAAATCTTTAAAACATTGGTCTTTTTGGATGGAAAACATTTTGGATAATGAAGAAATTGCTTGTAATAAGCAATTTCTTCATTTTCCACAATGTTTTCTAATGTTTTGTATTGAGGGGGAGTTTCAAAGCCCCACTATGAGATAATGGCATAAAGTAAATTCTAGAGAACCCAGCACATGATTCAATATCTAGTGACCATCAAATATCATTTTCCAGAAAAATGTGAAAAAAAACCCTGTTGTTGCCTGTCACACTTTTTTTGGACAAGTCCTTATTTTGTCATGACTTGTCATGGGCTATGTATTGTAAGCTAAGCCTAGCTCTAATTTCTTTGATACCCTAGTAATGACATTTACAAAAAAAGATTTACACTGAAAGAAAATCAAAATCTTCTTGTTTGATTCATTGTAATTCAAACACTTTTTCATTTGTAGGAAAATAAGGCAGTGATTTTCTAAAGCTCCACTCTCATTCATGGTAATTGACGCATTTTCCAATCCATTTCAACCATAATAACGTCAGATCCCAGTAAAATTTTGTCCTTCTTTATACAATATAAAAAGAGCTGTCAGTAGACAGCAACAACAGACTTTTCTAAGCACTGGATATTGGCAGTAATTCAATGTTGACATAGTGAAAAAATTCTCTAGGTGAATGTCATGAATCTTTAACAGACCACTCTCTGGTCCGGCCGACTGACTCTCTAGGCCCAGCCCATGATTCAATATCTAGTGACCATCAAATATCATTTTCCAGAAACTCTGGCTGGAAGTTCTGCTTCAATTTTAAACAGCTTTAATTTGCAAAATGTGCTATGGCAATTGGCATGTAACAAAAAAATAAAATGATGGGTTAGTGACCTAAATGTTATAACTACAACTTGAATAAGCTGTAGTTACAATGTTTAAGTAGCCAGACTAAAAAAATAGATTAACAAAAATGGTGGACAATGTCAGAGTTGAAAGCTCTGGTCTTGACTGAACATATGATTTGATTGGTCAGATGATTCCTTGATTGAAAGCTGTATAAGGTCAATTTTGGCATTTGGACCTAATGGTATCACGCTCACATACGAACATGGTAAGTTTTGTAGCAAGCTTAGAAATGACACAAATGAAAAATCAACCAAAGCATTTTGCCAGGTCTGCACCCCCCAATCTCCTCAAAAAGTAAAGCAAAAGTTAAGCACTTTTCTAATTTGTCTGAGTCTAATAAGCCTGCCCCTGCCCCAAACCTTTTTTGCAAATCAAAATTTCAAAAGAAGTTTTGAGAAGGGTCACCAAAGAAACATTCCTGTAAGGTTTGGTTGAAATTGGCCTTGAGGTTTAGGAAGAGAAGATTTTTCAAGAATAATTTCACTATTTCTCCTAAGTAAGTAAGCCCTATCTTCCACACCCCTAATTTTTCATTAATCAAAAATCTCATGAAAAAGTTTTGAATAGAAACATCAAAGGAATATTCTTGACAAATATGGTTGAATTTGGCCAAGGGATTTAGGAGGAGAAGATTCTAACAGAACTATGTCATAATTTCTCTAGGTCTTATTAGCCCCAGTACCCTGCCACGTCCATATTTTCTGACAAATCAAAATTTCTAAACAATTTTTGGAAAAGGTTACCAAAGGAACATTCCCACCAAGTTTGGTTGATTTTGGCACAATAGTTACAGAGGAGAAGATTTTTAAAGAATTGTGGACGACTTCAGACCGATGCCACACAACGGACCCAGGGTGATCACAAAAGCTCACCTTGAACATGTTTTGCTCAGGCGAGCTAAAAAAAAGTAACTGCTGGGTACAAATAATATTTTATTTTATCAAAATCTTTTCAAATGCTATTTTCTACAAGACCTTAATATGTTGAGACCTTTCAACTTGGACCAATCTAAAATTTTGTCGTCTGGTAATTAGTTAAGTACATATAAAATCTTAGCAAGAGTTGTTGATCGGTTCACTCAAATTTCGTTTCAAAAGAAAAAGAAACCAACAATAAGGCCTTCAAGTTCTATGGTTTTAAACCATTGCCAGACAACAAAATTTTGGACTGGTCCAAATTGAAAGATGTTGCAGACAACAATTTCAAGTTTATTAAATTTTAGATTTTTTCGAGTTTCTTGGTAGAAAATATTGTGCAAAATGAAGAAAATGCTTATTGCAAGCAATTTCTTCATTTTACACAATGTTTTCCAAATTGTTTTCTTGAGGGGTGTCAAAAAGTGTCATTTTGTGGTATTGATTTAACCCATTCCCACACAATGACACTTTTGAATGCCTCATAGTATGCAGGCTTTTGAAAACATTGTGGAAAATGAAGTAATTGCTTGTTAAAAGCAATTTCTTCATTATCCACAATGTTTTCTACCCAAAAGACAAAGATTCAAAAGATTTCACCAACTTAAAATTCAGATACAGAAGTTTTAACCAATTCCCACACAAAGACACTTTTTGACACCACCAAGAAAACAATGAAGAAAACATTGAAGACAAGCAATTTCTTCATTGTCCACTTTGTTTTCTTTCCAAACAGACAAAGGTCTTTTAAAATTTCACCACATTGAAATTGTAGTCTACAGTATCTTTCAATTTGGACCAGTCTAAAATTTTCTAGTTTGGTATTTGGTTAATTCTCTTGTTTGTTTGAAAAATGAGAACACACAAAGCACATAAATTATTATGAGAATTGTCTGGAAATGAACCAAACATAATTCCACAGGCACCATATTTTCTGACATAAATTCTTAATAGGATTTAATTCTTACAGACACATTTGTAACAAAAGACATTACTTAAGAAAAATCTTTCTCTAGAATCTTCGAATGGCCAAAATAAATTAGAGTTTTAGACAACAATTTAGAGGCTATTACAGACTTTTTAAAACTTTCTGGGTTGAAAAGATTGTGTATAATGAAGAAATTGCTTGGTTCAAGAAATTTCTTCATTTTGCACAATGTTTTCTCAATCATTTTTCTTGATGGGGGTCCAAAAGCATCATTGAGTGGGAATGAGTTAACACAGGGGTATGGAATTCCCATGCACGACTCTTCCCACATGGGCTTTCCTTCTTTTGGATAAGTACATTTTTCAATGCCTCTTGTTAGGGGACAAGGGAATATATCAGGCAAATCTTGGAATGGTACAAAATAGATCTCAAAGATACGCATTATATATTTTGAAATTTTCACAAAGTTTATATTGAAAGGTAGAAAACATTGTTGTTCGTGAAGAAAATAATGGGTTCCAGCATTTTCCTCTATAAAGATAATGTTTTCTCAAAATTTATCTCCACACTTTTTGTGGACAAATTCAATTTTTCAATTTCTAGACGAGTAAATCTGTATTTCCTCACCATTAACAATTTGTATTCTTCAATGTACTGTATAATTTTAATGAGCTATTTTACAAGATTCGTTTTGTTTGTTGGAGTCCAACATTGCATTGAATATCTTTTGAGATATTGCAATTTACTATACACCTACTAATTTTCCTTGTAAAAGTACATTCAGTGAATTGATGGACAAAATTGCAAAAGAGAAATTTGGTTGAAATCTTTTTTCCGAGAAGAAGATTTTTCAAAGTTTTCACTATATATCATAATATGTGCATTATCCCCACACATTAAAGCCATGCTTTTGATGAAAGAAACATGAAGAAGATTTTTTAAAGTAAAAGTTTATAAACATAAATAAGGCTGCACAGACATACAATGAATCCCATACTTAGTTGGAGAGGATAATTTATTTGTACTTGTGGCAGGAGGGAAGAACCATGAAGTAGTTGTGGAGAAAATGGGCAAACAAGGAAAAGCTACAGACCAATTGATGGATATACCGACTGACAGATGGACCAGCTAACCAACAAGCTGACTCTTATTACACCCCCACCAAATAGAGGAGTGTTTTGGGGGCAGAGGGAAATGCAGGGTTAACCCATTACCAGACAGCAAAATTTCAAGACTATTCCAAATTGAAAGGAGTTCCAGACGACAATCTAAGGTTTATGAAATTATAGATTTTTTTCCAACTTTTTGGATATAAGAAAACATGGTGGAAAATGAAGAAATCGCTTGTAACACAATGTTTTCCCAATTGTTTTTCTTGAGGGGCTACCAAAAGTGTCACTGTGTGGGGATGGGTTTATAAAACTTATTTCAGCAAAACCTTAATTCCCTTACTTTTCCCTTTACATTGTAATCATCTCTTACAAAAATGTTGAGTTTGATTTCTATGATTTTATGCAATTGTGCTCTACTTACTCAACTAGAGCTGTCGCCCTCAAGGGCTGACGAGAATACCCCCCACACCGCTAAAAAGGCTTTTCTATAAAGGAGTGGAATTTGAAGGGGCATTTTATGACCCCTTTTTAAGTAGGAGTGGAAAAGTAGCAATTGTGTATGTAATTATGTTTTCAGCTTCTCCCCCCCCCCTCCATCCCCGTCCCCCCCCAATCACGTCTTTCTTTTGCAAGTCTCCCTCTCCAACACTTCTGACCCTTGAAAGCTATGTACCAAGTATTAGAGAGGACGGAATTGTTCAGTTAATTGTTAATTGTAAATGACTTACAGCGTTTTGATGTCAAACATGTATATATATACAAGATGATGTTACTTACCAAATTTGGTAACTCCCCTTATGGTTACTGAGTTTTGCAATTTTAAATTTTGACTCCTCCCCCCCCCCCCCATTAAAAAGTTCAAAATGGCATAACTCTGAAACTAACGACTGGATCAAGATGAAAATTGCAGGTGCACAACTTCATATGATAGAAAACAACCTGATAAAATTTCAGCAAAATTGGTCAAAAAATGTGGGAGGAGAAGAGGACACAAAATTATGTCCACGGACCCCCATTTAAAAAGTTCAAAATGGCATAACTCTGAAACTAACGACTGGATCAAGATGAAAATTGCAGGTGCACAACTTCATATGATGGGAAACAACCTGATAAAATTTCAGCAAAATTGGTCAAAAAATGTGGGAGGAGAAGAGGACACAAAATTATGTCCCCCCCTCCCATTAAAAAGTTCAAAATGGCATAACTCTGAAACTAACGACTGGATCAAGATGAAAATTGCAGGTGCACAACTTCATATGATAGGAAACAACCTGATAAAATTTCAGCAAAATTGGTCAAAAAATGTGGGAGGAGAAGAGGACACAAAATTATGTCCACGGACGGACGGACAGACGGACGGACAGACGGACGGACGGACGGACGGACGGACAACCTGATTCCAGTATACCCCCCATAACTTCATTGTGGGGGGTATAATTACTCTATTACAATAATTCTGTTATCACTAGACATGCGACTGATTTTTTTCCCTGAGTACAATTCAACAAACTACTACAAACCTCAAAATCATTAATAAAGATAACAGAAATCAATGAAAATTAACTCCTGAAAAAATATTATCTTTCCAGCATACCTGAAAAATAGCCTATTAATTGCTTGTTATTGATAAATATTTTCAATAGCAATGTTACTCATCCATAAACACAATTGCTAATTGAGCTTGAGTCAATTTAAGAGACCTGGCACACTTTTAACATTGATTTAAGCGAATATATCAACTATCAAACATATTTTCCCAGTCATTCTAGGTTCACTGCAAGATATCATTTCTGTTTGATAGTGAGAAGGATCATAAAAATTTCTGAAGCTGTCACAAAAATTGCAATTATTGTTTCTTACACATGTACCTCAAAGTTCAAAATATTTCTATGTGGAGAAAAGTTCCTACATACAGTCATGCTTTTTTAACATTTATCATGCTCAATGAAAATCCTTTTGCAAAGCACTTTGAAATCAAAGTGCTGACAGCTATGGAAACACCGGTTGGCCTCAGGGTCAATATTCTTTCAAAATAAAAGTGCTTAACCAGGCATTACCAGACAACAAAATTTGAGACTTGTTCAAATTTAAACTTGATGAACTTCTTTTTTTCTTTTATGGTAAAAACATCGTGGATAATCAGGAAATTGCTTGTATCAAGCAATTACCTCATTTTCCACAATGTTTACAAAAGTTTTAATTCTTAGGGCATCAAAATGCATGATAGCTAGTGTGAGATGGGTTAACCCTTTCCTGTACAAACACAGGATTTTACGTCCCTGTGATTTTATACTCGAGAAAACATTGTTATAAAAGAAGAAATTGCTTGTAACAAGCAATTTCTTCTTTTACCACAATTTTTTCTTCCACTTAGGATGGTTTAATTTAAAATTGCATTCAGTTTTTATTGTTGTCTGCAACCTCTTTTAATTTGGACCAGTCTAAAATTTCAAAAAACAGGAAAGGGTTAAAGCTGTGGAAACAGTGGCTGATAGGGTTATTATTCTTTTAATCCTTATCATGCTGAATCAAATCCTTTTTCAAAATTACATCAAATCAAAGGACTGAAAGTACTGGAATAACTAGTTGTGGGTCAATATTTTCTTTGAGAATTGGTTGTACAAATAACTCTAGCTTGATAAGGACAAACAGGTGGTGTAGACTAAGATCAGCCCTAACATATGTGCAGGCTGATCTTTGTCTATACCTCTTGTTAAGACAGGAATATTCTGGTTTCAGAATGACAAGGGTTGATATCAAATTTACTAACAAATTTGGCTAGAAAGGAACAAACAGGTGGTGTAGAAGTTAGAGCAGACAGCATATAATTATGTGCAAGATGAGCTATTCCTACAATCTGTCAAAACACAAATTATATGAGTTCAGCAAGTGCTAATAACTTGTTTTATATCATTCACCTTTTTGAAGCCCTCAGGGTATAGTGCCACATGGAAAAACTTTTTTTTTGATACAAATTTATACTGATTTAGAATCTAGATATGCAAGCAAGTAAACTTTCTCATAAATTTCAATTAGAGACTCATTAAGCCGCTAAATAAGACAGTCTCTATTCTCCCTTTGATTTTCTCTGGACTGATTTTCAAGATCATTCTGTGAAGATTTGAAGAGAATCTGACAATATTACAGGTTGAAAGCAATGAGCACTGAGAACATAAATTGTGGATCAATATTTCTTTTAAAAATCAATCTCATCGACAACTCTGGTTTAAAAGGGCCAAACAAGTGGTGTATGATTGATTGATTGAATGGGGTTTAACGCCACTTTTAACAGTATTTCAGTCATATTGCGGCCACTAGAGCACCTAACAATGGATTCCTGGTATTTCTCACACCAGTACTACCCCTACATCCTTTCCTAGCCTTCAGCTGCTGTCCCGATTAGGTTTACCCATTGTGAGAAGTGGTGTAGACTAACATTTGTGCAGTCTGATCTTTGTCTTTACTCCTGCAATAAAAGGGGTATTCCTAGGTCAGCATGACAAGGATTAAAAATACATCTTAGCATATTCACAGGGCCATTTTAGTTAAATTTTCATAAAGGCCTCTTTTCCCACTTGATAGATTTGCTTGACTTTCAAAAGGAACAATTCTTAATTTATGACAATCAAAAAGTTCTTCAAAAGTTTGAAACAAATCCTCTTCAAAACTAGAACTTGTCACAGTATGAGACTTAATACCCCCGCAAGTGCTTTCAGTGTAATGAGAGCTTTAACAATACAAGGACATAGCTTCTGACTTTGCATTTGTATAAAGGAGGAGTTTGTGACACAAAATTGGTAGTATAATTAGTAAAAAATTGCGTCTTGCAAAACTTTCCATGGTATTGAAGCAAAACTGAAGGAGGAATTTCCGCCATAAAATTGGTAGTATAATTAGCTGTATATGTCTACAAAGCATAAATAATGTCTAAGTTCCAGGGGGAATTAATACTTCCATATCGGGTCTTGCTAAACTTCAACACGTTGTTAATCTTTGTGTGAAGTTTCAATGGTATTGAAGCAAAACAGAAGAGGAATTTGAGACACAAAATTGGTAGTATAATTAGCTGTATATGCCTACAAAGCATAAAAAATGTCTAAGTTCTAGGGGAGTTAATCCTTGAACCAGGGGAAATTAAGACTTTAAAATTGCGTCTTGCAAAACTTCAATATGTGGTAAATCTTTGTATAAAGTTTCAATGTAATTGAGGCAAAACTGAAGGAGGAGTTTGCGACACAAAACTGGTAGTATTTCGTACGCAGACAGATACACAGACAGGCTGATTCCAGTATACCCCTGAAAACATTCTTGCATATGTGCAGTCTGATCTTAGTCTATACCTCCTGCCAAAAAAGGAATATTTTGGTTCAGCATGACAAGAGTTAACAGATGGATGCACAAACAGACTATAACACACGATCACAACACTTCTTCTGGCATTTGCAGCCACCGGAGCCAAAAAAGAACTTGAAAGTTCAACTTGAAAAACATCTCATATAACCCATTACAACCTCATATAACCCATTACAACCTCATATAACCCATTACAATCATATTCAACCAATAATAAACCTCATATAACCCATTAAACCTCATATATCCCATTACAACCTCATATAACCAATTACAATCATATTTAACCAATTAAACCTCACATTACCCATTAAACCTCATATTGTGGATAATGAAAAAGATTGCTTGTAACAAGCAATTTCTTCTTTTTCCATGTCATTTACTACAGTTTTTTGGCTAGGGATTTGTAGAAAATATGATCATGAGGGAATGGATTAATTGATTTCAGTCTTATATACTTGGCATTCAGACTAAAGAAGTTAAGCTAAAGATAATCAATGCAAAGGCTTCGTGTCTAGAGTTAGTCTGGATGTCTATTGCATGTCACACAACTAGCCATATTAATTCTTCAAGAATGGTATTGACAAAGTGGAGTCTGAGAAATTGTCAAAGTTGCAGACAGCACAATTTTAGACTGATCCAAATTGAAAGGAGTTTCAGGCAACAATTTAAAGCTTATGAAATTTTGGATTTTTTTTTGTAATTTTTGGAGTAGAAAATATTGTTGATAATGAAGAAATTGCTTGTAATAAGCAATTTCTTCATTTTCCATAATGTTTTCCAAAGTTTTTTACCTGGAGTCTATAAGCATCACTGTGTGGGAATGGGTTAAACGTCTTTTTTTTCTCACCAAAAATGTCTTAGTAAAATTTTGAACTAAAGAGTGACAAATTATGTTCAACCTTTGTCTAGATGTGCAGATTAGATACAGTCTCAGACCCTAGCAGAAATATTTTGATTTTGGCTACCTCTCTAATAGCAAATTGTTGCAATCAAAATTTTTGCTAGGACTTGAAAGGTTTGTTTGAATGGGGTTTTACGCCGCTTTCAACAATCTTTCAGTTATATCGAGGCGGCTGGAGCACCTAACAATGGAATCCTGGTATTTCTCACACCAGTACTACCACTACATCCTTTCCTAACCTCCAGCTGCTATCCCACATAGGTCTACGATTATCAACCCATTGGTGAGAGACAAATAGTCGGAAAGGATGAGTGCCGCCGTCGGGAATCAAACCCGGGACCTCTAGATTCAAAGTCCGACGCGCTACCAACTGCGTTATGACGGCGGCTGACTTGAAAGGTAAAAATGGGGCTATGAATAAGAATATTGCTAAATATAGTACTACATGCTTAAATTCTAAAAGACCAATTTTAATCATGTCAACCAATATATGCACCTATGAGTTACATCATTATAACATGAAAATCAAAGTACTGAAAGTACTGATGATGGTCATCTGTGTTGGCATAGTAGAATGATTTGCTGGGTTTGGTGTACAAACTGGCAATTTTCATATAGATAATCTTTTTTAAGGATAACCCAGCTCTCGCCTTGCGTGGTTTGTTCAATAGATACATGTAATACAACATGTTTCTATTCTTGAGTCCTGAGCACGATCACAAGTTCGGAAAAAAAATGCCATTGTTACACACCAATTGAAATATGATAAGTAATTTGCCTGTAAATTTGGCTGAGCAGCTACACATGTAATGACCAAAATTTATTGTTGCAGTTGTACATGTTACTGGTGTGAAAAATTACAGGAAGCCATGGTTGGGTGCACCTTCCAACCACAGTTTTATTGAAATACTACTGAAAGTCATGTAAAACCAAATTCAGTCTAACTAACTTTTAAAATCAAAAGATTTTTTTAATTTTCCGAGATTATCCTTTTCCGAAGACATTCCGCAAATAATTAAGATATCATTTAAGAAACTTGAACAACATTAGATTAGTAATATTCATTGAGAAAAATTACCTGTAAGAAACAAGTGAGAGATTCTGTATATCTTTTAAACCTTCCATGATCCAGTAGAAGCTTAACCAATTCCCACAGAATTGCGCCTTTTTTACGCCAATGTAGAATTGCATCAAAGAACAAAGGTGCCATAGTCACAATATACGCCACCACTTTGCTGCTGTTTCACAAAAATAATTGTAGACACTACTTATTTTGACAGAACCAAATTCAAAACATTTACAGTTGCGTTCTTAAGGCTGCAATTTCAATAAGCCCAAGATACTAATTTTCAGGGGGCATAATTCAGGGAAAAATTAATGAACACTCAAAAACCCAGAGACTAATTGTCAAGGGGCATTACTTTTACAAAAATCAATGAACCATAAAATCCTTATTACATGTACACCTAAAAATTATTGTGATGACATTGACCAAGTTTCATTTAAATCAAGACAAAAAGTTAGGAGGAGTTGCGTTCACAAGGCTGCAATTTCAAAAAGCCCAAAATACTAAGTTTTAAAGGGGCATAACTCTTTCAAAAATCAATGAACAATAAAATCCTTTATCCATGTACATCTACAAATTATGGTGATGACATTGACCAAGTTTCATTTAAATCAAGACAAAAAGTGAGGAGGAGTTGGGTTCACAAGGCTGCAATTTCAATAAGCCACAGATACTAAGTTTTAAGGGGGCATAATTCAGGGAAAAATTAATGAACCATAAAATCCTTACTTCATGCACATCTAACAATTTAGGTTATTACCTTCACCAAGTTTCATTTAGATCCAGCCAGAAACTTAGAAGGAGTTGCATTCACAAGTCTACAATTTCAATAAGCCCCAGAGACTAAGTTTTAAGGGGGCATAACTGAGGCAAAAATCAATGAACCATAAAATCCTTACTTCATGCACATCTACCAATTAAGGTGATTATATTGACCAAGTTTCAAAAAGATCCAACAAGAAACTTAGGAGGAGTTGTGCTCACAAGAAAAGTGGACGTACGTACATACATACGAACGGATGGACAGAGGGACAGACAGAGAAGATGATGCCAATATAAAACAAGAGGACCATGATGGTCCTAAATCGCTCCCCTGAGTATGATGGTTCATGGCTTTATGATATAAACAAAATAGCAAAGCCCTCTTTCTAATTATTTTGGAGAAGATGTTTACAGATTTCTCTTTTAACCCTAGGTATATTGATGATCCCACCATATAGCACTAATTTCCTGAATATGGTAATGCTTTGAAGTATAGACATCAATACATACAAAGAATAAAAGCTGTAAGCCTAATGGTTTAGGAGAAGAAGGTTTTCAAAGATTTCCTTCTTTATTCCTAACTAAAATTAGGGATTTCACAGAAAAGGGCTAATTTTTTAAGTAATTTGGTAGAGGGTCAATGATATGTACCAAATATCAAAGCTTTAAATTATGGTTTGGGAGAAGAAGATTTTCAAAGATTTCCTTCTTTATTCCTTTGTAAAATCAGGAATCGCACAGAAAAGGGCTAATTTTCAGAGTATGATAATTCTTTGAAGTATTTTGGTAGAGGGTCAATATATTATGATATGTACAAAATATTAAAGCTCTAGGCCTTATGGTTTGGGAGAAGAAGATTTTTAAAGTTTTCCTTTTTTTATTTTATGTAAAATCAGGGATCGTCCAGAAGAGGGCTAATTTTCAGAATACGGTAATTTTTTGAAGTTATTTGGTAGAGGGTCAAAAGATGATGATTTGTACCAAATATCAAAGCTCTAGGCCTTATGGTTTGGGAGAAGAAGATTTTAAAAGATTTCCTTCTTCATTTTTGTGTAAAATCAGGGTTCACAAAGAAAAGGGCTAAGATTCAGAATACAGTATTTCTAAGAAGTTTTTTGGTAGAGGGTCAATAGATGGTTTTTGTACCAAATATTAAAGCTCTTGGCCTTATTGTTTGGGAGAAGAAGATTTTTAAAGATTTCCTCCTTTATTTCTATGTAAAATCAGGGATCATTAAGAAAAGGGCTAATTTTCAGAATACGCTAATTCTTTGAAGTATTTTGGTAGAGGGTCAATAGATGATGATGTATACCATATATTAAAGCTCTAGGCCTTATTGTTTGGGAGAAGAAGATTTTTAAAGATTACCATCTTTATTTCTATGTAAAATCAGGGATCGCCCAGGAGAGGGCTAATTTTCAGAATATGGTAATTCTTTGAAGTATTTTGGAAGAGGGCCAATAGATGATGATGTATACCAAATATCAAAGCTCTAAGCCTTATGGTTTGGGAGAAGAAGATTTTTAAAGATTTCCTTCTTTCTTTCTATGTAAAATCAGGGATCGCCCAGAAAAGGGCTAATTTTCAGAATACGGTAATCTTTGAAGCATTTTGGTAGAGGGTCAATAGATGATGATATATCCCAAATATCAAAACTCTAGGCCTTACCGTTTGGGAGGAGAAGATTTTTTAACTTTTTTCACTCCGTTGCCATGGCAACCAGAGTTCTCCATGGATTTCAATTCTTTGAAGTATTTTGAAAGAGCATGACCTAAGGATCATTTCTGTGAAGTTTTGTTGAAATTCCATGGTTAGTTTAGGAGGAGATGATTTTTTGTAATTGTGGACGGACGACGGACGGACAGACGACAGACGATGACCGATCATGTTAGCTCCCCCAGAGCACGAGCTAAAAATGTGAGAAAAGTAGAAATTGCCTGTTTCACAATGTTATCTACCTTATCTTGGCCTTAGTTTTCAATCACAAAGCCATTCTCATCTGTAACTATTCCAAAATTGTGTTGTTTGGTAATGGATTGAAAAGGCTAATTCAAAATAATAAATATATGTAACTGTATTGTTTATCACTCACCCGGTATACAGCTGTTATGCTGAGTTCTCAAAGTAGAAGGCAAATTACTCACAATATAATTGAAAGACATCACATTTTTTTGAAAACGTGACCGCATCTATGGTAAGTGGGTTATTGATAAGTGTTTTTGTACTTAAGAGGTCTCTTACGCATTCTACGAATTACACAGAATCCTCGTATTACACCATTTTCAAAATGTACAGTTGTTTCAGGGGGGGAAAGGTTTTGAACAGTAATAAATCAAACCTAACAGGGCACTCTTCTCTTCTAACATAGTAACATCCTACTGGACTTTCCAAAATGGATAACACTGATGGACACCTATGGTGATTGCCCTTGATTAAATAAATTGTCATTGCCATCACCCAAAACAGTGTATTATTCAAACTGTAGTTACAGTATAATGGTTTCCCATCAACGACAAATCAAACAAACAATGCCTAGACAAATGAAAAAGAATAATCAAGCACTCCAAAGATAACTGATAACAGTTGATGACTACAGGTTTGAGTAAACAGAAGGATAATAACAGTATTAAGTAACACAGCACAAATTACATGCTAAATTACATGACTTGATTTCTACTGAATGATCAGTTTTAATCATCAGATTCAAGTTTTTTCAGTATCAACTGAACTATATTCATTTAGATGAAACGATTATTAACAAGGTCTTCAAAATTATCACTTTTTACTATATATGGCCATAAGTCACACCCAAAAAAGCCATGATTTTAACAGATCAGTATTATATGAAGGAGTCTGACAAAGAGTCACCTCAGGATTAATTCCTGTGAAATTTGGTTGAAATTGACAGGTTTTTAGAAAATTTTCTTCTTTTTTCACTACATATCATATAATAAAATTAGCCCACCCCCATCTAAAAGCCATGTTTTTTTTATATCCAATCTAATTCATTGAAGAAATCTGATAAAGGGTCTCCAACTAAGGACCATTCAAATGAAATTGGGTTGAAATTAATCTATTGATTACAGAGATTTTTTCCCAAAAGTTTTCAATATATACCATAATATGGAAATAAACCCTGACCATTAAAGCCATGTTTAAAACCTGATAAAAAGTCTCTGAAGGAATATGATAAAGGTCTACACAAATACTATTCCAGTAAAATTTGGTTAAAAACCATCAACTGATTTCTGCGAGAAAGACTTTCAAAGTTTTCACCATATATGGAAATAACCTCCACTAAAGAATTTAGATTGGATGAATTCCATTGACTGGTTTCTAAGAATGGAAATAAGATCGGCCCATGTTTTTCATCCGAACAAAATTCTTTGAAGGAATCTGATAAAGGGTCACCAAGGATCATTCCTGTGAAATTTGGTTGAATTCTATCGAATACTTTCTGAGAAGATTTTTTTAAAAAAATTTTACAAACTGCCTTCTATTTTTTGGTACTTGTGGGTATTTTCCTTTCATGTTTTAGATATTTATAGCCCCTAATTCTAAGCTCATAATACTAAAAAGGCCCATATTGTCATCTTGGACAGAATGAAGCTCATATCGTTTGTCTGGAACAACACAACTAAACCCATATTGGCCATTGGACAGTGCGGACAGATAGACCGAAAGACAGATGAACAACTGACATTCCGCCATGACTAAATGCTAGCTGAGCTAAACAAGAGGGCCGTTGGCCCTGGGGCGCTCACCTGAGATAAAGGCTCTTTTTCTTTCAACAGTCTAATTTCATGTTAAGGTTAGGATTATGAAACAAGTGGGCCACAATTACATATAAAGACTATGAACCTGGGAATCCAAAAGTACAAATTACAAATTCCAAGGCTTCAGTGCCGATTTGAAAGAAGGAAAAAACTTTTTCCATGGGTTATAATTTCAGAAATAAGAAAGAAGTCTGTGAACTTATGCTTCATGCCTATACCCCCCCCCCCCCTGGGTCTGCCCCTGGAGACCCGAGTATCATGATTTTAGCTATTTTGTAAGAGGTCAATAAACTGATGCTTCATGCAAAATATCAAGGCTGTACGCCTTCTGGGTCAGGAGGAGAAGATTCTTAAAGATTATTTTGAACTTTCACTTTTGTTGCCATGGCAACCAGAGTTTTTAACGGATTTCAATTCTTTTAGCTATTTTTGAAGGGGACCACCTAAGCAACATTTCTGCCAAATTTGGTTCAAATCAGCCCAGTGGTTTGAGAGGAGATGTCATTTAAAAAATCGCTCTTTATTTCTATATAAACCCCACCCCCCTGGGGCTCCGCCCCTGGGGACCCGAGGATCATGATTTTAGCTATTTTGAAAGAGGTCATTATACTGATGCTTCATGCAAAATATCAAGGCTCTATGCCTTCTGGGTCAGGAGGAGAAGATTTTTAAAGATTATTCTAAAAATTCACTTTTGTTGCCATGGCAACCAGAGTTTTTAACGGATTTCAATTCTTTTAGCTATTTTTGAAGGGGACCACCTAAGGAACATTTCTGCCAAATTTGGTTCAAATCAGCCCAGTGGTTTGAGAGGAGATGTCATTTAAAAAAATGTTCTTTATTTCTATATAAACCCCACCCCCCTGGGGCTCCGCCCCTGGGGACCCGAGGATCATGATTTTAGCTATTTTGAAAGAGGTCAATATACTGATGCTTCATGCAAAATATCAAGGCTCTACGCCTTCTGGGTCAGGAGGAGAAGATTTTTAAAGATTATTTTAAAATTTCACTTTTGTTGCCATGGCAACCAGAGTTTTTAATGGATTTCAATTCTTTTAGCTATTTTTGAAGGGGACCACCTAAGGAACATTTCCGCCAAATTTGGTTCAAATTGGCCCAGTGGTTTAGGAGGAGATGTCGTTTAAAGAAATTGTTGACGGACGACGCACGCCGGACGCCGGACGACGGACGGACGCCGGACAAAAGACGATCACAATAGCTCACTTGAGCACTACGTGCTCAGGTGAGCTAAAAATCTATGAATCAACCCATTTACCCATGACCATACATTCCTTCATTTCAACCCATTCCCACACAACCAAAATATAGACTGGTCCAATTTGAAAGGAGTTGCAGAGGACAATTTAAAGTTCGTGAAATTTTAGATTTCTTCAACTTTCTGGATAGAAAAAATTGTATTAAATGAATTTTCTTCATTTGACACAATGTTTTCCCAATTGTTTTTCATGTGAGGCATCCATAAGCTTCACTGTGTGGAAATGGGTTAAGTGGAGTTTTTAATTTTCTTTAATTTTCTTGAATTTGGACTAGTCTAAAATTGTCAGCTGGTAATAGGTTAACAATTACCAGACGATGACAATAAGGGTGCTAGACATGTGAAGGCCTTCATGAATTCTGAGCAGATATTTATTGGAACAAATTGTTTTCTGACTGAATTATGTCCATATTGAGTCCATTTGCACAGCTTGTAATTCTCCTGTTTCAACAGATAATCAAATAGTTCATAAAAAGCCTTCAATTTGCACAGTGCAATAATGAATTCTTCAGAATGAAGTATCTTTGCTTTATAGAATATCATAATTAAAACCTTTTTTCCCAATGAACTAAATTAAAATCCTTGAAATTGGTCCTCATTAATTGATTGAAACTTTCAATCAAAACCATCATTTGACTGATCAAATCATTGATTTAGACTAAATGTGAACTTTGAAACCCAACATTGGTCTACATTTATGTGAATTAACCCATTGCCACACGGCAAAATTTTAGACTGGTCCAAATTGAAAGGACTTGCAGTTTACAATTGAAAGTTCATGAGATTTTAGATTTTTTTTAACTCTTTAGATAGAAAACATTGTGTAAAATGAAGAAATTGCTTGTTACAAGCATTTTCTTCATTTTACACAATATTTTCCCTATTGTTTTTCTTGAGGGGCGTCCAAAAGCATCACTGTTTCAGGATAGGTTAACCCATTCTCACACAATGACCCTTTTGGATGCCCCTCAGGAATAACGATTGTGGAAAAATTGTGTAAAATAAAGAAATTTTCTATAAGGTTTCTATCCAAAAAGTTGAAAATATCTAATATTTCATAAACTGTTTCGTTTTGTTGTCTTCAACTCCTTTTAATTTGGAACAGTCTAAAACATCCGCTGTCTGGTAATGACTTAAATGTCATAACTATAGCTTATTCAACCAACCATCTATTTTTTGTTACATGCTAAAAAACATAAATATGTAAAATAATGCTGTTAGCTATCTGTACTCAAACTTCCTGTCGAAGGTGGTGGGCGGGGCGAGTGATCCTTCATTTGATAAGATTGCCAACAAAATAATGTGTCTTTATCTCATGCTTTAAACTAACTCCCATATGACAAAATTGTAGACTGGTCCAAAATGTAAGGAGTTGCAGACAACCATTTAAAGTTTTTTTTCCCAACTTTCTTAATTCTAGGTAGAAGACATTATGGAAAATGAAGAAAGTGCTTGATTCAAGCAATTTCTTCATTTTTCACAATGTTTTCTCAATTATTTTTCTTAATTGTCGTCAAAAAGCCTCATTGTGTAGGAATGGGTTAACCGGCCATTCCCACACAATGACGCTTTTTTGACACCCCTCAAGTTAAACAAAAGGGAGAACATTGTGTAAAAAGAAAAAAATGTTTTCTACCCAGAAAGTTGAAAATTCTAAAATTTCACAAACATTATATTGTTGTCTGCAACTCCTTTCAACTTGGACAGGGCTAAAAATTTTGCTTTGTAAGAATGGGTTAAACAGTTACTTTTCTTTATTGCAGTGACTGGTGAATAGTCTTAACTTTCTGAAACCAGAAAAACACATTAGATCCAGATTTATACATTGTTCTGCAGCCTCTAACATTAACTAAATTAGGTGTGAACTGCTGTAACACTGAAACACTTATGTAATCATGCCACAGCTGGTTTATGCAATGTCAGTGTCCGAAAGCAACTGTATCAATTGTAGCATGCCTAACATCTTGGAAAGTAAATTAGCTCAAACATTTAACCTGAAGATTATTATGGGGTTTTTTGCTTATATTAACCCTTGCCCTGGAATATTCCGGATTAGGCAGGAGATATAGACCAAGATCAGGCTGCACGTTAGCGCAGTCTGATCTTGGTCTACACCTACTGTATATACTTTTTCTGTCAGAGTTGTTTATGGAATTGATTTCTAAAAAACTTTATTTTTTGTTAACAAAGAGTCCTATCAGTACTTTCAGCCCTTTGATTTTACAGCAATTCAATAAGGTGATTTATACAGCATGACAAGGGTTAACGAGATTTTGTGGTCCTGTACATAAACAGGTTTGATCATAATGCAGAGTTCTAAATCATTTTTATTCAAGGGGATTTCCATTTCTGGCTGAATTTTTTTAAACATAAGTATCATCAATCAGCTTTTAGCCAAAAGTAAAAGAAAGCTTGTGTGCTTGTATGAGCTCTGAAGTTCCAATTATAGCAAGATTTTGGTAGCCCACTTACTATGATTGCTCAAACTATTCCCACATAATCCTACCTTTTTACGCACCTCAAACGCAAAGATTTTCTTAATCCAACCAGCTTGAAATTGTTGTCTTTAATTTCTTTCAATTTGGACCAGTATGAAAATTTGTTGTGTTGTAATGGGATAAACTGTGGTACTAGCAAGAAGATTTTGTAGCCATAATATCTCACAACTGAGAGATTACTGGCCTCGAACGTTTACCTCTGACATGGTAATAAACAGCATTATCTTGCACATTCAGGGAAATAATGCACAAATCGTAGGCTGGCTATCTGGAAGACACATCTACAGCTCGAACAAACTGTAGTTACAATATTGAAATCGCCAAACCAACACGAATGATGAACATAAACAAGAGCCATGTCGCACATGACCATCCCCCGCCGAAAAAGCTTGATAGTAAACTGAAGGCAGTTAGATTTAGGATTCTTGTGCACTGCTTTTCTTCTCAATGAGTTCGATAATAGCTATTATACTTTCAGGGATATGCTCAGGACAAAATCCAGGTCTTTAAAACAACAAAGGGCAATAACTCTAAAATTATGCAAGCAAAAGTTGTGTTTCTTGTGCACTGAACTTCGCCTCAACGAGATCTATCCACCTATGAAGTTTCAAGTTAATAGCTATTATACTTTCAGAGATATGCTCCGGACAAGTTTAGCGACTGAAGAACCGAAGGACGGAAGGACGGACGGAGACCATTTCTATATCCCCTTTGCCGAAACGGCAAGGGATAAAAAGCAGTTGGGTATAGGATAAATAGTATTGATACACACCAAATATTGAAGCTCTAGACCTTATGGTTTGTGTGGAGAAGATTTTTTTATTTTTTCAAAATTCTTCATGGATTTCAATTCTTTGAAGTATTTTGAAAGAAAGAGCATGACCTAAGGATAATTTCTGTGCAGTTTTGTTGAAATTCCATGGTTAGGTTAGGAGGAGAAGATCTTTTTGTAATTGTGAAAGGAATAGACAGTTGGATGGACGGACGCTGGACAGTGACCCATCATAACAGCTCACCCAGAGCACTTAGGTGAGCTTAAATAAGCGACATATAGGGTAGGAAACTATCGTGAAAGCAAAAAATTGCTTATTACAAGCAATTTTTACCTTCCTCACAATGTTTTCCAACGATATTTTCCTTCAGCCCCCAATAAATTAAAGGCCTGATTGTGTGGTAATGAGTTAATGTTGGAGGTCAGAGTTCACTTCCAGTAAAAATAATATGTGAGATCGAAAATAAAATAAGTGATACAATTGAATCACATTTGAATAACCCCTCTGTGAGTACCTCATCTTTGAAGAAAATGCTATGTTTTCAAAGACAAATCAATCATTATCAATTAAGCCAATCAGTTAATTAACTTAAAGTACTGGCTTTCTAGTTCTAGAAATCGGAAAACCCACAGCCCCGATCAAAACTAGGCTAATTACTATTGATAGTTTTCTTCTACTTCAAGAGGAGGACATGCTCACAATTAATCATACAGTAATAAATGAGTAATGTCAGGGAAAAAGGTTCACAAGCACTTGACAAAAATCTATCACAAATATAATATTCTGCTGATGACTAGATAAGCCCTTGATTAACCAAGCAGTATGAAATCAAGCTTATTCAGAGCCTTGAAGGTGGCAAGGGGTAGATATGGAACAGCTCAATATTTGGTATTCTGTGAGAGAACCAAAATTAGAATAAGTTTTTAGTTTGAATTCTATGCTTTTATCCATCATGAGATAGCACAATTTTTTGCATGGTCCGATTTAAAAGAAGTTATATACGACAATTTAAAGTTGATAGAATTTTAATTTTCTGTCTTTTGGGGGTAGAAAACAAAGTGAGCAAGAGCACAGCATGCAGATGTCAACAATCGGCTGTTCAGGTACTTGAAAGCAGGTAAAACCTTTTAGTTGAAAAAGGGGTATAATTTGATAAAAAATGCATTTAAAGTTATCCCTGTTGGTATAGATTGCTCTTTTGATAGTGTAAAAGTGTTTTGACAGCATCCCTGATTAGTGACAAATATGCGGACGCACCTGGCTATAGCAATACCTTGGGGTTTCTCCGAGAAATGCCAAACTAAATATGTATAAATTGCTTGTCACAGCAATTTCCTTGTTTCTCTGATTGCTTTATCTTTTCCCTGTGGGTCATTAGAAAATATGATTGTGTGGGAATGGGTAAAAATAATGACTTGCCGTGTTTTTGAGGGGTCTTAACCGGCATTCCCTCACAACATTTTAGACTGGTTTAGACTGGTCCAAATTCAACGAAATTGCAGGAAACAAATTTAAATGGGTTGAAGTTTTATAAAGTAGAAAACATTGTAGATAATGAAGAAATTGCTTGTGACAAGCAATATCTTCATTATCTACAATGTTTTCCAAAGCTTTTTCCAAGGGGTATCAGAAAGCGTCATTGTGTGGTAATGGTTTTATCAGAATCACTGCTTGTTACAAGCAATTTCTTCATTTTACTTAATGTTTTACCAATTGCTCATCATGAGGGGCATCCAAAATCGTCACTGTGTGGGAATGGGTTTAAAAATAAAGAGGTAAGGTCATAAATGTAGAAACTTGAGTCCATGCACAAATTGTTTATTGATTAATTACTCAAATTTACTCTGGAATATTTATTCAGGAACAAAAACTCAATGATCTGAAATCAGTGCGACATCAAGTTCTAAACTATACCAACATATCCTGCTTTTTAAAAGCCCCAAGAAAAAGGTTATGGGAAAAAAAAATTGGAAAGTGAAGAAATTGCTTGTTACAAACAATTTTACTCATTATTCACAATATTTTCCAACTAAATAGGCAATTTTTCTGAATTCAATTAAATCTAATTGTTGTTTGCAACTTCTTTCAATTTGGACAACTCTAAAATTTTGCTGTCTGCTAATAAGTTAACTGATTATAAGACTACAAGACTAAATTTTCAGACTTGCAAAGCTAATCAGAGTTACCCCTGTATTTGCCTTTTCCTGCATACTGGTAATCACATTTTCACAACTTTACTATGAAGAATAACATTCTGGAAAAAGAAGTAATATTTGTGAAAAAAGATTTCATTTTTTTTTCTATTCTAAAGACTTTTGTTTCAAATCACACACATTTTGGATTTCTTTCTCAATTTTTAATTCAGTTTAAAATTACATGACTTGAATATTTTTGAAAATGGTTATAAGAACAGATTCATACTGGGTGTCTGGTAATATACAACCTATTACCTCAAAATACAGCATATTCACATGGTGAAGTAAGACTATTGGGATAAACACTGTTGGAACAAGCAATTTATCTTTTTTACACAACATTTTCTACCCCATCGTACATAGTTTTTCAATTAAAATGCACTTTTAATTGTCATCCGCAAATCTCTTTCAGTTTAGATGAGTCTACAAATTTATGGCCTGTCAATGATTTAACCCATTCCAACACAAGAAAATTTTAGACTGGTCCAAATTGAAAGAAGCTGCAGACGACAATTTCAAGTTGATAGAACTTAAATTTTTTTCGTCTTTTGGGATAGAAAATATTGTGGATAATGAAGAAATTGCTTGTGACAAGCAATTTCTTCATTGTCCACAATGTTTTCCAAAGCTTTGTTCTTGTGGGGCGTAAAAAGGAGGGATTGTGTGGGAACGGGTTAAGCATCAGGTTTGTGTTTATGAGATATACTGTTGAGTACAAATAAAATATATTAATGATTTCAGACTTCTCTTCTATTCATATCATAATTTATTTAAAAAAATCCAAACAAGTAACATATCGTCGTCGTCGTTCTAAAACGACGACGACGATATAAACAAGCAACATATGAAAAATCCTGTGAATATCACTTTTTGGCAGGTCCTTTTGGTCAATGGTGCAGGTAACAAGTTTCACTGAAATTTTCTATTACAATTTTATAGATGTTTCATATCACAAAAGCATTAAATTAATGTAAACTAGGGATATCTTTAATGAGTTGGAATGGTTTTGACAAGATAATTGTCACTACATGTCTCTGAAAATAGTAACTGTATTTTCATGGGTTTGCTGATTTATACTCAGGCTTTGACAATTTCCTATGTCTACAAGGGGTGATTGAAAAGTATGCGTCCTAAAGCAGGGAGAAGATTAATCTGTAATATTTTCATTTAATTTTTCAAGCTTACACTCTGTCAACTATGTTAAAGCATTTGGATACCTTCCCTATAGAAGACAGCATTTTGGGCCCCTCAAAATTTGTCAAGCGCTTGTTTGGCGTCATCATCAGTGCAATAATGGCAGCCACTGATTTCTTTTTTCATTTTGAGGAGAATGTAACAGTCAGAGGATGCTAAATCAGATGAATAAGGTGGATGCTCATCCAGTTTGAAACCACATTCCTTAATAGCAGAGCTGACAACATTAAATATTGTCCTGATGGAAGAGCAAACCTGCATGACAGTTTTCCCTGCTCTTTCTCCTTGGTTCTTGCACAAAGCTGCCTGACGTGGGGTCAGCATAATACCTTCCAGTTATATTGGGAGTTCTTCAATTCAATTAACCCTTTCCTGTTTTGTTATTTTTAAATTTTAGACTGGTCCAAATTGAAAGAGGTTGCAGATGATTGCATGAAAATTTAAATCAAACCTTCCTATGTGGTAGAAAATACTGTGGGAAAAGGAGAAATTGCCTGTTACAAGCAATTTCTCCTTTTTCCACAATGTTTTCATGAGTATAAACCATAGCTATGTACGAGATGGTTGTCCCAGGACATCTGCTGTTGAGCCTGCAAAGTTTTGACTATCACCTTGACCTTGACCATCAATTTTAGTGTTAGACGTTGAGCTTTGACCTTGAACTTGAAGCTATCCAAAAAATTCTTTCAAATGGCACATCAACTCATGATGGAGAAAAATTGTGCCAAGTTATTTTGAAATCCATCCATAATTGTAGGAGAAATGCTCTTGACAGTCACAATTTTAGTGTTTGGCCTTGAGCTGTGACCTTGACATTAGAACTATCCCAAAAATTCTTTTAAGTGGCACATCAACTTATGATGGAGAATGATTGTGCCAAGTTATTTTGAAATCCATCCATAAATGTAGGAGTAATTGTCCGGACAAACACAATTTTAGTGTTTGACCTTGAGCTGTGACCTTGACATGAGAAATGTCAAGAAAATTCTTTCAAGTGGCACATCTACTCATGATGGAGAATAATTGTGGCAAGTTATTGTGAAATCCATCCATAAATGTAGGAGTAATTGTTTGGCCTTGAGCTGTGACCTTGACATTAGAACTATCCCAAAAATTCTTTTAAGTGGCACATCAACTTATGATGGAGAATGATTGTGCCAAGTTATTTTGAAATCCATCCATAAATGTAGGAGTAATTGTCCGGACAAACACAATTTTAGTGTTTGACCTTGAGCTGTGACCTTGACATGAGAAATGTCAAGAAAATTCTTTCAAGTGGCACATCTACTCATGATGGAAAATAATTGTGGCAAGTTATTGTGAAATCCATCCATAAATGTAGGAGTAATTGTCTGGACGGACAGATCGACTAACACACTATCACACTAACGCACATAAACCGACTTGTCATGGTGAAAACTATGTTTGCTCACCACAAGATATGGCTAAAAAAAATCATGGGTTAGTACAGGATTGGGTAAAATAGCACCACACCTTTTGCATCCCACAAAACCATGGCCATCATCCTCTCGACAGTCTTGGCCTTTTTTGGGTAAGAGTCATTGTTTTGTGACTGTTGGTTTTTTCAGGTTCTAAGTGCTTATACCATATTTCATCAACAGTAACTAACTGCTGGAGAAATTTCTCTGGATACTGCTTAAATATGTTTTAGTTAACACTCAGAGGCTTTGTGAATCATCTGGCAGAAACCACTGTCATTGCACATCAACAAAAATAAACCATGCCAAAAAAATTAAGTTCAACAATAGTAGTACAATTTGCAAGCATGTACCATGTTTCGTGCTCTAAAAATTTATAGAGGATTACATGATATAATCAAAGTACTGAAAAGGACTGTAAGCTAGCAAAGCATTGTTTTGTTCAGTAATCTTCTTTTTAAAACGTTAAGGAGACCATTCCCACAGAATCCCTCTTTTTAGGCCACTCAAGAAAATAGTTCTGGAAAACAATGTGGGAAATGAAGAAATTGCTTGTTACAAGCAATTTCTTCATTTTCGACATTGTCTCCACCTAAAGAGATTAATATTTTAGAATTTTCAACAATTTGAAATTGTCCCTGCAACTTCTTTGAAGACTCTGATCAGTATCATTTTGAACACGATGTTGTCAAGTGAGCTAAAAATAATGAGGAGATGCACTTGCATGCAGAGTTTGTAATATTCCCGAAATACATAAGAACTACTTTTTATTGCGTAGGCATTTAACGGATTAAGTGGTTAAGCCCCCAGTGGCAGTTTGCACTCGTTGAACTTTGAGACAACCTCAAGATATTGTCTGTTAACTTATGCTATCAAAGCTGACGCTTTGCTAGCAAAAAATTCAAATGATACTAAAATGCATTAAGTAACTTTCCTTGGTTATAGTATGCTTGAACCCAAAATATTCCTGTTTATGAAAGGAGGTATAGGCTGAGATCAGCCTGCTCATAAGAGCAGTTAGATCTTAGTTTACCCCACATGTTTGTCCCAGTAAAGTCAGAGTTTCTTATAAAAATTACTTTTCAAAAGAAATCTTGGCTCTCTATATCTAGGCTTTCCATTGCTTTCAGTCCTTTGATTTAATCACATTTTGAAAAAGAAGAGTTTGGTACTCCATGAACTTCTTTACTTTTTATAACAAAAAAGTTAGTATTTTTAAAGAAGTTTTCAATTTGATTATTTGCAGCTCCAAAAAAAAAGGTCAGAAACAAACTATATTGTCTTTACCTAGACTCAAACCAGAAGAATAGAAAACTTTGTTTAATTGCAACAGTTAAGAGCTCTTGACCCTTCCCCACTTTTTAAACTTTCCACTAATCCGAATTGAAAGAGGTTGCAGATAATGAAAATCAGATGCAATTTGAAGTTAAACCTGCCTTTGTGCCATGTCAGAAATATTGTGGGAAAAAGAAAAATTGCTTGTTACAAGCAATTTCTTCTTTTCCACTTTGTTTTCCTGCATATAGTATCAGTGACATAAAATCCATTTTTGTACAGGAAAGGGTTAATATCTGGAATTAAATGTTTTTCAGTCCTTTGATTTAATCACATTTTGAAAAAGAAGAGTTTGGTACTCCATGAACTTCTTTACTTTTTATAACAAAAAAGTTAGTATTTTTAAAGAAGTTTTCAATTTGATTATTTGCAGCTCCAAAAAAAAAGGTCAGAAACAAACTATATTGTCTTTACCTAGACTCAAACCAGAAGAATAGAAAACTTTGTTTAATTGCAACAGTTAAGAGCTCTTGACCCTTCCCCACTTTTTAAACTTTCCACTAATCCGAATTGAAAGAGGTTGCAGATAATGAAAATCAGATGCAATTTGAAGTTAAACCTGCCTTTGTGCCATGTCAGAAATATTGTGGGAAAAAGAAAAATTGCTTGTTACAAGCAATTTCTTCTTTTCCACTTTGTTTTCCTGCATATAGTATCAGTGACATAAAATCCATTTTTGTACAGGAAAGGGTTAATATCTGGAATTAAATGTTTTTCCTGAGAAGGCAAAATGCTTTATCAATTCTTGCGAGAAATAATACATTATCCTAGAAGCTGAAAGCCCTTGGGGAATACCTCATAGAAATTCTAATAAATTGTGTGGTCAAACAGCCCCTCAATCCATTCAATATGGTCGACAGATAAATATAGGAATTAGGAGAGTTAGATATAGAGTCCTCCATAAATAAAGATTTCCTAGTAATTGGACATTAGCCTTGTTAACTGTCTTTTCTATAGGAAGAATGATCTCTCATAGAAATTGCTCCCATTGTGAATATATCTGCCCTGTGAATGGGACAGCAAGTATCAAAGTATCAATAAGTTTATACAAATTTTGTTGTACATACATACAAATATGGCTAGATCTTTCATTATGCCACACAAGAGAAGTTGCAGATGACAATTTCTAGTTGATGAAATTTTAGAATTCTTTTGTCTTTTGGGAAAGATAACTTAGTAGATTATGAAGAAATTACTTGTCACAAACAATTTCTTCATTATCCAAAATGTTTACCCACTTGTTTTTCTTTAGGGACGTCAAAAAGCATCATTGTGTGGGAATGGGTTAAAGTAATATGTTTATAGGACTTCCAAGGCATGCATACCTTATATCATCAAAGCATTTGATATTGAAGTGCCCACAAGGAAAGATTAAATTTTACAGAAGATCTTTGTCCCAGTTTTTCTAGCATTTGATTTAAAGCTATTTCATGAAACCAAGTCTTCAATTTCATGCATGCATGACAATTGTGCTGTAAACATCTCAGAATAAGTTCCATCTTTTATCCTTATTTCTATCTTTTTACTCCTAAATTAAATTCAAAGTCAATTAATAGATTGATGGCTACTGAGATTTGATGAGCTGTAGTTATGACATTTAAGTCACCCAGAAAATCATTTCTAAAAAAATTCAAGATTTCACTTCTAGTATAAATCAATAGTTTGATTTGTCAGTTAGTCAAGTATTTTTACCATTCCCACATAATCCCTCCTTTTTATGCCCTTTAAAAAAAACTTTGAAAAACATTGTGGAAAATGAAGAAATTGCTTGTATCAAACCATTTCTTCATTATCCACATTTTTTTTCTATCCAAAAAGACTTAAAAATTAAAATTCCATAAACTTTAAACTGTCTTCTGTAGCTTCTCTCAATTTGGACCAGTCTAAATATTTTTTGTGTGGGAATGGGTTAATGAACAGCAGTAGTATGTCAGTTTCCTCATAGTTGAGGAATACTGTCACAAGCCTAAGTATAATAATTGTTTTAAAGGAATCTTTCTTAACCCATTCCCACACAGCAAAATTTTAGACCAGTTCAAATTGAAAGAAGTTGCAGATGACAATTTTAAGTTGATGAAGTTTTTAAAATCTTTGTCATTTGTGGTAGAAAACACTGTGGATAATGAAGAAATTGCTTGTAACAAGCAATATCTTCATTGTCCACAATGTTTTCTAAACCTAGTACATTTGGGGGCATTTAAAAGCGTCATTGTGTAGGAATGGGTTAAACATCTGAGCATTTCGACTCTTTCATTAACAAACCATAAGACTTGTATGTCACAGCTAGTTCGATGGTCACTTAATCAAGTTCCGAGTGTAATTTTGTCAGAGTATCCCCTACTGAATCCCAATAAATGCTGAAATCTTGATAAATTGTTTCCTTAACTGATCCTAATTGGACAGCATAAAGGCCGTAAGACCATTACAAGAAATTTCTGTCTTATGTATTCATTTGTTCAAGGCATGAAGAACATGTATAGCATAAATTTACAGAACATATTATTTTGGCAAAATTTACAGAACATATTATTTTGGCCAATAGAAGCACCTTTGAAAATAAGTTCGCAACCAAAATACTTACTCAAAGTTTTGCTAACACAACAAGAGGCCAAAATGGGCCATATCACTCCACTGGCGCCATCAAACAAACAAACTGGCCCCTCACCATTAGATTGTGTTGCAGAAATACTGATTTAGGACAATTAAAGCTTATACTTTGTTCCAGTTAGTCATATAGGGCTTTAAGAGAATAGGATTTTTAAAGATTTCCTTATGTTTAACCAATTACCACACAAGAAAATTTTAGACCAGTCAAAATTGAAACGAATTGCAGACGACAAATTAAAGTTTATGAAATTTTAGTTTTTTTCATCTTTGTGTGTAGAAAAAATTGTCTAAAATTTAAGAAATTGCTTAGTTCAAAAAATTTCTTCAATCCATTCAATCTTTTCCCAACTATTATCTTGAGAGGTGTCAAAGGCCTCATTGTGAGGGAATGGGTTAATAAAGAGCCTATAAGATCTATTTCTTGAAGAAATATGAAAGAGGTCCAATATCTTTCACCCATTCCCACACAGTGACACTTTTGGACGCCCATCAAGAAAAAACAATCAGGAAAACATTGTGTAAAAGGAAAAAATTGCTTGTAACAAGCAATTTCTTCATTTTACACAATGTTTTCTATCCAAAAAGTTGAATAAATCTAAAATTTCATCAACTTAAAATTTTCGTCTTCAACCCCTTTCCCCTTTCAATTTAGACTAGTCTACAATTTTGCCATCTGGTAGTGGGTTAAAGGAATCTGAGACAACATACAAATCCAAAGAATTGCTTCAGAGAAGAATTAAGAGTTTAAAAGATTTCATCATTTGGCATCAATAATTATTGATAAGTGACAAATAAAAGCAATATTCATTTATCTATAATAATATATCATTTCTTGAAAGAACTGAGACTCATCCGAGGTACAGTAAAACCCCTCCTTACTAACACCCCGGAAATACGGGCACCCCGCTATTACGACCGATTTTTTACAGAATGGAATTTTTTGTTCTTTATTTCAATTGTCGCGAACCCCGCTATTCCGAATTACGACCACTAAATTCAGTACCAAATATAGCTGATACACTATTTTGAACCCCACTAAAACGACCAGTAACTTCACACATTGAGACCGACCACCGAAATTTCACACTTGATAAGAGCGACACTAATTGGGTACAAATACATTGTAAATACATTATCGGATTTTTGATTATGTGATATCGAACCCTTATTATAATAGGTGTTATGATTAAAGTGGCCGATCACTTTTAGAAATTATAGCTGGTATTATTTCTAATTGTTATTTGAATGTGTCACGGGTTTTGACTCCAGTAATAAATTCGAAAGTGAAAAAGTTACGATTAGTTTGTTCACCACGGTCCGAACAGTTAATTAGCAATTAAATTTTGATTTCAACGTAATTGATGCATCGTATTCGCATTGTAGAAGATATGATATCGACAGTTTGACACTTTGAACCTGTACTTACGAATAAATAATCTGAGGTCGGACTTCTAAATCAGATGGATCAAATGGAGAATAGCGAAAGTAGAACTTATCAAAGATCGTAAATTAGATAATGACATAAGATTCCGCTGTAATACATGTTCTTATAGTTTCATTTTTGTATGTATAGCATTTATATATTCAAATAACGAAAATAAAATAAAGATGAATTACTTGACAAAAAACGACCAAACCTCAATATTACGACCACCCCGCTATTACGACCACTTTCAGAAAGTACCACAAGTGGTTGTATTAGAGGGGTTTTACTGTATATTCCTGCATAATAACATACAAATTTAATGAATGATTTTAGAGAACATTTTCAAACATCTACAATTTTGTACATAATACATGTAGTTCTGATAAGCCCCTCTCTTGAAAGCCATGTTAATCATCTGATCAAAGTTTCTTAACCCATTACAACACAGCAAAATTTTAGACTGGTCCAAAATGAAAATAGTTGCAGACAACAATTTAAAGCTAATGAAATTTTTGATTTTTTTTACCTTTGGGGTAGAAACATTGTGGATAATGAAGAAATTGCTTGTAACAAGCAATTTCTTCATTTTCCACAATGTGATACTCAAGCTTTTTTATAGGGGCATCTAAAAGCGTGATTGAGTGGGAATGAGATAAACTGGAATATCAAAGAGAGGATGTCCCAGAATTTTTCCTTTGAATTTAGGTTGCAATCTGTCTCATAGTTTTTGAGAAGATGTTTGAAGAATAAAGTTTACAGACACAGAGACAGGCACAAACCCACCATCAGACATGTTTGTAACAGACGTCTTCATAGAATCTGATTCTTTGTAGTATTTTAATCCATTCCTATCCAATGCTACTTTTGGACACCTCTCAAGATAAACAATTGAAAAACACTGCGTAGAATGAAGAAATTGCTTGTAACAAGCAATTTCTTCATTTTCCAAAAGGTTTCCTTTCAATTTGGACCAGTCTAAAATGTTGTTTCTTTTGTAACCGATTAAAAGAGCATAACGGGAGGATCCTGTATGTAAAGTTTGATTAATGAATTTTTGTGTGTATATGTGCGTGAATATGGATAGACATACAGACCACAGAATGATGAGCAGTCTCACTTACCCATTCCAACTCAGTGACGCCTTTAAACGCGCACAAATTAAAAAGCTAAGGAAACATTTTAAAATGAAGAAATTGCTTGTTGCAAGCAATTTCTTCATTTTCAACAATATTTTCTACAAGAAAGTTGAAAAATTCCAAAATTCCATAAACTTTTAATTGCCGTCTGCAACTCCTTTGACTTTGGACCAGTCTAAAATTTTGCTGTGTGGTAATGGGTTAATAGATTGTCTCGAACTCTCTGTACTTAAGGTGAGCTGAAAAGGAAACATGTACATAGTCCTTAATAATTTCTGTATATTTTAGGATACAAGCAGTAAATGAAGACGTACACAATCATTTTCTGGAAACTTTAACATCAAAGAACAAGAAGTTCTTTCAAGTTAATTGAACTTGTTCTGATATCCATATATTTTTTTTTTTTTAGACATTTTGCCTTTCATATTTCTTCAATTATAGACATCAAAATCAACTGTTGGTCCAACTTGCCTCACTCCCTGTTTACAACATTACCAGTTTTTAAAACTTTAGAAGTTGCAGACGACAATTCTAAGACATTGCAATTTTACAACTCTTTGTCTTTCTAGGTAGAAAACATTGTGGAAAATGAAGAAATTGCTTGTAACAAGCAATTTCTTCATTTTCTACAATTTTTTCCAAGTTTTTTTCTTTTTGGGCATAAAAAATGTGAGATTGTGTGAGAATGGGTTAAGGGTAGTAAGTTATAACTTTTGAGATCAGAAATGTTCCATCCCGGACTTTGTTGCTGCTTATGGTCATGTTGGTATGCTCTTGGGCAAAAAATTGTGCTTGTGGTACCCTGAGAAAGCACATAAACCAATTACAAGACTTCAAAATTTTAGACAGGATCAAATTCATAGGAGTTGCAGATGACAAATTTTAGTTGATGAAATGTTAAAAATCTTTGTCTTTGGTGTAGCAAACATTGTGAGAAATGAGGAAATTGCTTTTTACAAGAAATGTCTCCACTTGTCACTCGTTTTTCCAAAGTTTTTTTTTTCTTGAGGGTGGGAAAAGAGTGGGACTGTTTGGGGATGAATTAAGGTTATAACAAAATAATAAACTTCCTAGTTTAAAGGGAAGAAATCTTTTTCCATTAACAATTTAAACAGGTCTGTATAAACCAGCTTGCAACAGACGAGAAGTCATTTCCAGGCAGATATTGATCTCAAATAATTTATCAGTTATAGCACTTATGTTAATTGTATTTACACTAGATAATTCTGCAATCAATTTTTTAACATCTTTTTCCTAACACCAGACGACAATATTTTAGACCTGTCTAAATAGAAAGAAGTTGCAATCGGCATTTCAAATTGTGCTAGAATTGGAAAATTTAATAAGGTAGAAAACATTGTGAGAAAAGGAGAAATTGCTCCCACAAATTTTCTGTGATTGTATTACTTCAAGGCAACAGAAAGCATCACATTCTGGTAATGAGCAAAAACAGACTATAACATGACTTAGTATAAGTCACTGAGCTAAAATGAATATTGTGACTTTGTTAAAATCACCAAGCGAAAATGAATGTTCAACTCTTAGCTCTTTGATTTCAAGAAAATTGATGGTTCAGCTCAAAACAGTCGTAACTACCTATAAACATATTCGTAGTTACAACTATTTCACGCTGAACCAGCAAAATGAGAACATTCTTATTCTTGCTTAATACTGAATAACAACTCCCTAGTAACAGTGTGAATTCTAGGAACATCAAATTTCCCCAAGTGTTTCAGAAAACTGGTCTAGATATTAGTCTAAAGTCGAACTCAAATTATCCTGAACAAGAGCCATGTAGGACATGGTCATCCCCCGCTGTAAAAGCTTGATAGTAAACTGAAGCCAGTTATACTTAAGGCTTCTTGTACACTGAATTTCTTCTCAATGAGTTCAATAATAGCTATTATACTTTCAGAGATATGCTCAGGACAAAATCTAAGTCTTTAAAACAACAAAGGGCAATAACTCCAAAATTATGCAAGCAAGAGATGTGGTTCCTGTGCACTGCACTTCTCCTCAATGAGATCTATCCACCTATGAAGTTTCAAGTTGATAGCAATTATGCATTCAGAGATATGCTCTGGACAAGTTCAGTGGCGGAAGGACGGAATGACGGAAGGACAGAAGGACGGATGGAGACCATTACTATATCCCCTTTGCCGAAATTGCGGGGGATGATTAAACAAAAGATTGATTATTTAAACCATTACCACACAACAAAATATAACACTGGCAAAAATTGAAGGAGGTTGCAGACAACAATTCAAAGCTTCAACAAATTTAAAAATAATAGCCACATAGAGTAGAAAAAATTGAGTGAAAAGAAAAGAATGTTTGTGAAAAGCAATTTCTCCTTTTCTCTCAATGTTTTTCAATATTAATTTTCTGTAACATGTAAAAATGTAGCATAATTGTGTGTTTATGGGTAAATAAAATTATAGTAATACTCTCTTCCTTCTTAACCTATTCCCACCTCCACAATCCCCCTTTTTTTTACAATCATCAAGAAAAAATCTTGGGAAAACATTGTGGTAAATCAAGAAATCGTTTGTAGCAAGCAAATACTTCATTATCTACAACGTTTTCTATAAAAAAAGAAAAGGGTTTATTAGACTCATCAAATCAAAATTAATGTTTTCAATATCTAAATTAGAGGCACTTGAGGGCCTGTATCGCTCCACAGACATGATTGTACTGCTTAAGCAAATGTTTGTATTAAAGAATTCAATATAAACTGAATCATATTGACCATGTTTGGCAAATAAATCTTGTCAATGAAATTTCTGTGAAATATGGTTGAAATCTATAACTAGTTTCTGAGAAAAAGATTTACAAAGGTTTCACCATATATGGAAATTAGCCCCGCCAATTTAAACCATGTTTATCATTGGATCAAAATTCTTTGAAGGAATCTCATAAAGTGTCAACCAAGGCACATTCCTGTAAAATTTGGTTGAAATCTATCTACTGGTTTATGAGAAGAAGAGTTTTAAAGGTTTGACCATATATGGAAATAAGCTCCGCCCATCGTTTTCCATCCCATTAAAATTCTTTGAAGGAATCAGATAAAGGAACACCAAGAAACATTCATCTGTTGCATTCTGTGAAGAAGATTTTTAAAGATGTCACCTTATATGGGAACTAGCTAGGCCCATTAAATCCATGTTTTATTCCGATCAAAATTCTTTTTAGCAATCTGACAGAGGGTCACCCAAGGATCATTTCTGTGAAGTTTGGTTAAATTCTATTCTGTACTTTCTGAGTAGAAGATTTTCAAAATAAAAGTTTAGCCACGGACGGACGACGCACGCAATGCCATGACAATAGCTCGCTGGCAATGACTTAACACATTCACCGATAATCCCTCCTAATTTTTATGCCTCTCAAGAAAAAAGCTTTGGAAAACATTGTGGAAAATGAAGGAATTATTTGCTATAATTTGAAATTTGAAAGAAGTTGCAGACAACAAATCGAAATTCAAGAAAAAACAAGGTGGCAAATTGTCACAAAATACGCCCGTAACACTTCCGGTTGTTGACTGGGGAAGGGGATAAAAATTTAAGTCTAATTTCAAGAAAGAGTAACAATTCACAATAATTACTTATGGTTCTGGTGTTTTTCTTGTTATCATGAGGTTTTGAAAACCATAGACTCTCACACTATGAGAGATTTGAAACAAAATCAAATGTGAAAACAACAAAGGGGAATAATTAAAAAAATAAGCCAGATAGAGTTATGGTTCTTGTGACCTGCACTTCCCTTGATGAGATCTATCAACCCATGAAGTTTCATGCTCATAGCTTATATACTTTAAGAGATATGCTCTGGACAAGATCCAAGTACAAAAAAAAAACAAAGGGCAATAACTAAAAAAATAAGCCAGGTAAAGTTATGGTTCTTGTGCACTGCACTTCTCCTTGATGAGATCTATCTACCCATGAAGTTTCATGATCATACCTTATATACTTTAAGAGATATGCTCCCGACAAAAAGTGCACGCTGCCTGTCCGCCGGACACCACAGGTGATCCCATGATACGTCCTGTTTTTCAACGGGCGTATGAAAAAGGGTGGGGAATGAAGAAATTTCAAAAGCAATCATTTTTTATTTTCCTAAGTTTTTTACTTGAAGGGTATTCAAAAACCATATTGTGTTTGAATGGTTAAGGCATAGGAGAATAGCAGGATGAGCAAAGATTATCGCTCAGCAATCAGAATTCTAAAATATTCATAGCCAGAATGTAATACAATATCATCTGGAAGAGCCAGACTGTCACATTTAACATGCATTCTTCAACCTTGTTGGCCTGTTTTGCAATCATTGCATGACTTAGTCTAATCTAGGGCAGTTTAGAGTAATATCATTCCAGCTTTATCATTGGGAAGGGCATAAAACCTTGTCCTTACAGACTTTTTTTTTCAGTAATACTAAACCCATTACCAAACAACAAAATGTCAGACTGGTCCAAGTTGAAAGGAGTTGCAGAAAACAAGTTAAAATTTATGAAATTTTAGATTGGTTCAACATAGTGGGACAAAAACAATGTGTAAAATGAAGAAATTGCTTGTAACAGGCAATTTCTTCATTTTCCACATTGTTTTCTTGGGGGCCTCTAAAAGCATCATTGTGTTGGAATGGGTTAACAGATTCTTTATCTTTCAGTCAGTGATATCTAGAAATCTGAACTAATAAAGAATGGTTCCCATATAGAATTAAGGACAGAATCTAGAATAATTCAACAATCATTTAAATAAAAACAATTCATTGTACTTAGACTTGTCTAGCTTTATTTTCTAGAATAAAACCTGAGATCTAATAAAATGATTTTTTCTTCTGAAATCAAGTTCTTTTTCTTCAACATTTCAAAACAAAGCTTCAGTTTTACAAGCATTCCTAAATATTTCTAAACTTTAAGTCATTCCCACATGACAAATTCTAGACTGGTCCAAATTGAAAGGAGTTGTAGATGACAATTCAAAGTTTATAAAATTTTAGTTTCTTTCAACTTTCTGGGTAGAAAAAAGTGTGTAAAATGAAGAAATTGCTTGTTGCAAGGAATTTCTAAAATTTAACATAATGGTTTCCCAATTATTTTTCTTGAAGGGCCTAAAAAAGGGTTAATGGGAATGGGTTAAGAACTTTGTTGAATTTAGAAAATTTGAAAATATTCCCATTTGATGCCACAAAAAGAAAAGAATCCTGTATCAGAACAGGGTTTAGTAGGCATAAAATCTCGAGATCATACTGAATACCACTTGAATATTTAAATAGTTAACATAACAACTGAATTAAACTGCAATAAAACTGACGCTAAATAAAGCACTAAAATTCCAGCAGCATGCATGTCTCTTTTTTTCCCTGAATTTTTATGACTGATTTGGAATTGTTACTAGAATATTGCTTTATTCAGACAATGTACCATATATGAGCTTACAGCATCCACTGGAATAACAGATGATTGCTGTTTCAGGTGAAACTATTAACCCTTTTCTGTTCAATCCATGGTTTTTACATCTTTGTGAATTCATAATTATGAAAATATTGTAGAAAAAGAAGAAATTGCTTGTAACAAGTAATTTCTTCTTTTCCAAAGATAATTTCTATCCTACTGGATGGCTATTTTTCAAATTAAATCCGAATAAAACTATTGTCTACAAAACCTTTGAATTTGGACAGTCTCAAATTTTACACAAGAGGGCCGTTGGCCCTGGGGCTCACCTGAGATAAAGGCTCTTTTTCTTTCAACAGTCTAATTTCATGTTAAGGTTAGGATTATGAAACAAGTGGGCCACAATTACATATAAAGACTATGAACCTGGGGATCCAAAAGTCTAAATTACAAATTCCAAGGCTTTAGTGCTGATTTGAAAGAAGGAAAAAACTTTTTCCATGGGTTATAATTTCAGAAATAAGAAAGAAGTCTGTGAACTGATGCTTCCTGCCTATATCCCGCCCCCCTGGGTCTGCCCCTGGAAACCCTAGGATCATTATTTTAGCTATTTTGTAAGCGATCATTATACTGATGCTTCATGCAAAATATCAAGGCTCTATACCTTCTTGGTCAGGAGGAGAAGATTTTTAAAGATTATTTTGAAATTTCATTTTTGAGTTTTTAACGGATTTCAATTCTTTAAGCTAATTTCAAGGGGGACCACCTAAGGAACATTTCTGCATAATTCGGTTCAAATTGGCCCTGTGAATTCGAAGGAGAAGTCATTTAAAAAATCGTTCTTTATTTCTATATAACCCCCCCCCCCCGGGCTCCGCCCCTGGAGACCCGAGGATCATGATTTTAGCTATTTCGAAAGAGGTAAATATACTAATGCTTCATGCAAAATATCAAGGCTCTATGCCTTCAGGGTCAGGAGGAGAAGATTTTTAAAGATTATTTTGAAATTTCACTTTTGTTGGTTCAAATCTGCCTTGTGGTTTGAGAGGAGAAGTCATTTAAAAAATTGTTCTTTATTTCTATATACCCCCCCCCCCCCGGGGCTCCGCCCCTGGGGATCCGAGGATCATGATTTTAGCTATTTTGAAAGAGGTCAATATACTGATGCTTCGTGCAAAATATCAAGGCTCTGTGCCTTCTGGGTCAGAAGGAGAAGATTTTTAAAGATTATTTAAAAATTTCACTCTTGTTGCCATGGCAACCAGAGTTTTTAATGGATTTCAATTCTTTAACCCATTCCAACTCAATCCCTCCTTTTTATGCCCCTCAGGAAAAAAGCTTTGGAAAACATTGTGGATAATGAAGAAATTGCTTGTATCAAGCAATTTCTTCATTATCCACTATGTTTTCTATCCAAAAAGACGAAAAAATTCAAAATTCCATCAACTTGAAATTTTCGTCTGCAGCTTCTTTCAATTTGGACCAGTCTAAAATTTTGCTGTGTTGGAATGGGTTAAGCTATTTTTGAAGGGGACCACCTAAGGAACATTTCTGCCAAATTTGGTTCAAATTGGCCTTGTGGTTTGAGAGGAGATGTCATTTAAAAAATCGTAATTTATTTCTATATAAACCCCACCCCCCGGGGGCTCCACCCATGGGGACCCGAGGATTATGATTTTAGCTATTTTGAAAGAGGTCAATATACTGATGCTTGGTGCAAAATATCAAGGCTCTGTGCCTTCTGGGTCAGGAGGAGAAGATTTTTAAAGATTATTTTAAAGTTTCACTTTTGTTGCCATGGCAACCAGAGTTTTTAATGGATTTCAATTCTTTTAGCTATTTTTGAAGAGGACCACCTAAGGAACATTTCTGCCAAATTTGGTTCAAATTGGCCCAGTGGTTTAGGAGGAGATGTCGTTTAAAGAAATTGTTGACGGACGACGCACGACACACGACGGACGACGGACGGACGCCGGACAAAAGGGGATCACAATAGCTCACTTGAGCACTACGTGCTCAGGTGAGCTAAAAACAGAAAAGGGTTAACCCATTACCAGACGGCAAAGTTTTAGACTGGTCTAAATTGAAAGGAGTTGCAGACGACAGTTTAAAGTTTATAAAATTTCAGATTTTTTCCGCTTTCTGGATAGAAAAGATTGTGTAAAATGAAGAAATTGCAGACGACAGTTTAAAGTTTATAAAATTTCAGATTTTTTCCGCTTTCTGGATAGAAAAGATTGTGTAAAATGAAGAAATTGCTTCTTCATTTAACAGAATGTTTTCCTAATTGTTTTTCTTGAGGGGCATCCAAAAGCGTCACTGTGGGAATGGGTTAGGCCATTTCTAGACAACAAATTTCAGACTGGTCCAAATTCAGCTGTCTGTTGCACCCTGAGATACAGAGTTCTCGCAATATTTTACCTTCATTTGTTACCTTGGTCCTACTGGTCTGTATATTTAATTTAGCACATCTATTCTTGATTGATAAATGATAAACAGAAGTGAAAAGTTCAAGAGAAAGTTTGATAGACAGACTATATAAGGGACTCTATTTTTGTTTCACCAATTAGGTTGACTGATTGAATGGGGTTTAAAGCCATTTCTAACAGTAGTTCTGTCATACTCACGGCGGCTGGAGCACCTTACAATGGATTCCTGGTATTTTTCTAACCAGTACTACTACTACATCCTTTCCGAGCCTCCAGCTGCTCATCCCAGTTAGGTTTACAATTATTCGCCCATTTATGGGAGACAAATGTCAGAAAAAATATTCCCCGCAGTTGGGGATCAAACCTGGGACCAAATGACTTTGAGTCCTATGCGCTATGGCCACAGCCTCTCACCAATTCGGACTCAAAAATGTTACAGTGATAACAAAGACCAACTAATCTTTTTTTTTGATAGATCTTTTTTTTTCAAATATGACAAGCATCTTTAGATTATTTTTCTAATTATAATGACAACTTTTTCCAACAAAATTTGCTGGTAGCTCATTCATAACAATCTGGCAAACAATAATAAAGGGTTGAAATTAACAGACAGGTAAAAATAATGTAAAATGACTGTAAAACAGCTGGAAGAAATTAGCAGAATTCTTCGCAAAACAAAACACATCACACTAACTGCACTCAGTAATGCTAACCAATTCATAAGTACTGAAAGTATTATTTCTTTCCTGTCATTATTAATCATGGCCCAGCGCAAACAAGATTTTTTCTATTGTGAATCTTGATTGATAATCAGCCTGTGATTAACCCGTTCCCACACGATGCTGCTATTTGGACACCTCTCTAGGAAAAGGTTTTGAAAATGTTGTTGAAAATGAACAAATTGCTTGTTACAAGCAATTTCCTCATTATCCACAAAGTTTTCTGAAAATATTGTTGAAAATGAACAAATTGCTTGTCATAAGCAATTTCTTCATTATCAACAATGATTTCTGCCTCATAAGTAAAATAATTTCAAAATTTCTTTATCTGCAGCAACATCTTTGAATTTGGACTTGACTAAAATTTTGTTGTATACAACACACCAAAAATCTTGACTGGTCCAAATTCAAAGATGTTTCAGACAATAATTTCTAGTTGATAGAATTTAAAATATATATCAGTTTTTCTGGGTAGAAAACAATATTTAAAATGCAGAAAATATTGCTTATAACAAGCATATTATTTTGCTGAACTATTTTCTTGAGGAATGTAAAAAGGTGGGATTGTGTGGAAACGGGTCAAAGTAAGTATATGTCTGTGAACACCATTCAAATGCCCAAAGTATTGGCTGATTTTAAGAGCAATTTAGTGGTCAACAAGTCCACTTTATAACTCTAATTAACTCTTGTCATGCTGAACCTGGAATATTTCTGCTTTAACAGGATGCATAGACTATGATCAGCCTTAAATATCAACCAACAATAAGGTTTCCAGTACCTTAAGCCCTTTGATTTCAATGCAATTCTGAGTTAAAAAATTTCATAATATAGAAACTGAATAATAAGTGAAAATTTACAATATTTTCAATATGATGGCTCTCTTAACATCATAACTAAATTTCGAATAAGTTACGTTTATGTCGCCAAACCAGCAAAATGCTTCATTTAACTGTGGGAGTTAAAGTTCACTTCTGTTCTAGACAAATGATTCGATTGGTCTATTGATTTTTGAATGACATGGGTGATCCATCAATAACTAGATTATAGTGATTACTTTTAACACTTTCTGTACAAGCATTTTGAAACAAGAGAGCCATGATAGTCCTAGACTGCTAACTTGAGTTCTTCAATGAACAAAGAAACAGGGAACTGAAACATCAAAACAGATCTTGTGAAGACACAAGTAGTACATGAATCTAATTAAACCAATATTGATCAACGAAAAGACTCATTTTTTAAGAGTTCATCTTTATGACCCAACAAATATTCTGACCAAGTTTCATGAAGATAGAGTCATAATGTTGGCCATTAAACAAAGTAAACAAAGTAATTGTCATTTAGGTGTCCCTTTCTTTTGTTTTCCCATAGAACATTCCTGAGCTTTCAATTATGTTTAACCCTTATATCCAGGCAAAAATTCTGTCTAAGTTTAATCAATGTTGAGCCATAATTAAGGCCTACAAAGTGAAAACAGTGAAATTGTCATTAAGGCCGCTTTCCCCTTGCTTTTCAATATAACAATCCTTTTTCAATAGGGTTATCCTTAGGACCTAATAAACATTATGATCAAGTATCATGACAATTGAGTTATAATTGTGACTTCTAGAGTATTAACAGTGAAATTGTCATTAAGGCCCCTTTTCCCTTGTTTTTCAATATAACAAACCCTTTTCAATAGGGTTATCCTTATGACCTAATAAACATTATGATCAAGTATCATGACAATTGAGTTATAATTGTGACTTCTAGAGTATTAACAGTGAAATTGTCATTAAGGCCACTTTTCCAATGCTTTTCCAATGGAGTGTTCAAAGTTTTAAAAGGATTAATCCTTATGTCCTTAAAAATATTCTGACCTAGTTTAATGAAGATTGGACCATAATTGTGGCTTCAAGAGTGTTTAAAGTGACATCATCATTAAGGCCCTTTTTCCCATATTATCTGACAGAACATTCCCATTTTCCTAAGTGATAATCATAATGTACCCTATTTTACATTCTGATAAGGTTTCGTGAAGATTTAGACAAAATTGTAGCCTCAAAAGTGTAAACAATGGATTTGTAACTAAGGTCCCTTAGCTTGTGATTTAAAATGGAATGTTCCAATTTTCAATAGGGTCCATCCTTGTGACCTGTAAAACATTCTGACCAAGTTTCATGAAGATTGTGCCACAAGAGAGTAGACAGTAAAATTGTCATTAAAGGTCCTTTTCCTGTATTTTTCTATGGAATATTCTCATTTTCAAAAGAGATCATCCTTATGATCTGACAAACATTTGACCAAGGTTCATGAAGATTGAACCAGAATTGTGGCCTCTAGAATGTAAATAGTGGAACTGTCATTAAGGCCCTTTTTCTCATTATTCATTTATCAATGAAATATTCCCAATTTCAAAAGGTTTAATCCTTTTGACCTGACAAACATTCTTACCATGTTTCATGTAAAGCAATAATTGTGGCCTCTAGAGTGCAACAAAACACTCTAATTGTTGATGCTGCATGATAGAATACAGACATTCAAGAATCACAAAAGCTCACCATATTGAGGCCAAAGAGGACAATAACAGCCTCATGATTTGTCAGGAGCAAATTTTCAAAGATTTCCTGCTTTATTTCTATGTAAAAATTGACCTGGGAAAATTAGTTTAACTCTTCTCATGTTGATCTTGGAATAATGTGTATTTGAAGGGGATAAAGACAAAGATCAGCCTGCAAACTTTCAGTGCTTTGATTTAAAATCATTTTTGGAAACTGATTTTTATTCACCACAACAAGGGTTTACAAATTATGTACAGAGTCACAAGACAATGCCACATGCAAAATATCAAACCTCTAGACCTTATGGTGTGTCACTTTGTGCTCTGGAGAACTGATATAATCACAGAATAGTGCAAAACTATTGTAAATGCCCATTATATCAATTGTACTTATAGGCACTTTTGTTTAGCACTAACCCCTCAAGTCAGTCTCACTAAAAAAGGGCATGAACAGATGAACAATATCTTGTGTTTTTATGTTCCTTGGTACCAAATAAGACACTTGTCCATCAGTTTTTGGTGTTGTTCTGTTTTATTGAAAATAACATCTTTGCCAATTTATGAGACTATAATTGTCCTTGATATTTTACTTAGCTTGCAATAGGAAGCCTGTGATATTTCAATTCTGTCAAGAATTTATTCATTAATATACGGTACCTATGTAGCTGACAGCTGATGTGTAACATTTAACAGAAACAATCAATATCTCTTGATCTTTTAAATCCAATCTTTCAGCATTGTAAAAAACAAAATGATTCTCCTTTATTTTCACATCGTGTAGTGAAGTATATAAGTTTATGCTGTATTTACTTTCTATCGCCAAATCACAGGTATGACATGTGATTGGTCACTATGTAGTAACATCATGAACACAGTGAATATCATGATACATTTGAATACCTAGATGGAAATAAATACAGCAAAGAAATGTAGAGATGGAAATGAAATATGGCATAACTAGATATATCCCATGATTTTGAATACTCCCAAACGCTTTCAATTATTCAGTCAACAATTAATACCACTGTAGTGATTGTAGAGGTTTATTTCTATCAAGTTTGAGTGGAACTGCTAAAAAAAACTGAAGTCATTAACTTGTTTTATAAGTCACCTGTATAGAGCTCTACCTGTCCGTCACACTCAAACATAGAGCTCTACCTGTCTCCAGACATAAGAACATCACCTATTCGCCACCTTCAAACATAAGAACATCACCTTCCAGTGACCTCCAAGCATAGAGCTCCACCCGTCTGCCATATTTAGAAATAAGAACATTATCTGTTAGCAACCTTCAAACATAAAAACATCACCTGTCAGTGACCTTCGAACCTAGAGCTTCACCTGTCTGCCATCTTTTGACAAAAGAACATTACCTGTTAGCAACCTTCAAAGATAAGAGCATCAACTGTCAGTGACCTTCAATTATAGAGCTCCAACCGTCTGCCATCTTCAGAAATAAGGACATCACTTGTCAGTGACCTTCAAACATAAGAACATCACCAGTCAGTGACCTTCAAATATAGAGCTCGAACGGTCTGCCATCTTTAGAAATAAGAATATCACCTGTTAGCCACCTTCGAACATAACAACATCACCTGTCAGTGACCTTCAAAAATAGAGCTCCAACGGTCTGCCATCTTTAGAAATAAGAATATCACCTGTTAGTCACCTTCAAACATTAGAACATCACCTGTCAGCGACCTTCAAATATAGAGCTCGAACGGTCTGCCATCTTTAGAAATAAGAATATCACCTGTTAGCCACCTTCAAACATAACAACATCACCTGAAAGTGACCTTCAAATATAGAGCTCCAACCGTCTGCCATCTTTAGAAATAAGAACATCACCTGTTAGCCACCTTCAAACACAAGAACATCACCTGTCAGTGACCTTCAAACATAGAGCTCCCTCTGTCTCCTATCTTCAAATACAAGTGAATTGTCTTTTAATTTAAAGCTTTAAATAAACCGGTCATTCACCTTTAAACTTTAGAGCTTCACCTGCCTATCATCTTCAAAGACCTTCATAAGAGCTTGATCTGTTGGTGACCTTCAAATATTAGTGTTTCATCTGTCCACCACTTTTAAACTTAACTCCACCTATTTGCTATTTTCAAAAATAAAAACTCCACCTTTCTGCAATCTTCAAATAAAAGATCTTTATCTGTCAGTAGTCTTCAAACATAAGGACTCAACCTATCATTAGCATCAAAACATATGAGATTCACCTGCCTGCCATCTTTAAATTCACGAGTTGGATCTGTCAGTCAGCTTAACATATAAGACCTGGATCTGTCAGCTACCTTCAAATATAAGATCTCCACCAGCCTGTCACTTTCAAACATAAGCTCCACCTGTATGCCAACATCAAACACAAGAGTTCTGCCTATCAGCCAACCTCAAACAAAAGCATTTCACCTTTCAGTTACCTTCAAACATAAGAGATTCACCTGTCTGCCACCTTCAAACATAAGAGCTTGACCTATCAGTCAACTTTCTAAAACAGGGTGCATCCAGGCAGAGTCTGAAAATGACCTGACGGTTATCATTATAACAAACTGATTTGGTTTCAGAATCAAAGATTTTTGAAAATTTCTTATTTGTTTCAATGTAAATCAGGGTTCATCTAGGCTAAAGCCCAATATTTAACCAAATGGTCATCACATGAACATTATTTGGAGAACTCAACTAAGAGATGCTACATACAAAATACCAAAGCTCTATGCCTTTTGGTTTCAGAGAAGATTTTCAAAGATTTTCATCTTATTTTCTTTATGTAAAATGAGGTGAACGCAGGATTAGCCCAAATATGATCCTAAGGTCTTCATATGAGCAAACCAGATGCTACATACAAATATCAAAGCTGAAGCCAAGTAGAGAAGAAGACTTTTTAATATTTACATTCTATTTAGATTGGGTGAGCTCAGGTAGAGCCCAAAATATGATCCAAGAATCATCATATTAACAAACTTGGTAGACGTCTATTAGGGAATGCTAGAAGCCAAATATAAAAGCTTAGGGCCAGAGATTTCTTGGCTAGGAATGATATTATTATTTTTGCCCTTTTTGTTGCCATGGCAACCAGTTATCGACATATTTCAATTATTTGAACAAATTCTGTAGATCTTCACCTTAGGAACATCCGTGGGGTATCACAAAAAGTCTCCTTGAAATCTTGGTGCTTAGGTGAGCTAAAAATAGTTGGTGGAGAGTAAGATCAGACTGCAGATATGTGCAGGCTTACCTTTGTTAATGCCTTCTGCCAGCATAAGTATAATCCGGAATAGGGTTGACAAAGGTTAAGAAACTCATACATCTTGTAACAAAATGTCTTCTGCACTGCAGACAACGTTCATTACAGGCAACATCAATGTCTGATAGCTATATAATGATAGCTTTTCACTGTCTGTGTGTCTGAAACTGGTTTTATTCTCCTTTCTTTAAATCATTAACAGAAACAAGAGGATCATGGTGGTCCTTCATTGCTCCACTTAGTGTAAGGCAATTCGTTTTATAATTATTTTATTTGATTTTACTTGCTGATAAAAACAAATTTTCTTCCATTGCAGGCAAGACTCTTTACATGCATCATCAATGTCAGCTGATATCTATTAACCATTGTCATTCTGATCCTGGAATACTCCTGCCTTGACAATTGCTTTGGCAGGTGTATAGACTAAGATCAGGCTGCACAGAAAAGCAGTCTGATCTTAGCCTACACTACATGCCTGTTCTTGTTGTTATGAGAAAATTCTTTGGACACAACATCAAACTAATTATGTCTATGTTCTAAAATATAGTGAAAAGAGGATAAATATTCAGCAGGACAAGGGTTAATAATAAGTTGTTGCTTTCATTGTCTGCTTGCAAGGAGAACCATTCTCTTGTGTAGTAACTATCTATCAGATAACAAAATTTTACTCTGGTCCAGGTTGAAAGAAAATGCAGGCAACAATTTCAAGTTGATAGAATTTCATTTGTTTGTGTGTGTGTGGGGGGGGAAGTGTCTGCATATACAACATAGAGGAAAATACAGAAATTGATTGTAACAAGTCATTTCCTCATTTTCCATGTTGTCTTCCTGAACTTGATCCTTAACCTCCTCCAAAATGAAAAAAAATTAGACTGGTCCAAATCAAAAGGAGTTGCAGACTGCAATTTAAAATGTATGAAATTTTAGATTTTTGTAATTTTCTGGCTAGAAAACATTTTGGAAAAGGAAGAAATTGCTTGTAACTAGCAATTTGGTTTTCCAGAGCTTTTATATCAGAGGCATTCAAAAGGGTTATTGTGTGGGAATGGGTTAAGGGGCATAAAAAGTGGATAGTGTGGGGACTGTGTTCCAAAAGCCCAACAGCCTCTATAAATAGTCACATGATTACAAAGTTTACACAATCAAGATATTCAATGATTGAACAAATCTGAATTGTCTTTTTAACTCAATTATTACGCTAATCTAAAATCTAAGATGTCAAACCAACAGACTTAATTATATCTTAGGGGCATAGTACTATGTCTAAAATATTGTAAATAAGCTTAAACAATAGCACCATGTGCATATGCCATTACACTTGGTAGCTTTATAGATTAAGTAGAAATATGGGAAAGCATTTAGACATTATTCTCTTAGACTATGCCCTTGACCAGTGACCTTGAACTTTATATGAAAGAAGACATACCTTGTCATAAGTAAAAGATATGAAATATGCTGTACCTAAGTACAGGAATGGTAGAGATGTAGAACATGTCAAAGTCTTGGATGAAGAAAATGCTGACTTGGACGATATCAGGGTTTAGAATAGCAATACTTCAGCCTTTCTCTGAAAACAGCAGAGCTAAACAAGAGCTTCGCAGAGCGGCGCATATACGCCCGAAGGGGCTTGTCAGTAACCTTGCTTTGTCAGGTATGTTAGCTTGAATGATAGCTCATGCATTTTATCAATAGAAAGATCTTGTTACGTGAATAGTATTGTATACACTTGAGAAACATGACAGCTTTCAAAACCATTGTTAAATTTAAAACCATTGCCATGAAAAATGTAGGATAAGATGTGCATACAAGACATTAAGTGTTTTTCGTTCAATTCAAGGGCAGATAAATTCAAGATAACTCAAAAATGACTGGAAAGATTTGATATGTAAATTGAAGCTATTTTGTTAAGTCAAGGGCAGATAAATCAGGAACAACTTGACATTTCAAACAAATTCTAGACCTAAGGACAAGTAGACATCACACAAAGTCATTGTAACAAGTTTCAGTTCATTCCCATTCAGAATGTAGAAGTTGTGCGCACAAGAAATACAGTGATTTTCGTTCAATTCAAGGGCAGATAATTCAAGATAACTTAAGAAAGACTGGAGCAATTTGAATTTCAAAGGTCTTATACACAACTAGATATCATGGGGAGTAATTGTACCAAGTTTCAGCTCATTCCCATTGATAGATTAGGAGGAGTTGCGCACACACAAAATTGCTAACGGACAGACAGATGGACAGACGGAGACAGACAGACAGACGGGGCCATAACATAATACGACCCTCCGGGCGTATAAAAAGGGGTTAATATTTCTCAGGCAGTAAACATTTTTTCTACAGCAGTCATCACAAATATCTTAGTGTTAAGCATATGTAAAGTAATCTTTATGAAGTCACCTCACAGATAATATTGTGGCATTCAAACAATTGTTTCCCAGATTCCTCTCATGAATCTATAAATTAAAAGTTTGTTTTTTATTGTAAGAGAAGAAATTGTAACTCCATTTTCTTGGAGTGAGGTTGACTTTAACCAAGTCCAGAGGTAGAAAATATATCAAGCCCACTTATACTCACTTATCCTGTTCCCACACAATGATGTTTTTTGATGACAATTCGGAAAACATTATGTAAAATAAAGAATTTCTTCATTTTCCACAATTTTTCTACCTGTGAAATTGAAAAAAGTAAAAGTTTCATAAACTTTTAATTCTTATCTGCAACTCCTTCCTGCAACAAACAATTTCTCCTTTTATCACAATGTTTTCTATCCAACACAGTTTTGACCAATGAAAAATATTTTATCAGACAATGAGTTAATGGTAAAGGTTCTTCATGTACTAAAACTTTATATAACATGCAATCTTCTATTATCTGATTAATGCATGTTCTTGAGAACTGGTTTTATTACATCATTACATTTATTGCAGTAGAATGCACAGAGAGCTGGATCCAACACATTGTTTAGCATTCAGATGCTTAAGAAAATTATATAAAATTCTTCTGAATGTTCTGTTGTTAATTCATTCCCATACATAAAAAAATAATCTGGTTGAAATTGAAAGAAGTTGCAGATGACAATATTGAGATTGTGAAATTTAGAAAGTTCTAGTTTCTTTTGGTAGAAAACATTGTGAAAAATGAAGAAATTGCTTATAATAAGCAATTTCTTCATTTTTCACAATGTTTTCTTAATTTTTTCCTCAAGGGCTGTTAAAAAGTGGGATTGTGTGGGAATCGGTTTTCCTTTGTCATGCTGAAACCTACAAGTTCCTATTTTGCCAAAGGCAATGACGAAGATACACCTGCACCTATGTGCAACTTGATCTTGGTCTACATCATCTGTATGTCCCTTTTCAGCAGTTATTTATTAAAATGATTTTCTACAGAAATATTGACCCATAGCTAGGCAATTTCAGTGATTTCAGTTCTTTGAATTTAATGAACTTCAAAGAAGGATTTTATTTAGTATGACGCAGGTTAACCAATTCACACATAATGACACTTTTTGACATCCATTTCGAAAAACATTGGAACATGAAGGAATTGCTTATTATAAGCAATGTCTTCATTATCTACAGTGTTTTCTACTCAAAAGGAAATTTTTATATCAACTTAAATTCATTGTCAACAAATATTTGAATATGGACCTGTCTACTTTTTGTTGTTTGGTAATGAGTTAAAAGAGTGATCCAGCCAGTCATTTAAGACACATCCAGTTCAATAAAACAATACAACATGCCCTCAGAACAAAACCATTTGTTTACTGACTACATAGCAGCAACGTTAAGTCAACACTCTTGAAGCAAAGACAATATTTGTTGAACATCTCAATGGTCTTTGGAAATTGAAATCAGTGTTTCTCATTCCTAAATGGAACCTAGAGCTATCATTAAAACCGATCCTAACCCCACAAGTGCCTTGTCATAAAGAAGATATTTGTCACAGAATGCATGAAAATTCAATGCACAATGTCTTAACCCGTTATAGATGACAAAATTTTAGACTGGTCCAAATTGGAAGAAGCTGCATATGATAGTTTTTATTTGGTGCAAATTTTGAAATTCTTTGTCTTTTGGGGTATTAAACATTGTGGATAATGTTATCCAAAGTCATTTTAAAAAGTGTCATTCCATGGGAATTGTTAAATCACACAAGCTTGAAATTTTATCAATATGCTATGATAGTATGATTTAATCTCGGGTGTAAAAACATCATATAACATCCCTTTCTATATAAATAGATATTTATTTAGATAGTAATGTTATATTGGTGGCTTAGTGCAAAAACACCATAAGTGTTGTGTACAAAGTATAGATACTTATGATGTTTTTACACTAAGCTATCAATATAATGTTTTTATGCTCGTGAATGATGATCTTATTCAGAGTTTTAATTGAATGTGTTCAGTAATATCAAAGATATTGCAAATGTCAAAGTTTTGGACGATGACACTCACGCATACACAGATGACATCAGGACGATTGTAATACATTCGTTTTTTCCCAAAAACAGCTGAGCTAAAAATATTCAAATCCATTTCTGTTATTGTGCATTTGTTTTTATTATGTATATAATTATTTTTTCTGAAAGGGAAGCAACATAACTGGGCAAAGAAAACTATATAAATAATAAAAGAATATGCAAGTACAAGGGAATCAAAAAGTTTAACCCTTTCCTGATTTGCAAAATTCTAGACCTGTCAAAATTCAAATGTTTTCTCATTTATAAAAATCACCTAGATAAACCTGAGACTGAACAGGAGAGTTACAAGGCAGAAAGAAACTCAATACAAAATGCCTATAACAATTCAAAACAATTTTTGCCGCGATACTGGAGTAAAAAGTCTAGATCTTCCTTGTATGGGATTTCAAAACAAATACAGCAAAAAGCCTTAATTGAATTCTAAACATAGATTTTCAATTTTGAGTTTCACTAAACGATTTGCTACTAATTACTTTTCCAATTAACTCCGCCCATGACTTAATCTCGGAGCAGTAATAAATACAGTTAACTTGGAACAAGTCCATTAACTTTTTTCTCCTCAGAAAATGTAATTTTGATGATTTGATGTAATGAAATACTGTAATTACAAAACGTTTCATGGGATATGATCTCTGCATGCATGTTCCTGAGCAATTTCGAATTATAAACATTGTTACATTTATGTTATCCTTATTTTATATTATGTAGTTAACCGACTGGTCCAAATTCAAAGAAGTTGCAGATAACTTTTTTTTCAGTTGATGAAATATAAAAATATTTGCCCTTTGGGGTAGAAAATATTGGTTTGAACAGGCAATTTCTTTATTTTCCACAATGTTTCTTAAGGGGCTTAAAAAACGAGGATTCACAGTGTGGGAATGGGTTAATCTGTACAGGATGAAAAAAGTAGAACAATCCAAACTGAAAGAAATTGGAAAATAACATTCAAAATGACACAACTATCCTTTAGAAACTATAAAACCTAGAGAAAAGATGAAATTGCTTGTTACAAGCAATTTCTTCTTTTCTCACATAGTTTCCTGCATATTTCATTTCATGAGCATAAAAACCTTTGATTCCATGAGAAAAACTTGAGGCAGCAATAATTGAATTGTTAAATTTCAAATTAACCCATTCCCTCACAATCCACCTTTTTTATGCCCCTAAAGATTGGACAATCAAGAAATTAATTGTAAAAAGCAATTTCTTCAATGATCACAATGTAGGCAAAGATGTTTTTAAATTTCTCCAACTTGAAATTGTCATCTGCAACACCTTTCATTTGGACTAGTCTAAATTTTTGTGTGGTAATGAGTTAAGGAAATTATACCAATTCATTTTTGTTATTCCCAAATACCCTTTTCTAAGAGTAGAGGCAAGATGAGTTACACATCCTATGATTTTATTGTAAAGATGAAACATTTAGTTAGGCAAATAAACTCGAAGCAGACAAAATTCCTCCCCAGTTTACTAGGCAGAAACTTCAAAAGAACATTAATCTGCTTGCTACATTCATATGCAGGCCCCAGGCAACCCATATTACATACAAAAGAGCTAGCGCATCATACAAGAAAGGGAATCGGACATATCTGTAACAAAATATTTGACTCTTTTACAAAAACGGACCTATACTAGGAACTCTTTAACCCATTCCCACACAGCAAAATTTTAGAACAGTCCAAATTGAAAGAAGTTGCAGACGACAACTTAAAGTTCATGTAATTTTCTATTTTTTTAACTTTCTTAATAGAAAACATTGTGTAAAATGAAGAAATTGCTTGTTACACGCAATTTCTTCATTTTACATAATGTTTTCCCAATGTTTTTTCCTGAGGAGCTTTCAAAAGTGTCACTGTGAGGGAATGGGTTAAGGAATATTATGGCTACAGCTTGATTCAAGCTGGAGTTATGAGGTTACTTTACCCATTACAAGACAACAAAGTTTTAGACTGGTGACAGGTCCGAATTCCAAGAAGTCCTAGATGACAATTTTTAGTTTGAAATTTAAAAAATTGTCATTTTTGGGGGGTAGAAAAAATTGTGGATAATTGCTAGCAAGCATAATCCTCATTTTGCACAATGTTTTCCAAACTGTTTTTCTACAGGGGCGTAAAAAAGAGGGATTGTGTGGGAATCAATACTTTTAATTGACAGATTTTCTGAATGTATATATCATGGTCATTCTACGATACCATACAATCCAAGAGAACTATGATATAAAAAGGTGTTTCTGAAGGATATCTTAGATATGTCCTTTTACAATTTTCATGCAGATACAGTAATTGTATTACACTCTGGCAGATACACTTAATCCCTTGCACTTTTTCCCTGTAACACAGCAGAGGCAAGAATTTTTTTGGGGGAAGTGATACTATAAATTGATCTATAGCTCTTTATAGTCATTTGTTTCAAAATTTGGTTTAGTCTAGTTTGAAAGAAGTTGCAGACAGCGATCAAAACTGAGTGCAATTTGAACAGCCATCATTTTATAGGGTAGAAAATATTGTGGTGAAAAAAGGAACTGCTTGTTACAAGCAATTTCTTGTTTTCCCATTAGGTTTTCACAAATATAAAATCACAGGGATGTAAAAATCAGGGGTTGTACAGGAAATGGTTAAATATCAACCTCTGATGACCTGTACTGGAAAACTATTTTTGATTCATAAAATTAACAGATTGTTACATTTTCAATTCACAAAACACTGAATAAGTGCTTGTCACAAACTAGAATGGGTACCCAAGAAAAACTTTTTGTTGTGTCTGCAGCTATGATCTTGAACAAACTTAAACATGTTTCAAATGGCACATGTTCCCTGGAAGGAGAAATATTTTGCCAAGTTATTTTGAAGTCATTCTGCAATTTAGTAAGTAATTGGCCAGACAAATTTGGACAGATGGGTGCAATAAGGGCACTAACCAATGCACATACACCAACTTCAATCTGATGACTTTATTTCACTCATTGCAAATATTAAATTAAACATGTTTATGGGTGACTGGCAAACATAATGTTGGAAAAACACCTGATATATTAGTGTTTTTGAATGATAACCTTTTCTTTCCCTACAGAGTTTTGATTTACAACTGGTTACCCTCTTAACCCTTGTCATGCTGTATAAATTACCTTACTGAACTGCTGTCAAATCAAAGGGCTGAAAGCACTGATAGAACTTGTTGTTCAAAAATTAAATTTCTTAAAGAAATCAACTTCATAAACAACCCTGATAGGAAAAGTACAAGCAGGAGGTGTAGACTAAGATCAGCCTGCACATAAGTGCAGTCTGATCTTAGTCTACACCTCCTGCTAAAACCGGAATATTCCGGGTTCAGAATGACAAGGGTTAAAATATACTTTATAGCTGAACATGTTATGATTCTGCTCTGAAATGATTAAGGGCAGCTATCAGGGGTTGACTGCAGCCATAATGCACTGCCCCTTGATTTTGACTTTTGTCCTTTTACAAATAAGGTCTTGTATTCATTGTTCCCAGTTCATCCATTCATCTTTCTTTGAAGGGCATTTGCTGAGGAGTGCCTTGTTCAACAATATGCCAACAAGAGAACATCTACACAGGTCAATAACAAAACCACCTGCAACAAAAAATGGCAACTGAATTGATCATAAATATTGATAGACCCTAAATACACCTGGCTGTTGTCCCTGCAAGGGGAAGCCTCGTTCTGATTTCTCTGTGAAGCCCTTGTAAGAGTATGACATACGATGGAATATACTATTATATTACAATTCAAGTTCTTAGTACCTTCATAGTAAGAAGACAAGATGCTTTTTGACAACACTACTGCTTCCAGCCAGCCACACTTTGAAGTCAATTGACCTTCAGTCTGTCAAAAAACCTAGGCTTCTAACTTTTGTCATGCTGAACCTGAAATATTCCTGTTTTGGCAGGAGGTATAGACCAAATCAGCCCGCACATAATGTGCAGTCTGATCTTAGTTTACAAATTGTTCGAAAGATAAATTTTCGAAATGAATATTGACCGAGAATAAAATGATTCCAATGTTTTCAGCCCTTTGATCTGTAAATGCAATTCTGTAGAGGATTTTATTTAGCATGATAAGGGTTAATAAAGTGATACCTTTTGATGAAGGTACCTACAACCAAATGTGGGAAATAATCTTTTAACAGTCTGAACCAGGATCAGGCAGACACACAGATAACCATAATTCAAAAGGCCCTTTATCTTTCCATGTTACGAAAAGCAATTTTAACCCTTGTCATGCTGAACCCGGAATATTCCGGTTTTAGCAGGAGGTATAGACAAAGATCAGCCTGCACATAAGTGCAGTCTGATCTTAGTCTACACCTCCTGCCTGTCCTTTTCAAACAAGAGTTGTTTATGGAATTACTTTTCAGAAGAAGTATTTCTAATTGAACAACAAGTACTACCAGTGCTTTCAGCCCTTTGATTTAAAAGCAATTCTGAAAAAGATCTAATTCAGCATGACAAGGGTTAATAATCCAGAGCTACAGATAGAGGGCGTAATTTTGATATTAGAAGAAAACCTTTCAACAATTCTGTCATAAGCCCTATGCTATAGGTACTCATTTGAATAGTCTCTTCCAGATTATTCAAATAAGTACCCACAACATAGGGTTTTGTTGAAAAATAAATATTTTACAATGCTGTTACCCTGTCCTACCTAGCGCTCAGATAATCAAGACTTTGAACTTCAAAGCAGTTACAAGAGAGAAACTAAATCTTTCAAGATACTTTAAGATACCATTCCAACCAACAAGATAATTTCTGAAGGCCCATTTATACATGAACATAAGGATGATACAGGAAGACAAATAGACTGCCCTATTACCAGCATACAAATCAATTTTGAAATCAGAATCCTTAGAATAAATAATTTTCCTTACAATTCTATCATACTTATTTCGAAATCTGCTCAGCAATCTTGATCAACAATTGTAGAAGGTACAGTGTCACTCACATTGAAAAGGCCACACTCTGTCTTTGAGTGCAGAGTACCTCCCAAATCTCTTTCGCTACTGCCTATGGTAACCCTTGTCATGCTGATCCTGAAATATTCCTGTTTTGACAGGAGGTACGGACAAAGATAAGCCTGCACATATATGCAGTCTGATCTTAGTCTACACCACAAAATTGTTTATAGAAATTAGATGCAAAAGAAATATTGACCCACAATCAAGTAAGCCATTGCTCCAAGTCCTTTGATTTCTATGCAATTCTGAGAGAGCTAACTAATCAGTGTGACAAGGATTAACTTTTTGTTAAACTGCAGCTGGAAGCAGCTCACCAACTGCCCACCGCAGCTCTAAACCAGTAATATATACAAAGCTTTGAACCATATATATGTATATGTATAATGTCTTGGAAATTAACATGACAATATCTTGACTGTTCCAAACTGAAAGAAAATGCAGACGGCTATTTTAAGTCGATGATATCTTAACAATCCTTGTCTTTTTTGATAAGAAAAACTGGATAATGAAGGATTTGCTGTATTACAAGCAATTTCTTCATTTTCCACCAGGTTTTCCCAAGTTTTTTCTTGAGGTGCATAATAATAGGGATTGTATGGGAACGGGTCAACTAGGCCTCAGCTCACCAACTACCCACCACAGTTACAAACCAGTAATATATACAAAGCTTTGAAAAATGAAGGTCTAAATATCAACCATTCTCTATACTTTTAACCCTTTCCCGTTTTTTTGAAAATTTAGACTGGTCCAAATGGAAAGAGATTGCAGACAACAATGAAATTGGATGCAATTTAAAATAAAACCATCCTATCTTGTAGAAAATATTGTGGTAAAAGAAGAAATTGCTTAACACAAGCAATTTCTTCTTTTTCCACAATGTTTTCTAAAGTATAAAATCACAGCAACGTAAAATCACGGGTTTGAACAGGAAAGGGTTAAATCATATTGCCAGCAATCTAATCAGTCTAGACATACTTTTTGTCTTATATGAATGGTTTGTTTAGAAATTTTCTATTGTGCTGATGAATATGTTAATTTCTTTCCTAAAGGGGTCTATTAAAATGATCCTTCAGTAAAATAAGCATTTACTGTACTGAATACATATATATATATTTTTTTTTTGTCTTAGGAATAAACTTATTAACAGAAGACAAAATCTTGACTGTCAAAAATTTGCGGACAACAATTTTAAGTTGATGATATTTTAAAAATCCACGTCTTTTTTTTATAGAAAAAAAAAGGATAATGAAGGAATTGCCTGTAACAAGTAATTTCCACATTGTTTTCCAAAGGTTTTTCTAGGGTAGTGTTGATGGTTGGGGGTTAAAAAGTGGGGAAATCGTCAACACACTTAATACCATCAATTATCATTATTTGAGAATTAATATACTTGAAATATCTTTATAACATAGAAATAAAAAAGTGAAAAAAGTCATAGGCTAGAGTTTCCTGAAAAATCCCCCAGTAGCGGTAGGCTGGTTTCCTGAGTGATGTAATCAATAACCTGGAAGCTGATAACATTTTGGACTGGACTCAGTTTGCTGATGGGAACCGTCACTTAAAACAGTTAAAACAAATACTAACACAGATGGGTGCCAGTCTCTATCTGGATATAATTTAGGTTTGTGATTTTTTTTAAACTTACAATTCATTTGATCCGTTACCTAAGCTAAAAATTTCTAAATTATTAATTTTTTTCCTTTACATAAAATTTCATTTAATATTATCTATCAAAACCATTTTGATTTCCCAATTATAGAAAATCAATCTTAACCTTATTTATAAGAGAAAATAATTTATACTTTTTTTTATGAATTTGTTCAAATATAAGAAAAAGCAAGAGTAAATTATAATGATTGGGAGCCTTTAAACCCATTCCAACACAATGACGCTTTTTGATGCCCCCAAGAAAAAAACAATTAGGAAAACATTGTGGATAATGAAGTTGCCTGTGTCAAATAATTTCTTCATTATCCACTATGTTTACTATTCCAAAAGACAAGGATCTCTCAAATTTCATCCAAATTTGAAATTGTGTTGTTTGCAACTACTTTCAAATTGAACCAGTTTAAAATTATCTTGTGAGGAAATGGGTTAATAGCTTAACCCTTTCCTGGTCAATCCCTTGTTTTTACTTCCCTGTGATTCAATTTCTGAGAAAACATTGTAGAAAAAGAAGAAATTGCTTGTAACAAGCAATTTCTTCTTTTTCCACAATATTTTCTACCCTATTGAAAGGTTATTTTTCACATTAAAAATCCACTTTAAATTTTCGTCTGCAAATCCTTTGAATTTGGTCAGGTCTAAAATTTTGTCGTGCTGTATAAAATTATTTTATTGAATTTTATTGAATTGCTGTAAAATCAGCCCGATTAGCTCAATTGGTAGAGCTCTTGACTTCAAACCTCAAGATCACGGGTTCGAGCCCTGGGCTGACCATACCAACTAACAAACTAATTGTCTTTTGGATGAGACTCTAAACCGAGGCCCCGTGTGACAATGCTATCCATAGAGCACGTTAAAGAACCAGGCAGAGCTCTCAGCAGTTTCGTCCTGTATCCTTGCACTATCCTCCGTAACAACTTACCATCTTCTGGGGGCGTTGCTCATATGGGCATGTGCTAGGGTAGTGACGATAAATACACACACTGTAATATCAAAGGGCTGAAGCACTGATAAAACTTGTTGTTAAAAAATTCTAATTTCTTTTAGAAATCAATTTCATAAACAACTCTGGAAGGAAAAGCACAAATAGGAGGTTTTTACCAGCATCAGACTGCACTTATGTGCAGACTGATCTTGGTCTAAACCTCCTGCCTAACCGGAATATTCCGCGTACAGCATGACAAGAGTTAAGGTTACATTGTTAATTTGGTTGCCTCGACAAAATATTTCAATATTTCATACAATGAAATATCCTGTTCATCAATTTATCTTTTTCCCCAATATATAATGTTTTAATATTTCTTAATTTATAAAATCTTGACATTTCATGAGAACAGATTTACCCATGATATTTAATAGAATATTAACAAATTTCTGAAATAGTAACCCTTTAAAAGATATACATGTAATTACTATTAATGACTGTTCATATAAGAATTGCAAAATTTATTTTTTACCCGACACTGTTTAATCCATTCCAACACAACCCCTCCTTTTAACGCCCCAAGAAAAAAGGTTTGGAAAACATGATTGTGGAAAATGAAGAAATTGCTTGTATCAAGCAATTTCTACATGATCCACAATGTTTGCTATCCAAAAAGACAAAAAAATTCATAATTCCATAAACTTGAATTTGATGTAAGCAGCTTCTTTCAATTTGGACCAGTCTTAAAATTTTCATTTGAGGGTAAGCGTTAAGGAGGACCCGTAATTTTTTAGCCCCTCAAGAAAAATGCTGCAAGCAATTTCTTAATTATTCTCGATGTTTCTAACTCAAATGAGAAAGACTTTAAAGATTTGGTCAAGATAACCCTTTCTTGTTCAATCTCTGTTTTTTTACATCCCTTTTTTCTTTTATCACAGTATTTTTTACCCTACTTAATGGTTATTTTTCAAATAAAAATGGCTGCCTGCAACTTCTTTGAATTTTGACCAGTCTAGAATTCTTTTCAACTGGTAATGATAGCTTCAAATCACTGAAAGAAGCCAGTAACACTTAACCCTTGTCATGCCGTATAAAATACCTTTGGGAATTGCATTAAAATCAAAGGGCTGAAATAACTGGTAGCACTTGTTGTTCAATCATCAATATTTCTTTTGAAAATTAATTTCATAAACATCTCTGGCAGGGAAAGTACAAACAGGGGGTGTTGACGAAAATCAGACTGCACTTATGTGCTGGCTAATCTTTGTCTTCTCCTCCTGCCAAAACTGGAATATTCCGGGTTGAACATGAAAAGGGTTAAGCTTTTTGAGGTTTTTTAACCTTCTGTCAAAGCCTTTGTTTTTGTTTCTACCTGTGTATATGGCAATGGGTTAATGAATATTAGTTCTTCCGAATGTTCTTAGATTTCAATTCTGTGAATGTAAGCAAGTTCGGATAGGCAAACATGCCGTCTGCCTATTTCTGATAATCAGTTAATGTGACAACATGATGGAAATTGTCCAAAAATAACAAAATATCTGTACATACACCATCCATTCATTCCATGGTATTTCAAGGTCATCATGAAAGTCATAAATATTCCTTTTATATTTTGGGGAGGGAAACTTGTTTATTTTTTTTTTTCAATTTTTTTTTTCATTTTTTTATTAACTACCTTAATCATTTTTGCATTACCATCAGTGAGCTGAATCATCAGTCTAAAACTAAGTGAAATTGACATTTTTTTTAAATCTAAGAATATCATCCATCTATATTTCTGCAAGAATCTACAGGTAAATTTTCAAATCCATCTTCATTTAGGGTTGTGTCTTAACCCTTTCCTGTTTTGCAAAATTTTAAACATGTCCAAATTCAAAAGCTTTGCAGACAAAAATTTAAAGTGGATTTAATTTTAAAAATAATTATTCAGTAGAAAATAAATTAGACAAAGAAGTAATTGCTTAATACAAGCAATTTCTACTTTTTCTACAATGTTTTCTCAACAACAAAATCACAGGGATATAAAATAAAGGGATTGAACAGGAAAGGGTTAACCCATTACAAAATGACAAAATTTTAGACTGGTCCAAATTGAAATGAGTTGCAGACGACACTTTAAAGTTTATAAAATTTCAAATTTTTTCAACTCTCTGGGTAGAAAACATTGTGAAAAATGAAAAAAATTGCTTGATGCTTTTCTTTAGAGGCGTAAAAAAGCATCATAGTGTGAGAATGGGTTTAAGTGTACTTATTAATTCTATTTTCTAAAAGAATAGTTAAATTTTATTATAATCTGAGCATTTATCAAACTGATACACTCTGACAGTTTAGATTACCATACAGACTTGAGCTTAATACAATCTTGGACAATGCTTACCAGCATATTTCCCTGATATATTTCCCTGAATATAGCTTTGGAAAACTTTATGAAAAAAAAAAAAAAAGAAATTGCTTGTAACAAGCAATTACTTCTTTACTCACAATGTTTTCTGCCTCATATGGCCCTAATGGTAATAAACCTTTAATCTAAACAAGCGTTGTTTTGTCATTTGCAATATTTTTCAATTTGAACTAGAGCCTAAAATTTTGGTGTTCAAGAATAAGTTAATCTGGGACAACATCAATTCCATAGAACAGCATCCCTACTTCTGATAATGAGTTATGTGAGAACATGATGGAAATTGTCCAGAACTAACGGGAAATAGGAACATTACATGCGCCATTCACATCTAGTGGAAGTTTTTGTCTTGTATTCTGTATATTACAAAAACCTAACAAATTATTTTCTCAAGTGTGCTGTTAGTTTATGGCAAGATTTCATCTCTTTTACAGTTGTTTGTCATGTTTCTGTTATGCTACTACACAAATCCTGCCTTTTGACAACTCTGAAAAAATACTTTTGACAACAATGGTTGTAGGAAAAGCAGAAATAACTAGTAATAAGCAATTTATCCTTTTCTCTCAAAGTTTTGGATTTAACCCTTTCTAGTTCAATCCCTAGATTTTACAACCCTGTGATTCTGTAATTGAGAAAACATTGTTGAAAAAGGAGAAATTGCTTGTAACAAGCAATTTCTTTTTTTTCTACAATATTTAATTTCAAACCTACTGAATGGTTATTATTTCAAATTAAATCCATTTTATTTTTTTTGAATTTGGACAGGTCTAAAATTTAGAAAAACAGGAGAGGGTTAAATTATTAAGGTATTAGAAAAGCAAGATATAATTGATGGTGTGACTTTTTTCTTAGTCTTCAGGAGCATAAAAAAAGCAAACATCTATGAAAATCTGTCAGTTTACAGTTTATCAGCATTTTGCATGGACTATTTTCACAAGCCTTTCCAGTATTTGAACAGCACTTCTGAGCTATCTTGATTGTAAAATAATAATGCTTTGCAGACAAATTGCTAGTTCCATTTTATGAGTAATGATAACTGCTATTGAGTCACTTTGTCCACAGTATGAAGAAAACATTGTTGATAAAAAAAACTTCTTCACTTATTATAAAATGAAGAGTTGGCACATGACATGTACCATCTCATGAAATTGCTTGTTACAAGGATTATTTTCATTATCATCAATCATTATCCACAATGATTTTTACCCCAAAAGACAAAGATTCTTAAGATACCATCAACTATAAATTGTTGTCTGTTGACTACTAATACTAATACAGGGCAACAATTGTGCCAAGTTATTTTGAAATTAGTTAAACGATGTAGAAGATATGGTCCACACAAGAATTGGGCAAACACTATTATACAAACACACCCAATCAACCATTCACTAGCCTACACCCATCACCATTCAATGGCGGTGAGGGCATAAAAACTGTTTGTGTTTAAGAAACATAAAGTCTTTCAGGCTCATATTTTCCCCATCATTAGAATTCTATACTTCAAAGAGAATCTTTGTCTGTAAAAGATTAATTCTTAATGTGTGATGTGGATCCAACAAAGGACCAATCAGACATAATCAAATTCAAATGGATAATTTCAAGACTTTAGCACCTGCAACCTTGCTGTCTTTTACGTTTGAAATATTAGTCTTGAATGTCCAAATGAATATTGGAATTAACTATTTGAAATTCAAAAATCTAAAAACCATACCTCTATTGTGATTAAAAGCCAAACTGATAAAGATACCACCAGAAATTCTGATTACATTAATGTAAGAGGTGCTAAGATTTATATCTATATAACAAGAACACAAATGTTTGCTTAACCCTTTCCTGTTCTTTGAAAATTTAGACTAGTCCAAATCCAAAGAGGTTGCAGACGACAATGAAAATTGGATGCAATTCGAAATAAAACCATCCAATGTGGTAGAAAATATTGTGGGAAAAGAAGAAATTGCTTGTTTCAAGCAATTTCTTCTTTTTCCACAATGTTTTCTCAAGTATAAAAATCACAGTAACGTAAAATCCCGTGTTTAAACAGGAAAGGGTTAACCCATTCAAACTCAAGCCCTCCTTTTTACGCCCCTCAAGAAAAAAACTTTGGAAAACATTATGGAAAATGAAGAAATTGCCTGTATCAAGCAATTTCTTCATTATCCACAATGTTTTCTATCCAAAAAGACGAAAAAATTCAAAATTCCATCAACTTGAAATTATCGTCTGCAGCTTTTTTCAATTTGGACCAGTCTAAAATTTTGCTGTGTTGGAATGGGTTTTAACTCATTACCTGATGACAATACTACAGTCTGGTCCAAGAAAGAAATTGCAGATAATGGTTGATGGATTCTAAAATTCTTCATTTTTCCATGTAGAAAACATTGTGGGAAATGAAGAAATTGCTTGTGACAAGCAATATCTTCATTGTCCACAGTGTTTTTCTGAGCTATTTTCTAAAGGGGCATAAAAGGCTGGATTTTGCAGGAATGGGTTTATAAATATTTTTTCAAAAAAATATTATTAAAAACAATCATATTATTTCAAATTGATTCATATGACACTAATAAAAAAACACAGTTGAACCTTGTTACATGTTCCAAGATTTTAATCTGCAATTCTTTTTTATTTTTTCTTTAAACCTGTGAATTGAATACACTGTTTCAAAAGTATTAATATCAGCATACAAGAGCTTCCAGAGAAAAATTATGCTCCCCGAATATAGCCTTATCACAAAAAGTATAGAATAAACAGGGAAAAGGGTTTGGACGGACGACAGACACAGGTGTGTGTATATGCTCACTATATTTGAGACAAGCTAAATTTTTACATACATCCTTGAGCTGTGACTTTGACCTTGTAGCTTTCTGAAAATTTGTTTCAATTGGCACATCTACTCACAAGAGAGAACAATGGTGCAAAGTGATTTTGAATTCAATCCAAAATTTTGATATTTGATAGTGAACAATTGTGCCATATTATTTGGAAATCTATCCATAATTGAAGGAGCTATGCTGTGAACAAGGTCAATTTTGACCTTTGACCTTGAACTGTGGCCTTAACCTTGGAGCTATCAATGGTACATCTATTTATGATAGAGAATAATTGTGCCAAGTTATTTTGAAATCTATCCATAATTGAAGGACCTATGCTGTGAACAAGGTCAATTTTGACCTTTGACCTTGAACTGTGACCTTAACCTTGGATCTATCAATGGTACATCTATTTATGATAAAGAACAGTTTTGCCATGTTATTTTGAAATCCATCCATAATTGAAGGACCTATGCTGTGAATAAGGTCAATTTTAACCTATGACCGTGATCTGTGACCTTGACCTTAGAGCTATCAAAAGTAGCAGGAAAAATACCTCGACTCATTATCATAACGATTCACATGTAAAGTTTCATCTGATTTGACCCAAGGGCTGTTGAGATATCGGGATAGACGGAAAATGGCGGGATGGATGGACAGCTGAAGCGGCATCTATATACTTGCCCTTATGGGAACATAATGAATAAGCAAAGTATTTTGCTATATTACAATCTACACTATTTCTACATTAAGTTTTGTATGTTAACAAACTATTTTTTTATGTACATTTCAGGAAGCAGAAGAGTACTCTCCAGATCAGGGAGGTAATTTAATATGGAGGGAAAAAATATGGGAATGATTGTACTGTTTTGTGAATCTAATCAAGTTCACTTCAGAGTAAATTGAACACTGATTTAATCAGCCACAGATGAATGAATCATTTCCCAAAAAACATTCTGGAAGTTCATTCAGTATAATCATTCTGTTTTGAAAATGTGATTTCCTCAAGAAAATGTGAAAAGCAATTATTCTAGGACATGCCGACAGGGATTTGCAATGTCAAGTAAATTTATCAAGCTAATCATGAGTTACTGAACAATGGCAGAGCGAGCCTATATCTTTATCTTGTACATTATGTCAATGGCTATGATGTGTTCCTGTGTATCATATACAGGAGAAGGGAATTCCACATTGACTAATAATGATAAAATGGATTTACAGTCAAATACCACTTGGGAAGTGAAATGCCCAAGCAGGTGTAATTGTTATAAAGGTTTATTACCTGACAGCTTCACATCTTCTTACACCAATCTACAAGGACACAGGAAAATTATTAACTGCTCAAATGGAGGCTTTGAAATCCCACCCAGAAAAATGCCATTGGATACAGAGGCTCTATTAATGAATAACAACAATTTCACAGAACTGAGAAAGCTGCCATATATACCAGGACTTTTATATATTGACCTGTCTAACTGTTCCATCAGGTTTTTGGATAATTTCTTCCTATTTGCTCACTTGAAAAACCTTCAGTATTTATCCCTGAGAAACAATAAAATAAACCACCTAGCACAGGCCAGTTTTACAGGAATGCAAGGCCTGACTCATCTGGATTTAAGTCTAAATAACATCAAAGACATTTCACCAAATGCATTTGCAAATCTGAATCATCTATTAAAATTAGACTTGCAAGGGAATCTAATAAGAAACCTGGATTACTCTTGGTTCCAAGATGTTTTCAATTTAAGACAACTTGATCTTTCACATAATTTATTGAGAATGATCAGAAACAAGGACTTCTTCGCTCTAAGTGACTTGAACTTGTTAAATTTATCTAATAATCTGATAAGGATAATTGAAAACTTCGCTTTTAAGAAGCTGTCAAATTTGTTGATACTTCAATTAGACAACAATCAAATGATAAGAGTGCCAACCAAACCATGTCAAATGGCAAAGTCATTGAAGAAACTATCGATAGACAGTAATCCTATTAGAAAACTTCAGAAATATGATTTCAGTGATATGAGTGTATCTTCTATCTCAATTTGTTACATGACAAAATTAGCTTATATTGAAAGCTTTGCATTTTATAACCTTTCCAAGCTCACAACTGTTCATACCCATGACAATCCTAGACTCATTTATATAGACAGAAATGCTTTCCAGCATGTGCCAAAGTTGCAAACATTATATATCCATAACAACCAGCTCATAGCTCTTCCGCCAGGTATTTTAGAGAACATTCCAAACTTGCGCGAAATTCATTTTTACGAAAACCCAGTGCGATGTGACTGCAATGCATTCTGGATAAAGGAGTTATTGCTTGAGGCCGATACAACAAATTATAGTAAACCTTTTTTTAATGATTCAGAATCAATCAAATGTGATTATCCTCTGAATTTGACAGGACATTCAATAAATGAAGTAGACGAGTCAGCATTTAGTAAAGTATGTACGCCGACTACCTTGCCAGCATTTGGTGATAACTATACACTTAGTGTGGGAGAGGAGCTTCGTCTTGAATGTCACACTTTTGGTGTTCCACAACCAAAATTTGTGTGGCTGCTGCCAGATGGATCGGAGCTATCAAATTCAACACATTCTGATAGGATAGAAATTGTGGATTCATGTCTATTCATATTACGATACCTCAAGATGAGTGACAGTGGAACATATGGATGTAAATCTGATAATGGTGTTGGATTTGACATAAGTTCAACAAAAATTACAGTGAATAACAAACCAGTGAGACTTATTGTCAACAGTATTTCTAGTGACTATGTTGCTTTGTCATGGAACGGTACCAAGCATAGGTCAATGATATCTGACTATCAGTTACAGTACAGACCAGTTTTGCTAGGAACCAGAAACAATTCAGAATCATTTAGAGTTATTTCCCTTCAACCTTATCACTATAGCTATACCATACCAAATCTAAATGCAAGTACCTTGTATGAATTTTGCATGGTGTATGTTTATGAAACAGAATTATATAAGGTGCATTGTATAAAAGCTAAAACAACAAGTTTGGGTAGTCATACTAGTGCAATCAAAAACATTGTGAGTGAAAAGATATTAGCAGGAGTTTGCACTGCTCTAGGTCTCATAATGTTCCTGGCATGCATGGTGACAATCGTGAAGAAGTTTAAGTTTCATAAAGATTACGACCCCCCCTATGACAGTGACGAGTCTATCAACATTCCATTAGAAAACGTGTATCAGCCACTGAGTACTTCAATGTGTTCTTCCAGAACTTCTCTGCTAAATGTTACTACAAGCAAAACTTCATTTGATGAGTATTAACCCTTTCCTGTTTTTCAAACTTTTGGACTTGTCCAATTTGAAAGGAGTTGCAGATGACAATTAAAAGTGTGTGCAATTTGAAAAGTAACAAACCTACAGGGTAGAAAATATTGCTGGAATAAAAGAAATGGCTGTTATAAGCAATTTCTTATTTTCCTACAATGTTTTCTCAAGTATGAGATCACAGGGACGTAACAACAAGGGATTGTACTGGAAAGGGTTAACCCATGACAAGATGACGAAATTCAAGCCTGGTCAAAATTCAAAAAAGTGGAAGACAACAATTTTTAGTCGGTAAAGTTTCAACCCTTGTCATGCTGAATAAAATCCTTTTCATAACTTCATGAAAATTGAATTTCTGAAAGCACTCAAAATACCAGTTGTAGGTTACGGTAATATTCAATTTGAAAATTAGATTTTCTAAACAGCTCTGATGTGCACTTATGTGCAGGCTGATCTTTGCTTGTATAAGTGCCTAAGCAGGAATATATTCAGGGTTCACCATGACAAGGGTTAAAAATCTTTATTGTTTTGGAAGAAAACATTGTGTAAAAAGAAGAAATTGGATGTTACAAGCAATCTATTCATTATTTACAATATTTACACTATTTTTCAACACTTTTTTGTTAAGGGGCTTCAAAAGGTGGGATTGTGTGGGACTGCTTAATTATTAGCTTCATTCATGCTCAATTTTTTATAATGTTCACAAGTATGATCAAATGAAGCATATGATTATTTTCAAAATGATATATAACATCCAATGTTTGGTTTCATGTTGCCAAGCTAGAGGTGTGTTATTCAGATAAAGATTTGTAAGAATTCTAAATCCATGTCATGTTGAGCCATGAATATTCTGGTTTTGGCAGGAGGCACAGATAAAGATCAGCCTACATATAAATGCAGTCCAATCTTAGTCTACACCACCTGCTTGATCCCATTAACTGATTACTACACAATCTCACATTCTGAGGCTTCAAACTGGATCTTTTTGAACTAGCTATGTGAGTAATACATAATTCAAGACAAATACAAGAAAGGTTAGAATTGAAATTACTATCACAAAAGTGACAGTGCTGAGAAGCTCCAATTAATCTCTTCTTTTATCCCATTCCCACTTGACAAAATCTTAGACTGGTCCAAATTGAAAGAAGATGCAGACGGCAATTTCAAGTTGATGGAATTTTAAATTTTTCACCTTTTTCGATAGAAAACATTGTGGACAACGAAGAAATTGCTTGATACAAGCAATTTCTTCATTTTCCACAATGTTTTCCAAAGCTTTTTTCTTGAGGGGCTTAAAAAGGAGGGATAAAGTGGGAATGGGTTAACCCTTGTCATGCTTAATATATATTAGATTTTTCTTTTTCAGAACTGAATTTAAATTAAAGGACTAAAAACATGAAGGGTCCTAACTTTGGGTCAATAATTGTTATGATAAATGGTCTTATAAACAATCCTGACTCAAAAGAGGTCACACAGGTGGTGTAGACTAAGATCACACTGCACATATGTGCAGTCTAATCTTAATCTATACCTCCTGCAAAAGAAGTAATATTCAGGGTTCAGCATGAGAAAGGGTAAGAATTATGTACAAAAGTTGAAAAATACATAAATATTTATTATTAAAAGTTTATTTTACACTCAAAGTATTCTAATAACAATTTAGATATCAGATCGAGAACCAATGCTGATATATAATATCATTATCTTAAAAGTATCTACAATGGCTTTCACATGGATCCACATTATACCATCAAATATTAATTCTAGTAATATTTCAAACATGAGAGGTTTCTTTTGTTGTGAGCATTACAGTCTGGAGCTCAGATCCAAATTACAAACTCTTGAAACACAGAGAACTACATGTAGTTAAAAATTCTACAAATCTTTTAAAAGGGGCACAACAGAAGAGAGAAGGCATTCAATTTTATGCAACTTGTAGTTTTATCCCATTACCAGATGGCAAATTTCAGACAAGTACATGCAGAAGGCAATTTCAAGTTTAGAGAAATTTGAATATATTGGTCTTTTGGGATAGAAAATATGATTGAAGATGAGAAATTGCCTGTAACAAGCAATTTCTTCATTTTCTATCTTATTTTACTCAATCTTTTTTGGGTGCGTTTAAAAAGGGCATCCTATGGGAATGGGTAAAACAATATCAGAACCCTTGTCCTGATGTATCAAATTACATAACAACTGATTATCTTTGAAACAACTATTATGATCTCCTATCTTCTTGTGCTAAGACTTCTTATATGTTAACTTGAGAAGCAGGTAGTGTATGTAAAGATCAGACAGCATGTCTGTGCAGGCTGATTGCTGTCTATGCTGTCTGCCGAAGCTGGAATATTTTGGGCTCAGCAGGACGCTGGAGAGTGAGTGGCCCTAATAGCTCCCCATGAGCATGTTGTGTTCAGGTGAGTTAAAATATATGGAAAATGAAGAAATTACTTGTACCAAGCAATTTCGTCTTTTCCTACAATTTTTTTCTATCATATAGGCTGGTTACTTTTTTGATAGTCCTCACTTTATAATGTTGTCTGCAGTCCAAAATTTGTGAAAACAGTAAAGTATTAAACAAGATATAGAATACAGTTTAAGCTAGAGGACATTGCATTGTTTTATTGTTTTTAACCTCTTCCGGTTTTGCAAATTTTAGGCTGGTTCAAATTCAAAGGATTTTGCAGATGAAAACTTAAAGAGGATTTAATTTAAAAAATAACCTTATAATAGGATAGAATGTATTTTCTCAATGAGGAATTCACAGGGTCTTAAAAACCAGGAATTAACCTTTCCTCTTAAAATCCAGGATTTAACCAGGAAAGGGTTAATCAATCATTAACATAACCCACAAAATACAAACTTTCTCAAATACAAATTATCTATGAAAGGGTAGAATTACTTATTATAGGGCTAACATTTTCAAAAGAGATGTTGAATAACACCTTAACAACTGATTTCAGGAACCTGGAATGATTTATTGTTTTGGATCAATCATCAGCATCAATGATTCAACATGTTCCATAAAACACAAACTTTTCTCACAGAAATCAACCCTCCATTTTGATTTATTAATGTAGTTTTCTTCCCTTTTACAGCTTGGTGCTGTCATAAACTGTTTCCAATTACTTTCACAATAGAATGAAACTTGTTACTTAAAATAAATTTACCCATTCACCCATTCCCAACAAAATTTTAGACTGGTCCAAACTGAAAGAGGTTGCAGATGGTAAATCATTGTTGGCTTAAGTTGAAAAATAATGGTCATATGAGGTAGAAAACATTGTGAAAAAAGAAGAAATTGTTTATTTTAAACAATTTCTTCTTTTTTTACAATGGTTTCCATAGTTACATTGAGTGGCGGTGTCAGTAAATGGGTTAATAAACACATTTACCTGTTTCGATGGCCTCTGAAACATAATAAGGAAAAAATTGCAAACAACATTTTTCTTTTTCTTACAAGCATCATACTTATATTTCAATTTGAACACATCTTGAAACAAATCTCCGCATGTTTTAATTTTAGACCAGTCTATAATTTCAATATCCATTAAATTGTTTGAATTATACGATGGCAATTGTTTGAAAATATCCTTCAACTTGCCAGAGGATTGTAAGTGTATCCCGACCACTTTGAACCCAGACTAGTGGGCTAACTTAAAAGTCAAGAGATTTTCTTTGTGGGTAAATGAATTTCAATAAAAAAAATGTGTTGTGTTATATTTTTTTCAAAATTAGGTGGCTAAGCCCCCCCCCCCCCCCTTGCCCATTCATTGCCCCCAAACTGTTCCTACGGGCATGCTGAATACTCATGACAAAGTTGGCTTTTTTTAATGGGGTTTAACACCTCTTTTAACAGAATTTAAGTCATATTGTGGCTGCTGCAGCACCTATCCATGAATTCCTGGTATTTCTGTCTCTGGTACTACCACTAAATCCTTTTCCATCCCACGTCTGACAGGCTACCAATTGCATAGTGGTCATAGCACTCATGACATAGATTTTGGTGTGGTAATAGCAGATTTACAGTACAGAACATTGTTAATTTGAAAATCTTATTGTAACCGGATCGAATGCTATACAGTACACGATCGTGATTGAATGATTGAGATTGAAAACTGATTGCTTTTACACTCTTAGTGGATTGAACGCCTTCCTGTTTAATTGCAATCGCTCAATCATTGCAAAATTTATTTCAATCCCTACAATGTCGGAAATCATCTTAAATGAAAATTTTATTGTTATTTTTATTTTTTGAATTCCTGAATTTAATTTTAACGAAAATATTATCACCAAAACTAATATGGCTATGTAAATAATTGGAATGATTGAACGCTGTTGATTGAACGCTTTCATTCAAGGATTGATTGATCACAGATTGGAAAACCAAGATTGTTACCTGATTGAACGCTGAACGCTGATTGCACGTGATTGAAAGTGATTGCCCGGAATGTGATTGGAATGATTGTCAAATTAATGATGTTCCCTACTGTAAAATGTAATAACTCCTTCTTATCTAGAGTTTTGTAAACCCTGACTCAGTTGAAAGCACAGCTGTCAAAGAGTGAAGATACTCCTAGAAAATGTAACTCACAGAAAGTTCCCTTTCCATGGTGACACCGATTCAAACCAATGCAACCAATTTCTTCAGAAAAAACATATGTCACAATTTGGATCAAGTTTTGTCTCAGGGTTTCAGAGGTAACATTTGGGCAAGGACGGACCAGTACCAAAATGACTAAAAAAAGAATGTCGTATGCAATGCAGCAATTATGACTCTTTACTCTTGAAGTTCTAAAAAAGTTCTAAGACTAGAAAACTAGTTCTTGATTTTTTATGCAGGGATTCCTGTTTTGCTGGAGATGAAGACAAAGATGTGCATATTGATCTTAGTCTTACCACAACCTGTTTGTCTACTTTAACCCATCACCATACAATAATGCTTTTCAAGAAAAAAAGCTTTGGAAAAGTTGTGCAATATGAATAAATTGCTTGCTTTGACTAGTCTCAAAAACTTTCGTTAGGTACTGGGTCAAACCAGATTTTTTCAAAACAAATGTCAAATGAAAATATTGATCTACAAATCAGCCCTTCCTGTGCTTTCAGCCCTTTGATTTTAATGCCATTGCGAAATAAGACATTATTCAGTGTAAAAAGGAGTAAGACCTCTTTTGCATGAAAAAAATGTAAATTTTTGGATTAAGTTAATGAGAAAAGGCAATAAATCATTGTGACACTATATATTTTCCCAGCCACACCAATTCACTAGGGACCCAAATCAGACAAAATCAAGCATTTCAATCTGTGTGTAATTTTTATATTGAACATGAAAAGTCACTGCTTTAAGTGGATTGGTGATTTACCCATTTCCACCAGACAAAATTGTTGACTTGTCTATGAAATCCAGGTCAATTGCAAGTAAATCAAGTGATAAAAGTATTGTGACAGATAACAATTTGGAAAAGAAGTGTTAGTAATGTCCCAATTACAGATAATTTGCTATTATAACCTTATTACATGATCATGACCCAGTCAGATGACCTTGAGCCTGGTGTCTGCAGATGCCTATCAATGAGAGCTATCATCATGTCATATATGTGAATTTTACCTATATATAGTAAGGGAGTGACAAAAATTGTTAAGTTTACAGGTAAAGTTCTCAGCAGACAGAATGGCATACTGACAGATAAATAGACATTGGTAAAGCAATAATTATGCCCCAAATCTATCTCTGAGGGGACATAATAATGACAGCTTCTCAAAAGTATTTTCTTTATTTTCCATTATGCTTAAAAAAATCAAGATGAAAGACCATACCCCCAAACAGCCTTTGACCTTGATAAGAGACCTTGACCTTATCAAATGACCTCAACCTTGGTATCTGCAGATGTGTGTAAATGACATCTATCAATATGCCATCTCAGAATTCAAATTAAGTCAAAGAACTGAAGGTACTGGGAGTGCTTATTGTGGATTTATTGTTTTATTGCCTATCAATTCTCTTAAAACTGTTACATAAAGGGTACAAACAGGTGGTTTAGACTAAGATCAGACTGCACATTTGTGCAGGCTAATCTCTGTCTATACCTCCTGTCAAGACAAGAATATTCTGGGATCAGAATGACAAAAGTTAAGAATTGATACAGGATGGTCCTATTTTGTTTGATTTGTCGTAAATGATTAAGTAGAAAATACTGTGTTTGTGACATGCACTAGAGACACATTTCTAGTAATTCTTGGAAGATGATGACAGCCTATGGGTCCTTTTATTAGATTTTAATATCACAAACATGCAAATACAGCATTATGCCATATTTTCACAATTGATTGGATTATATTGAAGATCTGTGCCCTGAAAGAACAAAATAATATCCTAATAAATTCAATAAATCTCAAGAAAAGTTCTTGTATTTCTAAAATTAAAATGAAAACATAATAATAGCATGAACTGGTGATAATTTGTACAAGTATATCCAGATGAACAAATTTTACGACCAGACTGAACAATGTTTCAGTCAATTTTCAAAAAGATTGAAACTTTGAATATGGACCAAGAATTTTTCATGAAAAACTTCAAAGGACAAGAGCTCTTTACCGGAGGGTAATTAGCACTACAGCACCCACCTGAGTCAATGATTGCTGAAGTATTCAAAGCACAAATGTACTAATTTCAGCCAAAAGTCACTTGTTATCAAAATCTTGTGTAAGAGATCAGAAAAGACTTTCTTTAAAAGATTCAAGATTTTTGTGCAAGAAAAGCAGCATGTACATTGCAAGGAAGATTTGGGTTCTTGAACTAGATATTGAATTAAAATCAAATATCAAACTCTATCTAAGGAATGGAGACAAATATATTGACCTTATATGAATACATTCAAGCCAAATATGTGGCCTCTAGAGAGCACACAATGACTTCTTGATGTTTTACCTAATGACCTAGTTTTTGACCCCATGTGAATATTAACTTTGACCAAGATTTCACTGACACAATTATTCTGAACAAATACATTTCAGTAAAAAATATGGCCTCTAGAGTACACATAATCTTTTTTTAAGATTTGACCTTGTGACATTTTTTGACCCCATGTAACCAAATATTGAAATTCAAAGAGATTTCAAGGAGAAAAACATTCTAACATTAGAGGATAAAATGTGGCCTCTGGGGTGGACAAACGGGTTTCCAATATTTTACCTTGTTACCTAGTATTTGACCCAATAACATACTTGATAACATACTTGTACCTAATTAACCCATTCCAACACAGTAAAATTTTAGACTGGTCCAAATTGAAAGAAGCTGCAGACGACAATTTCAAGTTGATGGAATTTTGAATTTTTTCGTCTTTTTGGATAGAAAACATTGTGGATAATAAAGAAATTGCTTGATACAAGCAATTTCTTCATTTTCCACAATGTTTTCCAAAGCTTTTTTCTTGAGGGGCGTAAAAAGGAGGGATTGAGTTGGAATGGGTTAAATAGAGACAAATATTCTGAAAAAATATCAAATCATAAGAGCTATATCAAATGGTATGTGACCTCTAGAATTGGCTTTCGAAGAGTTTACTGAATGACTTTGTTTATTACAATGACCTTGTTTATTAACCCATTTGACCCAATATCACAATTGATCTGACCTAGTTCTCGACTCTATGAGTCACAGTTAAATGAGATTACATGGAGCCAAACTTTCTGACCTAATTTCAAGACATTTGAGCCAAAATATGGTCTCTAGAGAACACACAAGGTTTTTTTTTAAGAACTGACCTAGTGCCTAAGTTTCTGACTCCATATGACATACCATTGTGCATGACTGATATTTTGTGGAGACAAAAACTTTGACCGAATAACAAGACATATGAAAGCAAATATGACCTCAAGAGTGCACACAAGTTTATTCTTAGATTAGATCAAATATCAACTTCAACTTTATTTCATTGAGACATACATTCTGACCAAATTTCAAGAAATTTGAGCTAGAAATCTTGCCTCTAGAAGGCACACAAGGTTTTTCTAAGACTTGAGGTAGTGGCCTAGGTTTTGACCCCATGTGAGCCGACATTTAACATGACTGAGATTTCATGGGAACCAACATTCTGACTAAATATCAAGACCTTTGAGCAAAATTTGTGACCTCCAGAGAGCATACAAGATGTTGACGGACAACAGCACTTGCTCTGGTGAGCTACAAATAACGGGACCATTTACCCCAGGAGCTCATCTGAGTAAATGACCACATTAGTTTCAACTCTCAAGATATTTGTCCTAGAAAATGCCAAGTAAAATAGTAGAAAAGATTCTAAATGTATACAAGCTCTTTTCTAAGATTTTTTTCCATATGCTCCAATGTAACCTACCAACATTACATGGGTCTCATCCTAACAATCATTCAGAACAAGTTTCATCAAGATTGAACCAAATTGTGGTCCATAGAGTGTAAACTCTTAAATTGTTGAAGTCTCCGATGATGCACAACAGAAGACAGACATTCCAAAATGACAAAAGCTCACCATGGCCGTGCCATGCTGTGCTCTGGTGAGCTTTGAATCTGGATATCTTCAACTAGGTTAACCCATACCAGAAAACATAATACAAGATGGGCCTATACTGATAGAAGTTGCAGCTGACCAATTGTGGTTGTGAATTAAATCGGCTCTTGAACAGATTTTCATTAGAACTTGGTATCGGTAAATTATCTGCTTTAACAATAGTTAATACTAATGTAATTTTCATGATAAATTTTCTTTCTTCGTGTAAAATCAACTAAATTCACTTAAAATTCAATTTAATGTGATTTATTCTAAGTGCCCTACTTTGAAACAGAATTTTTCGGGTGAGGTCATTCGTCATCGGGTCATATGAAACGACTGTATTGCTAGAAGAAGCTAATGAAGTAATTGATACGTCATGGAAAACACAAATAAGGCAGTTGTCAGTGGAATCAACAGAAACGCAATTAGCCAATGAATTCTGGTTTCTTTTGAGTATTTTGTATTTTGCTGACTTTTTGACCCCTCGTAATGCTAAATTTTTTTGCCTCTTTTTTCCCTTTCTTTAACGATATGAATAGTCATGTTCATTACAAGGTTGGTTTTATCACTTGCTTACAAATGACTGAAAGCATTAGAGTTAAAAATTTCAAAATTGAGAGCCAAAACTTTTTTTCATAATCTGTGCAAGAGCGGCTTTTAAGAATCAATTAACCAATCAAATGATTTGTTTGAACCAGAAGTGAACTTTGAACTCTGATATCTTTGTGAAGCATATTTGTTGGTTTTGCAACTGAAACATTGTAACTACAGCTTTACATTTAGGAAGCCAAACAAGAATTTTACAAGGATAGATAGAGTCTTCAATGACAATTACTTGTCACATACAATTCCTATTCCCAAGATGTTTTTGAGAGTCATTTTTTCATTAGTTTGTCAAATTTGTGAGATTTGGGTATATGTGAAATCTAGGATGTAATTCCCAGTCAAATACCACACATTTGAAATCAAGTTAATGCCAATTTCCCAACTATTTACCATAAATGTGAGAGTATTAATCAATTATTAACAATCTTCTGAGAATAGGAAAGTGTGAAAACTGTAACATGAGTAACCATCTCCCATAATCATTCTCTTATTCCCAATTCTTCTATTGCTTTGGCCTATAAATCCACAGTCCATTAACTGCATAAGTAGAATTGATGCCTGGGGACTGCTTGTCTAGTCTGCTAGTTTTTGAAGGAGGTATTCAGCAATTTCTTGACTACAGCTTCGAAGTTTTCTGAAATAGCCTACTCTTTAGTACAACTGATATGCCGTCAAAGCGCAGTTGGTAGCACATCAGACTCCCAATCTTCAATCACAGGGTGTCATGGGTTCGATCACCAGAGGCAGCACATATCCTTTCTAACATTTGCCTCACACCAATGGGTGGATAATCATAAACCTAAGTGGCATTGCAGCTGGAAGCTAGAAAAGGATGTAATGGTGGTACCTGTGCGAGATATACCAGGAATCCATTGTTAGGTGCAGCAGCCGTCGAGATGTGACAGAAAAATTGTTAAAATGGTGTTTAACACCATTCAAAACAAATAGTACTATTTGGCCAAACATGCGTCAGGCTTATTTGTTGATTTGCTGACTAAAAAGAAATATGGCTTAGCAACTATTCTTCTTTTTCGTTTTATGCTACTGGCCATAAAATTTTCAAAATAATGCCATTTAAAATCGAAGTTGATCTTCTTGTCTGAGTCAATGGCTAACAGAGTAATGGGTCAGCGACTGGTCAATTGATTGATTTAAGCACTGTAAATCCCCTTAATAGGCCATTGCTTGAATTGGGTTTTATGCCTCTTTTAACAATCTTTGAGTTATATCGCGGCGGCTGGAGCACCTAACAATGGAATCCTGGTATTTCTCACACCAGTACTACAATTACATCCCTTCCTAGCCTCCAGCTGCTATCCCACATAGGTCTATGATTATCGACCCATTGGTGAGAGACAAATAGTCGGAAAGGATGAGTGCCGCTGTAGGGGATCGAACCTGGGACCTCTAGATTGACAGTCCGACGCGCTACCAACTGCGCTATGATGGCGACGATCCTAAATAGGCCATTGAGTGTCAGATTTACACCAAATCTGGTAAATAGCCCTGCCAATTAAAGCCATGTTTTTTATTCAATATAAATTTCTTTAAGGAATCTGGTAGAAGTTATCCAAGGATAATTTCTGTGGAAATTGGTTGAATTCCATTATGTAATGTTTCAGGACAAAATTTTCAATTCATACCAGATATGAAAATTAGCACTGCCCATAAAAGCCATATTCTTTATCTGATTGTAATATTATGAAGGAATATGATTAAGGATTGAAAAGGATCATTTGAGTGGAATTTGGTTGAAATCCATCCAGTAGTTTTGGAGGAGAAGGTTTTTTAAGTTTTTAGGTTTAAATCTATATTTTGCATTGATTGTGAAGCAAGTTCTTTCAATTCAGATTTACCCCCCTTGTTCCGCTTCCTGAAAAATAAACCAGCACTTGCATTGATTATGTTGGTCAATGACAGAAACGAGATCCATAGCTGCTCCTGAAAATCAAACTTGGGATCTCTTGATAGGGTAGCTCCTCTGCCTGGTTTTTACATCCCTGTGAATTTATGATTGAGAAAATATTGTAGAAAAACAAGCACTTTCTTTTTTTCACAATATTTTCTACCCTATTGAATGCTTAGTTTTCAAATTAAATCGGAATTGAATTTTTGTCTGCAAAACCTTCAAATTTGGACAGGTCTAAAATTAAAAAAGGGTCAACTGTTTTCTGAGAAGAAGACTTTCAGAGTCATCACTATATACCACACACAGAAATTAGCCCTGCCCATATGAGGCACTTTTCTTCATCCAATCAAAATTTCTTTTAAAAGAATCAGTTAAATAGTCATCCAAAGATCATTCCTGTGAAATTTGGCTGGAATCCATCAACTGGTTTCTGAGGAGAAGATTTAAATTTTCACCAAATAATATTATGTGAAAATAGCCGCGCCTTTTCAAGTAACAGACAGACCTACTGACGCATGCATGAAAACCTAAAGCTATGAAAATAACATTACTGGAAACAAAAAGATTTCTTAAAGATAGAGGTATAGATTTCTCTTTTGATTGAGAATATTTATCCTAACTTTCAAAGCAGGTATCTCCAGTAAAGCAGATATATCAAAATGTCAAAGTTGACAATAAGGCTATCAAAATAATACGGTGTTTGCTCAAGAAAAACAGCAGGGCTTAAAAGATTTTTAAAAAATCCACATTATCCATTTCCTGTACTAACCCAGGATTTTATATGCTGTGATTTTATAAGTTAGAAAACATAGTGGAAAAAGAAGAAAATGCTTGTAACAAGCAATTTCTTCTTTTACGACAATATTTTCTACCTCATAGGATGGTCTCATTTTAATTTGCTGTCAATTTTCATTGCCATCTTCAACCTCTTTCAATTTGGACCACAAAAATTCCATAAAACAGGACAGAGTCATCATAGTGGGAATTATATAAAGGCAGGCCACATAATATCAATTGTATTTTCTCAATCCCTTTTTTCAAAGAAAATTAAGAAATAACTACTAGTTAATATTTATTTTCTACCTAAGTAGTAGAAAAAGTTTGAAGAAAGATTAATGACTGGTAGTCACACAATCATAGCCATATATGGCAATTTCCAAATTAAGCTTGGAGAGTTTGCCAGGCAATTACAGACAGTAATTTGACAATGCAATTGCAGACCAAGCTTTTAGAGGAATGTGTTTTCTTCACAATAGATTACTTTGTGCACTGAAATTTTTCATTAGCAGAATGGGTACCTTTCTTTCTGTATCTCAGAACTTTTCTCTAACTGTGTTTTAACCCATTGTTATTTAATTTTTAGTTTCTTCTATCAAAAACGAGTGTTCTTACTGGTTGAAAAAAATATTCATAACTCCATGAACAAAATTTTGAGCACGCAGCGATTTTGTATGCTTCCACACAAAAAAGTCCCAAAAAAGTATCAAAATTTGTAAAGCTTTTGGTTTTTTTGCTTGATTCATTGAGGTATTGATTGAAAAACCTAATCACACAAGGTATGAATCCGTTTTGCGTATTCATACAGTGTGATCAGGTTTTTCTGTTCATAACTGTTCTAACTGGCAACAAAATTTTAGACTGGTTCAAATTGAAAGAAGTTGCAGACGACAATTTCAAGTTGATGGAATTTAAAATTTCTTGTCTTATTGGATAGAAAACATTGCTTCTGAAAAGCAATTTCTTCATTTTCCACAATGTTTTCCAAAAAAAAATTTTTCTTGGACGTTAAAAGGAGGGATTATGTGGGAATTGGTTTTAAATGAATGGCTGCCTTTTCACTTCATCAGAACTTTCTCTTTTGGCTCTTAGTCTAATGCAAATTGTTGTAAATTCTTTAAACTCTTTTGGCAAGGCTGAAAGCAGCATAATTCATTTACTGTTGTTTTTAACTCATTACTAGATGAGCCAAAATTCAATGAAGTTGCAGACAAGTTGATAAAATTTAAAAAAAAATCAGTCTTCTGAGGTAGAAAACATTGCGGATAATAAAAAATTGCTTGTATCTAAATGTAGCAAGCTATGTCTTCTTTTTCTAATTTTTTCCTATGGGCATAAAAAAGCGTCTTTGTAAGGGAATGGGTTAAATACTGTATCTGCCTAGGGTAGGAGACGTAAATTTGATGAGTTGTTAAAATTACAAGATAGACCATACAGGCCTTATAAGATAGACCATAAGGCCTGTAGCTTTCTTGGAAACACTTTTAACTTCTTGTTTATCTACACAGATTTCTGCATTTTCACAGAATGGTATCACTTCCGCAATGTGGGACAAAAGCATTCTAACTGATCCCTGGCCATGCCCATTGACATGGCATACTGAGGTATATAAACAACATTAACCAATTCCCATATAATCCTTTTTTACGCCCCAATAGAAAAAAGCAATTTCTTCATATCCACAATGTTTTCTTTCCAAAATATAGAGATTTTCAAAACTCCATCAACTAAAACTAGATGGTTGTCCTAGGACAACTGCTGACGAGCCCCAAAAAGTTTTGAGGGCATCATGCTCCAGACAAGCACAATTTTAGTGTTTGAACTTGAGCTTTGACCTTGAAGCTATCCAAAAATATCTTTCAAATGGCACATCTACTAATGATTGAGAATAATTGTGCCGAGTTATTTTGAAATCCTTCCATAAATGTAGGAGTAATTTTTTACGGACAAATTCAGACTGATGGACAGACTAAGGGACTAACACACTAACACCGACTTGTCATAGAGACAACTATGTCTCGCTAACCCAAAGCAGGCTCTACAAAAAGAATAAACTTTTGTTGAGTGGTAATGTAAAATATCAGGTTAGACTGATCTAAATTGAAAGGGGTTGCAAACAACAATTTAAATTTTATGAAATTTTACAACTTTTTATCTTTCTGGGTAGAAACAAGCAATTTCTTCATTTTCGACAATGTTTTCCTAACATTTCTATCTTTAGGGGGTGTCAAAATTCAGGCTTGAGTTGGATTGGTTAACAAAAAAATCATCAGTTTGAAACAATCTAAAATTTTGTTGTCTGGTGATAGGTTAACCATCGTTTTCTAGGTTAGTAAATATTGTGAGAGAAGATTACTCCTTTTCTCACAATGTTTTTGTTAAATCTGTATTTTTGTAGAAAGTGAAAATTTGGGATTGTGTCGTAATGGGTTAATTAGAGAAAGTCAACAGACTATCAACAGTTTTTCTTTCACAAGTTATTTAACCCTTGTCATGCTGAACCTGGAATATCACTGCTTTGGCAGGAGGTATAGGCAAAGGTCAGCCGGCACATTTGTGCAGTCTGATCTTAGTCTACACCACCTGTTTGTACAATTTCAGTTGGGATTGTTTTGCATTTAATTCTTAAAACAAAATATTGACCCATAACTATTGCTTCCAGTGCCTCTTTAATATTAATTCAATCCAGAGCTTTTTTCTTAGAAATTGGGAAAAGGCCTTAGCCTGTTCATTTTGGGAAAATTTTGCACAGTTTTCAGAAGAATTGGGAAACATAAGTTTAATAAAAGAAAGAAATAAAAGTAAGATTCATGCATCACATTCAAGATTCAATGATAAATAAGTATATTTTAGGGCCTTATCAGTAATAAAATGAATAGAAATATTAGACAAAACAAATTTTGAAGAAAACAAGAGCCATGTTGGACATGGCCATCCCCGCCTAATAAGCTTGATAGTAAACTGAAGCCAGTTAGATTTAGGCACTGCATTTCTTGTCAATGAATTCGATAATAGCTATTATACTTTCAGAGATATGCTCAAGACAAATCTAAGTCTTTAAAACAACAAAGGGCAATAACTCTCAAATTATGCAAGCAAGAGTTGTGCTTCTTGCGCACTGCACTTCTCCACAACGAGTTGTATCCACCTATGAAGTTTCAAGTTAATAGCTATTATACTTTCAGAGATAGGCCCCAAGACAAAATCTTAGTCTTTAAAACAACAAAGGGCAATGACTCCAAAATTATGCAAGCAAGAGTTGTGGTTCTTGTGCACTGAACTTCTCCTCAATGACATCTATCCACCTATGAAGTTTCAACTTAATAGCTATTATACTTTCAGAGATATGCCCCGGAAAAAATGTAAGTCTTTAGAACAACAAAGGACAATAACTCCAAAATTATGCAAGCAAGAGTTGTGGTTCTTGTGCACTGCACTTCTCCTCAATGACATCTATTCACCTATGAAGTTTCAAGTCAATAGCTTTTATACTTTCAGAGATGTGCTTTAGACAAAATCTTATTCTTTAAAACAACAAAGGGCAATAACTCCAAAATTATGCAAGCAAGAGTTGTTGGTCTTGTTCACTGCACTTCTTCCCAATGAGATCTATTGACCTATGAAATTTCAAGTTGATAGCAATTATACTTTCAGAGATAAGCACTGGACAAGTTTAGTATCGGAAGGACGGAATGACGGAATTACAGAAGGATGGACAGACGGAATGACGGACAGAGACCATTACTTTATCCCCTTCGCCGAAACGGCGGGGAATAATAAATCCATATAATGCAGAAATAGTATCGAATTTGGGGGAATTTCTCTGCCACAAGTGGGAAAAAAAGAACCCTTTTTGAATAGGAAAGTAGCCTTTTATAGGCCCCTGTTAAAGAACAAAAAACTGCAATTCTGGTCAAGAATTTAATTCAGCATGACAAGGGTGAATGTATTTCAGAATAGGATTTTAATCAGCATGACAATGGGTGAAAACCTTCCTCTTAAAGGCTGAATCAGATACAAACACTTCCGACAAAATTTTTAAGAAAAACTCTTTTTTCAAATTAGGTATTCAATAACAGCTATTCATGAAGTTGTAAAGAAAAATAGAATCAAATGAAATGAGGACCAATGTATGCATGTCACAGTTTGGGAAGAAAATTTGATTCTCAAATCGTAAAGTCAATTTAGATTTAAGGAGGACCAATTGAGTGTGAAAAGCTATTCAGGACCAGAATATCAATTAGTCACTTATTTTCTTCTCTTAACCCATTCCCATATAGTCCAAGCCTCAAGGAAAAAGCTTTGGAAATCATTGGGTAAAAGCTAGAAATTGTTGGTAACAAACAATTTCTTATTTTAACATAATATTTTCCATATCTTAAGAACCTTTTTTTTTAACTTTCACCATTTCAGACTAGTGTTACCATTTTCTCTCAGCTGAAACACATCATAAATTTCACTTTCTTGTAATGAGTTAACTCGTTTTTTGGGATTACTATAGGTTCATAAACACCCTCCTACATCCTAGCATAGATATAGAATAAAATGTACTTTATGTCTCTGATCCTGCCTTTTGATAAAAAACATCAATTTTTGTAACCATTTCTTTCATTTTGATCAAACACTACTACTTCTACTGGTATTCCTGACTGAAACTTTATGAGTTGCTTTCTTCATGTTGTTTGTAAGTTATTTTACATCAAGAGATCCAATGAATTTTTGGTCTGCAAAACAGCTTTTTACATGTTGTTTGTAAGTTGTTTGACATAAAGAGATTCAATGAAGTCTTATTAAAGTGCCCTCTTCCCTATGTTTGACACCAAATGGTTTCAATTTTAACACCTAAATAGACCACAAAATTTTCACTCATCCAAACTCAAAGAAGTTGCAGTCAACAATTCTTAGTTGATAAAATTTCAAACCTTGTCCTTTGGTATAGATAAGATAGAAATTGCATGTAAAAAGTAAGTTCTTCATTGCCCCAAATGTTTTCCAAAGCTTTTTTCTTTAGTGGTGTAAAAAGCAAAATTGTGTAGGAATGGGTTAAATAAATTGAAATGAAAGAATTGTTCATCCAAATTTTTCTATTGAACTACCTTTTTACAAAGACATAGCAGACCCAGTTGACAAAACATTGTGAAAATTTCATACAATTCCATCTAGTAGTATGGCAGGTCTTCTTTTAGCCAAGTTTTTCAGCACATAATAAAATAATCAAAACACTTTAAGTAAAGGGTGACATGATGACAACCATTCTGTTAACCCATTCCCACACAAGCCCTCCTTTTCATGCCCCTCAAGAAAAAGCTGTAGAAATCATTGTGGAAAATGAAAAAATTTGCTTTTATCAAGCAATTTCTTCATTATCCACACTGTTTTCTATCCCAAATGACGAAAAAAAATAAAATTCCATCAACTTGAAAATCTTGTCTGCAGCTTGTTTCAATTTGGACCAGTCTAAAATTTTTGCTGTGTTGGAATGGGTTAAATAACATCCAAATCTGTGAAGAACCTACATTCATGAGAGGTAGACAAACAGTTAGATAGAAGGAGAAGTTTAGCACAGATACATCCAAAGCTGTTTTAACCCTTGTCATGCTGAACCCCGAATATTCCTATTTTGGCAGGAGGTAGAGACAAAGATCAGCCTGTACATATGTGCAGTCTGATCTTAGTGTACACATTCTGCTTATCCCTTTTAAGCCAGAGTTGTTTATAAGATCAATTTTCAAAAGAATTATTAACACATAATATTTTCATCCAGAAATGTCAGCCCTTTGATGTTAATGCAATTCTGTAAAGGATTTTATTCAGGATAACAAAGGTTAACTGGCATATAAAAATTTCATTAGCCTGATAAGTGTTTTAGAATACTATGTAAAATCCCCGCCAAAAAAGCAACAGTAGCTTCACAAAAGGTTAACAATTGAAATTTCAGAGACTTTAACTTTTTAAGGTTTCTTTCAAAATAAACATGTCATGATAAAGTTAAAAACTCAATATTCTCAGATTGTTTTAAATTATTCTGGGCATTTCAAAGGTTTCAGACATAAGAGCCTTTTTCAATCTTTTCTTATTACAGGATGGAAATATTTCAGGCTGGTCTAAATTGATGGATCACTGACCTCACCCTATGACTCTGGTAGTTATGCCTACTGACTCCAGCAGAAAGTCTTGTTTTCTATATTACAGAGTTATTTTGCAAAACTCATGGCCAATACCATGTAACAAAAAGTAAAATTGTTGGCTTGTAACCTAAACCTTGTAACTACAGCTTAAATAAGCTGTAGTAAGGACACTTTAGTCACCAAACCGAAAAAAAAGCTTCACATAAATGTCAGCTAATTTAGGAGTTCAATTCAGGTCTAAATGAATTATTTGATCGATTGATTGATTGATTGATTGATGCTTTGATTGACAGTCGCTATTGGTCAACTGTAAATAGGTACATAGGACAAAATTTAACCAGTCATTGCAAAACTTTCAAAATATATGTACAGCATACAGTCAGCATACAGTCACTTATAATAGTTTTGAACTGGAAAGCTTACCCATTTCCATACAACAAAATGAACTGAATGAAGATGCAAACTACAATTTCAGGTTGATGAAATTTCAAAGTCTTTGTCTATTTCAGAAGAAAACATTGTGGATAATGAAGAAATTGATTGTAATAAGCAATTTATTCATTTTCCACAATGTTTTCAGTAGCATTTTTGTTCAAACATTTAAAAAAAGTAGGATTATGAGGGAATGGGTTTAAGGATATAATAATATTGAATCAAAAGAATTTCTATCAAAAGGATAAAAGAATGCCGGAAAATGACAAAATTGCTGGAAAATCACTAAATAATGGTTACAGTCAATTTCTTCTTTTCATACAGTGTTTTCAAAAACATACAAATACACCTTAAAGATGAAAATATCTGAAAATTGTGTGATAGTTGCTTTGTAATAGATATGACAGCTCTTTGGCCACTAAAGCAGATTTCAATTTCAATCAAGTGGAATCACTTAACCATTTCTTAATCACTCCTATTTTGATATCTCAGAAGAAATAACACTAGGAAAATATCATTGAAAAAGTAATGATTGCATGCATATTGTTTTCCACTACTTGGAATTTGGTTGTATTTGGTTGACCCATTACCAGGAGACTAAGTTGTAGACAAGTCGAAATTCAAAGGAATTCCAGATGATGATTCATTATTGATGAAATTTTGAAAATCTTTGTTTAGAAAATATTGTTGATTATGAAGAAATTGCAATTAACAAGCAATTTCTAAATTTTCCAGCATGTTTCCACAGCTTTTTTTAGGGGCGCAAAAAAGCAGCATTGTAAGGGATTTGGTTACCCCCCCCCCATCATTTCAGTAAAATAACCACATCTGGAACTCTTAAACATGGCATCCTGTTATTTTCAACTTAATTAAGAAATCAATCAATCCCCCATTGGTAACAGATTTCTAAATAAAAATGTCAGAAATATCTGTCATATTTGTATCGAACTTGTAACCTCCATGTTTTGCTGTCTAATTCGGTACCTTCTGCACTCTGGCCACAGTCTCTTAAATAAATTCACACATAATCCTGCCTTTTCATGCCGCCGAATAAAAAATCTTTGGAAAACATTTAGACCTGTCTATAATGTAATTGTCTGGTAAGGGTTTGTTTGAATGGGGTTTAACAGCTCTTTTAACAATTTTTCACTCATATCACGTGGCTGAAGCACCTTACAATGGATTCCTGGTATATCTCACACCAGTACCACCATTACATCCTTTCCTAGCCTCCAGATGTTATCCCTTTTAAGTTTACGGTAATCCACCCTTTGTTGAGAGACAAATGTTGGAAAGAATATGTGCTGCTGCAGGGACCTTTGACAGGAAGTTTTGGGACCGACCCATGGCATCCCATGATTGAAGATTGGGAGTCTGATGTGCTACCAACTACACTACAACAGTGGCTGTCTGGTAATTGATTATGAATTGAAAAGTCTGAATATCATCACTCCATCATATAGGCTTAGAATATTTCTACCAAAATATTCTATAGAATTCGTATCCAAATCTGGATTGTTCTCTGCCATTATTTAAACTCCTGTTCTCAAACTTATGTTTGAACTTAGTTTCTAAACTTTTCCCACACAATCCTGCTTTTTCACGTCATACTGAAAAAAATGTGCAAGGAAAACAGAAATTGCTTGTTACAGAAATATCTCCTTTTCTTACAATGTTTTGTATCCCCTATGACACTTATTTTCATATTCAAACATATTTTGAATTGTTGTCTTAACCCTTTCCTGTTTCTTGAAATTTTAGACTGGTCCAATTTGACAGAGGTTGCAGACGATAATGAAAATTGGATGCAATTTGAAGTGAAACTATCCTATGTAGTCGAAAATATTGTGGGAAAAGAAGAAATTGCTTGTGACAAGCAATTTCTTCTTTTTCCATAATGTTTTCTCAAGTATGAAATTACAGTGACGTAAAATCCCGTATTTGTACAGGAAAGGGTTAAACCTCTGGTAATAGGTAAACAACATTTTTTTATTGTATGCTCATGAACAAAGAAAAATAAATCTGTTAAATATTCAACTAGCTTCTTGCAATGATTACCTCCCTTCCCAAATATACCAAAACTTTGTTAGCATTCCATGAAGCTTTGGTGGTATCTGATTTATTTACCATTTATCTTCACACTGATGGTAAACACTAGCAAAGTACTCACATGAAAGTTACTATTTCACCTCTCTTAAAACTGTAGCTCCGTGCAGCATATCTGTTTGCAAACACATAGTCTCTCTTACGTCTACCATGATCTGGATTCAAAGCAGGCTGAAATTACATTATGCGTCGTCTACCTGATTTTCACCCTTCCCTTTAATACCTGGTTTTATGTCCCTATGAATTTGTAATTGAGGAAAACTGTAGAAAAAACGAGAATTTGCTTGTAACAAGCAATTTCTTCTTCTTCTACAATATTTTCTATCCTAATGAATGGTAATTTCTCAGATTAAATCCACATTATATTTTGTCTGCAAAACCTTCGAATTTGGACAGGATTACACCAAGGGATAAAAAGTTAAACATATTAACCTTACACATTCAAAGAAATTCTGTAAAAAAGATTAAACAAGGGTACCAAAATCCAGCACCCTGCAGTAGAGCTATGCATGGCCCTGTGTATTAATGTACTCTCACACAATCCTGCCTTTTTACGACTCCCAAGAAGAAAAAAATTGGAAAAATATTGTGGAAAATGCAGAAATTACTTGTTAGTTTTGTCCCTTGACCTAGTTTATGCCCCAAATTGACCAAATTTTGAACTTGTCCAATATTTTAACATTCTGGCCTGTAGAGCCCCAACAAGGTTTTTCTATGACCTCTGTGACCTATTTCTTATCCCCCCCCCCCCAAAAAAAAAAAACAATTTCTTTTTAGTTTGAGAATTTATCAAAAATAATACTCTGACCAATTTTCAGGTTTATTTAGCATCTAATGTGGGCCAATAGTGTTTTCTAAGATTTCAACTTGAGACCTAGTTTTTGACCACAACTGACCAAACTTTTAAGTTATCATTTCACCAAGAAAACATTCAGACCTATTTTCAGGTTGACTGTGTGCATCTTATATGGCCTAGAGTACCCCCACCAGGTTTTTTTCTAAAATTTGACCCAGTGACCTAGTTTTTACCCCAATTGATAAAGTTTTTTAAATTGTCTCAGATTTCATCTAGACAAATATTGACTATTTGTCAGCTTTATTGATTATCTAATACAGCTCCTAAATGTACATCAACAGGGTTTTTCAAGATTTGACTTGGTGACCTTATTTCTGATTCAAAAAGGCCCAATTTCGAGCATGAAGACACATGCCCGAAGACCATTGACCGACACAGGAACCAACCACAAAAGCTCACCTTGAGCATGTTGTGATCAGGCGAGTTTAAAAGGAGAAGTTGCTTAACATCAGTAATTCATCCGTTTGTCACAATTTTCTTTGGCATGTAAAAACTTGGGATTGTGAGGTAAAGGGTTAAAGCAAAAGAATAAGTGAATTATTGAATATGACATGTTTCAATTAAATTCTGCTTTAAATTATTTTTCATAACACTTTAACCAAATTAGAAATGAAAAAAAAAATGTATATATATACATATACAATGTACATGTTTATGTATTTTTTTTTCAATTACACTGGGATAAACTTCTGAAAACATATTCAGAAATTTACAATGTCATCACTCTGGTTTAAAAATTCTACTTGAAACCTTTAAACCCATTAGCAAAATTTTAGACAAATACAAAACAAAAGAAGTTGCAGACTTCAAGTTTAAGAAATATGAATTTTATTGGTCATTCAGGGAAGAAATTTTACACTGAACATAGACTATACACAAAAGAAAGCAAACAAACACACAAAAAAAACATATGTAAACATCATATTTTTACAACTTAACAATTTTCTCACAAAAAGCATTTGTAATAGCAGTTTGTTATGCATATACAAAAGAATAATGAAGTAGAAAATTGTGCATGAAAACGAAAAGTGTGTCCTCTTCCTGTTTTTACAATTATGGTTTTCTTTTCTTGCTAATTTTGCTAACTTCAATCTGAAAAAACTTTAATGCATTCAAGCCTTAAAAACAAAGATTATTAATCTTCACCAGCTTAAAAATTTCTTTCAATTTGGACCAGTCTCAAACTTTATTGTCCGGTATCGGGTTTACTCACATAACTTCAATATCTACATGTACCTAGAGCTCTGGAAAAAAGGATGTGATGATAATCTAAATCTAATACTCCTCTTCTAATTGACCAATCATGGCTGTCAATCAAAGGATCAATTTACCTTTCATTTTTTCCTTTAGACCGGAAGTGAACTTTGAAATCTGAAATTTACTGACATTTTTGTCAAAAGATTTTCATTGGTTTAGCTACTCAAATTAAACTTTTTTGTTGCATGTTACTGTTAGGTTGAACTTCCTGTTGGAGTAAGTGGGTGTGGCCAACAAAGTCAGTTGGTGAGGCCAGCTGTCAATTCCTATGTTATGGGTTGTCATTAAAATCATCTTGATAATACACTGAGTCCCCATAATATAGTGTTTGATAGACAAGAGAGGATAGTATTACATTTTGACATCCAAATAACTTTATCTACTTCTCTGTGTTCTTTGTTGGATTTACCTGCATGGACATCCCCTCGACACTTCGTATCATTCCCACGTAGTCAATGATTGTAATACCAGCAGCTGCACAGACAACGCCAAGTTTTCCAATCTCAATGACATTCTCTAATATTGAAAGCATTTCAGATTCACCATGAGCAGTTTCCTTTAAGTTACAGACATTTTATTGAAATTATATCAGTACACTGTATTATGTAAAAGTTGTACAAATTTTAGACCGATCCAAATTTAAAGATTTGTAAATCGCTAAACGCCACTTCTGACAGTATTTCAGTTATATTGTGGATGTTGGTGCACCTAACAATGGCTTCCTGTGAATATTTACACCAGTACAAGTACATTTAATTAGAATCATCAGCTGCTCCCCCCATTTTGGCACATGGTTTATCATTCAACCTTTGGGCATTGGTTAGCTGCTAGAATGTAGCCCTCTTTCTGAAAATCTCTTGGTGAGGTCAACATATTGTCAGAAAGAGGGCTACGTCTTTGCAGCTAGGCAATGGTGAGACCTAATTGGCCCATGTCTCTATGACTTTAAAGTTTTGTCCCAAATTGAAATAAGTTTTCAAAATAATATTTAAATATGGTTAAAATTGAAGAAAGGTACTAACAATAGAACTATGATGGTCCTCTATTGCTCACCTGAGTATGATGCCTCAAGGCTTTATGATATATACAAAATATCAAAGCCCAACTCCTAACTGTTTTAGGAGAAGAAGATCTTTAAAGATTTTCTCCTTTAATCCTAGGTTTATTAAAGATCCAACAACATAGGGCAAATTTTCTGAGTATGGCTATTCTTTGAAGTATTTTGGTAGGGGGTCAATAGGCTTTGATACATAGCAAACATCAAACTCTAGGCCTTATGCTTTGGGAGAAGCAGATTTTGAAAGAATTCCTCTTATCCCTAGGTAAAAACAGGGATCAAACAGAAAAGGGCTCATTTTCAAAGTATGGTAATTCTTTGAAGAATTTCGATAGAGAGCCAATAGGCTTTGATACATACCAAATAGTAAAGCTCTAGGCCTTATGGTTTAGGAGGAGGAGATTTTCAAAGATTTTCTTCTTTATTTCCTTGTAAAATTAGGGATCACAAAGAAAAGGGTTTATTTTCACAGTACAGTTATTCTTTCAAGTATTTTGGTATAGGGCCAATAGGTATTGATACATACCATATTTTAAAGCTCTATGCCTTACTGTTTGGAAGAAGAATTTCAAAGATTTCTTTCTTTATTTCTATACAAAATCAGGGATTCACAAAAAAGTGCTCATTTCTAGAGAATGGTAATTATTTAGAGTAATTTGATAGAGGGAAATAGGCATTGAAACATACCAAATATCAGAGCTCTAGACCTTACTGTTTGAAAGGAGAAGATTTTCAAAGATTTCCTTCTTTATTTCGATGTAAAATCAATTATCGCACAGAAAATGGCAAACTTTCATAGTACTGTAACTCTTTGAAGTACTTTAGGTAACAACAGGCATTGATCCATACCAAATATCAAAGCTCTGTGCCTTACTGTTTGGGAGAAGATTTTCAAAGATTTCCTTCTTTATTTGATCTATAATCAGGGATTGAACAGGAAAGGGCTAAATTTCAGATTAATGTAATTCTTTTAAGTATTTTTGGTAGAGGGTCAATAGGCATTGATCCATACCAAATATCAAAGCTCTAGGCATTTATGTTTGGGAGGAGAAGATTTTCAAAGATTTCCTTCTTTTTTTTATGTAAAATCATTTATTGCACAGAAAATGGCAAATTTTCATACTCTTTGAAGTATTTTGGTAGAGGGTTTTGTTTGTTTGTTTGAATGGGGTTTAACCCATTCCCACACTATAAAATTTTAGACCAGATCAAATTCAAAGAAGTTGCAGACAACAATTTAAAGATGATGAAAACTTTAAAAATCTTTGTCTATTTTGGTAGAAAACATTGTGGATAATGCAATTTCTTTATTATCCACAATGTTTTCCAAAACTTTTATATTGAGAGGCATTTAAAAGCGTCAATGTTTTGTGAATGGGTTAATGCCACTTTTGACAGTGCTTCAGTCACATTGTAGTGGATGGAGCACCCAACCATGAATTTCTGGGTTTTTTACACCAGTACTACCACTACCTCCTTTCTGAGTCTAATGCTTCTCATCCCACTTAGGTTTAGGATTATCATCTTGTCTTCAATGGGGTTTTACGCCACTTTAAAAAGTATTTCAGTCATATTAATGGATTACTGGTATTTCTGACACCAGTACTACCATTACATCCTTTCCTCCAGCTGCTATCCCACTTAGGTTTATGATTATCAACCCATTTGCAAGAGACAAATGTCAGAATGTATAATTGATGCAACTGGGGATCAAACTGGTGGAGGGTAAATGGATGATAATATATACCAATATTCAAAGCTCTAGCCTTTTTGGAGGAGAAAATATTTTTTTTCACTGTTGCCATGGCAACCAGTTTTCCATGGATTTCAATTCTTTGAAGTATTCTGAACGAGCATAACCTAAGGATCATTTCTGTGAAGTTGATCTGAAATTCCATTGAAAGTTAAGGAGGAGAATATTTTTTGTAATTGTGAATGGACTGAAAGATAGATGAACAGATACCAAACAATCACAATAGCTAACCCAGAGACTTCATACTTCAGGTGAAGTGAAAAAAATTAATAATGATAATAAAAAAAAAGCCTTTCCCCCCTTAATGATTTGCAAAGCCTATTTCCTTTGGCATATATGTCATATAACAGAATTGTTAGTTAACCCATTTACACACACATTTTTTAGACTAGTCACTACTCCAAATTGAAGCTGCAGACGACAATTTGAAGTTGATGAAATTATGTTTTTTTCGTGAGTTTCGATAGAAAAAATTGTTGATAAAAAAGAAGTTGCTAGACACAAGCAATTTCTTCATTTTCCAAGATGTTTTCTAAAGCTCTTTTCTTGAGAGGCATAAAAGACTTTGTCATTGGGTTAAGCTACAGAAGATTAAATGAAACTTAACCCTTTCCTGTTTAATCCCTGGTTTTCACCAACTAGGTTGGCCTCTTTATTATGCGCGAATTGACAAAATGTTGGTATTGGTATCGAATTTTATTGGGTACGAATGACATTCAATGTCATTGCATTACTTAAACTTACCAGTCAATGAAAAGAGTACATTTTTACCAAATCTAGCAATCAGAATTTTATCATGTTAAATCATTCAAAATAAATCAGCGCGGCGGTTGTGAAAAACACTTAAAAAATTAGGGTTTTTTATGTATTTTCGCACATCCAGCTGATTGTGTTTTCGACTAAACGAGGATCAGTTTAGAAAAAAAATATACATGATTGCTTTACAGTTCTTCTTCCTTCACAATAAAAAAGTCAATATTTTAGTGACATTCAATCATAAAATTATTAAAAATGATTCCAAATACTACTCCTCGTCCGATCCGAACGAATACGATTAAATGTTCACCCTAGTATTTTAACCGAAATGCCTTCGAAGATTCTCGTTTTCAATGCAGACGACACTTTCAAAAGATCGCTCCATACCAAATTAAACAATCAAAATCAATTGATCAAAATTTAACAATGCGTGAGATAACTAATCGTGAATCCATCAAGCAAACACTAATAAACTAATAAATTATTTCAGATTTTCTAATGGACCTAGAGTGAAGAGTCAAAGAAGTCCCTTTTTCGCTCAGAGATATAGACACATATCGATACAATTATGAATGTATGAATGTCCCTGATCTAATCAAGAAAAACAAGTATTTCAGAAGACAAATCAGTATACCCCTTGAATTACGATTTAAAAATTGGAAATTTGAGTTAGTCATACTTTCTTGCCACTTTGTCAGACAAAATCATCAAACAAACTCGCTCTAAATTTGACAAAATATAGCCCTTGACATAATTTCAGAAAGTAGGTCAAAGGTAAAGGTCAAAACAGTGAATGAATAATAATCCATGAAGAACTCTGGTTGCCATGACAAGCAAAATAGAAATCATTCAAAAATCAATCTCCCTCAAATTGTCAACTTGATTTCAATATTTATTTGTAGAAAAATTCCTTGGGTCTAGGTCTACCAAATTCCATAAAATTACTCGAATTAGATGTCAAAAAGCACATCATTTGTGGGTGGGTCTATATATAGATCTAGCATAGATAATGTAATTGTATCAAATTATTTGTCTAGGGTAGACAAAACATACTATTTTTGAATTAACCAAATATGAGGATTGTCTCCCATGTATATTAGTTTGAAGTAAAACTTGTTTATACTGACTTGCACAGTTGGTTGATCATAAAAAATGGTCTATTAGAATTTATCTAGATTCTAATCCAAAGCCAGTCAACAAAATTTGAGACTGGTACAAAAATGTTGTCAGATGATGATTTTAAGTTGATGAAACTTTAAAACTTGGTGGAAAACATTGTAGAGAAAGAAAGAAAAAAAAAATCAAGGCTAAATGGGAAGGGCTTACTTTTTTACAACTTAAACTCGAGGTATTGCCATTATCCTGGTGTTGTTTTCAAAGGCGACTAAAATTTCACCTTGGTCATATCTTCCATTCTTGTCTGTCTATAAAAATCTTTCCTTTGGCTTTATCAAGCTGGAATTCTTTGTCAGAGGAAGTTTGTAAATTTCTCAACACTTTATATTCCCCAGAAAGTGAGTTTAATCTTAGGTAAACTGGAATTACTATGTCAGTCTTTTTGTGTTATGATCTACATTCTACATATTTCAGCCAGTGGTGTCACGAAGGCCCTCTGGGTCCTCTTATTTGTTTCTATGTGTAATTAGGTGTGCACTCACAGAGCCAAAATGAGACTGAAGGGACATTTTATTAACTTTTGTAGATTGTCCCTAGACAACATCATACGCAAAATTTGGGTCACATATGCCTTATTGTTTCCTCATCGCTTCCTTCTATATTTCTATGTAGAGTGTGCTGGGCAGAGCCATAATGGTGTTATTCTATCAGTTTTTGTATAGCATGACAAGACAATTTCATAAGCAAAATTTGGAACCTGTAGGCCTTATGGTTTCTCATTTCTTATGGTTTCTTTAAAAAAGATTGATTTCTTTCCTAAAGGCAGGACCAAAGATTGAAGTTCAAGTTCAAGAAATTTTCCAACAATGAGGCCCAGCCCTTGTTACCTATTTAATTAGAATTATAGTAATTGTTTAATAGATGAACTTAAAAGCATCAACCCTTTCCAAAACAATAAAATTTTCAACTTGTTGAAACTGAAAGACTTTGCAGATGAAAAATATAGCTGGTTTAAATGGAAAAATAGAAAACATGTAAGACAAGGGGGCCAAGATGGCCCTAAATAGCTCACCTGAGAATTATTTGATCTGATAAACCCTACCTGCCAAGCCCACAAGTTTTGAAAAGGGTCACCTTAGGAACATTTCTGCAAAATTTCGTCCAAATTGGCCCAGCAAAGTTGGCTGTTAGTCTAAATTGGCCAAAATGTTAAGGAAGAGAAGATATTAAAGAATTATTCCATGATTTCTCCAAGTCTGATAAGCCTTGGTGGCTCTGCCATGCCCACATTTATTTGCGAATCAAATTTCATGAACAAGTTTTGAAAAAGGTCACCCTAGGGACATTTCTGCAAAATTTGGTCCAAATTGGCCTGTAGTTTAGGTGGAGAAGATTTTTAGAGAATTATTTCTTGATTTTTCTAAGTTTGATAAGGCCCCCCCCACACACACACACAAACACACACTATTTTTTCATAATTCAAAATTTCAAGAACAAGTTTTAAAAAGGGTACCCTAAGAACATTCCTACCCAATAATAGTCCAAATCTGCTTCATGGTTTAGGAGGAGAAGGTTTTTTTTAAGAATTATTCCATGATTTCTCTTAGTCTAATAAGAGTCCAGCCTTTCCATGTCAACATTTTTTTGCAAATCAAAATTTAAGAACAATTTTTAGAAGGGTCAACATTCCTTCAAAGTTTGGTCCAAATTGGCCAAGTGGTTGAGGAGGAGAATATGTTTTCAGGAAATGTTCAAGATGGGCAAAGCCCAACAGACGGCAGACATTGAGCAATCTTAGAAGCTCCCTTTGAGCATGTTGTGCTTAGGCAAACCAAAAAGAAGAAATTGATTTTCCTAAGCAATAATTATTTCTTCTTTTCTCAGTTTTTCCAAATTTATATTTCTATGGCGTGTAAAATTGCAGAAGAGTGTAGTAAAAGGTTAAAACTCATCAGACAACAAAACTTTTGTCAGGTCCAAATTGAAAGAAGTTACAATACAACAATTAACCCTTTCCCGTTTAAATACGGGATTTTACGATCCTTTGATTTTATACTAGAGAAAACATTGTGGAAAAAGAAGAAATTGCTTGTAACAAGCAATTTCTCCTTTTTCCACAATTTTTTCTACCACATAGGATGCTTTCATTTCTAATGGCATCCAGTTTTCATTGTCGTCTGCAAACTCTTTCAATTTGGACTAGTCTAAAATATCAAAAAACGGGAAAGGGTTAAGTTGATAAAACTCAAACAAGAGGGCAAAGATTAAGCACTAGATAATGCTCACCTGAGTTCTCAATAGAAAAAAGAGCTATGAAACTGAAATTTCAAAACAAGTTTAATTGTGACAATCAAATTTAATGTATGCATGTTGATCAGTTTGTCCTTAAGACCCCTTTTTCAAGAGTTTTCAGTAAACCAGTCTCATGTTCAATAGGATTTATAATTATGACATAACAGACAAAGTTTCTCAAGATTTAGCCAAAAACTTCACTTATAAAGTGTAAAGACAGATGTTTTCAACAAGACCCTTTTCTTGTGTTTCTCAATACAACATTCTCATTTTCATTAGCCTGCATTCTTAACCCATTCCAACTCAAGCCCTCCTTTTTACGCCCCAAAAGAAAAAAGCTTTGGAAAACATTGTGGACAATGAAGAAATTGCTTGTAACAAGCAATTTCTTCATTAACCACAATGTTTTCTATCCCAAAAGACGAAAAAAAATGAAATTCCATCAACTTGAAATTGTCGTCTGCAGCTTCTTTCAATTTGGACCAGTCTAAAATTTTCTTGTGTTGGAAAGGGTTAAGACCTTGCAATCATTCTGACAAAGTTTCATCAAGATTGAGCAAAAATTGTTTCTAGAGTGTAAACTTAGAAATTGTCATTCAGGCCGTTTTTTCAATATATTCTTATGGAATCATTCCTATTTAACCCATTACCAGACGGCAAAATTTCTGACTGGTCCAAATAAAAGGGGTTGCAGACAACAATATATTGTTGATGAAATTTTAGATCTTTTGACTTTCTGGGTAGAAAACACTGTGTTTAATGAAACTAGAGATGCTGGAGCGCCTGATTTGCTCCACCGGCCTGAATTTACATATTATTCCAATTTGGTTGAAAACATTGATCGGTTTCTTAGAAGAAATTTTTCTAAAGCTTTCACCATTTGCCCCGCCAATTAAAGTCATGTTTTTCATCTGATCAAAATTCTTTGATAAGTAGTCACCTAAGGATCATTCATGTAAAATTTGGTTGAAATCAATTAATTGGTTTCTGAGAAGAAGATTTTTAAAGCTTTCACCATGTATGGAAATAAGCCCCGCCCATTAAAGCCATGTTTTCATCTGATCAAAATTCTTTGAAGGAATCTGATAAAGGGTCACCCAAGGATAATTCCTGTAAAATTTGGTTGAAATCCATTGATCAGTTTCTGAGAAGAAATTTTTCTAAAGCTTTCACCATTTATGGAAATTTGCCCCACCCATTAAAGCCATGTTTTTCATCTGATCAAAATTCTTTGAAGGAATCTGATAAAGGGTCCTCCAAGGATCATATTTGTGAAATATGGTTGAATTCTGTTCAGTACTTTCTGAGGAAAAGATTTTTAAAGTAAAAGTTTATGATTGGACGTACGACGGACAAACGCCATGACGATAGCTCGCTGGCTTTCAGCCAGACTGGAGCTTAAAACTGCTTGTAACAAGCTATTTCTTCATTTTAAACAATGTTTTTCCAATTGTTTTTCACGAGGGGCGTCCAAAAGTGTCATTGTGTGGGAATTGGTTAAACATGTCCATCCTTATGGCCGAGCAATTTTTCTGACCAATTTTCATCAAAATAAGCTACAGGAAATTATAAACAAAGAAATAATTATTGAGGTCACTTTTCTATGTGTTTTCTAGTAGACCAGTCCCATTTAAACCCCTTTCCATTTTGCAAAGTTTAGACCTGTCCAAATTCAATGAGTTTGCAGACGAAAATTCAAAGAGGATTTAACCCTTGTCATGGTGATCAAGGAATATTCCTGTTTTTGAAGGAGGTATAGACAAAGATCAGCCTGCATATGAGTGCATTCTGATTTTAGTCTGCACCATCTGCTTGTACCTTTTTATGCAGTATTGGTTTGTGAAATTATTTTTCAAAAGAAATACAAATCCTCTATAAAGGCTTCCAGTGCCTTAAGCATTTTGTGAAAATGATTTTTATTCAGCAAGACAAGGGTAAATTGGGAAAATAACCTTTCAGTAGGGAAGAAAATATTTTGGAAAAAGAAGAAATTGCTTGTCACAAGCAATTTCCTCTTTTTCAACAATATTTTCTCAATTATAAAATCACAGGGACGTAAAAACCAGGGATTGAACAAGAAAGGGTTAATTAGGTTTTATTCTTATAATCTAACAAACATTCTGACCACGTGCCATCAATATTGAGCCAAATTTGTAGCCCCTAGAGTGTAAACAGAAGAATTGATATAAGTTCTCCTAATGTTTTGCAATAGAACCTTCCCATTTCAATAGGGGCCATCCTTATGACATAATTATTATTCTGAGTTTCATCAAGATTGACTATTGATCCTTGACCGTTTCCTGTTTTTTGAAATTTGAGACTGGTCCAAATTGTAAGAGGTTGAAATGTTTGAAATGAAACCATTCTATCTGTTAGAAAAATATTGTGGGAAAAGGAGAAATTGCTTGTTACAAACAATTTCTTCTTTTTCCACATTGTTTTCTCAAGTATAAAATCAGTGTGATGTTTGTACAGGAAAGGGTTACGAGTGTAAAAACTTAAATTATTTAAGAGGCAGTCAATAGCTGAAGAAGGACTGACATTCCAGAATCACAAAAACTCAAAATGAGCATGTTGTGCTCAGATGAGCTAAAAACCTTAGTCTTCCTGGGAAGAAAACATTGTGAAAAAAGAAGAAACAGCTTGCCACAAGCAATATCTTTGTTTCTCACAATCTTTTAAAATCTTTTTTCTTTGGGGTGTAAAAAATTGGAATTGTGTGGGAACATGTTACATCTAGACAAAGCGTTTGACTGCACTGTATTTGCAAGCTCATCAGTCTATACTACGGCATTTTCAAAAATATATCTGGATGTATGAGGGATTTTCAGCAGCTATAAGACGTCAAAATATTAGACTCAGGTCCAAATTGAAATCAAAGGAGGTGCAGACAGCAATTTAAAGTTTATGAAATTTTAGATTTTTCAACTTTCTGGATTGTTTAAAATGAAGAAATTACTTGTTATAAGCGATTTCTTCATTTTACACAATGTTTTCCTAAATGATTTTCTTGACAGGCATCAAAAAGCATCATTGTGTTGGAATGGGTTAAAACTTGGAAATTTTATAATACTGATATTTCAGGAGATCTTGATTGGGTGGTCAATAAACAAAAAACCTGTTTTTACTTAAACAATTTAATCACAACATAAATATGATTGTTTGGAGATCCGTACAGTTTTCATATCACATAGCCAATTCTAAACTACTTAATGCTGATGCCAGCACTCAACAAATTTCTGAGAACAATATTTAAAGAGAACTGATATAGCTCTCCTGTCATCAAAAACTTTGACAAATTTTCAGATTATTCATTTAGACCAGAAGTGCAATTAAGTGGCAAACATTTGCTAAAAATATTCAATTCATGTTGACTTACAAATCTTAACCCATTCCCACATAATGACGCTTTTTGATGTCCCTTAAGAAAGACAATCAAGAAAACATTCGGGAAAATGAAGAAATTTCGTGCAACAAGCAATTTCTTAATCTCCACAATGTTTTCTACGTAGACAGTTGAAAAATCTTAAATTTCTTAAACTTTAAATTATCATCAGCAACTTCCTTCATTTTGGACTAGTCTACACTTTTGCCGTCTGGTAAAAGGTTAGCCACAGCTAATCAAAACTGTACTTAGAATATTATGGCTGCTCAACAAAAGATTTTTCTTTTTCTTAATGTTCATATCCATATATTTTGCTTTGATTATTCAAACTGCCTTGTTAGAGATTGGTGGGCAGTGCTAGCAATTAATTAATTTTTGAGGAAACTAGTAGGATAAAAGCTTTCACTAGATAGGGAATGTTTGCCACTCAAAAAACTAGTAGGATAAAAGCTTTCACTAGATAGGGGATATTTGCCACTCAAAAACTAGTAGGATAAAAGCTTTACTAGATAGGGAATGTTTGCCACTCAAAAACAAGTAGGATAAAACTTTTACTAGATAGGAAATGTTTGCCACTCAAAATCTAGTAGGATAAAAGCTTTACTAGATAGGGAATGTTTGCCACTCAAAAACTAGTAGGATAAAAGCTTTACTAGATAGGGAATGTTTGCCACTCAAAAAGAATGCTAAGAATTCTTTAAAGCAGAAGCATGCCTTCTTGACAGTTCCAGGCAACAAAATATTGATAGGTCCAAACTGAAACAGTGACAATTTTAAATCCATATTTTGAAAAATGTTTATTTTCAAAGGAAAGAAAACATCATAGAAAATGTGAAGATTGCGTTCTACAAGTAATTTATTCATTTTCCACAAAGTTTTAAAAGTATTTTTTTCTTAAGGGTCATAGCAAAACAGGATTGTGTCTGAATAGGCTAATCACGCATCCTTGAAATCAAATATTTTTACTCAAAATAACTAACATTCTTAGAAGTCTAATCAAGTGGGAATGTTTATTTTTCTGTAACGAGCGAACCCGATTCTAAAAATATTGTACAGAAAAGTAAGGACAATCTGAGTAAGTACAAAACATCAAAGAATTCTTAAAACAGATGATAAGAGGGTCACTTGTAACTACAACAATCCAACCTTTCCCATCAATTTGAAAAAGGAAAAAAAGTGAAACACTGTCAAAAACAGAGAAGTTGCTTGTAATAAATAATTTCTCCTGAAAGAGTGTGTAAGTTATTTTCTTCCAAAGGGAATGATTATTCCTTTTTTCATAGTACCCTTCCATTCCCTTAAAACTATTGTTTGGCACTTCCTTTGACCAATTACCAGATGATGAAATTTTAGACATGACCCATTCCCACACAATCCCGCGTTTTTATGCCCCAATTCCTTGCACAGACTTCACCCATTCCCACACAGTGACGCTTTTAAACGCCTCTCCAGAAAAACAATAGGGAAAACATTGTGGAAAATGAAGGGATTGCTTGTAACAAGCTATTTCTTCATTTTCCACAATGTTTTCTACCCAGAAAGTTGAAAAAATCTAAAATATCCTAACATGAAATTGTTGTCTGCAACTTCTTTCAATTTGGACCAGTCTAAAGTTTGGCCGTCTGGTAATGGGTTAAGGAAAACAAGGTTGAAAATGCAGAACTTGACAAGCAAATTCTCTATTCTCAACCTTATTTTCTACCCCAAAAGACCAAGATGTTCAAAATACTTTGAAATTGAAATTGTTGTCTGCAACACCTTTTGGTCTTCCTTTGAAAATACATCTATTAATGTTTGGAGATTTTTAACCCTTGTCATGCTGAAACTGAAATATTCTGGTTTTGGCAGGAGGTGTAGACAAAGATCAGCTTGAAAATAAGAAACTGCTTGTTACAAGCAATTTCTTCGTTATCCATAATGTTATCTCCCTTAAAAGACAAAAAAAAATCATCAGTTCAAAATCTTTGTCTGAAACTTCTTTGACAATGAGCCAGTCTAAAATTTTGTTGTCTGGTAATGCTTAAATGTATAACATTTTCCCTCTAAATGACAGTCTGGAAACCAGACTAATACTTCATACAAATGCCATTGTCTATGTCATCATTGTTCATTGTAATTCTTTTTGTAATGTATTTTGAGGGATGAGAGAAACACTGTATTAAATGTTTTTACACTGTAAATGCATCTAGTTCAGTATTGCACTTACCTTTCAAATCATGCAATTGAATTTTAACCCAGTACAAGACAACAGATAGGTCACAATTGAAAGAAGTTGCCAATAACATTTCCAAGTGTGTTAATATTAGAAAATAACTATTATGTGCCAAATAAGGTAGAAAACTTTGTGAGAAAAGGAGCAATTGCTTGTTACAAGCAATTTCTCCTTTACCCACAAAGTTTTCCATAGATATATATGTTCAGGGTATCTGAAAGTGGGATTGTGTGGCAGTTGTTTAATATAAATCACAGCGCCTGCAGACATTTATGTTAAAATGTAATAAAGTATTTATCTCTGTATGTACATATGTATTTTACGTGTGGAATATTTTTCTTTTCAATAATTTTGTACAAAAGTTGCACCATAAATATATACTTTTACAATGAAACATAATCTCAAAACTGTTCTAGCTAGACCTAGCACTGAAGGTGATTGATACCTTCTCACATCAATACAATGAAGCCATTTTCAACAAATAGACTAATCCACATTCAAAATTTTAAGTAGCTCAGGAAAAGAGCAGAAAAGAAATTTCAGTACAGGGTCAAATATGTTTGAATCTAACTTTACAAATGTTTGATGAGTAATTGGATGGAAAAGAAATATTTCATCAAAGTTGCTTTACCCTGAGTACAGTATCAAAAATAGAGAATTTCTTTCTTTCTTTATAATAAGTCTTCCTGTAATGTGTGAATACAATCTACAGACTGTAATTGGAGAAAGAATGAGCATGATCAAAGGGCCATAACTCAGTAAGCACTCAATGAAGCATAACCAAAATAGGATTATGCTCATCAAAGTAATCCAGTAGTTGATGAGATAATGAGCGGATTAGGATTTTACACAGATGGCTGTAACTCTGTGAAAACTCAATGGACACTAACCCATAAAGGAAATGCTTGATACTGAGTCTATCTGTGAAGTTTAAATCAAAACCATCCAGTATATGATAATGAAATGAGTGAAATGACATAAGTCAACAAATTGCCAACCAACTAATAGACAGAGTGACTCCTATGTTTCAAGGGTGAAAAAACTAATTTGGAGGGATATAATTAAAGGCAATATTACTTTGAGCAGTAGACTTTTTCCGAAAGTATCAACTTTGTAGGAAATATGAGCACTTTCATATTAATAACAAATGATTAACAGTAATAACAAATAATTAACAGTTTAACTTATACCAGACATGAAATTTTGTCCAAATTGAAAGAAGTAGCAGATTAATAACATTTCAAAGTGCACTAAAATTGGAAAGAAAATAGTCACAAGATAAGAAAATGACCATGATGGTCCTATATCACTCACCTGGGTACGATTGCTCTAGGCTTTATTGAGTTCTAGAAGATTTTAAGGTCACCTGACCGAAGGTCATGGTGACCTATTACAATCGTGTTTTGTCCGCTGTCTTGCATTGAGCATAGTGTGTTAACTTTTAACGCTTTTTACTTCATCTTAAGAACCATTGGACAGATTTCAGCCAAACTTGGCAGGAAGCATCCCTATTGGAAGGCGCTGCAGATTTGTATGGATCATGGAGTTATCTGCCCTTTGGTCCCCATAAGGGGCAAAAAGGGGTACGTCTTTCATAAATCTTCTTGTCATAATTCTGCTTTTGGATTGAATTCATATTTGGTATGTAGAGTCTTTCGGCTAAGGACTATAAAGCTTGTTCAAGAAAAAAAATCTGTCAAGAAATGGCAGTGCTAGTGGGGTGGGTGGGGGGGGTTGCCATGGAAACCAAACTAAAGGACCTACAGCTCTGATATTTGGTATGTAGTATCATCTGGTAGACTTCTATCACAGATGTATAATTTATGTCCAAAGGGTTATAATTAGCCCATTCCCAGACATCGCAAGTTTAACATAGGCTTGTAAATTGAAAATCTTAAAAACTTTCTTCTCCCAAACAGGAGGGCCTAGAGCTTTGATATTTTGTATGTAGCATCATCTAGTTGACCTCTATCAAGATTGTATGAATTATCACCCTTGGGTTACAATTAGTCCTTTCCCTGATGACACAAGTTTTGCATAGGGCTTTATATAGTTCAAATTTTAAAAATCTTCTTCTCCCAAACAGGAGGGCCTAGAGCTTAAATATTTGGTATCCAGTATCATCTTGTGGACTTCTATCAAGACTGTATAATTCATTTCCTCAGGGTCATAATAAGTCTATTCCTGGATGTCGCATGTTTAACATAGGCTTATAAAGTGAAAATCTTAAAATACTTCTTCTCTCAAACAGGAGGGCCTAGAGCTTTGATATTTTGTATGTAGCATCATCCAGCATCATCAAGATTGCCTTAGGGTCAGAATTAGCCCATTTCCAGACGTCACAATATAGTGAAAATCTTAAAAATCTTCTTCTTCTAAACACATCGGCCTAAAGCTTCGATATGTAGCATTATCTGGTGTACTTCTATCAAGACTGTTTAATTTATTTCCCCAGGGTCATAATAAGTTCATTCCTGGACATCACAATTTTAATATAGGCTTGTGTACTTTTATCTACAGTTTTTGTGATCTTATGAATCAGGTGACCAATAGGGCCCTATGGGCCTCTTGTTAAAGATTTCCATCTTTATCATTTTGTACAATGTTAATTTTCACAAATAAATAATACTGATATGCTTCTGGTCTTATAGTAATTGTATGATTTATTTTGATAGACTACCTAAAGAAGATACAAAAATCAAAATTATTTTGAAAGCACTAGACCTAATGTTTTTGAGGTGGGAATAAGAGAAGATTTTTTTTTAAATCTGGGTTTCCACAACATAGGGCTAATTTTAATCAGTTCAAAGTTAGTTAAGTTTATAACTATAAAGCAATTTTTAAAGATTTCCTTGTAATTTCTCTGATAAATACAGGATCTCACAACATATGAACTTTTTCAGTTTCATCTTAGACATAATTTGGAAAATTTTGGTAGAGGATCATTTGGCAAGGCTACATGAAAAGTTACAGAGCTCTAGGCCATTTCGTTCTAGAGGAGAAGACCTTAAAGAGTTCCTTTTATAAAATCCAGCATCCCCTAAAATAGGGCTTATTTTCAGAGTAGAGTAATTCTTCGAGGTATTTTTATAGAGGGTCATAAGGCAACAATATATACCAGATATTAAAGCTCTAGGCAATATGGTTTTGGAGAAGAAGTTTTTTTTCCCCTTGGTTGCCATGGAAACCAAAGTTCTTCATGGATTCTTAATCTTATTTTTTAATTGTTAATGGTTGGAAGGACAGGTGGATGAACAGAATGACGCAGGACCAGGACCAATAACAAGAGCTCACTCTGAGCACAATGTGCTCTGGTGAGCTAATAAAGATAAATCATTTATTACCACAATGTTTTCTAAAGCCATTATTTTTGCATCACGAGAATGAGAGACAATGTTTTCACTAGAACTGCTGCAAAAAGAAGACAGTCCTCCTAAACAAGAGAACTATGATGGTCCTACATTGCTCTCCAGAGTAGGACAGCTCTAGGTATTATGTAGATCAAGAAGCTTTTTAAATATTTCAGTCTGCAACCCTTTCATGTACAATCCCTAATTTTCATGTCCCTGTCAACATTACTGTGGAATATTTTTGCTGGATTAAATTGGCATTTTGAACTATAAATGGTTAGTTTTTGAAATGTTATCAGTTTATAATGTCATCTGCTACCCCTTAGAATTGCTTGTAGAACACCGAGCCTTTTCAGTCATTTATTTTTGATTTGGCTACTTCTTTTTCTGTACTAAAGTTCAAACTGTTATCGAGCAAGTCTACATTGAACCTATGCGATAGTAGCAAGTTGCTACTCAGATCACCATTGAATTGTCAGTTTTCAGGTTAAACAGAAGTAAATAATTTCCCATAGAAGATCATTATAACATTTTTGCTCCATGAGTTTGCAACAAAATCAAGACTTATATCAAAATAAAGAGAAATCATTCACACACTCATGTAATTTAACATTTATTCATGATGATCTCTTTTATCAATGAACATTGACCCCATTTTTAAGATGACACTCATTACACATCTATAATCATATTGATTTTCGGAGAATTAGCTGATGTCCAAATATGGCTCAGGGAAGGTGAAAATGGAATCTCATTTTTTTCGTCTGTTAGTGGAAGAACGATAAAACATTCCACAAAATAAACATTGGTTTTCACCTGCAATATTGATGACCATGATCTTTGTTTACATTCCTGAACTTTCCCTAGCACAAACTGCTGACATATGGCACAAAAGTAATTTACTTCTGTCCGTCCAAATTTTGAGCATCACTTATTTTCAATATGACCTGGTTCTAAATACCTCTGAGAATTTAGTAGTCCTAGTAGTATGAGTCTAAAATATCAACTGCAATACTTAAAACTACTAGTGCCATAGAAGTCCCCCTTTTTCAGTGATTCTGATTTTCTACGGGTTTTTTTCACGAATGGATCTACTTATTTGCAAAATTATGATTCAATTTGCATGCAATTATACATAATTGTATATGGTCATCAGGCTCCTACAAGCAAAGAGTGAATTCCGTCAAGTCCTATTTGGACCTAATGGTGAAAGTATAGCAGGTATATGATTGTTATGATTAGTATCTGCCCATTTTTGTTTTCAGCTCGGCTATTTCTGGTGATAACCAGAGACATTGCTACCACATTGGTGTCTTGGCATCATCATCTTCAAAGTTTACAACGTTTTCACATTTTTCATGCAGAATAAAATCCTTGTTCAGGATTACACTCAAATAAAGGTACTGAAAGCTCTTAAAGGCACTAATTGTGAGTTAATATTTCTTTGTTAATTCTATCTAAAAAATGGCTTGAAACCTAGAACTGGTGGTGTATACTATGATCAGACTGCACAAATGTGCAGACTGATCTTTGTCTATGGCTCCTGCCAAAACAGGAATATTCCAGGTTCAGTATAACAAGTATTGAGAGTTTATCATATTTCTGTTAATATATGATTCTACATTGTATACTTTTTGAGTTATGTTTCGGACAAAACCTAAGTATGACAAGAGGCCAGTGGCCCTGACGCTCACCTGAGATAAAGATCTTTTTCTTCAAGGCCTACTACTAACTTGGTCAGGAGACCTCCTTTTAAAATTTAACTAAATCAACTTAAGTTGTCATGCCAACAAATGCATTCAACCCATTTCAAATCTTGATGCTTCATGCGAAATATCAAGATTCTAAGCCTTCTGAGTCTGGAGGAGATAATTTTTAAAGATTTTTTTAAAATTTCAGTTTTGTTACCATGGCAACTAGGGTTTTCAATGGATATCAATTCTCACAGCGAATTTTAACCCATTCCCACACAATAACGCTTTTAAATGCCCCTCCATATGAAAGTTTTTGGAAAACATTGTGGACAATGGTAAATTGCTTGTTACAAGCAATTTCTTTGTTATCCACAATTTTTTCTACCCTAATAGACAAAGATTTTGAAGATATCATCAACTTAAAATTGTCTGTAAATTCTTTGAATTTGGACTGTTTCAAAATTTTATTGTGTGGGAATGGGTTAAAGGGCACTGCCTAAGGAACATTTCTGCCAAATTTGTTTGAAATTGGCCCATTTGTTTGGGAGAAGACCTCCTTTGACAATTTATCTAAAATCAACTTAAGTTGCCATGCCAACCAATGCATTCAACCCATTTCAAATCTTGATGCTTAATGCAAAATATCAAGATTCTAAGCCTTCTGAGTTTGGAGGAGAAAATTTTTAAAGTTTTTTTTAAATTTCAGTTTGTTACCATTGCAACTAGATTTTTCAATGGATATCAATTCTCTTAGCAAATTTCTTAGGGAATTGCCTAAGGAACATTTTTGAACAGCATAATATCAAGATTCTAAACCTTCTTTGTCAGGAGAAGATAATTTTTAAAGATTTTATCAAAATTTCAGTTTTGTAACCATGGCAACTGGAGTTTTCAATGAATATCAATTTATTTAGCAACACCACCTAAGGAACATTTCTGCCAAATTTAGTTGAAATCGGCTGAGTGGTTTGGGCGGAAATGTCACTTTAAAAATCCTTACTTATTTTTACATCAGCCCCTTTATTTCTATATAAGCCCTACCCCCATGGGCTCTGCCCCTGGGGACCCGAGGGTGAAATTTTAGCAATTCTGAAAGAGGTTTTTATACTGATGCTTCATGCAAAATATCAAAGCTCTGCGCCTCATGGGTCAGGAGGGGATAATTTTTAAAGATTTTATTAAAATTTCAGTTTTGTTGTCATGGCAACCAGAGTTTCAATTCTGCAATTTTTAAAAGGCACTGCTCAAGGAATATTAATGCCAAATATGGTTGAAATTGGTCCTGCAGTTTGGGAGGAGATGCTGTTTTAAAATTTTTGAAACAAAATACAGAAGACACACGACTGGACAGAGGACGATCAAAATACCTCACCATGAGCACCTAAAAATCAACTAATGTTAATAGCTCAGTTAACATGAAGTGCAGAGGTACGGTTCTAGTGCATTGCACTTTCCCTTAATGCAATCTATCCACCTATGAAGTTTCATGAATAAAAGGCTTCTAGAGAGCATTTCTACTTTGGCTGCAATATATCCTACCCTATAATTATGGCATTGAATTTTTTCGGTTGAAACTAATTTCAAGTTACCCATTGTCTTTAATCTGTAGTAATTGGGTTTTAAAAAATCCCACAAAAACATTTTTTCTGTGCTGAAGAAAAAATAACTATGGAAAAGATTGCAGAAAAAGAAAAATGCTGATGACCAGTATTTCCTTATTTCGAACAAATTTTTCCACCCTGTTTGATAAAAATTCAAAGATAGAACCACATTGAAAGTGTAATCTGCATCTTCATTCAATTTCAACCAGTCCAAAATTCTATTGTCTGGTAGTGGGTAACAAGCAATTTCTTTTTTATCTACAATGTTTTCTATCAAAAAAGAGGAAGATATTTAAATTTCCATCAACTTTAAATTTTCCTCTGCAGCTTCTTTCAATTTGGACCAGTCTAAAATTTCACCATGTGGGACTGGTTTAAAGTGTATCCATATTTGTTCCATAATGAAGATTTAGCCTTTCAATCAGTTTGTAAGATCAACATTTTTCTTCAAACAGTTTTAACTAATCTTTGAGCTTGGACAAGACTTTGATACTCAGATTAATCAATCAATCAATTTCCTCATCATTACAAACCCTGTTAACCCTTTCCATTACAATAAAAATTTAGACTGGTCCAAGTTGCAGACGACAATTTAAAATTGACAAAATCTTTGTCTAATAGGGTTGAAAACATTGTGGATAATGAAGAAATTGCTTGTAACAAGCAATTTCTTCTTTTTCCACAATATCTCCAAAGCTTTCATATCAAGAGGCGTTTAAAAGCGTCATTCTATATTGAGAAAACATTGCAAGAATAAAGAAGTTTATATAAAAGACATTTTTTTTGCTTTTCTAGCCCACTGTTCTTTTATTTTTCTATATTAGCACATAATAAATTGTTGTTGGCAATTACTCCTAATTTTACCAGTTTGTCACCTGGAAAGAAGAAAATCTATGTTCATTGGAACAATGTACAAAACAAACCAGTTTTGTAGTACATGTACTTGTACAAATTCAGCTTTTCTGTCCATTTATAAGATCAACATTTTCCTTCATTCTGACCATATAGTCCTGGTTCAGTTCCATGGTTTGTTGTAAGATTGTCGACATTGTCACACTCTCTGTGTCTGATTCTGGCTCCTCCCACTCATCATTTTGACGTAGATTGTCTGTGTGTGAAATCCCACAGTGTTTCTTTGCCTGCTCCAAGTAACTGTAACCTTTAGGTTGATAATATGGCATACCAGAATGTCGACTTCTCTTTGGATTTCTGAATCTTTGGTGGCCATGGTTATTTTCAAATCGTAAATTTGACGGCTGGTAAATAGATTGAAAGTTATGAGTCATGTTTGGATGTATATACGACTGCACTGGTGGTTGCTGGGATTCTACCCACTGTTTTATGTCATTTTCCCTCTCAATCATCGGATTGTGGGCTTGAAAATGAGCCTCACTATGCAAAGGTAGTATATTTGATGTTACATCGAATGATATGTTTGGACGCTGGTAACTGACAGACACTGGCTTCCTCTCCTGCATGTACTCTCGAACCGCAGACAGAAATTCTTCCACACTCTCATTCTTGATCAAATTGTCTGGGATCTCATTATTTTCCTGATCTAGGGAATTTACAAAATCTTTAAATTCTTTAACATCAAGACTCAAATTCTGGATCCCTTTTTCAGAATTCACGAGGAAAAATGTCTGGAGATCTTCGAAAACTTTAGAGATGAAGGTGACGGAACATAAGCTAACCAAACATTGTCCCTGTTTTTGACGGGATAAAAGAATACTAAAAATTCTATATAAAAACTTGTCTTGGGGAGGATTGTCTGCAGAAGGAAATGAATCATTCTGGGTATCCAATAGCAACTGTTTGGTTCCTTCTGTCAGTAAAATGACAACTTTCTGATTGGTAAATTGGCTGATTCTTGCCTCAACCTCTTCGTCAGTTGAACACATGGTTTCATTGATGTTGACCTTAAAATGCGTCCATCGGTTCACCATATTGGCAAGTTTTTGGGCAACTGTTATGAAACTCTGGTGATCAGTTGAAAACAGGAATAACAATTCTTTGTCATCATCTGAAGATAAATATTATAAACTTTTTCAACACTATAAAGTTTTAACCAATTACCAAACGGCAAAATTTCAGACTGATTCAAATTGAAAAGAGTTTCAGACAATTATTTGAAGTTAGTGAAACTGTATATAGTTTCAATTTTCTGGGTTTGAAAAATTGTGAAAAATGAAAAATCAATTGACCAATCAAATTGTTCATTTTGGACAAAAGAAATCTTTTAACTAAGACATTTATGTGCAGCCCTTTTGTTGGTTTGGCACCTGAACCACACTTTATTAACCCTTTCCTGGACAAACCCAGGATTTTACGTCACTGTGATTTTATACTTGAGAAAACATTGTGGAAAAAGGAGAAATAGCTGTTAACAAGCAATTTCCTCTTTTCCCACAATATTTTCTACCACATAGGATGGTCAGATTTCAAATTGCATGCATTTTTCATTGTCATCTGCAACCTCTTTCAAAGTCTAAAATTTCATAAAACAGGATAGGGTTAATTTTATAGTTATGATGTTAAGATTGCCACTCAACCATATTACTGGCCATAGATTTATCAAAATAATTCAAAATAACTAATAATAATAACTAATAACTAATAATAATTTAATATTCAGTTTCATCTATCAAAAACGAGCGTTCTGATTGGTCGAAAAATATTATAACTCCATGAACAAAATTTTGATCACACAGTGATTTTGTATGCTTCCGCACAAAATGGTCCCATACAAAAAGGAATCAAAATTTGTGAAGCCGATGATTTTTTTTTTTTTTTGATGCTATTAAATTATGAAGAGAATATTTTTGTTTTCATGGAGGTATGAACCTAAAAACCTAATCAAACAATGTATGAATCCGCTTTGTTATTATGTATGAATCATACATTGTGATTAGTTTTTTCGGTTCATACCTCCATAAAAACAAAAATATTCTCTTCATCTCTTAATTGAATAGGAACTTCTTAGCAGAGCTCAGTGGTCGAGGTCCGAGTGATCGGTCAATTGTTGGCAATGACAACCTGGGATTATCTAAGAAAGGGTTAAAATTCAAATATATTGAAAAAACCTAGATCATTCAAAATATGTTTAAGCAATTAACTCACAATCCCAACTTCTCATAACCTTGAAAAAATCGTCATCATTGGAAAATAAGAAATTATTTTGATCTTTCTTTGATTTTTTTTCTATCATTCCTTATTATGCTTCAACCCACTCCCACTCAGTGACGCTTTTAGACGCCCACAGGGAAAAGGCCTTGGAAAACATTATGGAAGTGAAACTTGACCTTACAAAGCTGCAGATACAATGTTTAGGCCGCCAATCAATGATTTATCATTTTTTGTGTGTGTGTTCCTGACCTTAATTTATATTAATTAACCCATTACCAGATGGCAAAATTTTAGAGTTGTCTAAGTTTTGTTGCAGACGACAATTTATATTTTATGAAAATCTAAAAATCTCTGTATTTTGGGAAAGAAAACATTGGGGATAATGAAGAAATTGCTTGTAACAAGCAATTTCTTCATTTCCCAAAATGTTTTCCTAAGCACTTTTATAGAGGGGCATCAAAGAGTCTCACTGTATGGGAATGGTTAACTACCTTGTCTGAGAATAGTAGGCATGGTTAGAGCATTAACCCATTCCCACACAGTGAAATTTAAGACTGGTCCAAATTGAAAGAAGTTGCAGAGGACAATTTAAAGTTAATGAAATTGTAGATTTTTTCATCTTTCTGGGTAGAAACATTGTGAAAAATGAAGAAATTGCTTGATTCAAGCAATTTCTTCATTTTACACAATGTTTTCTCAATTCTTTTTCTTGGAGGGGGCATCCAAAAGCGTCACTGTGTGGGAATGGGTTAATCTTGTAGAGTGGCATCAGGTCAAATACACCAAGTACAGTAGAACCCCTCCTTACGACCACCCACGAAATACAGGCACCCCTCTATTACAACCTTTATTTCAATGGTCGCGAACCCCTCTAAAAAGGGCACCCCGCTATTCCGAATTACGACCACTAAATTCAGTTCCAACCATAGCTGATACACTATTTTGAACCCCACTAAAACGACCAGTTTTCACACATTGAGACCGATCACCCGAATTACACACTTGATAAGAGCGACACTAATTGGGTACGAATACAATGTAAATACATTATCGGATTTTTGATTATGTGATATCGAACCCTTATTATAATATGTGTTATGATTGAAGTGGCCGATCACTTTTAGAAATTATAGTTTGTATTATTTTTAATTGTTATTTGAATGTTTCACAGGTTTTGACTCGAGTAATAAATTCGAAAGTGTAAACGTATCCGAGAAGTTACGATTAGTTTGTTTACGGCGTTCCGAACAGTTAATTAGCAATTAAATTTTTATTTCAACGTTCGCATTATAAAAGATATGATATCGACAGTTGACACTTTGAACCTGTACTTACGAATAAATAATCTGAGGTCGGAGTACCAAATGGAGAATAGAGAAAGTAGAACTTATCGAAGACCGTAAATTTGAAAATGACATAAGATTCCACTGTAATACATGTTCTTATAGTTTCATTTTTGTATGTATAGTATTGATATATTCAAAGAACAAAAATAAAATAAACATGCATTACTTGACAACAAACAACCAAACCTCGGTAATACGACCACCCCCTATTACGACCACTTTCTGAAAGTACCGCAAGTGGTCGTATTGGAGGGGTTGCTTTATCCCTGGAGTAGCCCTATCCAAAACTATATAATTCTTTTTAGTTTGTCTATCAAGATTCAGGCTTTTTGATTGGATAAATCATTCCTTTCATGCTTCAATAAAATTTTAGCGCACAACTGTTTTGTATGCTTGGGCACAAAGTAGATCCATAAAATTTTATTAAAACAATTACCAGATGGTAAAATTTTAGACTGGTTCCAATTGAAAGAAGCTACAAGCAACAGTTTAAAGTCTATGAAATTTTAGATTTTTTAAACTTTCTCTACAGAAAACATTGTTTTAAAAGAAGAAATTGCTGGGTGAGAATGGGTTAAAACTGGCAAAATGTTTGTTTTGTTTTGCTTGATGGCATAGAATTTTCAGAAAGGAGAATAATATTTTTTTGTTCATGGATATATGAACCTAAAAACTTACATACTCTAATGTATGAATGGGCTTCATATATTCATACTCTGTGAGTAAATTTTCAGGTTTATACTTCAATGAAAACAAAACATTTTCTTCTCTTCTCATCAATTTTTAACACAGAAGGAATAAGGGGTGGTGCCACAAATGGAATTATAACTTTTATTTTCACAAAAGATTTACCAATTTCACACTAAAAATAAACACCAAGTTGAATTTGTTCTATTGAACAAGGGTATTTCTTTTTTGCAAGAAGAAATTTAAGACATTTTTTATCACAATGCATGTGAATGACGTGCTAATGTGATGACAAAATCAGAATCTTGGGACCTGCAAAGATAAAATTCAGAAGTACTTAACCAATTACCAGATGGCACAATTTTAGACTTGACCAAATTGAAAGGATTTGTAGACAAAAATTAATTTTGGATTTTTTCAACATTTTAGGTAGGAAACATTGCATAAAAAATAAAGAAATTGCTTATTACAAGCAATTTCTTCATTTTACACAATTTTTCCCTATCTGTTTTCTTGAGGGCGTCAAAAAGTGTCATTATGTTGGAACAGATTAATGAATGAAAACTGGGCAATCAAAATTGTATCAAAATAATTTTACAAGTAGAGCAGGTTGAATTATATTTCTGTGTAGACTTGCTTTAAAATAGAAAGACAGATAGCACTGGAAAGTCTTATTGAGGGTCAATATTTCTGTCGAAAAATAATCATTTTAACAACTCTGGCTTAAAAAAGGACAAACAGGAGGTGTAGACCAAGATCAAACTGCATTTATTTGCATGCTGATCTTCGTCTATACCTACTGGAAAAACACCACAAGTTTAAGTTGATGAATTCAAAAATCAATCTTTTGGGGTAGAAAATATTTGGATAATGAAGAAATTGCTTGTTACAAGAAATTTCTTAATTGTCCACAAAGTTTTTCAAAGCCTTTTTTTGAGGAGCGTAAAAAGCGTAATTGTGTAATTGTGTGGAAATGGGTTAATGACCAAAGAATTGATGGTTGGCGGCTGTCACTTCATCTTATCTCTAGTGCTATTGGAAGACATTCCCTTGAAAAGCAAAATGTAATTATTCACTATTGTAGAAGATACCTAGTCTATAGACAGATGTAACTTTAAATTCATTTTGTAAGAATTATGCCCCTTTTATACTAATAATTGTTATCTACTTTTGAGTATCAAATAGCCAAGTATCAGGCACCTAAAGTAGTGCTCTTGTTTTTATAAATGTTGGAAAGTGGGTTGAACTCACATCCTTCAAAATTGACTACAAAGTATTTTAACTATGTTATCCAGACTAGGCAGTCAACTTTGATAATTGAAAGGTCAGCATCACATGGTTTATTCCCGATTCTCCCACATTTGAAAATATCGATGAAAAATCGATTCAGGTAAGGTGTGAGATAATCCCTGCCTTGGGCTAAATTACCCTTAGGTTCTATAACCCTATTCCTTGAGCGTTTAAAGTCAAAATAATGGATTTCGAATCACTAATCCATGTTACATGTATAAGGTCCCCTTTTCGATCGGAGAAGAGAAGTGAAATCATTTTGATAACAGTCACTTATAACAAACAATTTCCCTTTTTCTGACAACAATCCATGTGCTATCTGACAGTTACCTTTTTTAAAGACAGCTGCTTTATCTATTACAAGTGAATCAGCAATGACACCATTGATTGGCGACCAAAACCTCTTAACTACAGCTTTATTCTAATTATAGTTACCAGATTTTTGTTGTCATCCGACAATATGTTGTATCGATTCAGATACTCAGAACTAGAAAAAAATATGTTTGGAAAAAGAGAAGAGTTCAAGCATAGGTCAATTGGGATTCATTAAGAGGCAAACATAAAGTGGGGTAGAATGACCATGGACTCTTTTATACATACAGCTGGATAACTTTTAGAACGGACAGTCGGACTAGATAACCCTTATCTACCGATGTGTGGGTATCAAAAATTTAACACACAAAAAAATCAAGACATATTTGTTTTATCGTATTTTCTTTATTTGACTTTTAGTAAAATATACCCTATTATTTAAAAAAAAATAGATAAAGTTTGTTCCCAATTTCTTTACTTTCTGAAGAATAAATTGGCTAGTTTTTTTAGGTTCAAACACAGTAGTTTAAGAAGAAAACCTTGTTAATATCAACATTTTTCAACACATGTATATACAAAATTAGGGGGCAATTATCTCTGTCTCTACAAACGCAATAGATAGGAAGCTGCATCGGCATAACGGACCAGCGTCATAGTCTTTTCGACTTCTCGAACAGCGCAAATCATATTGTAGATGTTGTGGTGTTGGATTTATATCTGTGACCATCAAGAACTAGGCTCATTCCACCGTGTTTGTTCAAGATGAAGCTGTTCGTTGGCTATGACTTGTTCTAATGTTGGCCGATTTATGATTTTTTGTTTCATTTTCGCTTTCCCTTCAGAATTAAACATAATTATTTGAAAATATTTCTTTTGACTGATTAAACACTTTAAAAGATGGGACTTTTATTTTGCCGGCTTCTTATTGGATTGATTGGACTTCTCTCTCAAACAGTATTTTCATTAGTTTAGTTGCAACAAACAATCTTTAATACATAATACAGGTGGAATACAATTTGAACCTAATTTTAATCACACATTTTCCCTTACTTCTTTCTTCCCACCAGGTAAATGGTATTATTGGATTTTCAAATTTGGGAGAATCGGGAAGACACCCATCACATCAACAGAGGGACACAGATGATCAGACAGAAAGTGATAAAAAAATCACTGCCAATCTTTTAGTGTACAAACCAAAAATGAACTTAAAGCTAAAGGACTAGATGGTTGTCCCAGGACAACTGCTGTGGAGCCCCAGAAGTTTTGTAGGCATCATGCTCTGGACAAGCAAAATTTTAGTGTTTGATCTGAGCTGTGATCTTGAACTTGAAGCTATCAAAAAATTCTTTCAAATGGAACATCTACTCATAATGTACCAATTTATTTTGAAATCCATCCATAATTGTTCGAATTATTGTCTGGACAATCACAATTTTAGTGTTTGACCTTGAGCTGTGACCTTGACATTGGTACTTTCCAAATATTCTTTCAAATGGCACATCTACTCATGATGGAAAATAATAGTGCCAGGTTATTTTGAAATCCATCCATAAATGTAGGAATAATTGTCTGAACGAATTCTGACAGATGGACTTACCGAATTTTAGTGTTTTACATTGAGCTGGGACTTGGACATTTGAACTATCCAAAAAAATTTTCAAATGGCACATCTATTCATGATGGAAAACAACTGTGCCAAGTTATTCTGAAATCCATCCATAAATGTACGAGTAATTGTTGGGACAAATTGGGACAGAAGGACGAACAGACCAACTAACAGAATTTTAGTGTTTGACCTTGAGCTGTGACCTTTACATTGAAACTTTCCAAAACTTCTTTCAAACGGCACATCTTCTTATGATGGAAAAAAATTGTGCCAAGTTATTTTGAAATCCATCCATAAATGTAGGAGTAATTGTCTGGACAAATTCGGACGGACAGACTAACCGAACTTTAGTGTTTTACATTGACATATTAAGAGCTATCCAAAAAATGCTTTCAAATGGCACATCTTCTCCTGATGGAGAATGATTATGCCAAGTTATTTTGAAATCCATCCATATATGTAGGAGTAATTGTCTGGAAAAATTTAGATAGAGAGACGGATGGATTGATGCACTAACACACATACACGGACTTGTCACATGACAACTATGTCTCGCTCACAGCAAGCGGGCTCAACAAAAATGAGATAATGTAGGAGGTTCAAGGTAAAGAATATAGATCAAGCTCAACTAAAATGGGATTTTTAAGGTCAAAGAATATTGATCTAGCTCGACTAAAATGGGATTTTCAATGTAAAAGGAGGTTCAGGGTCAAAGAATATACATCAAGCTCTATTAAAATGGTACTTTTAAGATAAAAGGGGGTTTAAGGTAATAAGAAATATATAACTAATTCTAAAAAAAGTTTCGTGGTCATGGAATTGATCTAACTGTTCTAAATGGAATTTTAAGGTCAAACAATATAGATCTAGCTATGACAGAATGAGATTATTAAAGTCATAGGATGATCAAGGTGAAAGAATACAGATATAGATATACTAGAATGGAATTTAAGGGGGAAAATGTTTCCTCTCCTTAACAGCCACACTTTTAAAGTCTATAACGTGTCTCATATCAAAGAAAACATCATAAGAAAAAGAGAATTAGCTTGTGACAAGCAATTTCTTCATTTCCAAAGATGACTCCCTTTCAAGTAGCAATGAACTCCCATTGAAACATGGTCAACATCTTTCAATTAAGATCAGTCTGTTAACCCGTTACCAGTTAACTAATGTTTAGACTAATCTTCATCAAAGATGTTGCAGACAATCATTTTCTAGGTAATGAAATTTGAAATATCTTTGCCCTTTTAGGCTAGAAAACATTATGAACATGGAAGAAATTACTTGTTACATGCAATTTCTTCATTGTCCACAATGTTTTTTTAAAGCTCTTTTCTTCGGGGCTGTAAAAATGGGGGATTAAAAGTGGGAAAGAATTCTAAGGGTAAAAAACAAACTAATAATTGTAAATTCCTAAACTACCATAGTGTTGCACATTAGGACTTATTCTATTTCATTGAAAATAAGGTGATAGGTCAGTAGTAAAGAAACTTGCCTTTGCCATGTGTCTCTAAGTAAAAAATGGGGTTCTTTCCTGTACTAATATAATACATAATACTTATTCTTTACAACTGAGTCAAAAGTTAAGGTCACATGACAAAATATCAGTTTGAAGTATTCACAGATATATCTGTCCTCTAGGATTTTGTCTGTATGAAGAGAGAAATATGAAACTTAACACTAGAAATGTGTCACAGACATGCATGGATGCCCCCTCTTAAGTGCTTATCACATGACCTTCAGTTGTGACCTTGAACTTGGAAGCATTTATGCATGATACTTGAACTCATCAAGGGGAGCAGCTGAGCCAAGTTATTTTTCAATGTAGAAGATATGCTCCAGACAAAAAATGGACACACAGACACACCTATCCACTCACACACTCACACACAGAGGTTACAAACTCTATGGTAACTTTTTTTCCCATTTGCATAATGCTGCTGGGGCATACAAACAATTATTTGTAATATAGAACATTTAAAAGACAGACTAAAATCAGATTGCTTAGCCCATTACCAGACTACACACCTCTACACTGGTTTCAAAATGCTTTATCTTTCAGGGTACAAAACATTGCAAATTAGGAAATTGCTTGTTAAAAGGAATTCCTTTTTTCTACAATCCATTCCCAAGATTTTTTCCTGAGGGTTGTAAAAATTAAAAGATTGATTGGTAATAAGTTGCCTCTGGTCATGATGATCCCAGAATATTCCTGTTTCTGCTGGAGAAATTGACAAAAATTGGCCTGCACATAAGTGCAGTCTCTGATCTTGGTCTAAACCACCTGCTTGTACCTTTTAAGCTGAATATATTTTTTTTTCAAAAGAAATACAAGTCCTCTATCAGGGCTTCAAGTGTTTTTATTTAAAAGCATTCTTGAAAACTGATTTTTATTTAGCATGACAAGGGTTAAATTAACGAATCTATCTCAAAATATATTCTTGTATGATTGATTTATTGTATTGGTGTATAATGCCATTGTCAACAATAATTATATTGCAGAGGTAATTACTTAACCCTTGTCACGCTGTACACAATCCCATATGGAATTGCATTAGAACCAAAGGCCTGAGAGCACTGAGATAGTACTTGTTGTTCAATAATCAATATTTCTTTTGAAAATCAAATTAATAACTTCTCTAGCAGGAAATGTACAAGCAGGAGGTGTAGACTAAGATCAGACTGCACTTATGTGCATGCTGATCTTTGGCTTTACCTCCTGCCCAAACAGGAATATTCCTGGTTCAGTATAACAAGGGTTAACTTCATCTATACTTTCTCACACATGTGCCACCACAATGTTCAGTCTAAGCCATCAGCAGCTTAATCTCCCTATAGGCATACAAATTACATTTACCTTTTGGTTATTGATTTGAAACAAATGAACCAATAATTTGTCACTATAATTTTTCCCCAAATCTCTGCAAACATGTAAGCCAAACAAGAGGGCCACAGTGGCCCTAAATTGCTCACCTGAGTTGAATGTCTCAATATTTTTTATTTAATTTCATTGATGACAATTGATTGGACAAAAAATGTGGCCTCTAGAGTGGATTCTAGGTTTTTCTAAGATTTTACCCTGTGACCTAGTGTTTTACCCTAGTTGACCCAGTTTCCAATTCTTGCAGTATTTATCACAACAATTATTCTGACTACATTTCAGGTTGATGGGGCCTCAAGAGTGCATGCAAGGTTTTTCTAAGGTAAGACATTGTGACCTAGTCTTTGACCCAAGTTGTCCCTGTTTGGAAATGGCTAAAGATTTCATCAAGACAATCATTCTGACCAAATTTCAGGTTGATCAGGCAAAAAATGTGGCCTCTAGAGTGCATACAAGGTTTTTCTAAGATTTGATCATGTGACCTAGTTTTTGACCCTATTTGACCCAGTTTGAACTCTTACAATATTTCATCAAGATGATCCCTCTGACCAATTTTCAGGTTGATTGGGAAAAAAATGTTGCCTGTAGAGTGCATACAAGGTTTTAAGATTTGACCAAATGACCTAGTTTTTGACCCCAGTTGACCCAATTGCGAACTTGTCTGAGATTTCATAAAGACAATCATTCTGATCAAATTTCAGGGTTGATTGGGGAAAAAATGTGGCCCCTAGAGTACATACAAGGTTTTTCTAAGATTTGATCCAGTGAGCTTGTTTTTGACCCCTATTGACCCAATTTAGAATTTGTCAAAGATTTCATCAAGACAATCATTCTGGCCAATTTTCAAATTATCGGGAAAAGAATGTGGCCTCTAGAGTGCATACAAGGTTTTTCTAAGATTTGACACAGTGACCTAGTTTTTTACCCTAGTTGACCCAGTTTCAAACTCGGACAATATTCCACCAAGAAAATCATTCCAACCTAATTTCAAGTTGATCGGGCAAATAAAGTGGCCTCTAGAGTGCATACAAGGTTTTTCTAAGATTTGACCCTCTGACCTATTTTTTACCCCAGTTGACCCAATTTCGAACTTGTCTGAGATTTCATCAAGACAATCATTCTGACCAATTTTCAGGTTGATTGGGCAAAAAATGTAGCCTCTAGAGTACATACAAGGTAAATGTTGATGGCAGACGAAAGACGTTATAAGACGGACATCCACCTCACCACAAAAGCTCACCTTGAGCTAAAGAGGTTGGAATTTGATATCAGGAGTAGACTGTGTAACCAACTAAGCTTAGAAAAAGACATTCAAAAGCAGACTTCTCATATTTATAATAATTTTTTCATCTGCTATGTAATCAAATTGAAACCATAATAATTGTTCATGATGTATGGTGAACCAGACATTGGAAAACCCTTGTTTGAATGTTGTATAATGTTTGATGATATGTAATGCTTGTACATTGTTTGTATGTTTATTTAGAGGCCCACATGGAAGATTTGGCAACCAAATGTGAATATCATTAATATCATTATAGATATTATTCTACCTTAACTCAATACCAGATAACAAAACAAAAACTTCTCCAAATTCAAAGAAGTTGCATCATTTTTCATTTGAAGAAATTTTACAAAACTATATGTATTTGGGTAGATTACATTTAAGGACAAGGTGCCAAAATTTCACAAAATACGCCTGTCACACTGCTTGATGTGAACTTTGGAAACAAATTTAAATAAAAGTTTGAACAACAACATAGGGCAATAACTGACTAGGTATATTGGTTCTTTTGCATGTTACAGGCCTCCTAGCAGGCCAAATCCAAAACAAGAGGCCCATAGGGCCTTATCGGTCACCTGGGTCAAAAGAGAATAAAAAAAAAAAAGTCCACCAGATCATGCTACATACTAAATATCAAAGCTCTAAGCCTTTTAGTTTGTTAGAAAAAAAAGTTTTAATTTTTCACAATATAAGCCCTATGTAAAATTTGTGACATCCAGGAATGGGCTTATTATGACCCTAGGGTCATAATTCATACCATATTGATAGAGATCCACCAGATGATGCTACATCCAAAAAATCAAAGTTCTGGGCCCTCCTGTTTGGGAGCAGAAGATTTTTACAAATTTCATTATATAAGCCTATGTTAAATTTATGACATCCGGGAATGGGCTAATTTTAATCATGTGGCAATAATTTATACAATCTTGATAGAGATCCACCAGATGATGCTTAATACCAAAAATCAAAGTTCTGGGCCCTCCTGTTTGGGAGCAGAAGATTTTTACAAATTTCACTATATAAGCCTATGTTAAATTTATGACATCCAGGAATGGGCTAATTCTAATCCTGTAGCAAAAATTATACAATCTTGATAGAGATCCGACAGATGATGCTACATACCAAAAATAAAAGTTCTAGGCCTAACTGTTTGGGAGAAGAAGATTTTTACAGATTTCACTATATAAGTCTATGTTAAATTTATGACATCCGCGAATGGGCTAATTATGACCCTAGGGCCATAATTCATACCATATTGACAGAGGTCCACCAGATGATGCTAAATGCCAAATATCAAAGTTCTAGGCCCTCCTGTTTGGGAGAATAAATATATTTACAAATCACTATATAAGCCTATGTTAAATTTGTGTCATCCGAGCATGGGCTAATTATGAGCCTACGGCCATAAATCATACCATATTGATAGAGGTCCACCAGATGATGCTACATACCAAAAATCAAAGTTCTAGGCCCTCCTCTTTGGGAGAAGAAGATTTTTAAAAGTTTCACTTTATAAGCCATTTGTAAAACTTGTGACGTCCAGGAATGGGCTAATTCTGTCTTTGGGGCTATGATTGATACAATCTTGATAGAAATTCACCAGATGATGCTACATACCTAATATAAAAGCTCTAGGCCCTCTATTTTGGGAGAAGATTTTTGAAATTTTTACAATATAAGCCTATGTTAAACTTGTGACGTCCGGGAACCGGCTAATTTTGAACCTGGGGTTATAATCTATAGGATATTGATAGAGGTCCACTAGATGATGCCACAAACCAAATTTCAGCACTGTAGGTCTTTTGGTTTGGTAGAAAAAGATTTTCAAAGTTGTCACTATGTAAGTTTATGTATCCCTCCCACCTTTGAACACCCCCCCCTCCCCCCCCCCCCCTCCGCACGGTCATTTCTTGACAGATTTTTTTTCTTGTACAAACTTGATAGTCCTTGCCCTAAAGACTCCAAATACCAAATGTGAATCTAATCTGACAGCCGGTTCATGACAAGAAGATTTTTAAAGATGTACCCTTTTTGGCCCCTTATGGAGCCCCAAGGGGAGATAACTCCACGACATGTACAAATCTGAAGCACCTTCCAATAAGGATGCTTCTTGCCAAGTTCGGTTGAAATCAATCCAAGGGTTCTTAAGAAGAAGTCGAAAATGTAAAAAGTTAATGCACGATGCACGACGCACAATGCACTATGACGGACAAAACACGATCGCAATAGGTCACCATGACCTTCAGATGACCTAATAGAGGTTTTCCTAAAGGCTCCAACGAATGAAAGGCCATTTAGTGTAAAATATGAAATAATAAAGAGTAAATAAAGGCTATTTTCATCGAAGTTCTCATTTCTTTATTAAACCAAGTCATATAAAAGTCATTTTTTAATGTAATGTACTGTTTGAATTTGCAATATTAACATACCTTATCATTCTGTTTAACTACATATCAAAGAAGGGAAAATGCAGAACAAAATGCAAAACCTACTTTAAGCTAGCATGGCAACCAGTCAGAGCAAATATAAAGGTTTGAGTGAAAATTACATACTATTTTGGTATTTTAAAGGTTTTCTGGGGGAAATGTAAAGGTTTGAAAGGTTTGCTCTAAAATTAAAGGTTTTTAAAGGTTTAAAAGGTTTCACTGGGAGGATTGATGTTATTTTGATCATGGCTATTATACTTCCAGAGATATGTCCCGAACAAAATTCATATCTGAAAAACAACAAAGGGCAATAACTCAAAACTAGATGGTTGTCCCAGGACAACTGCTGTTGAGCCTGCAAAGTTTTGTAGGCATCATGCTCTGGACAAGCACAATTTTAGTGTTTGACATTGAGCTTTAACCTTGAACTTTAAGCTATCCAAAATAATTCTTTCAAATGGCACAACTACTCTTGATGGAGAATGATTGTGCAAGTTATTTTGAAATCCATCCATAAATGTAGGACTAATTGTCCAGACGAATTCGGACGGACAGACTGACTAACGCACTAACGAATATACACCGACTTGTCATACTGACAACTATGTCTCGCTCATTGCAAGTGGGCTTGACAAAAAGTATGGTACAGTTATGATTCTTGTGAACTGCACTTCCCCTTGACAGGGTTCCCACGCTCCGGCAGTTCCAAAATTCCCTGACACTTCCCTGACAAGAAAGTGATTTTTCCCTGACATTTTATTGACGTTTCAACTGATGTTTCCCTCTTCCTCAACAATTCCATCAAAGAATTACCATTGCTATTATGCATATAATAGGTATAGAACTGCTGCTTTTATCCTACTCATTTTGAACAAACTTAAATTCATTATCCGCATTCCTAACAAAAATCAAAAGATTGAAAGTCCTGAGAGCGGTTTTGCTGGTTTATCAGTAACTGCGCTCAATAACGCGAGCATATTTCATCAATATGAGTGAGTTAATCGTACACCTAAGTAGGAGGAGCAGCTGGAGGCTCAATTAGGATGTAGTGGTAGTATTGGTGTGTGAACTACCAGGAATTCATGGTTAGGAGCTCCAGCCGCCCCGATATAACTGAAATACTATCAAAAATTGTGTTAAACCCTATTCAATCAATCATGACCCATTAATGTTTACCGAAATCGCTATTTTGAATTAATCACAACGTTTTCTTCTTAAGTGCGTGAAAATTTGTGGTTTTGTGGTAAAAGGTTAAAAGATAAAAGGTAAAGAGATCAAAGCTAACATTCAATTCTCTTTTCGTTGAGCATATTATTATCACAATTGAAGTAGTTACGTGTCTGTTTCAAAGACTTAGCCAAATTCGAGAGGTAAAAGGTGTTTTATTCGATGGGGTTAATAGGCGCTTGAATAGCGACTATAACAGGGTTGTAACTTATTACATATACTGTGTATACGGGGTGTAATTTTGCTTGGCCCTGCCAGGTCAAAACACAAGCAGACAGTTTACATGTATTTGCTAACTCCACTAACCACTGGCATAGATTCTATCTTGAAACGCGAGGAAATTATTTCTTTCATTTTGACAATTCATGAGACAATTTACCAAGGATATGCTAAGTTTTAAACCATTTTCCTGGATATTCATTACTGAAGGCTGTTGGCATTCAGCAAGTAAGTTATTTTCTTATCAGCGATGAAACAAGATGGAGGCGATAACATAGATTTTCACTTCAGATTTATGAGCATGTGTGGAAATGTGTGAGAACTTGTTTCCGGTTGATCAATATGAAATACCGGTTTTTCCTAAAAAAAAACGCTAAAAATGTAAATAGCATGTTTCTAAAGAGGTCAGAAGTTCATTGATATTCTAATAATGTTGAACACAACTCAGAGAACAACAAAACTTAAACTATCACAGAAACAACCATACTGCTCAGGAGGTAAGGGGCGCATATCCCTTCAGTTTCTATCATTTTTTTTTTAAATAAATATCAAAATTGGAAATCAGTACATTTAGCAATTTAAGCCAAAAACATAAGAAACTGCCTTAGCCTTGAAAACTACTCCAATGAAAAATTCCCTGACCATCTGTTCAAAATTCCCTTACATTTCCTTGACTTTTAAAAAATTCCAATATTCCCTGACTTTTCCCTGACGTGTGGGAACCCTGCTTGATGAAATCTATCTACATATGAAGTTTCCTGATCATACCTATGATACTTTCAGATACATATCCCAGACAAATTCAAGTCTAGAAAAAAAACAAAGGGCAAATAACTGAAAAAATAAGTATGATACAGTTAAGGTTCTTGTGCACTGCACTTCCTCTTGGTAAGATCTATCTACACATAAACTTTCATGACCATACCTATTATACTTTCAGAGATATGTCCTGGATAAAATTCAAATCTGTAAAACAACAAACAGCAGTAATTCAAACAAAAGCACCGCCTATGGGTGCTTTTGCTCCGCTGTTGGGTGCTGGAAAGTGGACAAAATGCATCTAGAGTTATCCCCCTTGATAGTATAGGTTGCTCTTTTGATAGTGAACAAGTGTGCCAAGTTTCAAGTAAATGCCTTTAGTTGAACCAAAGTTTTTGCAAGACATTGATGACGACACCAAGGCCATTGCAATACCTCCGGTTTTCTCCATAAACAGCCGAGCTAATAAAAGAAATATGACACAATGACAAAATTTCAAAGGGAAAAAGGAGCACAATTCTTGGAAGTATGAGTTTTGAATTATCGCCCCTTGGCAAATTAGGTTGCACTTTTGATAGTGATCATATATTCAAAGTTTGAAGTGAACAGCTTTACTAGAATTATCCCCCTTGGCAAATTAGATTGCTTTTTTGATATTGAGCATATATTCGAAGTTTGAAGTGAATGGCTTCAATAATAAGGGAGATATCACAAAATGTTGAAGTCTTTGCACAACGACAATGACTACACCAAGGCTATAGCAATACCTCGGGTTTTCTCCGAAAACAGCCGAGCTAAAAATAAGAATGGTAGAGTTATGATTCTTATGCACTTCACTTCCCTTTAATGAGATCTGTCCACATATTTAGTTTAATGATCATACCTATTATACTTTCAGAGATATGTCCCAGACAAAATTCAAGTCTGTAAAACAACAAGCAGCAGTAAGAATGATAGAGTTATGGTTCTTATGCAATGCCCTTCCCCTTGGTGAGATCTACCCACACTTTTAGTTTCAGACTTATGTCCTGGCCAAAATTCAAGTTTGAAAAACAACAAAGGGCAGTAACTCAAAAAAATGTATGGTAGAGTTATGGTTCTTGTGCACTGCACTTTCCCTTGGTGAGATCTATCAACACATAAAGTTTCATGCGGGATTATTTGGGAAAGGACTAATGTATGAGTATGAAAATTTCATTAAATCCTGAACATCAAGCAGTCTGACTACAATCATTATAATCAAGAACTAGCCCCTTTTTGATGTGATAGGTGAGTTATCATACAAAAAAAGACCATCATGGAATCCAACAAAAAAACTGTCATTTAGTCCCCTTTTCCTATGTTTTCCGGTGTGACCCAGTGTGACCTACTCATTTTCAATATGGTTCATCCTTATGACCTTACAATCATTCTGACAAAATTTCAGCAAGATTTGGTCAAAACTGTGGTCCATGTAGTAAACAAAGGAATTGTCATTAAGGCCCTTTTTCCTATGTTTTCCAACAGAATATTCCCACTTTTGATAGGGTCAATCCTTCTAACCTAACAATCATTCATCCTGACCAAGTTTCATTAAATTTGTTGATGACACAAAATGGATGACAGACATACAAATATCAGAAAAGCTCACCATGAACATGTTGCGCTCATGTGAACTAATAAAAAGATGAAATGACTGAAATGATAAAAGCTAAAACTTTAACCTGTTCCCACTAAATTCTGCATTTCTACAATCCCCTAGATTCACACATTGTTGAAAATAAAGAAACTGCTTATTTCAAGCAGTACCTCAATTCAACATGGTGTTTTCTTCTCTGAAAGAAATGAAGAAATATAAATTTGATTATCTTCAAATAATCATCTGCAATTTCTCTCAAATTTTTACCAGTCTAGTAGATTGTCTGTTAATGAGTTAAATCTTGGTCAAAAGGATTAATACTTTTTTTCTTTTTTTTTTCTTCCAGGATAATCCTTTTCCCCTGATTGAATAAGTAAAAAACATGTATTTTTTTCTGAAATTCCACACACAGACTCACACAGTTGTATGGAGGCGTAAACATCCTGACTACACCTAACCCATTCTCACACAATCCCGCCTTTCTACACCCCTCAAGAAAACAGCTTTATGAGAGAATAGTGAAATATGAAGAAATTGTTATCACTGGTTTTTATGTCCCTGTGTTTTTATACTTGGGAATACATTGTGGAAAAAGAAGAAATTGCTTGTAACAAGCAATTTCTTCTTTTTCCACAATATTTCCTACCCTACTGAATGATTATTTATAAAATAAATTCAACTTTGAATTGTCGTCTGCAAAAACTTTGAATTTAGACCAGTCTAAAATTTCAAAAAACAGGAAAGGGTTAAATAAGGTGAACAAAATTTGGGTTTAGCTATGATGATATGCAACATAATGCCCTAAGACATCTGCCTCACTCCAGACGTATATCAAACAAGGAAGTGTTCTCAATTATTACCAAATCTTTAATCATTGTGACATTACGTTTAACTTTTATTAAAGAGTTTAATGAATAATTTATTTGGGCTGTTTTTAAACAGAAAGTTTAGCTATTGTTATCATCTTGGATTTATTTGCAATTTTTTTTTTTTTTTTAGTTTTTTTGTTTATGGGGGGGGGGCTTTGTTGTTGGAATTTGTGTGATACACTTTAACCATGGTCAAATCTCTAATTTTATTGAGGTTGTGTACTTAGGTTGTTCCCATTATAGAGCTAGTAGCACCCATTCTAACTGAAAGAGGTCTTCTGAAGTGAAAGTCAACTACATGTTCTTAACCTGTTCACACACAATCTCACTTTTTAATCACAACTAAGAAATAAGCACTCGAAAACATTGGGAACACTGAAGAAATTTCTTGTTACAACTATTTTTCATTATCCACAACGATTTAAATCCCTCAAGACAAAGATTTTCACAAGTTCACAATAAATTGTTTTCTGCAAACTTCTTTCATTTGGACCAGTCTAAAATTTGACATCTGATAATTGGTTTAGGAGTTTGTATGAAGGATTTGCCATAATTGTGGAGAAAAACAAAAGGCCATAGTGGCCCTAAATTGCTCACCTGAGTTGAATGTCTCATTTTTTTTTTATCTAATTTCATTGATGACAATTAATTGGGCAAAAACTGTGGCCTCTAGAGTGCATACAATGTTTTTCTAAGATTTGACCAAGTGACCTAGTTTTTTACCCAAGTTGACCCAGTTTCAAACTTGCACCAGATTTCATCACAACAATCATTCTGACAAATTTTAGGTTGATGGGGCAAAAAATGTGGCCTCCAGAGTGCATGCAAGGTTTTCTTAGGATTAGACCCTGTGACCTTGTCTTTGACCCTAGTTGACCCAGTTTCAAAGTCACACCAGATTTCATCAAGACAATCCTTCTGAACAAATTTCAGATTGATTGGGAAAACATGTAGCCCTAGAGTCCATACAAGGTTTTTCTAAGATTTAACCAGTGACCTAGTTTTTGACCCCAGTTGACCTAGTTTCAAAACCGCTCAAGACTTCCTCAAGACAATCATTCTGACCAAATTTCAGGTAAAAAAAATGTGGCCTCTAGAGTGCATACAAGGTATCTAAGATTTGACCAAGTGATCTAGCTTTTAACCCCAGTTGACCAAGTTTCGAACTTACACTAGATTTCATCAAGACAATCATTCTGACCAAGTTTCAGGTCAATTGGACAAAAAATGTTGCCTCTAGAGTGCATACAAGGTTTTTCTTAGTTTTTACCCTGTGACCTTGTTTTGACCCCAGTTTGCCCAGTTTTGAACTCATTCAAGATTTCATCAACAACATCCGTCTGACCAATTTTCAGGTTGATTGGGAAAAAATGCAGACTGTAGAGTGCATACAGGGTTTTTCTAAGATTTGACCCAGTTTTTGACCCAAGCTGACCCAGTATCATACATCCACAAAATTTGACCAAGACAATCAATCTGACCAAATTTCAGGTCAATTTGGCAAAAAAGTGGCCTCTAGAGTGCATACAAGGTTATCCTAAGATTTGACCCAATGACCTGGTTTTGGACCCCAGTTGATCATTTATGAAATTATCTGAGACTTCATCAAGACAATCAGTCTGATTAAATTTCAGGTTGATCAAACAAAAATGTGGCCTCTAGAGTGCATACAAGGTTTTTCTCAGATTTGACCAAGTGACCTAGTTTTTGACCCCAGTTGGCCCAATTTTGAATTTGTCCGAGATTTCAGCAAGACAATCATTCTGACCAATTTTCAGGTTGATTGGGCAAAAAATGCAGCCTCTAGAGTGCATACAAGGTAAATGATAACAATGGATGACGGACATCCCACGGCAGACATCCACCTAACCACAAAAGCTAACCTTTAGCACTTCGTGCTCAGGTAAGCTAAAAATGTGGCCTCTAGAGTGCTTAGAAGGTAATTCTAAGATTTGACCCAGAGACCTCAGTGACCTTGTTTTTGAACCAAGTTGACCAAGTTTCGAACTTGTCTGAGATTCACCAAGATAATCCTTCTGACCAATTTTCAGATTGATTGGGAAAAAATGTAGCCCCTAGAGTCCATACAAGGATTTTCTAAGATTTGACCCAGTGACCTAGTTTTTGACCCCAGTTGACCCAGTTTCAAAATCGCCCAAGAATTCATCAAGACCATCATTCTGACCAAATTTCAGGTCGATTGGGCAAAAAATGTGGCCTCTAGAGTGCATACAAGGTTTTCCTAAGATTTGACCCTGTGACCTAGTTTTTGACCCCAGTTGACCCAATTGTGAACTTGTCTGGGATTTTATCAAGACAATCATTCTGACAAATTTTCAAGTTGATTCGGCAAAAAATGTAGCCTCCAGATTACATACAAGGTAAATGTTGACGACGGACAATGGATGTCGCACGAGGAACATCCACCTAACCACAAAAGCTAACCTTTGGCTCTTTGTGCTCAGGAGAGCAAAAAATGCAATTATGCTTTGGGGAATAGGTTAACTGAATATAAAGTCGGTGGTTTTGTTTGAATCAAGTTTAAGACAACCTTAAAGAATCTTTATGTCATTCGTTGAAGAACTCTTATTTATGTATTTTGATAGTATACCAAGTGCATGTACTATGTGTACATAGTACAAAACCTATAAAAACTTTTGGGAAAAAAATGACCATCAGCAGTTTTCCATAGAATAACCTTGTGATTCTGTGAGCTATCACCACAAATGATTCTTTCTACAATTTATATCGTTTAACACATTCCCATACAGCGATGCTTTTTGACCTTTTTGTCACAAGCAATTTCTTCATTTAACACAGTGTACCCAGAAAGTTGAAAAAATCTAAATTTTATAAACTTTATATTGTCATCTGCAGCTCCTTTCAAGTTGGGCCAATCAAAAATTCTGTAGTTTGGGAATGGGTTAACTGACTATCCCTGTAGAACTAAACTTTAATAGAAGTGTGAAATGGGAATGAAAGCAATTTGAGAGATGATAAAATATCATCATTAACAGGTTAATCATTAAACTCATATTTCAAGGCAGCTGAAACGTACATGACAGCTTCAAATAGAGGAAGTAAATTTGATGCCAAAAATAAATACAATATAAAGTATCTAGCACTTAACCTATTCCTACATGATTAAATTTTAGACCAGTCCAAATTCAAAGAAGTTGCAGACGACAATTTTAATGTGATGGAATCCTAGAAATCTTTGTCTTTTTGGGTAGAAAACATTGTGGATAAGGAAGAAATTGCTTGTAACAAGCAATTTCTTCCTTTTCCACAATGTTTTCCAAAGCTTTTATTTTGAGGGGCATCTAAAAGCGTCATTGTGTGGGAATGGGTTAACCTATTCCCACACAATCCCAATTATTTAGTCACTTAAAAAGGGTTTGCATTTGCAAGACACAAGCAATTTCTTCATTATGAAAAATGTTTATACCAAAAAAGACAAATATTCCTAACATTTCATCACCCCCAAATTGTCCTTTGCAGCTTCATTCAATTTGGACTGGTCTAATGTTCTGTTGTCTTGTAATGGTTTAATCAGTTTCTCAAGTGTTAAGCCTTATCTATACAACCCCTTGTTTTTACTTCCCTGTGAAATTATATTTGAGAAAACATTGTGGAAAAAGAAGAAATGGCTTGTAATAAGCAATTACCTCTTTTCCCACAATATTTTCTAACTTGTAGTTTGGTTACTTTTCAAATTGTACCCACATTTAACTGTCATTTGAAACTTCTTTTGAATTGGATCAATCTAAATTTTTTAAAAACAGGAAAGGGTTAATGTATGATTCAGTGGCTAGGAGAGCTGATTTGTGCCTGCAGAGAAGATGAAGTCCACATAAGTTCAAAACCTGGCTGTGCCACTTGTCATATCATTATACCATTGGACATTAAAGAGCACTGGCCTAGGATTTGTGATATCCTGGAAGCGATTTTATTTTCTCCTCTTAACACACAATCCTGCATTCTTACACTGGCTGGTCCAAATTAAAAGAAGGCAGAGGACATTTTGGTAGAAGTGATTATGGGAAATGAAGAAATTACTTTTACAATCAAATACATCATTTACAACAATGTTTTTTTTCTATCCTTTTTCCAGGGGATGTAGAAATGCAAATTTGTGTGGGAATGGGTTAAAGGTAACAACAATCAATATTTTATTTCAATTGTTGATCTGAATGCTACAGATGTCACATTCTTTATTATCTGTGAAAACAACTATAACTAAATTATTGTAACATATTTTTTCAAAATTTTCCTTGTTTACTACAAAGCAAACACAATATTTTCCATATTATTATCATTATTTTCTTCTTTTTTAGTGAGATGAAACAGCTGAATAGTTTTATATTACAAGCTACTGTGCTTCTATAATATTGACAAAGTAATTGTTATATGATCTCTTTTTTTTTATAAGTAATTGTCAAACCTTTTTGTGCTTGTGTAGGATGCATATAATATCATATTCATCTGTCAAATTCTACAGGAGTGTTCAAGAAATTCATTGACTTTTGACTCAAAAAATCCTAATTCACATTACACTCCCCAAAGTAATTGCCCCCCTCCCAAACCCCCTTTACAAAACTAGGAATCACTGCAGTCTGCATGAGTCATTTTTCCTAGCTCATGTGGGCAGGATTTCCCTCAATAAACAAATCAAAGGACTGACAGTCCTGAGAGTGGTTTTGCTGGCCAATCAGTAGCCACAATCACTAGCAAGCATTCTGAAGTATTGCATAGCAAAACCAAGTCCCCTACAGGCTTTATATTAACACGAACACTTTGGTTGCCAATGATATTTTCCAGAGTAAGCTTGTTTCTTGTTTAGTAAATTTTATATGAATATCCGACCTCATGTCCTTTTTGTATTATAGTGCTGGTAAGAGAAAACTGTCGTAACAATAATGATGGTATTGGACATTCACAATTAAGACAGTTCTATACTTTCTCGATTGATACAAAACTACTAAATCTTACAGTGACTAAAATCATGGTTCATTATAGCATTCAATTTAAAAAGTAATTGCCTACCTGCTGTGTGAAAAATCAAATCCATTTTATCTTTTTGTAAATTATATCAGAAATGAAAAAAAGTCCCAACAGGGTATGTGTCTTGCATGTGTCAACTCTGAAAACTCTTTCAAAAATAGCAAAACATCTGGCCGCCAAGCCTTTGATTAGCTTTCCTCCCTGTAGTGAAATAAACTGCATCAAAACCCCTTAAACTTAAAATATTAACTTGTTTCCTTTGTTTGATCAGAAAGCCTTGGATTCATTTTTCAGTTGTCAGGTAACAAGTTTTTATACCCCTAAAAAGAGCCGCATTATTTCAACAGATAAACTTTCAAAATAGAAGTTTTGCCTTTTTGGTGAAAAATTGGAAGGAAACAAGTGGCGACGTATAAAGTGCGGCCTGAAGAAGTGCTGATTTAATTTTCCAAAAGAAAAATAAAGAATAAATGACATTGGTAGATCAAATTCAAATGAACAGCACAATAGGTATCGAAACGCTTGTACAGAAAATAATTGTCAGGTTGTCGCCTCGACAAGCGTCCCAAAGTATAAGGTGTGAATGTCTGCTATCAACTTTGACCAGACAAACACTTTGTTAATTCAGACATGTCAGTGGTCCAATCAAAACAATTTACGTTCACAAAACGGAAATATTTTGATGGGAACAGATTTGTTGTTCATAAATTGTTACCTATAATCAGGAGATTCCCGTTTCAGAACCAGACAGAACTGTTCGGGAATGAAATATCAAAAATCTGAACAAATATGATTCAATTATCAATATCAAGCTTTAACAATCTGAACGTAAATTGTTTTTACTGGATCATTCTGTAACTCATTAATGTGGACTCACATACCAAAAATCTGCTAAAAACCTTCCACTGTTTAGAAAAAAGTTTGGAAAACTGTAATTTTTCCAGTAATTTTCTTTGTCCAGCATCTGTATCCTCCCCAAATATCAATAGACAAGAACAAAACATTGAATTTGTAGATTTTCACTTCAATTTTATTAGCATGTGTGGAAATGCATGGAAACTTGTTTCCATTTGATGGATTTGAAATACCTGTTTTGCATATGCAAAATCCCTAAGAACGCGTAATGATGAGCTGAAGATATCATACACAACTGTAGATCCTACCATTGGTAAATATTCTAATAATGTTGACCCATGTGTAATAGACAAAGTATTTGATTGACAAATTTCAGCTGCCAATCAAAGAATCAATTGACTAATCAAATCATTCATTTAAACTTGAAGTGAACTTTGAACCCGGACATTGGCTGGCATTTATGTGAAGCAATTTTGATGGTTTAGTGACTTAATAGATGTATGGGTTGCAAACTGACCATTTAACTTATTGTGACAAGTTACTGGCCATAAGGGTCAGTAGGCAGGGCTAATGATCCATCCCTCAATTAGGTGTTTGTATTTTAACCCATCTCCAGATGAAAAGATTTTAGACTGTTCCAAATTGAAAGGAGTTGCAGACGACAATTCAAAGCTGACGAAATATTAAATTCTTTCAACTTTCTGGGTAGAAAACATTGTGGAAAATGAAGAAATTGCTTGTTGCAAGCAATTTCTTCATTTTCCACAATGTTTTCCTGGTTGTTTTTCTTCAGGGGCATCGAAAAAGAGTCATTGAGTGGAAATGGGTTAAAATATAAAACCTCTTTACAAAAACAGACAATTGGATAAGGTCATGTATAGGTGAAGGTCCCTGTCCTAGTGGCTAGATAGGTTACAGTTTAAAATGTTCAGAGTGTAACTTCACTATTATGATGCATAATATCCTCATTGAGTCTCAGGGTGTTTTTCAATGGTTGAACCAAAATTGTTGCACCCATAGTTTAAACATTGAAATTTGTCATAAGGGTCATTTTTCCTCTGTTTCCAAACATAATACTATAATTTAACCCATTCCAACTCAAGCCCTCCTTTTTACGCCCCACAAGGAAAAGGCTTTGGAAAACATTGTGTACAATGAAGAAATTGCTTGTGACAAGCAATTTCTTCATTATCCACAATGTTTTCTATTCCAAAAGACAAAAAAAATTAAAAATCCATCAACTTGAAATTGTCGTCTGCAGCTTCTTTCAATTTGGACCAGTCTAAAATTGTCTTGTGTTGGAATGGGTTAAATAGCATCCATTCTTGTAAGCTGTAAAACTTTCTAATTATGACCTAACAATCATTCTGACCAAGTTTCAACAAGATTGAGATAAAATTTGTGGCCCCTAGAGTGTAAACACTTAAATTGTTGACACCATACATTGGACTCCAGACATTCAAAGATCACAAAAGCTTATCAAGAGCATGTTGTGCTCAGGTGAGCTAAAAAAGAAAGCAATGTGGAAAAGCCATAGATTACTTGTTACAAGCAATGTCTGCATTTACTGAATTGTTTTCTTTTCAGAAAAGCAGAGATATCCCAAATTCTTTTAACTTGAAACTGTGGTCAGCATTTCCTTTGAATTTGTACCAGTCCAGAATTTTAATGGGGCCCTTTTACTAGTTTATCCAGATTAATCACTTCTTTTTATTTCATTGTCTGCTCAATATTCTTGGCAAATTTCATAAAGATCCAGAAAAATACTGTCTATAAAGACTTGGGCTATTACCACACAATTCTGACTTTTTGTGCTATCATGGAATTAATATTCAGGTAAACATTCAACTCTATATGACACTTATTTTCCAATTCAATTACATATTGAAACATTGTCTGCAACTTCTCTAAATTTGGATAAATCCAAAATTTGTGTTCTGGTAATGAGTTAATTTAACCCATTCCAACACAGTAATGCTTTTGACGCCCCAAAGAACTCTGAAAAACATTGTGGAAAACGAAGAAAATGCTTGTTACAATTCAATTTCTTAAATGTATACACTATATTTTTTCATCAAAAGACAAAAACAAGAGGGCCAAGATGACCCTAGATTGCTCAGCAGAGTTTGCAGGTCTGATTTGTAAAGAAAAGATCAAGGCTTGTAAAATGTGTTAATATGGATCAACTTGTCATTGAGGCTCATTTTCCTATGTTTTCAGATAGAATCATCTTATTTTCAAATGGATTCATCCTTGTGACATTATAATAATTTTGACCAGTTCTCAAAAAAGGCCATTAGGGCCCCTTTACCCGTGTTTTACAATGGAACCTTCTCATTTTTGACAAGTCTCATGCTTATGACGTAACAATTATTCAGACCCAATTAATCAAGACTGAACAAAAATTATGACCCCTAGAATGTAAATAAAGAAATTGTCATTAAGGCCCCTTTTCCCATGTTTTAAAACAAAACCTCCCTATTTTAAAAAGGGTACATCCTTATGACCTATCTATCATGCTGACCAAGTTACATCAAGTTCTGGCACAAATGGTGGCCAAAAGAGCGTAAACAAAGAAATTATCATGAAGGCCCCTTTCCCCATGTTTTTAAATGAAATTTTTCCATTGCCAATAGGCTTCATTCCTATGACCTAACAATCATTATGATACTGATACATCGAGATTGAGAATAGACTGTGGCCTCTAGAGTGTAAACAGTAAAATTGTTGATACTGCATGCCGGACAACAGACTGGGCACCTCCTTAGGTGATGGATAACATTTGTATGAATTCTCTAGATCCTAGGTCAAATGGCTTATGACTAATTGAAGCATGGAAATGGTTTTCAATCGAATCTAAATTGTGGCCTTGACTTTAGTGACCCCAAAGCAATAATGTACTTCCTTGGATAATTGGCATCTTTTTTAAGAAGGCTGTTGGTCAATTGGTTCCAGAGTTAGACAAGGAAACTAATGGACAGACAGACATGGTGAAACCAATCTACACCCCTCTACCTCTACTGTTCTCAGCCTTTTTTTATTTACTTCAAAATCCTAGAAGATCTTTTTAGTTTAGTATCAATACATAATAGCACCAATAGTCTTGTAGTCTTTGCATCATGGATAAACATAGTGGGTAGAAGAAAAATCATCCAACAGCACTCTACACTCACTACAAATATCCCAGCTCACTACAAAAGCCTACTGGCTTTCAGCAAGTGGAGCAAAAATTAGTTTCTTAAGTGATTTATGTTTTAGTGTAGTTTATGCAGATGAATGGCTACATAAAAAAAACTTTCTCTCAGGAATCAATAACTAGGCTATTACACATATACATCCATTCTCACACAATGACACTTTTTTCCATCTAGTAAATGTTAAAGAAACAAAAATATCTTGTTACCTTCTGGGGTATCTGCTGTATTGTTAGGTATGTTCTGTAAGGTCTGTTCATACTGATTGGTCCCCTTACATTTCTCTAGACAGCTTGGAAAACGTCTTGTATCTGCTAATGAATAGAAAAAGAGATTTATCTTGCTTATACAATGGACTTTTTTCATGGGTCAAAGATTTTATATTGTTGTAAACATTGTAGAACATTAGTTTTGCAAAGTGGCCCTTATACACCTAAAGGAAGTGAATAAACACAGTAATTCTAGGTTATTTTGCTTAGCCAAGGGCAAAAAACAAAACATAGGAATCAAAAAAAAAATGTCTTTGGCACAACTAGATATCACAGAGATTAATTGTGGCAAGTTTTTGTTGCTTTAAGTTCAAAATGTAGAAGGAGTATGCACACAAAAAACACTGCAATTTTTAGCTATTTTGCTGAGTCAAGGGCAGACAATTCCAAAACTACTTGAGGGATCAAATCATTTTTAGTCTCATGTACAACTTAACATCACAGAGACCCATTTTGATAAATTTCAGTTCATTTAACCCATTCCTATGCTGCAAATTTTAGACTGGTCCAAATTGAAAGGAGCTGCAGACGACAATTTAAAGATTATGAAATTTTGGAATTCTTTACTCTTGGGATAGAAAACATTGTGGATAATGAAGAAATTGCTTGTAACAAGCAATTTCTTCATTTTCCACAATGTTTTCCAAATCTTATTTTTCATTTCTTATTTTTTTTATTTGGGACATCTAAAAGCATGACTGTGTGGGAATGGGTTAAGAAATGAAGAGAACAATTTTTGTTTTCAAATAGCTATAAACCTAAAAACCTAATCACACTCAATATCTAGGGCAGATTCATTCAATAGTGTTACTAAGTTTTTAGGTTCTTACCTCAAAAAAAAAATGTAAATTCTCTTCTTTTCAAATAATTTAATGCAAAACAAAGCAAATATTTACTAGTTTCGAGTAATATTTAAGGGATGTACTTTGTGAGCAAGCATACAAAATAGCTGCATGCTCAAAATTTTGTTGATAGAAGCCAATCAAAATGCTTTAATCTTGATAGACATACTCATTATCATTAAAAAAAGAAGCTGTGGGAGGAGTTGTGTGGACAAAAATACTGTAAATGCCAGATAGTGCTGAAATATGAAAGCTCTGGAAAGATTGTGGAAAACGAGGAAATTGCTTGTTATAAGCAATTTCTTCATTATCCACAATGTTTTCTACCCATAAAGACAAATACTTTAAAGATTTCAACAACTTAAATTTGTCTTCTGCAACTACTTTCGCAATGGACCAGTATGAAATTTTGTCATCTGGTTATTAGTTAATACCTCAGTTAAAATGCCATGATTGGGGCTGGTAGTTTGGCCAGTAATCTGTTAATTGAATTTCAATTACATCTACTCACATTTTCTTAAGCAGAAGAACATGACTGTAGTCGCTATGACAACAAACAAAAGACAGCCAAGTATAATGATCAAGAGGATAAGTGGACTGTTTTCATCTTGTAATGGTGGAGGCACTGAAATCGTGAAGAACAAGAGCCATCAGAGAGGGATTTTTTGCTCCCTGAATATAGCTCTGTCACAAAAGGGTTTTGGATGGACCGACAGACGCATATGTGGGTACATGCTTGCTCTATTCCAGACATGCTGAATTATAATATACATCCTTAACCTGTAATCTTGACCATGGAACTATCTGAAAATTTGTTTGAAATGGCACATATAATCATGATAGAGAACAATTGTGAAATGCTATTTTGAATTCCATTCATAATTTTAGAAACTATACACTAGACATGGTTATTTTCACCATTTGACCTAGAGCTATGACCTTTACCTTCAAGCTATCAGATATCTTTTTACAAATGACACATCATTTCATGACTGTGAACAATTATGCCAAGTTATTTTGAAATCATTCGATAATTGAAGAAGCTATGCTCTTGAAATGCTTCATTTTAATTTTCGACTTTGGGATGTGACCTTAACCTTTGAGCTATCTGAAAAAAATGAAATTCAAATGGCACATGTACCAATTATGGAGAAATCTTTTTCAAAATACACATCTACTCATGATAGAAAATAATTTTGTAAAGTTATTTTAAAATCCATCCATACTTGAACAAGCTATACTCTGGAAATGATTAATTTCAGCAGTTAATCTTGAGCTGTGACCTTGACCTTGGAGTTCTCTGATTTTTTTCAATGGTACATATACTCATGATAGAGAACAATAGTGCCAAGTTACTTTAAAATCCAACAAAAGTTTAGACAGGTCCAAATTCAAAGAAGCTCCAGATGAAATTTCTAAGAACATTTAAATTTAGAATTGTCATTTTAGGATTAAAACCATGTGAGAAGAGGAGAAATTGCCTGCTAACCCATTACAACACAATCCCTCCTTTTACACCCTCAAGAAAAAAGCTTTTGAAAACATTGTGGACATAGAAGAAATGGCTTGTTTCAAGCAATTTCTTCAATGTCCATAATATTTTCTTTCCTACAAGTAATTTCTTCACTTTCCACAATGTTTTCTTAGCAGAAACTTGAAAAAAATCTAAAATATCATGAACTTTAAATTGTCGTCTGCATCTTCTTTCAATTTGGACCAATCTAAAATTTTGTCATGTGATAATGGGCTAAATGTCTACCTTATATATTCCTCATGGGTGTTTAAAGAACAATTGTGTGCTAAAAGGTTCATTTTTTCATTCAAGCAATTTTGATGTTTATTGAAACATTTCTTTGCGTAATTATTTATGCTTGAACAAGTGTATGCGCTTATAACAGCCAAAAAGAAATTTCGTGCACAGCTATTTATATATACATTATATATATTTTTGATTTATAAAGTAAAAAAAAGTAAAAAGTTACTGTTGCACTGATCATAAGGTACCTAACTGTGCTTAAACCTATCCAAATGTTTATTTCTGCTGAAGATAGAGAACATTATTTATATTCAGATATCCATGTTGGTTTTATACTAAGAATTGGGGAGCTTGCTTGTGGAAATGTAACAACATGCCATAAAAGTGGCTTCAAGATAATAGAAACATCTTACCAACAGAGAAACACTTTGATACAAAGAATGTGTGCTCTATATTCCTTTGTATCTGAAAAAGAAAATCAAATTACAATTAAATACCTAGTCTTATTTCATTAGAAATACCAGCTATATTTTTTTCCTTTTCAAGAAGCTAATTTTGCAAGTCTCATAAAAGTTTTATTATAAAGAAACATCATGGTGAACAGGTAGAAGTTGGCTAGAAAGCACAGAAAATGGCTTATTTTCAGAGTACTGATATTCTATGAAGTATTTTGGTAGAGAGTCAATGGATTTTTATTTATACCAAATATCTAAGCTCTAGACCTAATGGTTTGGGAGAAGATGTTTTCAAAGGTTTCCTTCTTTCTTCAAATATTTAAAGCTCTAGGCCTTAGGGTTTCTTCATGAATTTCTATTCTTTGAAGAATTTTGAAAGAGCATGAACTAAGGATCATTTCTGTGAAGTTAGATAAAATTCCATGGATAGTTTAGGAGAAGACTTTTCGTAATTGTGAACAGACACGACAGAAGGACAGATGGACGCCGGACGATGACTGATCACAAAAGCTCATCCAGTGTACTTTGTACTCAGTTTAGCAAAATCTTTTGGAATCTGCCTCTTCTAATATCAGGGTAAACATTTTTAAAACAGCCTTTACAAAGCATGGCTTGTAGTCCTGTATCATAGACATGAAAATGTCTGCAGTTAACCCATTCCCACACAATGACACTTTTTGACGCCCTTCAAGAAAAACAATTGGGAAAAATTATGGAAAAAGAAGAAATTGCTTGTTTTCTACCCAGGCAGTTGAAAAAATCTAAAATTTCATAAACTTTATATTGTCGTCTGCAACTCCTGTCAATTTAGACCAGTCTTAAATTTTGTCATGTGGCAACTTGGTTAACCTTTGTCATGCTAAATATTATCTATATTTAGAGCTGCTTTTAAATCAAAGGGCTGAAAGCACTGATGAGCTCTAATTGTTCGTCAATATTAGTTTGGTAAATGATTTAATAATAACTCTGACTTAACAAGATGTGTTTGTGAAACACCATGCCCCCAAAACAGGAATTCTTTAGAAACAAGTGATTTTTATTGTTCTTTTTCTTTGTTCTAGGGAAAAGGGTTGAAATTTTGACCTTGACCTTGATGAAATGACCTTCCCCAGTTGCCCCTTGTTAACCCATTCCAACTCCATCTCTCCTTTTTACGCCTCTGAATAAAACAGGTTTGAAAAACATTGTGGAAAATGAAGAAATTGCTTGTTCCAAGCAATTTCTTCATTATCCACAATGTTTTCTATTCCAAAAGATGGAAAAAAAGAATTTTCGATCAACTTTAAATTGCAGTCTGCAGCTTCTTTCAATTTGGACCAGTCTAAAATGTTGCTGTGTGGGAATGGGTTAAGACCTATCTACATACCAAATATTAGCATTGTAACTTAATTAGGGATGAAGTTACAGGAAAATGGTTAGTTGGCATGTTAAGTTTTTGAGTAACGTTTTAGGGAAAAGGGTTAAAATTTTGACCTTGACCTTGATGACATGACCTTCCCCTGTTTCGCCTTGTTGAGACCTATCTACATATCAAATATTAGCATTGAAACTTAATCAGGGTTGAAGTTATAGGAAAATGTTTAGTTGGCAGGTTAAGTTTTGCAGACAGATAGACAGACAGACGGACTGACAGACAGTCAGACAGACACCTGTAAAACAATATGCCCCCGATCTATCGATGTGGGGGCATAAAAAGAGACAAAAAGGTGATGTAGACTAAGATCAGACTGCATATATATGCAGGCTGATCTAAGTCTATACATCCTGCCAAAGCAGGAATATTTTGGGATCAGTATGACAAGGGTTAATATTCTTTTGAACTCTTTAAGATTTTTACTGTACATATCAAGATATACAAAATATTATCAACTTACCATAATAGTATAGTTATCTGGTTTCACATTTTCAAAAATGGCTTCCCTGGCACCCTCCTACAAAACAAATTGCTGATATCTATTCAGTACCAAATAATGTGTTTTTTATCTTTATGTTATCATCAAATGTGTGTCAAAAGAGGGATCACTGCCATTAATCAAAGAAATCAATTAACCAATCAAATCATTCATTTTGATGGGAAGTAAACATTGTACTCCGACATTGGTGTTCAGCATTTTTGTTGATTTGTCTTATTGTGAATTTTGTATAAAACAACTTTCGGCAGTATTTCAGTATTACTGTGGCCGGTAGGTACACCTAACAATGGCTTCCTGTCATTTTTCACACCAGGACATGATCATGTAAAAATTCAATATTAAATTTCAGCCATTATCTCCTCCGCCAATATAATAGGCAAATTACTTATCATGCTTCCATTGGTGAGAGACAAATGACAAGTATGACAATGGCAATTTTCTTTCCAAACTGGGGACGGTGCTCATGACACTAAATAGAAAACATCCTTTATTACTTATCAATCTAATCGGACTAGGCAAGATGTTTGCTTTAATCAGGCAATGTACATGAAAAATGTCATTTTCTACACAAAAATGGTCATATCACTGTACTGCACAAATAAGGATGTCTACCATCAATACTTTGATTTGCTACATGGGGACAAGCATAGATTGTTGTACTGAACTCTTCTATCATAGCAATAAAAATATCAAAGCTGATTACATGTAATAGAATATCTATTATACCAACCTCCGAAACATTTTTTTGCATAAAACACTGAGTGAACCCAGAACTACATGGGGACAAGCACAGATTGTAGTATTGGACTCTTTTATCCAATGGACCAAATACAACATAAACCGTGGTTCCAGTTACTGTGTAGTTGATCTTTAAATCTTCCATCCTGTGTGTTATACTCCCTGAAAATACATTCATTTATTTGTTTAACTCTTGTCATGCTGATACCAGTATATTCCTGTTTTAGCAGGCAGGAGGTATAGAAAAAGATCAGCCTGCACATAAGTGCAGTCTGATCTCAGTCTATACCTCCTGCTTGTCCCCTTTCAGTCAGAGTTGTTTAAATAATCAATTTTCAAAACAGCTGACATAGGGTAGACATCAAGATGACATATTGGCTTGTGTGACGTATAATTTACTTTAAATTTTTCAACCATAAAGTTTCTATGATAACCAGCTTCTAAATATTTCATCTATATATAAAAGAATTGAATCCTTTTCTTTCATCTTTTTCAAAGCTGAAAATAAAGCTCAAGAATATTCCCTTAAAATTGCCTCTTAACACATTATGAATATTGATAGCAATATAAATTTTCCCGGAATTTTCTTAGTGTAAGATTCTTTGAGTAATCTATTCAAATTCTTCATAATTAGTACTGATGTTTTTAAGCATGTATTTTCATAACTCACTGTGAAAATATCTAACAACTTCTATTTACTATTTGTTAGAAAAGCAAAGCATAATATCAGCATAGCACTTCGATACACGACATGAGTGAATAAAAAAATCTATATTATCAAAGTATAATGGTTGAAACAACGGGGCCCAGATGGCCCTAGATGGCTATTCAATTTTCAATAGGGTCCATAAAATCACCAATCTAAAATAATAACTTTTTGAATTTTATAGAATAGTTTTAATGCAGCTTGGTGAAATTGAATCTAGATTTGAGCATATTTGTCATCTCAGTAAGTTTGGGTGTGGGTGTAGGTTGTTACAAGGGGTCCAAGAAGGGTTTCAGGAGGGGAGAGCAGCATTTATTAAGGAGGGAGCTTTGAGTAGGTGAAATGTGGTATGTTTAATATTATTGATGTAGGTGAATGTCCTACATGTCAGTGACAATAAATGTACACCTTGCAGAAAAGAAGAAATGGAAGGGTTAAGGGGGAAAAAAGAAATTAGACTATCACTAAATGTGATTAATAGCCCTAAAGGTTCCTTGCTAAAGAATTATTTTGTCACTAGAATGAAACCTTTCTTCCACAAAGGGCAAAACCTCCAAGAAAAGTAAACCAAAATAGCAAGTTCACTTCTTTTCTTAATACTGCTTGTGTGGAATTTGAATCATATCCAACCAGTAGTTTAGTAGAAAACTAGTAGTTGCTGAGAAAATGAGTGGACAAGATTTTTCATCAAAGAGTCTTAACTCTTTTAAAAGTAAATGTAGTGTTACCAAAATAGGATATGCACATAATCTGCTTGACCTGTGAAGTTTGAATCAAATCCATTCAAAAGGTTAAGGGAAGACGAGTGGACGATTTTTTTTGACAAAGGGCCTTAACTCTGTTCAAGGTAAATGGACTATAACCAAAATAGGATATGCAAGTCTCTGCTTGATACTGAGTCTACCTGTAAAGTTTGAATTAAATCCATTAAAAAGTTTTGGAGAAAATGAGCAAACTTTATCTCCATTTAAAGTAAATATTATAACCATTGCCAAAAAAGGATAAGCTTAATATTGAGTTCATCTGAGAAGTTTGAATCAAATCAATGCAACAGTTATAGAAAAATTGAGACAACAGATTATTCATCAAAGGGCCAATAAAAGAAAATTGGCCATTACCCAAATAGGATATGCACATCTCTGCTTGATACTAATTCTATAATGTGAAGTTTGAATCAAATCGATCCAATTGTAGAGAAAATGAGAGGATAAGATTATTCATCAAAGGGCCATATCTGTGGAAAAGGTATAAAGACCATAACCTAAATAGGATTTGCAAATGCTTGATACTGAGTCTACCTGTGAAGTAGCAATAAAATTTGCCCAGGAGTTTATAAGAAATAGAGTAGACAAAAAGCAACAGACTGTCCAACAGACAGAAAGATGGACCAACAAGCTGATTCCTATATAGTTTTGAGGGGTGTAATTATATTTCAAAAGTAGGCTCGTCTTTTTCTACAATGATTAAGTATCCAGTGACTAGAAATTGTCCTGTGTGCTGAGGTTCTGGTAAATGTAAGCATTTAAAGTTTGATTTTTTTATTTACATGTATTTATCAAGCCAGCAATGATTCATATAGTCTTTACGATTGTGTTTGAGAAGAAGGTTAGAAATATTGAGAAAAAAATGAATGTTATTATACGAACCCAACTCTTTATGACCTGGAAGAACAATATTGACTCCTAAATTAGTGAAAGCGAAGAAATTGCTTATTATTATACACTAATCTAATTTGCTAATCTACATTCTTTTGCAACATACAAACTCTTTAAGTTATCAATTTGGATCAGTCCATATATTTTTGTCTAATAATGGGTTATGCAAATAAAGAGACAAATTTGTCAAAATACAAAATGTCAGTTTAACCCATTCCCACAATGTAAAATGTAGAAATTACTTGCACCAAGCAATTTCTCTATGTTTTCACCCAGAAAATTGAAAAAATCTAAAATTTCATCATCTTTATATTGTTGTCTGCAACTCCTTTCAATTTTGACTAGTCTAAAATTCTGTCATCTGCCTTGATTAAAGACTGGCTAATGGAAACTTTTTCATTTGATATATTGACTCTAGTGGCTTTAACCCATTCCCAAAAATGACGCCGTTAGACACCCCTCTAGAGAAAAGGTTTAGAGAAAAGGTTTAGAAAACATTGTGGAAAATGAAGAAATTGCTTATTACAAGCAATTTCTTCATTATCCACAATGTTTTCTACACACAAAACATAAAGATTTTTCAATTCATGAGCTTTTAATTGTTGTCTGCAACTTCTTTCAATTTGGACCAGCCTAAAATTTTGTCGTCTGGTAATGGGTTATCTTGTGGCTTCAAATCCATATTGTATGATTCATAACCATAAATGATAATACCACAACCAGGAAAATGATAACAAGTGTGTATAGATTTTGGAGATGATTACTACTGACCATGAAAGACTAATGTATTTAACCAATTCCTGCACGATAACCCTTTTTGATGCCTGCAAGAAAAGCAATTGGGAAAAGGTTGTGTAAAATGAAGAAATTGCTTGTAACAAACAATTTCTTCATTTTCTGTATTAGTTTCTACCCAGAAAATTGAAAAAATCTAAAATTTCAGAAACTTTAAATTGTTGTCTGCAACTACTTTCAATTTAGACTAATCTAAAATTTTGTTTTTAGGTTGATCTAAGTTTAGCTGAAAGGTCTGATGATTAACCTGTTTCTGTTTTGCAAAATTTTAGACCTGTCCAAAGTCCATAGGTTTTGCAGACGAAAATTTGAAGTGTATTTAATTTGAACAAGAGCCATGTCAGGCATGGCCATCCCCTGCCGTAAAAGCTTGATAGGAAACTTAAGACAGTTAGATTAGGCTTCTTGGACACTGCATTTCTTCTCAATGAGTTCGAAAATAGCTTTATATATACTTTCAGAGATATGCTCTGGACCAAATCTAGGTCTTAAAAACAACAAAGGGCAATAACTCCACCTTTGAAGTTTCAAGTTTATAGCTATTATACTTTCAGAGATATGCTCCTGACAAAATCGTGATCTTTAAATAACAAAGTGCAATAACTCCAAAATTATGCAAGCAAGAGTTGTCAGCAATGTGAGAGTGAAAGATATCAATATGTTAGAAACTAATTACGAATGCACATAATAACCATGCCCATCACCATTAACTTAAGTCCATCAACTTACAATGTCTACCAATGACTGTTCTTACGTATCTATGTCTTAGTTTTGTAAGCTCTGAAATTAATCAAGACAATTGTTAGGATAAGGGTTATTATAGGTATTATGATAACATTCTCTTTTCTGATATTAGGAATATAGTCAAGAATATAGTCATTGGTTAGCAATAATATCCATTTCATGCAAGATTTTTGTGAAAGGAGGACCGACATGATTGGAAAAATCCTAAAATACTCTTTTAGGAGAAATTAATATGTAAATTACTTCCCTTTAATGAAAAGTATTTGTTCTGTTATTTTTTTTCCAAAGTTGCTATCATTTTTCAGTGATACAATTGTTAAAAATAACCATAATAAAAGTGCTGATAAAGGTTTGCTTAAGTGCTTCCAAATTATTATGTATTTGAAACCTAATCGAATACTAGAAACAGAAATTCATACAAAGAATACAGGAATTATGCTTATATTGCATAATCTATAATTACCACAATTACTATTACTAGGTGTTTTTACCACCCTCTATTTTCAGATGTTCAGATGTCAACAAACTGCAAGCAACTTTTCCCTTTCTAAGAATGTTTTTGATATGATAATGCTTTTGCTGTTGTTTTTTCAAAAATATTACAACCTAATTGAAATGTATTTTTGTTCCAAAATATGTAGCTTACACTTATACAATTATTATAAATGTCAATTTGGTACCTGTAAATTATGATAGAAAATATTGTTACTTTCTTGTCTGGTAAAAAGATAAGCCAAAACCAGTAAGAAATTTTTGCCCTTGTAAGGAAGGTAGGCTGTTACAGTTAAACCTAAATGACAAAATTTGCCTGGATTAATAATTAACCCTCATCATTCTGATCCCAAAATATTTCTGTATGGCAGGAGTTAAAAACAAAGATCTCTTTGAACGTAAGTGTAGCCTGACCTTTGTCTTTACGACCTGCATGTCCCTTTTATATCAGGGTTGTTTTTTAAAGTTTAATTTTCAAAATAAATATAAACCTGCAAGTAGTGCTTTCAGTACTTTCAACCTTTGATTTTCATGCTGTTTTTGAAAGCAAAGGGATTTTAATCTGCATGACAAGAGTTAAAACCTATTTATCATTTCTTCTTCTCCATTTGTCAAAGTTATTTCTCATACTGGTATATCATTTTTACTTTACTTTACCCATTACCAAATGACAAAAGTTTAGAATGGTCAAAATTAAAAGTTGCAGGAGGCATATCAAAGCAAGTTGAAAAATAATGACTAAATATGGTAGAAACATTTTTGTTAAAGAAGAAATGGCTTGTTAAAAGCCATTTCTTCTATATCAACAATGTTTTCCTTAGTATAGTTTTACAGAGGTGATCAAAGGCTTTACTGAGTGGTAATTGGTTAAGATAGATGCTTCTTAATATAGATGCACTTTTCTTACGCTCAGCAACTTAACCCATTTCATGCTGAATAAAAATCCTGTTTAGAATAGACCTTTTCATGCAAAGTGCCAGAAGACTTAAAAGTCTGTATCCGTTAGACGCTTTGAAAGAAAAACAACAACAATGATTTTCCACTGTGGGAGGATTTACTTCCGGTTTTGTTTTACATTATTGGGTCCAGTCATTTTAACTTCATTTTTCAAAGTTTTAGAATGAAAAGCATGGCTAAATAATGTAGATAATATTGTTGCTAATGTAACATCTGTTTGTTACAATATTTTTTTCTTTGTTTTCCCAGTAATGTTCTTCAGAAGCATTAAAAGTACTTCATTATCCACAATTTTTCCAAAGATTTCCAAAAAGTGTCATTGTGTGGGAATGGGTTAATCATGGTTAAGTGATTTCCAATTAAATAAGGGGTAAGTTTTATAAAAGCTGTGAAGGTGTCTTATGTCTTAACCTTCTACCATACTAACATAGGCTTTCACAGCCCAGTGATATTATGTATTGACCTATTCCCACACAATCCTGCTTTGTTACGACCCATAAGATAAAAACTTTCTTCTTTTCCTCCATGTTTTCTTCCCCTTGGGAAAAATGAACAAGAGGGCCGTTGGTTCTGGGGCGTTCAACTGAGATAAAGGCTCTTTTTCTTTCAACAGTCTAATTTCATGTTCAGGTTAGGATTATGAAACAAGTAGGCCACACTTACATATAAAGGCTATGAACCTGGGGAAAGTTTAAAAATTCCAAGGCTTTAGTGCTGATTTGAAAAAAAGAAAAAAACTTTTTCCTCCCTCTGGATCCATGGATTATAATTTCAGAAATAAGAAAGAATCTGTGAACTGATGCTTCATGCCTATACCCCCCCTCCCCCACAATTTTTAAAGGATTTCAATTCTTTTAACTATTTTTTAAGGGGACCACCTAAGCAACATTTCTGCCAAATTTGGTTCAAATCGGCCCAGTGGATTGGGAGGAGATGTTATTTAAAAAATTGTTCTTTATTTCTATATAAACCCCACCCCCCTGGGGCTCCACCCCTGGGGACCCGAGGATAATGATTTTAGCTATTTTGAAAGAGGTCAATATACTGATGCTTCATGCAAAATATCAAGGCTCTACACCTTCTGGGTCAGGAGGAGAAGATTTTTAAAGATTATTTTAAAATTTCACTTTTGTTGCCATGGCAACAAGAGTTTTTAAAGGATTTCAATTCTTTTAGCTATTTTTGAAGGGGACCACCTAAAAACATTTTGCCAAATTTGGTTCAAATTGGACCAGTGGTTTGGGAGGAGATGTCGTTTAAAGAAATTGTTGATTGACATCGCACTACGGACGGATGCCGGACAAAAGGGGCTCACAATAGCTCACTTGAGCACATAGTGCTCAAGTGAGCTAAAAATAATCCATTAACATTAAACCTTGTCATGCTGAACCCACACTATTCCTGTTTTTGCAGGAGGTATAGACAAAGATCAGCCTGCACATCTGATCTTACTCTACATCTCCTGTTTATCTCTTTTAAGCCATATTTGTTCATAAGATAATTTCTTAAAAGAATTATGAACCAACAGTAATTATATACAGCACTGTAAGCCTTTTGATTTTAGTATTATTCTGTAGAGGATATATTATTCAGGACAAAAGACTTAAACTGTTGTCTGCAACTTCTCTTAATTTTAACTAGTCTAAAATATTGTTGTCTGGTAATGGGCTAAGGAAGAAGGGGTGGAAAATTGAAAACTACTTGTCATGGCTATAAGATACTCTCTTTTCTCTTTGCCTAAAATAGTCATTTGTGTGTATTCCGAATTAGTCATGAGTTTTGTCATCTTAAAAATGATTAACTCATCACCAGATGACAATGTTTAGGACTTTTCCAAATTCAAAGAAATTTCACAGATGGAAATTGAGTTACTTGAAAATTAATTGAAAATTAAGAGCAAAGGAAAGTTTAAAAAACAGAGAGACAAGTGCACAGGTGATTGACTCTGTTGGGTTCTGGAAAGTACATGTAGCTATATAATCCAAGAGGCATAATTTAAAATAATATCACCGCCTACGGGTGCCTACGCTCGTCTTTTGGGTGCTGGATAGTGGATAAAATGCATCTTAAGTTATCCCCTTGATAGTATAGGTCGCTCTTTTGATAGTGAACAAATGTGCCAAGTTTCAAGTGAATGCCTTTAGTAGAACCAGATATCACTAAATGTCAAAGTTTTCGCACGACGACGCCAAAACCAGCAATGACGACACCTAGGCAATACTAATACCTCAGGTTTTCTCCAAAAAGCCGAGCTAAAAATGCAGCTAGAGTTATCCCCTTGATAGTAACAGTTACTCTTTTGATAGGGAACATATGAAACTCTATACAGAGTTTTAAATTGTAGAAAAATCACAAAATACTAAAGTCTTAGTACAACAATGATGTATTTATGGATGAGATTGATAGTCTGACTAGCATTAAGTAGAACAATCAAGAAGGTCAACATTATTTAACCAGATTCAGATTAGTCTGTACAATCTATGCTATCAGATTAGGCTTCATGCTTTTTACAGTGCTTAGATGGTGATCAGGCTTTTTCTCTTCCATAACCTTGCTTCCTTTTGGAAATATTCAACCTACAAGACACACTCACTTCCAATGGTGACTTGAGACTCTTCATATCCTGCATTTCTGTTTGGCATGGGACTGCTACTAATATCTAGTCGTACATGGATTTCTTTGTTGGCTTTTGACGTCACACAGTCGAAGTGAAATAGAACAGACTGCAAGAAATTAAGATGAAAACTATTAAATTATTTCCACATAATTCTGCTTTTGTAGCATAGAAAAAATGAAACCTCTATTCTGTTCTTGGTCAGAAGAAGACATTTAACAATTTCCTTTGTAGAGTTGCTGCCAAAGGAACATTGCTGCCCAGTTTCAGCATTATTGGCTTTGTCGTTTAGGACCAAATGTTTTAAAGAAATTATGGATGGATGGATGACAGACATGAGTGGTCACAAGACAGGTACTACTCATCTTGTGCTCAAATGAATTCAAAAGTAAAAGACCCAATAGAGGTCAATCAGGCAAAGAATTGCAAAACTTAGAATACAATAGCCCATTACCAGACAACAAAATTTTAATCTAGTCCGATTCAATGATATTGCAGAAGACAGGTCTTTTTTTTGGGGTGGGGGTGGGGGGGGGCTAAAAATGATTTATTGAAAAAGATTAACACAATACATGTACCTGACAACCAAATTCTAGTCAAAACTGAAATTACAGGTAGTAGCAGATTACTTTTTCAAAGTTTTGGGATTGTAAAAGTATTTGTCTTCCTGGTTAAAAAACAATGTGGGAAAAGAATGTTACAAGCAAAATCTTTATTTTTACAATATTTTCCCAAGCCCTTTTCATGAGGGGCGTTAAAAAGTGGGGCTGTATGGGAATAGGTTAAAAGTGAAAATGGATCAGGTGTTCTTTAAAACAGATAACTTCACAAGAGATCAAGGCCCGAGATTCTAAAACTTTTTCATATTCAATTGAGAATTTACTCAAACTTCAAATTTGAATAAATACCTTGTTTAAATTTCAATCGTATATTAACCCTTGTCATGCTGAATAAAATCCATGTACAGAAATAGATTAAAATCAAAGCGCTGATGGCACTGTAGGTCTTGTTGTCATTGTCAATATTTAGTTTGGAATACGATCTTACAGACAATTCTGGCTTATAGGGGACAAACAGGTGGTGCAGACAAAAATCAGACTGCACTTATGTGCAGGCTGATCTTTGTCTATGCCTCCTGCCAAAGCAGGAATATTCTGGGATCAGCATGACAAGGGTTAAGGGCAATAAGTAACAACCTACAAATATTGTCATTTATTTTCATGCAATTACCATAGGATCTAAGCAGAAAAACATCTTTAATCCGAATTCAAAGTTTGAGTAATTCTCACCTGAGTACCAAAAAAGTTTTATAACCTCGAGCCTAGATCCAGTAGAGATCAATTAGAAATGGCATTTCAAAACTGAAAGAATAGTGAGGTAGAAGGACCTGCGTCTAATCAGAAAAAACAAACTTACTCCAAAAAAGTTCAACCCTGGTTAGTTATAGCAGTCAAGACAAACTGACTATGGTATGTTGTCTGTGTTCTACCAAAACCTCGTAACCACGGCTTATACAAAGCTGTAGTTATGAGGTTTTAGTAGAATACAGACAATATACTTTTTTGCGCAACCATGTAACATTTATAAGGAATGTGAAAACAAGTCTGTATGAAAAAGAGATAACCCATATCAAGCTAAACCCAGAATATTCCTGTTTTGCAGGAAGTATAGACAAAGATCAGCCTGCACATATGTGCAGTCTGATCTTAGTCTACACTACCTGTTTGTTCTTATCATGTAAGAGTTCTTTATTAAATTTATTTTCAAAGAAAAAAATGACCCACAACTGCGTATTCCAATACTTACAGCCTTTTGAAAGTAATGCAATTCAATATCAGCATGACGAGACTTAATTAATATTTTACATACCAGGAGCAAAAGTAATCCTTTTTTTTGCCCCATTGAAGGACAGTTTAAATTTCATATGATATATTCATCACTTTTAGTTAGGTGTTATCTCTTTTTAACAAGTATCAAATTCATTTTTTCACTTCCCTTTTAAATCTGTTTATGAATTAACTTTACAACAAAAATATTAACCTAATTTTGAAAACTCATTCCCATATGATCCTATCTTTTAAAGACCATTACAAGATAAAATCTTGAAAACATTAATTTGGCAAATGGGGAAATTGATTGTTATAAGCAAATTCTTCATTTCCCATGTTTCTTTCTTCCCTGGCTTTAAAAAAAAATGAACTTAAGTTTTGTCTGTCTGACAATGGGTAGATTATCTTGTATTCTGATAAACACATCACTGAATACTGATATAACCCTCAAATGACCCTAAAAAAAACAAGAGCTTTGCAGAGCAGTGCGTATATGCCCAAAGGGGCTTGTCAGTGGAATACAATTTTTTACCATAAGTTTTTATGATAAAAATGATCTTGAAAACTGACCTTGACAGATGGATTAAACAACACTTAGAGTTGTCACTGTGAAGCACTGTTTGTTTAACAGCACTATAGGTCACCATTCACACAAAAAACATGATAATATAAAGTGATTCCCTAAACAAATGGGAGACAATTCATTAATCACTGGAAAGACAAAATATCAAAGATCTCAAGAACTAGTAAACATTGTAGTCAATTTCAATCATTTTCAATCAATGCACAAGTTATAACCATTCGAAAAGTTGCTTACACTTAGAAGTTAGGCAATTTTTCAATTCAAGGGCAGATAATTGCTAAAGAACTAGAGTATCTTGATTTCAATGGTCTAATGCACCCCTAGAGACTATGCAGATTCATTATGCAAAGTTAAAACTTCTTTTGATTGGAGCTGTAGGAGAATTTGGGCACACAAGAAGTATGCTGATGTATTTAAACTCAAGGGCAGACAATTCAAGAAGGACTGGAGTGATTTAAAATTTCAAAAGTCTTTTGCACCACTAGACTTCATAGACATATATTGTAGCAAGTTTCAAATTGTTCCCATTGATACTTTAGGAGGAGTCGCTCACACATGAAATAAATTGATTTTGTTTCAATTCAAGGGCAGATAATTCAATATAATTCTAGAATGACTAGAGTGATTTGAATTACAAAGGTCTTATGCACAACTAGACATCATAGAGATACATTGTAACAAGTTTCAGTTTGTTCCTATTGATACCTTTGTGCAGGCTGGTCTTTGTCTATACCTTCTGTCGAGACCTGAATATTGTTGAGACCAGAATATTCTGTGTACAACAAGGGTTAATCATTTTGTCATCAATTAAAGTAAAAGATAGGATCCTTCAGTTTTTATGGGGTTTGTTGTTGATGCCTTAAACCCTGGTCATGCTGATCCCCGAATATTCCTATTTCTGCAATATTTGTGGCAGGTGTGTAGACTATGATTGGCCTGCACAGACATGCAGTCTGATCTTAGTCTACACTACCTGCTTGTTCTTTAGTTTTGAGGAAATATTTGAGGAGATATAAATCTAAATTAGAAAAAAATCTAAAATTTTGTGAAGAAAGAATAAAGGATAAATATTCAGCTGGAAAAGGGTTAATATTACTAAATATCAACTATTACAGCATCAAACAATGAAAGATCACAAATTAAGCCATTACTCATGTGAAAAAAGTTATGATATAGGTTCTGTCCCTCTGTCGTTTTTTGTCAATATATTTAACCCTTTCCTTAGACTGGTCCAATTCGAAAGATGTTGCAGACAACAATTTAAGCTTGGTACAATTTGAAAAGTAAGTAACGGTAACCAACAGGCAAGAAAATATTGTGGGAAAAGAAGACATTGCTTGTAACAAGCAATTTCTACTTTTCCAATAATTTTTTTTCAAGTATAAAATCACAGGGGCGTTAAAATCCAGAGACTATACAGGAAAGGGTTAAATATGAAGGAATTTAAGGATATCAAGTTGCAAGTCGAAAATTCCCCTCTAATGATGATTCAATCACTGTGATAGGGTTAAATCCGGTATCAGTACAAATCACAAGGGGCAAACATTTATATTTTATCTGTTATCATAAATTCTAATCCATTCCCACGCAATGACTCTTTTTGACACCACCAAAAATTAAATGTTAAAAAAACATTGTGGATAATGAAGATATTGCTTGCTACCAGTAATTTCTTCATCATCCACAATTCTTTCTACCCAAACAGACAAAAGATTTTTCAAGTTTCATCAACAAAAGATTGTCATCTTCAACTTCTTTCAACTAGGACCAGTCTACAATTTTGCTGTCTGGTAATGGGTTTATTCAACATGATAAGATAGCATTCAACAAAATTGAACCCATACCATAAAAGCTATACTTAGACAACCAAGAATAGTGTTTTAATGAAAAACATGGTTAACCCTTTCCAGCTTCTTGAAATTCTAGACTGGTCCAAACTGATAGAAGTTACAGACGAAAATAAAAATTGGACGTAATTTGAAATGAAACCATCCCATGTGGTAAAAAATATTATGGAAAAAGGAGAAATTGCATGTTACAAGCAATTCCTTCTTTTTCCAAAATGTTTTCTCAAGTATAAAATTGCAGCAATACGAAATCCCGGGTTTGTACAGGAAAGGGTTAAATGAGAATGTTTTTCCAAAAACAACTTTTGTCACACACACACCCCCTGCCTTCCCCCCCCCCCCAAAAAAAATAGCTGCAGCTATGACCTTGACCTTGGGCTTACCTGAACAAAAATTTCAAACGGCACACCATCTTTTCATGGAAAACAATGGTACAAAGTTATTTTGAAATCCATTTGCAATCCTGGAGGTTATAGTCTGAACAAATTCAGAAAAATTATTTAACACTTTTGTGTACAAATTAACCATTATTGTAACACCCACGCAGATGCTGTGGCTCAATAAAATGTATCCGCTTTCAGTACATTTTTTTTCTGCTTTTTCAATTTAAATTATAGTGCATTCTCTCAATTTGGATTTTAGTCTAATACTGCAAAGTAGCAAATTTAAGTCATGGAACAATGTGTGAATATGAGAAATTTTATCACAATGTTTTTTGTTGTTTTTTCAGCATGGCATATTTTCTCATTTTCTCTTCATGTATTCGATGCTATACGGTATCTATTTTCAAATTCAAACACATTTTGAAATGATACTTGCAGCTGGAGTCAGTTTGATTAACCTCAAATTCAGTTGTCTCATGTTTATAATTTTACATCAAATACCACTTTTTTCCTTTATTTTCAGCCATCCGTTTGCCACACCTCTTGTACAGTTTGAATGAATGAACATCCTTTTAAACTTTCATTTCAGGTTTTGGACAATAGGTTATTAAAATATCTTAAAATAACTCATTCCCAGATGCCAAAATTTTAGACTGGTCCAAATGCAAAAATGTTTCAGACGACAACTTTTAATTGATAAATTCTTTTTTTGTTTGTTTGTTTGCTTGGTTTTTGTCTTTTGAGGCTACAGAATATTGTGGACAATAAAAAAATTGCTTGTAACAAGCAATTTATTCATTGTCCAGAATATTTCCAAGTCAAGGGTGGGGGAGGGGCATTAACCAAGCAGGCCATGATGGCCCTTCATCACTCACTTGACACTCTTTAATTCATAACAAGAAGGCAGAGCTAAGTGACCAGACAAAAATAATCATAACTAAATAACAGAAATAACAGAACCCCTAGTGTTGAAAAGTCTGTAGTTAAAACCAAAGTCACTTAGGTTGCTAAGGATATAACTGTCTGCTAGGGAAGTCATCATTTGCTAAGAAAGCTATCAGTTTATAAAGAAGTCCATGGGTGCTAATGTTCTTTTTCAACTCCATTCAGTAAAGGTAAGTGAGTAAAATGACCCCTTGGCTGATGCTAGTGACCCCTCGAAGTATTACCCTGAGGGGTCATAATTTCAGCAAATACTAGGCACTACTACATGCAAAATACCTAAGCTTTAGGTTTTGTGGTTCTGGATGAGAAGATTTATATACATTTTATGTAAAATTAATTGACCCCTGGGGGGGTTGAGGGGGCAGGGCCAATTTTTACCCCAGATATAATGATATGCTATGAAATATCAAAGCTCTAGGCTTCGTTGTTCTGGAGAAGATGTTTTTAAAGTTTTCCTACTTAAAGTTTTATATAAAATCAAGTGGCGGGGCCAATTTTGAACCTCAGACTCATGATTTGAGCAAACTTGGTAGAGATACCCTAGATAATGCTACACACCAAATATGAAAGCTCTGTGCCTTGTAGTTTCAAACAAGAAGATTTTTTATATTTACAAATTTTGAACCCCTCACAGTGTGCATATTGGGCCAGAACGATATGAGTAATTTTGGATAAGGTCCACCCAAGGAACATTGACAAGAAATTATTTCAAAATTGGACCAGCTATTTAGAAGGAGATGTTGTTTGAAGTAAAAGTTGATGCATGACATACTGAAATCCATTGCTCCTAAAAGCTCACTTGAGCACTATGTGCTCAAGTGAGCTTAATGTGAGATTGTGTGGGAATGGGCTAAGCTTTCAAGAATTACAGCAAGAGGTTAGTGAAATATCATAATGAAGTTATAGAGGAATTGAAAGTCAGACAGACAAATAGATAAATATCAATCATCTCATAGCTCATCTCACAGTGCTAATGTGCATCTGCACAATATATGTTACAGTGATAAAGTGTATCTACCACAGGGTAGTTCAGTTATAGCCTCTACAACTGCTTACATAAAGAATAAGGCTTTTGTCTAAAAATGCCTCTTGATGCAACTAAATTCTTCACGAATAACTTTATTACTCAATGGGAACAAATGTGCCTACTCCTAACAAAAGTTTCCACATTTATTCTAATAATCGCCCATATTCTAATAAACGCCCATCCCCTCAAATACTGCATAAAATGCGGCCATTTTTCGCCGATTTTCAGTAACAATGGGTGATTCTAATAAACACCCACCCCCTTCTATGATCGAAAATCAAGTCATGATTAATTTGGGTATTTGAATGAAATGAAATAATATTTCATTTGAATCTATGAGGTAAGTAATGTATTCCTATAAAAACGTAAAGAGATCGCCGCCCTGACTCCATAATTATTCATTATTCAACTTGAACTGCCTAGACTTTACTTTACATACGTTATTTAACTTAGTTATTTCAACTTGCCAAGGTCAGTTAAAGACTGGCAGTGAAGGTAAAGAAAAAATGGAGTTTTTCACTTGATCTTAAAAAAATTAAAACAATCTATTTCCGTATCATCTTGACATAAGAGTGATTTTAAATTTTGTTATGAGGCTCCCATTGTCTCGGTGTCTGCGGGCTTGAAATTCTTAGATAGAATGTTATTTTGAATAGAAATAAACCTATTAATATTGAAAAAAAGATTAATGTTTATTTTCCATTTAAATGGCCGAATCCAGAGAGTCTACGTTTTTAGGTAAAAACTACCGAGAACTACCAATAACAATGAAACCATTTGCAAGTAGAAATTAACTTATTTCTGGTCGTGAGAATTCTTACCTCAGTAATGAGAAAAAGCCAAGAAATCATTTATGTTAAAACTGATAAGTTAGGATAAGGATACGGGTAAAAAAAGACAAGAAAGTTTGAATAGCAAAGAAAGACCTTTACCTTGGACTAATGCAAATGCAGAACTAAATCGACTGTTGGCTTTAAAAAAGTCGTAGATACATCCTAAATAAAACGTCATTATGATTTTCGTACTATTTTGTATTCCTCGGTCATCTTTCATATCACACACCTCTCTAATCGCCTACCTCCATACCAAAAAAACCTCTAATAATTGCCCACCCCCAACTTTGCCGATGGTCACTACTCTCATAATCGCCCGGGCGATTCTCGAATAGATACGGTATTTTGAATTCCATCAATCAATATAGAAGATATATTGCAGACAAGAATTGGACACACCAACCCACCTACCCCACAAACACTTCCTCCTACACTAAGAGAGATAACAATATAAACATGATGCCATTACATAAGCAAAGAAAAGGGGCATTACTCTGATTAAGTAGTTTTGCACTAAGACTGTAAGACTACACTAATGATGCCGAGTGCCAAGACTAAGATTAAATCTAAAATTATGCTTACAGATACTTGTTGATGATATATTTTACAAATTTGTTGATGATGTATTTTATGTCTTCATCATTTAGGAAACTCTTTCAACAGTTATAATACAATTCTGTTACAGAAAAGATCATGGTATAAGGAGGAATTGCTTGCAACTAGCTATATGTCTCTAAGTCTTTTGTTTTCATCAAATAAGCACTAGTTTTTAGATTTACATACACTTTGATTTATCATTTTGGATCTACTTTAAACCTTGTCATGCTGAATATTTATCCTTTCTCCACAATATTTAATTTGTTTGTCAAAATTAGATCTTTTATGAGTTCAAATACTTCCTCAACATTAACGGAACAAACAGGTAGTATTGACTAAGATCAGACTGCACATCTGTGCAGGCTTATCTTAGTCTATAAACCTGCCACATCATTTGTAAAAATAGGAATATTCCTGGATCAGCATGACAAGAGTTAATAACTGACACTTCAAACAATTGACAGATTACCTGCCTGCCCACTGACTCCCGCAAGTAGTTCCACTTCAATGTTTAACCTCATTATTTCGCAAAATTAATGGCCAGTAACATGTAACAAAAATGTAAAATAATTGGTTGGCAACCTAAACTTTTTAACTACAGCTTGAAAAAAATAAGTTTTAGTTAAACGTTTAGGACACCAAACCAATAAAAATGCCTCACATAATTGGTCAGTCTGAATTTTCAAGTACAAAATTAACTTTCAGTCTAAGAGCACAATTTTATTGGTTGATTGATTCTTTGGTTAGTAGCCACAATCTGTCAATTTCACTTGTGCGTGAAATTCATACATTGAGCAGCCTGCACAGCCGCACTCTGTGCATTAAGAGTATTTGGAAATCAGCTAAACAAGTTTTCACATAGTATGTAATTATTGAGCGCACTGTGAAGACTCTTATCAGACTGTACAGATACAAAGACTGATATGAATATCTATACTTGCTGTTGTAGTTGACAAGCACGTGTAATTAAAGAATCACTAGCCCCGCCCACTGGGCTCCAGCAAGAAGTTCCACTTTGATATTAACCCTTGTCATGCTGAACCTAGAATATTCCTGTTTCCACAGGTTGTCTAGACAAAGATCAGGCTGCACATATGAGCAGCCTAATCTTTGTCTTGACCCCCTGCTATTTCCTTTAAAGCCAGCATTGTTTATAGCATTCATTTTCTTAATAATTACCAAACTGAAGTTGGTGTCTTCTGTGCTCTCAGTCCTTTGATTTTAACAAAATTAATTAGAGCATGAAAAGAATTAAACAGCGTTTTTTGCAAAATTGGATTATTGTCAAAAGCATGTTAGCAGAAAGGTAAAATGCTTGGTTGGCAACCTAAATGTTGTAACTACAGCTTGAATAAGCTTTAGTTACAATGTTTAAGTCCCAAAACCAACAAAAAGCCTATATCAGAGTTCAAACTTTACATCCGGTCTAAATGAATGATTTGATTGGTTGATTGATTCATGCCGAACCAAAATTATTCCTGTTTGGCAGAAAGTATATACAAAGATCAGACTGCACATCTTTGGACATACCTTCCGTTTCCTTTTCAAGTTAGAACTGTTCATAAAATCAATTGTCAAAAGGAATATTTACCCACAATTAGAGCCTTACAGCGCTTTCAGTCCCTTGATTCTCAATAAGTTTTTATTCATCATGACAAGGGTTAATAGTCATGATCAGTCAATTGACCAATCGCTGGCCCCGCCCATTTACTCCTTTGGCCCTGCTCATTGACTCCATCAGGAACTTCGACTTTGATTTTTAGCAGCGCAAAGTTTAGGGCCAGCAGCAAGTTACAAATAAGTACTTAGTAGAATGGTTGGTTGGTGACCTAAACATTGCAACTACAGCTTGAATAAGCTGTAGTTATGATATTTAAATTGCAAAACAAACAAAAATGATTCACCAGAATGGCAGGCAATGTCAAAGTTCAAACTGAACTTCTAGTCTAAATGAATGATTTCAATGGTTGATTCATTCTTTGATTGACAGTCGCAATTGGTCACTTGTCTGAAATGTCAGACACACTGGCTCATACTACCTTGTTTTATGGAATATATACAAACCAATAGACTTTGAGCAGTAATTTGGCAAATAACCCATTAAAAAATGACAAAAGAGGTTGCAAGCAGGTATTTTCTAGTTGATGAAATTAAGGAAAAAAAAACATTGTCTTATAAAGTTGAAAAAAAATTGTTTACAAAATTGTAAGTTTTTTTTATATTTCGGTGTTTGAATGGGTTAACACATTCCCAAACAACAAAATTTTAAGCTTGTCCAAATTCAAAGAAGTTGCAGATGACAGTTATAAGTTGATAGATTTTCAAGTATCTCAGTCATTCTGGTTTAGAAACAATGTGGAAAATGCAGAAAGTTCTTGGGGCAAGCAATTTCTGCATTTTCTACAAAATTTTCCTGAACTGTTTTCTAGAGTGGCATGAAAAGGAGGGATTATATGGGAATGGGTTAAAGTAGAAGGGAGGATAATTACACATTCAATGTTTTTACCCTTGTCATGCTGAATCCAAAATATTCTGATTATGATAGTCTGATCTTAGGCTTCACCTCCTGTCTATCCTTTTGAAACCAGAGTTGTTTACAAAATAAATTTTCAAAAGAAGTATTGACAACTGAACAACAAGTCCTACCGTTGCTTTCAGCCCTTTGATTTAAAAGGATTTTATTCAGCATGACAAGGGCTTAAATGTTGTACCTAAACCCCTTGAAATTTACTTTGTCAGCATTAGAAAACTGTAAAGGTCGATGAAAAATTAAAATCTGATAGTAATTTCAAAGTGAGGCTTATTTACTACAGCGTACTAACAACATAGAAATTGTGTCAGTGCATAATTAGGCATGTCTCAAATTTAATTGTTTCTGAGATCTTGTTGCAGTCTTAAACAACAAGGAAAAGATCAAATGAATGCTTTAAAAGTAGGAAAAAGTCCTAAAAACATGTCTGCCCTTTTTAAAAATTTCTCAGATCATAGAGAGATTACTTTGAAATAGTATCATCTACAGACTTTCATTAAAATTGCACTTAGATCAACAAGGAGACATTATACAGCTTTAACCTTTTAACCCATTCCCACACAACAAAATTTTAGACTGGTCTAAATTGAAAGAACATGCAGGCGACAATTTCATATTGCTAGAATTTTTACTTTTTTTATCTTTTGTAATAGAAAACATTGTGGACAATGAAGAAATTGCTTGATACAATCAATTTCTTTTTTTCCACAATGTTTTCCAAAGCTGTTTTCTTGAGGGGCGTAAAAACAAAGGATTGTGTGGGAATGGGTTAAAATCTTAGACTGGTTTAACCCATTCCTGGACAACAAAATTTACACTGGTCCAAATTCAAAGAAATTGCAGATGACAATTTTCACTTAATGAAATTTCTAAAATTAGTGCCGAAACAATTGCATGTAACAAGTAATTCCTTTATTTTCAACAATGTTTTCAAAGGCTTCTTTTCTTGATTGGCATAAAAAGGCGGAGTCATAGTGTGGGGTTTCAGATGATTGATCACTGAGTGTACTTAACCTGAAAAGTAAAATGCTGTATGGAAGAAGTTAAGTAATCTTTATTTTTCTAACAATGTTTTCCATAGCTTTTCTTTTCTTCAGCCTGTAGGAATGAGTAATATGTGGATTAACCAATTACCACACAGCAAAATTTTAGACTGGTCCAAATTCATAGGAGTTGCAGATGACAATTTAAAGTTTATGAAAATTTAGATTTTTCAACTTTTTGTGTTGAAAACATTGTGGAAAATGAAGAAATTGCTTGTGAAAAGCAATTTCTTCATTTTCCACAGTTTTTACAAGCTTTTTACCTTAGGGGTGTCTAAAAGCGTCACTAAGTTGGAATGGGTTAAGAAAGTGGCTTACACTACCACTATTAGACCAATACTTTTGCTTACATGGTTTTGATAGTGACTGTCAATAAAAAAAAACAAAATAAACCAATCAATATATCACATTATTTCTTTAGACTGAAAGTGAACTTTGAACTCCATCACTGGCCAACATTTATGTGAAGTATGCTTGGTGGTTTGGCAACTTAAATGTCGTAATTACAGCTTATTCAAGCTGTAGTTATGAAATTTTGGTCATCAACCAACCATTTTACTTATTGGTTTCATGTTACTGACCATAGAGTTTACTAAATTACAAAGTAGAACTTCCTGTTGGAATCAGTGGGCGTGGTCATTGATCTGAATTAACCCTTTCCTGTTTAATCCCTGGTTTTTACGTCCCTGGGTTTTACACTTGAAAAAACATTGCGGAAAAAGAAGAAATTGCAACAAGCAATTTCCTCTTTCTCCACAATATTTTCTACCATACTAAATGATTATATTTTAGACACAATAAACTTTAAGTTGATATCTGCAAACCTTTGAATTTGGACAGGTCTAAAATTTCGAAAAAACAGTAAAGGGTTAACACTAGTCACGCCAACTAACCTCCAACATGGCTTTTTTGCTGATATTTTGTAAAATATGTGGCCAGGGATATGAAATAAAAGGCAAATTGCTCGAGATTGAGATTTCTCCAAGAGTTCCTGAGTTTCTCTAGGTTTAACCTATTACCAGACAACAAAATTTTTGACTGATCCAATTCAAAGATTTTGCAGACAACAAATTTTAGGTGATGAAATTCTACCTTTTTTTTACTTTTGAGGTAGAAAATATTGTGAATAATTAAGAAATTGCCTGTAACAAGCAAGTTTCTTCTTTTTCCAATTGTTTTCTAATTTAAAGCTTTATTTCTTGGGGGCATCAAAAAGCATCATTGTGTGGTAATGGGTTTTAAAACAAATAAACTAAAATGAATGTCCTAGGACAATTTATGTTGAGCCTGCAAACATTTGACTCAAGTGTCACCTTGGCCTTAACTTTTTAAAACAAGAGCTGTCAAAGGACAGCAACAGTTGACTATTCTGAGTAACAGCAATCCAATGTCGACATTAGGCATAATACCTAATAAGTAATAGAGATAAAAAATTGTTCAATTAAAATTTTCAGTTGAACAAGAATTTTTAAGTCCAAAAAGGGTTAAAATTCCACTAAAATGAATGTCTGCTTAATGAATCTTTGTCTAGAAGATGATATGCTGGTCACAAAAAATTGTGCAAAGATTCAAAGCAATAGCATTGGTAGATAGAGACTTATTAAAAATATATGACAGTTGCTAGCAAAGTTTAACCAAGAATTTGTAAGTCCAAAAAGGGTTTTATTCTACTGAAATGAATGTCAGAGTAATGAATCTGTGTCAAGAGGCTGGTAATATTGTCACAAAAACATGTGCAAAGTTTAAAAGCAATAGCATTGGTAGAGATAGATTTATTGTGGATATACATGACAGTTGCACGCAAGGTTTTACAAAGAATTCATAAGACTGAAAAGGGGTAAAAACTCCACTATAATAACTGTAATTGTATTGAATCTTTAACTAGAAGATGATATGCTGGTCACAAAGAATTGTGCAAAGTTTCAAAGCAATAGCATTAGTAGAAAGAGAGTTAATAATGATATATGACAGTTGCACATAGGTTTAACTAAGAATTTCTAAGTCTGAAAAGGGTTAAAATTCCACTAAAATTAATGTCAAAGTATTGAATCTGTGTCTAGAGGTTGATATTATTCCTACAAAAGCATTTATGTGCAAAGTTCCAGAGTAATAGAATTAGAAGAAGCTGAGATAGGACACTTGCTTGTAAGGTTTAACCAAACCATTTCAATGACACAGATGCCGCTGCCACTGCCCAAATGACTGGAATAGCCCCCCTATTCATTGACTAGACAAGCTAAAATGTTTTAAAGACACTTCTACTTATGGTGGATTAAACAAATGTGTATTTTGTATTGAAATCCGTCCATAAATGTACAATGTTACAGCCGTAATTGTATGGAAAAGGTTAACCTTCAACTGTGACCATAACCCTACATATGTTTTATAATGAGGGAAAAAATTTGCCCTACACAAAAGTTTTACCTTCAACTGCAACCTTGACCTTGAAATTATATCAAATACTTCAATTGTGATATTTAATCATTAATTGAGAACAGATGATCCGACCATTTGTTTCTAACAGTACATTCTATCATTTGATATTGTGGTAATTATCAATTTTGAAATATTTCAATGGGGATAGGCAGACTTAATAAATATTTCAACCCTTGTCATGCTGAATTAAAATCCTATACTTGATTGGCACTGAAATCAAAGGACTGAAACCACTGAAGAACTAATTGGGGGTCATTATTCCTTTTGAAAATTAACTTTTAAAATTCCTAAATCGGAATATTCCAGATGCAGCACAATTGGGTTTATGTTACCCTTTGTTTGTTTACAATAAAAATCAACCAATTCCAACACAAACCAATTCTCTACGTCCCTTAAGAAATATCAAAGAAAATAAAGAATTGATTGTACACAGGCATTTTTTTTATCCATCAGTGCTCTCTACCCAAAAAGATAACAAGTTTAAAAATTCAAAATTTTGTTTTCTGTTAATGGGTCTAAACAAGTTTTATAATTGTTTTAATGATTAACTGTTACATTTCTCTTGCCATTGATAGGTTTATTGTCATTAGTATTTCAAGGAAATAAACTACAGTCATACACTCAGAGCATTTGACAAATTACCAAGTTTAGCACTTTATTACTACCATAATTAACAACAAGGGTACCTCCCAAAGGGTCGCTAATACTAGAATGTTCAGGGGGCTTGACCTATTGTCAGACAATGAAATTCTAGACTGGTCCAAAGAAGCTGCAGTTGATGAAATTTTAAATGTCTTCATCTTTCTGAGGTGAAAACATTGTAGAAAATGAAGAAAATACATGAATTTTTTCCTTGAATTTTGTTGAAGCGGGTTAAAAAAATCATTTAAAAATAAAAAAAAGCACATAATATTTAGAACAAGAGGAACAAATAGCCCTAAATTGCTCACCTGAGAATTATTTCATAACATCTCTAGACTGATAAGCCTAGTCCTGCCACACCCACATTTTTCAAAGATAAAAATTTCACACACAAGTTTTGAAAAGGTTCACCCAAGATCATTCAAGCCAGGTTGGGTACAAATTGGCTTAGTAGTTTAGAAGCAGATGATTTTTAAAAGATTATTTCATGATTTCTCTAAGTCAGACAAATTAAATGAAAAGTTCCACTAAGAAGTTTTGGAAAGGGTCATCAAAGAAACATTCCAGCTAAATTTGTTTCAAATTGGCCTTGTGTTTAGGTGAAGATTTTTAAGAATTATCTCATTACTTCTAATAAGTCTGATGAGCAGGCCTTCCTTCTGTCAAGACCCCATTTTTACATGAAACAAAATTTCATGAACAAGTTTTGAAAAGGGCCATGTTTGGTCTGAATTGACCAAGTTGTTTAGTTGGAGGAGAAGATTTTTTAAAGAATTATTAGAATTATCTCATAATTTCTTATAAGTGTGATACCCACCCCCCCTTTCTGCCATGCCCTTATTTTTTAATGAAATAGAATTTCACAAACAAGTTTAGGAAAGGGTCATGTAAGGAACATTCTTGCCAAGTTTGGTAAAAATTTGCTATGTGGTTTAGGAGGAGAACATGCATGCACGCACAAGAGACAACGGGCAATGACAATAACCCCACTGGCTGAAAGCCAGTGGAGCTAAAAATCAAGTACTCAAAAGTATTAGTCCATGCAAAATTCAGATCTCCTTCATGAGGTAAATGCATCCAAGAAATTTCAAATTGATTTTAGAGAAATGACCCTGACTAAATTGGATGTTGAAAAACAACAAAGGGAAATTACCAAATCAGTATCAAACAGTTACAGTTCATATGCAATGCACTTCTTCCCAGTAAGATCTTTCTACCCTGGAAGTTTCAAGATGACAGATACAATAATTATAGATCGACATATTCTATGTTCTGAAAAACAAGAAAGGGTATCTTTGATTTCTATCATACTTTTAGCCACATACATGTACTCAAAACAAGATGTATGTTTGACAGAAAAATAAGGGAGAATAGAAATGAAGCTTGTGAAGCCAACAGTTCTTCTTCAATACTCTTCTCTGTTAGGAGATCTGTCCATTCATGAAGTTTTAATTGATAGCAAATTATAGTGAGTGATCAAAGGTCAATTTTGTCTATTATCTTGAAAGACAAAATTGACCCTTGATCAATCACTATAACTTGTACATCTATGTACACTAATAGACAAAATTTGAGTCTCAAAAACATCAAACTCAAACAAACCCATGTCATGCTGAATATAATCTTTTCCAGGATTCTATAAAAATCAAAGGAATGAAAGAACTTGAGGCTCTTATTATTATTCAATATTGTAAATGATTGTACATATAATCATGTTCTTCTTTCTATTGCTTTCATGATGCTTTGATAACTTTATTGTATGCTTTCATGATGCTTTGATAACTTTATTGTAATCTTTATAATCTGGAGGAATGTATTTCTTCATTATCCACAATGCTTTCTATCCAGAAAGACGAAAAAAGATTAAATTCGATCAACATGAAATTTTTGTCTGCAACTGCTTCCAATTTGGACAAGTCTTAAATTTTGTTGTGTGGGAATGGGTTAACATTGAAGTGAAACTTCTTGTTGGAATAAGTAGGCAAGGCAAGGGGAGTCAGTGGGAATTGTTGTCAATTCTGACTCTGAAACTATTTCAAAACAAGAAACAAATTTAAGTTATATATATCTTTCTTTTACCTTGAGCTCTGACATTGAATTTCCAAAACATTAAATCATTGAAAAAGCATACAAAATTATTACATTTGATGTGAGATAAGTTATATCGAATTAGAACTTCAACCTGAAATTTGACCTGGAATATCTTGCCAAGGAGTTTTTGTGCACATCTTCAGAACTTAAAGTGGAGTCTTGGTAATCAATATTGTGTTGAAATAGGATTGTGGATGGCCTAAAGGTTCAAGAAAATTTGTTTGTACAAAATAATTTAGCTCAAATTGAATTGTCTGGTCTTGAACTATAACCTAAAAATAGCGCAAATAAAATTATTTTTGTTTCTTTTGGAACTAAACCCTGACTACCAGACAACAAAATTTTAGACTGGTGTAAGTTCAAAGAAGTTACAGACAAGAATTTCAAGTTGATGAAATTCAAAACTAAACAGTGGGAAAATCAACATGAACATTCTCAGATATCATATCCGTAAAATTAGCTCAGGTTGAATTTTGAGCTTGGACTGTGGAAATCTCATATTTCCCCTGTTTCTTGCACAACTTGTATAAATATCATTCGAGTGTGTGCAAGAAATCCGAATGGATTTTAGAGCATTTTTTAACTTTGACCTTTAATGGTGACCTTGCACTTTCAGCAGTTAGAATGCATAAATGAGGCAATGATTACATAAATATTGAAAAGATTCAAGAAAATACATCATAATATAGCCATTATATTGTTTCAGAGATTTCAGGGGTGGTTTGATGTGGCCATAGCATAGTTGGTAGCACGTCAGACTCCTAGTCATGGAGTCCTTTTTGACATTTGTCTCCCACCAGATTTGATGAAGATTCCATAATTAAAGTATCAACAACTAACTTAAGTTCTTCTCTTTGGTCTGGTATACAAAGCCACCATCACTGTTCTAGCATGCATCATTTTGAGTGCTGACACAAAAGAGTTTGAAACTAACAAATATGTGATACTCTGTCAAAATTGAGTGAACAGATTTCAAAATTGATCCTGAAAAAAACATTCAAGGTCAACTTGGAATGTGACTTTGACCTTCTGTGAAATGGCATGATTCTTGCCCTGTGCTTGTCACACAGGTTCATGGCTGATACTGAACAGAAGTATGACATTTCCTAGTACTTGTGAACCCAGTATGTTAAACCCAGGATGTTAAACCCCTTACAAATAAAAATAAACAAGAAGACTATGATGGTCTTTTAATGCTCACCTGAGTATGATGGCTCTTGTCTTTACAGAGTTTGAGAAGGTTATCAAAAATTTTCAAATCTACTTACCCAGTAAGTTAACAGACAAATTTTGAGGTCTTCTTGGAGCTCAACAAGTGCAAACTGCCTCTGGAGGCTTAACCATTAAATTCATTAAATGCCTACACCATAAAAAGTAGTTCTTAAGTATTTCATGAATATTGCAACTCTGCCTGCATCTCAAGAAAACAAGCTTTGGAAAACATTGTGAAAATGAAGAAATTGATTGTAACAAGCAATTTCTACAATGTCCACAATGTTTTCTTCTTACTTGAACCAGTAATAGATTTTGTCATGTTGTAATGGGTTAATTCATTGGCTACTTAGTTTATCATGTTATCAGCTTTGACAAATATGATTAACTGACAAAACTATGCTTAGATAGCTTACAGTACTTTCAGTACTTTGATTTTGTAAAGGTGAACAGAAGAGCAGACATGTGAACAGATACTGGACAATGACTGATAACAAAAGCTCGCCCTGCACACGATCAAGAGATGACAGACAGAAAGAAAAACAATATGTCTCCCACAGAGTGAGGAGACATAATGATACAGAAGGTCTAACCTATAATCAAAGTTCAAATAGGTACATATACAGCTTTGATATTATGATTTAACCCTTTCCTGTTTTTTTTTAAAATTCAGAATAGTTCAAATGGAAAGAGGTTGTAGACGACAATGAAAATTGGATGTATTCGAAATGAAACAATCCAATGTGGTAGAAAATAGTGTGGGAAAAGAAGAAATTGCTTGTTTCAAGCAATTTCTTCTTTTTCCACAATGTTTTCTCAAGTATAAAATCACAGTAATATAAAATCCCATGTTTAAACAGGAAAAGGTTAAAAAAAAGCCTTCAATCAATGTCGGAAACCTTTACGAAATGAGATATTTCTCCCCAAAACAACCTTGCTAACTCTGTCATACTACAGTGAAACAATGTATTTCCTCTGTAGTGATAATTATGATAAGAGATTGATTTTGCTCTACAGCATCAATGAGAGATTGTTTCTGCCATTCTTCATGAAAACAATATAAGGGAAGATATATGATGTCCAAAACTGCTCATAGAAAAATAAGCAGATTATAGAGGTGTGAACCCTTTATCACACAAGAAAATTTTAGACTGGTCCAAATTGAAAAGAGTTGCAGATGATAAATAAAAGTATATGAAAATCTAGATTTTTTCAACTTGCTGAGTAGAAAACCTTGTGGAAAATGAAGAAACTGCTTCTTGCAAGTAATTTTTATCATTTAACACAATGTTTTCCAAATTGTTTTCTAAAGGGGCGTCAAAAAGTGTCATTGTGTTAATGTAAGTCTAACCCTTTCTTGCTTTTTTTTAAATTTTATATTGGTCCAAATTGAAAGAGGTTATAGATGAAAATGAAAATTGGATGTAATTTGACATGAAACCATCCTAAAAGGTAGAAAATGATAAGGAAAAAGGAGAAATTGCTTGTTACAAGGAATTTCTTCTTTTCCAACAATGTTTTCTTGAGTTTAAAATCACACAGACGTTAAATCCTGGGTTTGAAAAGGAAAGGGTTAAAGAACTAACAAGAGCACGGCTACACTCAGCTATTGGGTGCTGGATAGTGGATAAAAACACAAAATGCATCTAGAGTTATCAGCCTTGATATAGGTTGCTCTTTTGATAGTGAACAAGTGTGCCAAGTTTCAAGTACAGTCGGGCCGCGTTTATCTGGACTATCGCAATATTCGATATCCGGACATAATTTCTTGGGAACAGAATTTTTATTCATAAATTGTACACTTTAATCCGGAAATTCGTGTTCCGGAACCGGTCAGAAAAAATGGGGAACGAAAACCGAAAAACTGTACAAATATGCTTCGATAATCCGGGCAAAGGGTTAGTTATTCCAATAAAACCTGTTTTAATTACTATCTGTCGTAACCTGGTTTGATCGGATTAATGCATCCATTGATACGACTAACTGCCTGACACGTGTCAATGATTAACTGTTTAACTGGTGATCCTTGATCGCAGACAATTTTCACGCCTTACAAACAGCTTAATTGAGCCACGTGCTGGTACAACAACGTGATAATTAGTATTATGTCCACGTGTACCGACACCTTTTACGCATATTATTCAAAAGGACTGGAGTTTTACTTGAAAGAACACTACTCCCCGGTACTTTAAAACTGATTGAAAAATTATCTGTCACTATCATACTCCAATCAGTTATCAATCAAATTGTTGAAAATTCCACTTAACCAAAGAAGATGTCAGCACCTGTAACCAAACAACAAAGAGTTGAAGTTTCAGCCTCCATAAAACGAGAAATTTGCCTGTACAAGAAAGACCATCCGAAGTCAACAATCCAGGACATTTGCGCCTACACATTGAAAATCTTGTCGATCGACATTGGGAAATCAACCGTAGGGGACATCCTGAAGGCGAAAGACAAATGGCTGGCCATATCCGACGACTCTCCAAGCCTCCTCTGCCACAGAAAACCCAAACATCAAGAGCTAGAAGACGCTGTTTTCCTGTGGTTTACAGACATGAGCTCTTGACACGCTGCCAACAACGACGAGATGATGCTGATGAAGGCAAAGACCCTGGGTGACCAACTCCACATAACAGACTTCTCCTACTCTCAAGGCTGGCTGCAGAGGTTCAAGAACTGACAGGGCATAAAACGTAAACTTTACCACGGGGAAGCTGACAGCGCTGACCAAACCATCGTAGAAGAGGGACGATCTAGTCTTCAGAGGATCCTGGCAGATTACGTTCCCAGAGACGTTTAGAAAATCGACGAGATGGGACTGTTCTTCAGACTGGGGCCCAACAATACACTGGCGACTACTAGTGTACGGGATATCAAGGCATTGAAAGACAGAATCACCGTAGCTCTAACATCCAACGCCACTGGTGACCACAAACTGAAGGCATTCGTCATCACAAAAGTACAGCGACCAAGACGTTTTGGGTAGACTTACAACCCACAGACTTACGTCCACTACAGACACAACAAAAAGGCCTGGATGACTGCTGACCTATTTATTGACTGGTTGAAAAACTTCAACAGACAGATGAGATTGGCAGCACGCAATGTAATCTTACTTGTAGACAATGCAGCAAGCTATTCCAAGGGGGACCTTTGACTCACCAACGTCAGACTCCACCATCTACCGCCAATACAACAGCCCATGGACGCAGGGATTATCAAAGCCTTAAAGGCTCACTACCGCAAACACCTCGTGAAACATTACATTGACTGCACCAAAGAAAATAGAAGCCAGACCGTCGACCTTAGACAGGCTCTCCACATGGTGAATATGTCCTGGGATTCAGTTACACCAACAACCATCAGAAACTGCTACAGACATGTCAACATTCTACCAACTACCTACCATCAGACAGACCAAGAAGAAGACAACGACCTTCCATTGATTGAACTCCAGCACCTTATACGCCAGCTAGCTCCAGAAACAGACAACATGACGGCAGAAGAATACGTTCAGATTGACACAACTGAAGAAACAGGCGAAACACTCAATGACAGTGCCATCCTGAGAATAGTTTCCCATACAACTGACGAAAAGGAATCGGACGAAGAGACCACCGACGACGATCCACCACGTCCAGATGTCACCATACACGAAGCTAGAACAAGTCTACAAACATTGATTTCATATTTTGAACAAACCACAGCCGGCGAGAACCACGACGAGACACTGCAGAAACTTTGTACTGTACATGTAAACAAGAATTTATAAGTTTATTCAAAAATTTCTTTACAAATTAGGTCACAATTACAAAAGTGCATGTCGTCTGCTACAGCTGTAATTTCATATTGGGGGTTGATCAAAATTACGCAAGCGTTCTTCTTACGCTCAATACCTGCAACAACTACAACAACAACAACAGAAAATCAATAATGGCTGCCAAAACTTGAAAAACGTTTACTCCGGACACTTCCATAGGAAACGAAATAGGCCGGATTAACGCAGCAGGACTGTAAATGCCTTTAGTAGAACCAGAGATACCACAAAATGTCAAAGTTTTCTCATGATTACGATGTCAACAACGACGACATTATTAACCACGACGATACCAATGCTATATAGCAATACCTCAGGTTTTCTTTGAAAACAGCTGAGCTAATAATGTTTGTTTCCCAAAAGACATACTGGTAGGTATAACCAATTCCAACTCAATCCTGTCTTTGGGTAGAGAACCCCAAGAAATAAACTTAAAAAAACATTGCTAAAAAAAGAAAGAATTCCTTGACAAAAGTAATTGCTTCCTTGTTCACCATGGTACTTTTGATTTTTTCGATTTTCACAAATTTTAAATTTTTCTCTGCAACATCTTTGACTTTGGACCAGTTTTGAATTTTCTTGTTTGGTAATGGATTAACCCATTCAAACAAAATTATGCTTTTTGACACCCCTCAAATTAAAAAAAACAAACTCTTTAAAACATTGCGAAAAATGGAGAAATTGCTTTATGCAAGCAATTTCTTACTTATCTACAAAGTTTTCTACCCCAAAAGACAAAGATTTTTAAAATTCCATAGAACAAAAATTGTCGTGCAACTTCTTTAGATTTGGACCAGTCTCAGTTTTTGTAATCTGATAATGGATTTAAGCATTTATAAAAATCTAATGTATTGGGAAAATATTAGACTGATTTCAAACATTTTCTATTTTCCTATCCATCATTTCTCTCTTTCAAAGACATTTATCCCATTACCAGATGACAAAATTCTAAACTGGTCCAAATTCAAAGATCTTGCAGACAACAGTTTTTAGTTGATGAAATTCAAAACTTTTTTTGTCTTTGAGGTAGAAAATATTGTGGATAATGAAGAAGTATAATATAACAAGCAATTTCTTCATTTTCCATAATGTTTTCTCAAGCTTTATTTCTTAGAGTTGTCAAAAAAAGTCATTGTGTTGGAATGGGTTAAACCTACCATAATAAACACTCCTTCTTTATTAGTAACTTCCCCTCCCCACCAAAGATATTTACATATGAGCCCATGTGTGACATTTCCAACTATTACATATGTGCACCAAGTAAAGACTCAGATTAGCCTGTGCATCCGCACAACCTGATCAGAGTCTTCACTCTGCGCTCTGTAGATAGATACTGACCCAAAGCTTCTTTAAGCAATCAGTGAATATTCTAACTGTCCCAAATGCCTGTCCAGTGTGCTCAATGTGTGCCAGTCACGCACATGCGAAATTGTTGGAAATATCACGCATAGGCTCATATATAAAAAGACTCGCTTCTAATTTGAAAATTATTTCTTTGTAAATTCTGTCTTAATTTGCTTTGGTGCTTAACCCTTGCTATGCTAAAACTGGAATATTCCGGGTTTAGCAGGAGGTATAGACAAAGATCTTAGACTGCACATCCTGTCTGTCCTTTTGAAACTAGAGTTGATCATGAAATTAATTTTCAAAAGAAGTATTGATAACTGAACAAGTACTAACAGTGCTTTCAGCCCTTTGATTGTTATGCAATTCTGAAAGGATTTTATTCAGCATAACAAGGGTTAATACATTCAATTTCTCATTTCCTCACAATGTTTTCTACCATATATGGTACTTATTTTCAATTTCATTGTACTTTTGAATGTCATCTGCAACTTTTTCCAGTTTGGACCAGTCTGAAATTTTGTCTTCTGGTAATAGGTAAATAGACTTATCCCTAAGAAAATTAGGTTCAACAGAGCTCACTTTCTGTGTTTTGCATTGCTCCAGGGAGTCATTATTAGGATAAATTTGGTATTTCTGTTGTTTTTGTCATGACATCTACGATCATTATCAATTTTGAGAAGTTTTAAATTTTGCTGTCTGCTACAAAGTTCAGTAACCACAGCTCCGATATGTTTCCAAGAAATGACAACTTATTTTTCTCAGAAAATGCTTTTAGGGACTTGTTTATACCACTGGAAATTATCTGTACTAAATAAGATGCATAGCTCAATGAGCTTTTAAACCCTTATTCCCCTTTAATCCATTCCCACACAGTGATGCTTTTAAACGCCTCTCTATATAATAGCTTTTGGAAAACATTTTGGAAAATGAAGAAATTGCTTGTCACAAGCAATTTCTTCATTCTCCAGTGTATTCTACCACAATAGACAAAGATTTTAAAGATTTCATCAACTTTAAGTTGTCATCTGCAACTTCATTGAATTTTGACTGGTCTAAAATTTTATCATGTGGAAATGGGTTAATCCATACCATCCTAATTTCAAGCTTTTTGATGCCCCTCAAGAAAAACAATCAGGGATACATTGTGTAAAATGATGAAAGCAATATCTTCATTATATGCAATGTTTTTTTACCCATTAAGTTAAAAACAAGAGGCCCATGAGGGCCCGAGACAGTCTACTGTCTATCAAGTTTCCTGTAAAGTAATCAAATATTTCAGGAAGATAATTGCCTATAAAGAAGAATGCATAAAATGAAAATAACAAATTTTATTTTGAGCAACAATCCTTAAGACCCTTTTTCCTGTGTATCATGACGGATCCACTCAATTCCCAAAAAGAAGTTTCCTTACAACCCTACAATCATCCTATGAAATTTTCAACAGAATCATATGCTTAATTCATTGGCCACTGTATGCGATTTTCATTACAGGACAGTGATATGCTACTTCATTTACTTCATTGCAATTGCTGTTACATGAATGTTTAATCCAACAATATCTAAGATTTTAGAAAACTTTTCATTTAAACAGGGATAATTTGGAATACACATCCAATCAGACCCAATTTGGAAAGGAAGGATCTTTATAATGATAGAATCATTCTGAGAAAGTTTGAAGGGAATCCAATGAATATATCATAGCTCTAGGCCTTATAGTATGGATGGAGAAGATTTTTTAAGTTTTTTCACTTGGTTGCATTGGCAACCAAGGTTCTTCATGGATTTCAATTCTTTGAAGTATTTTGAAAGAGCATGACCTAAGGATCACTGTGGAGTTTGGTTGAAATTCCATGGTTAGTTTAGGAAGAGAAGATTTTTTTGTAAATTATGGACAGAAACTGTGACAGATGGAACAACAGACAGACGCTGGACGATGAAGAATCACAATAGCTCACCTAGAGCACTTTGGGCTCAGGTGAGCTATAAATTCATCAACTTCAATTGTCTTCTGCAACTTCTTTTACTTTGGACCCTCCTCATGAAATAAGCTTTGGAAAACACTGTAAAAATTGAAGAATTCCCAACAATGTTTTCTATCTAAAAAAGACAAATTATTCAAAATTCCATCAAAGTGAAATTGTCGTCTGCAGCTTCTTTCAATTTTGACCATTCTAAAAAAGATGGTAAACCCCTGACCACAGAAATCATCACTGTGAGACTGCAACATGTGGTCTTCCTAGTTTAACAAGGAAATTTGCATTAGAAAAATGCTTCATCTGTCATCTGCTGGAATTTAACAAAAATTATACTGTTTCACAATGAACCTGACCTTGAACTGATTGGGACAGAAAATCTTAATTAGGGGTAGCCTTGAATAATGACAAATTATTATCCATACTGCATATACATTTGAGTAGTTTTTCTGTTTATAACTTCACACAAAGATGACGGTCACTCTGCGACCATGACCTTGAATGGATTGATTTGAAATGAATGTCCGTGCTTAATTTGACCCACAGAAGTCAATTTCTGTGTCACATCATCAATGGATAAATATTTTCATAAACTGTAACCTTTGACAGATTGAGCTGAAAATAGAGATCATCAACAACCCAAAATGAAAAGCTGTGATTCCTATATTAAGCTATCATCTGTGACAAGATTTGACCTTGACCTTCAATGGATTAATTTGAATAAATAGGGATCATCAATACCTAGCAATGGGTGTCTGTGTCAAATTTGGTGATCCTAGCTATATTTTGTCAAGTTATCATAAGAACAATGTATGATTTACAAAAGATCAAATTCAAGGTCATACTGGGACCTTGACCTTCAATGGAATAATCTAAAAATCAATAGAGAGCATCAATATAACAAGATGAATGAAGGCCTGTGCAAAATACTGACATAAGACAAGCATTGTACCCCCACTTTGTTGAAGGGGGCATAAAAATATTAAATTGAGAAATAATGTATGCATAGTTAGTATTGATATAATTCACTCAGACTTGTTTGGTATAATCCAGCCGCAACAGTCAAATCTGGTAAATTTCTATCCAGATGGAAAACAACATCAAAGGAAACTAGAAATTTAGTCTAGTTTATACTACTTCATATCAGTTTGATTGCCACAAAAGCATTTAGCTTATAGAGTTGCGTTCAAACACTCACATTACAGATATATCACTTGGCAGAGGCTTATTAAGTGTCTTGCCAATGAACATATCCAGGTGACAAAGGACTCAAACATGTGACCTTCAGTTCACTAGTCAAGCATCTATTCCTATATATCTATGTAATCAAGGTATTTCGAAAATAATAAAACATATAATGTTGTTACAAAGAAAAGCTGTGCCGTCTTACATATACTGAAACTTTTTTGAAATCATAAAGCTCTAGGAACATCATATTACTTTCAAGATACCATTCGTGTAGATTCAACCACAGTTGGATTGAATTATATCTTCAATACTTGACCATCTTCTTGAACCCATTTATCTTGTTCAACCTATTACCACACAATCCCTAATTATTATGTGCCGTCAACATCTTGTGTGCTTGTTAGACTGTGCAGATTGTGCGGGCTGACCAGGATCAAAACTTTTTGATTGTTATACAAGAGTGGTCATACATCCCAGGACCATAGAAAATTGAATCATAATCAATAGAGATAGCTTGCCTCACAGTGCATGAACTTTCCTACAAATTTAGATGTGCAGACAAGGAGCAGAATAGACAGTCACTCTGTGCATTTAGAAAAAAATTTGCTGATTGCCAAGAAACATTGAGCCAGCACCAATCTTTAACCCATTACAAGATGGCAAAATTTTAGACTGGTCCAAATTGAAAGGAGTTGAAGACAATTATTTAAAGTTTATAAAATTTTAGATTTTTTCAACTTTCTAGTTAGAAAACATTGTGAACTAGAGGCGTTTTAGCTCCACAGGCCTGATTGTACTGATTAAGCAAATGGTGTTTTCAGGAATTCCATGTAAACCAAATTATATTCACCATGTGAGGCAAATTAATCTTGTCAATGAAATCTTATAATATTTCAAATTTTTCATTGTTTTACAAAAGCCAATTCATTTACTAAATCAGATGAAAATGGTATTAAATTTTTTTCTCAAAATATTTCACTTGAAAAAAATATTTACTGGAATCTGAAAAAAGAGTCACCAGAGGATCATTCCAGTGAAATTTCGTTGAAATCAATCAACTGGCTTCTGAGAGAGAAAAATCAAAGCTTTCACCATATATGGAAATAAGACCCACCCATTAAAGCCATGCTTTTCTTTCGATCAAAATTCTTTGAAGGTATCTGATAAAGGGTCACAGGAGGATCATTTCTGTTAAATTTGGTTAATATCAATCAACTGGTTTCTGAAAAGAAGATTTTTAAAGGTTTCTCCATATATGGAAATTAGCCCCCCCCCTTTAACCCATTCCAACTCAATCCCTCCTTTTTACGCCCTTCAAGAAAAAAGCTTTAGAAAACATTGTGGATAATGAAGCAATTGTATCAAGCAATTTCTTCATTATCCACAATGTTTTCTATCCAAAAAGGTGAAAAAAATTTAAATTCCATCAACTTGAAATTGTCGTCTGCATCTTCTTTAAATTTGGACCAGTCTAAAATTTTGTCAAGTTGGAATGGGTTAAGGCGATGTTTCTGCAACCTTTCAAAATTCTTTGAAGGAATCTGATGAAGGCTCCCCAAGATAATATTCCTATAAGATTTGGTTGAAATCCACCCACTGGTTTCCATGAAGAAGATTTTTAAAGGTTTTACCATATATAGAAATAAGCCCACTCATAATAAACCCAAGTTTATTATCCAATCGAAATTCTGATAAAGGGTCACCCAATGATCATTTCTGTGAAATTTGTTTGAATTCTGTTCTGCACTTTCTGAGGAGAAGATTTTTAAGGTAAAGGCTTAATGAGGGACACACAGACGGATGCAATACGGACATATCACCATGATAAAAGCTTGCTGGCTTTCAGCCAGTGGAGCTTAGTGCAGACTCTGATCACACTGCAAGGTTGCAGTTAGGCTGATCAGAATCTTGACTTTAGTTTATACTAATTTATTTTAGTTTCATTGCGACGAAAGCTTTAATCTTGTAGAGCCGCTCTCAAACTCACAAACCAGATGTTTTCACGTCCCTGAAAAGAGAGGCAGTGGTTTAACCCCACTGCTACCCACTTCTACAGCTGGGTAGACTGGGGCTGGCTATTTAAAAGTGTCTTGCCCATGAACACACCCCGGTGACACTGGGACTCAAACCTTTGACCTTCAGATAACAAGTCGAGCACCTATACCACTCAGCCATCAAGGCAGTCTTGACTTTGTGCACATGTGTAACTGTTGTTACGCAATTGCTCACATAATAATGTAGTATGTTAACCCTTTCCCTTACATTCCCTGATTTTTATGTAACCATATAATTACACTTAAAAAACATTATTGAAAAAGAAGAAATTTATAGTAACAATAATTTCTTCTTTTACCACAACATTTTATACAATATAGGGTTGTTACTTTTTAAATTGTACTTACGTTACAATATGGTCTGTTACACCTTTGGATCAGATTTTGAAAAACAGTAAAGGGTTAACCCATACCAGATGGCAAAATTTTAGACTGGTCCAAATTGAAAGGAGTTGCAGACAACGATTTAAAGTTTATGAAATTATGGATATTTTCTTATATTTGGGGTACAAAACATAGTTGATAATGAAAAAATTGCTTGTAACAAGCAATTTGTTCATATTCTACAATGTTTTCTAAAGCTTTTTTGTCTTGGGGGCATCTAAAATTATTATTGAGTGAAACTATATACATCTGTACTTACATGAGGATTCTGTATTGCTCTCCAATCTGTTCCACTCAAATTGGCATGAAAACAGAACGGACCTAGAGAAGCCATTCCTGTCAAAAGTTGTATATTGATGTTCACTGTCAGAAAAAACCCACTCAATGAGTCAACAGATGCTGAAAATATTAGATATTCTTTAGAAAATGTAGTTATAAAATGTACATGTAGTTATACATCATCAAATGAACCCCATTCTGACACAGTATCCCTCTTTTTCCAGACCCTGACAAGTGAAAGCCTTTGGAGAACACAAAGTCATTTCCTTTCTTTACAATAACTATGTTTTACACCCCAAAAGACATAAAATATTGACATTTTATCAATTACCCCATCTCCAGATGACGAAAATTTAGACTAGTCCAATTTCAAAGAAGTTTAAAAAACAAGTAGGTGTAATCTTATTATGTCAGTTAACAAATGGGTAGAAGGGATTGTCGATTATGAAGAAATTGCTTGTACCGAAAGATCGGGGGCATATTGTTTTAACGTTGTCTGTGTCTGTCAGTCTGTCTGTCATTCAGTCTTTCTGTCTGTTGGTCTGTCCGTCTGCAAAACTTAGCCAAAGCTTAACATTGCCAATTACTACCAGCCTATTCAAGATACAATGCTCATATTTGGCATGATGATTCATCTCCATAATATACATCTCCTCATCTCAAGGTCAAGGTCATGTGATAAGGTCAAGGTCAAACGTTTAGTCCTATTGTGGGGGCATTGTGTTTCACAAACACATCTTGTTTGTCTGGTAATGAGTAAAAAACTGAAAAGGTTCTCCAAAATACAAAATAATAGACTGTCAAATGCACTTACAAAATCAATACTTTTGATACATTTGTCACATTTGCTGTTTCTCATAATGTATATTTCAGTGGAGATAATTGTTCATGCAATTTAACATTGAGTGATATTGAATATATCCACAAAATATCCATGTCCATGTATTATCTCCAGCTGATCAATATTCCTGTTAATAATGGCCATTTTAAAACACAGAGGGCATCTTAGAAATTCCTATAATTCTTACGTAAATGCATTATGTCCATAATCCTTTTCAATATTTTTTTTCAACCTTTCCTGTTTCTAAATTTTAGACTTGTCTAAATTGAAGAGTTTTATATACAAATATTTAAAGTAGATTTAATTAAAAAAATAACAATTTAGTAAGATAGAAAATATTGTAGAAAAAGAAGAAATTGCTTGTTACTAGCAATTTCTTCTTTTTCTACAATGTTTTCTCAATTATAAAATCACAGGGATGTAAAACTTGAATTTGGACATGAAAGGGTTAATTCATATAATGAGAACACTGGAAAATTCATGATTTGATTTTGTATCAGAAAATCAAATGAAATTATATTATTTAAAACATTCATTGAAAAACAGTGCCAATTTTGGTGGATTTTTTGACAAAGGACCATAACTGCAAGAAAATGGTCATAACCGAGAAAGATTGTGCATACCTGTGTTAACCCATTCCAACACAGTGGAATTTTAGACCGGTCCAAATTGAAAGGAGCTGTAGACGACAATTAAAAGTTGATGGAAGTTTAATTTTTTTTGTCTTTTTGGATAGAAATATTGTGGATAATGAAGAAATTGCTTGATCCAAGCAATTTCTTCATTTTCCACAATGATTTCCAAAGCTTTTTCGTTGAGGGGCGTAAAAAGGAGGGATTGAGTGGGAATGGGTTAATGAGTGCACATGTGAAACTTGAAACAAACCATTCAGTAGAAGAAGATAAAAGAACTTTTAAGATTTTTAATCAAAGGGCAATAACTATAAATATAAAAGGAATATACCCAAAATAAATGAGCTTTAACTCATTTCCACTCAGTGATGCTTTTAGACGCCACCAAGGGAAAAGGCTTTGGTAAACATTGTGGAAAATGAAGAAAACGCTTGTGTGAAGCAATTTCTTCATTATCCGCAATGTTTTCTGAACCAAAATACAAAGATTTTAAAGATTTTGTCAACTTAAAATTACAACTTAAAACTACAACTTCTTTGAATTTGGACCTGTCTCATATTTTCTCGAATGGGAGTGGGTTAACCCATTCCCACTCAGTGAGGCTTTTAGACGCCAGCAAGGGAGAAAGATTTGGAAAACATTGAGGAAAATGAAGAAATTGCTTGTGAGAAGCAATTACTTCATTTTCCACAATGTTTTCTACCCAGAAATTTGAAAAAGTCCAAAATTTCATATACTTTAAATTGTCATCTGCAACTTCTTTCAATTTGGACCAATCTAAAATATTGCCGTCTCGTAATGGGTTAACCCATTACCAGATAGCAAAATTTTAGACCAGTCCAAATCAAAGGGAGTTACAACAATTCAAAGCTTATAAAATTTTAGATTTTTCGAACTTTCTGGGTTGAAATCATTGTGTGAAATGAAGAAATGGCTTGATTCAAGCAATTTCTTCATTTTCAACAATGTTCAACAATTTCCAACAATGTTTTCCCAATTATTTTTCTTGAGGGATGTCATACAAAGATCCTCACTTTGTGGAAATGGGTTAAGGGTGCTAAAAGCATCCTCAGATATTGAATAGATGATCCCAGGTCACACCCACCGACCTCCAGGATGGCAGTTCACTTAGTAAATGAAAGACATTACAGTTAGTCTTATTCAAGCATTACCACCTCTATTAACCCATTCCCACACAAGAAGAATTTAGACTGGTCCAAATTGATGGGAGTAGCAGATGACAATCATTACAGATGATGAAGAAATCATTGTGAAAAATGAAGAAATTGCTTGTTACAAGCAATTTTTTCATTTTCCACAATGTTTTCCAAATTGATTTTCTTGAGGGGCGTCAAAAAGCGTCCCTTTATGGGAATGGGTTAAGTGACCACTATCATAAGTAGACCAGCATCAAAATTCCATTTACAAAAACGAAGGATGTTCTGAGGACAATCCTCTCATTGAGACATTTCTAATGAGTTCCATGAATATAGCATTTTAGTGAGAATCTTGCAATAATTTATGTAGTCAAACTGGTCCCTCATTTATTTATTAAGTGACCATTCTCTTAAATAACCACAGTCTGGCTATCCCTTGAGTTGTGACTTAACCTATTACCAAACAGTGGCGCTTTTGGACACCCCTCAAGAAAAGCAATAGGGAAAACATTGTAAACAAGAGCTTCGCAGAGCAGCGCATATACGCTTGAAGGGGCTTGTCAGTAACCCTGCTTTGTCAGCTATGTTAGCTTGAATGATAGCTCATGCATTTTATCAATAGAAAGATCTTGTTACCTGAATAATATTGTGTCTACACTTGAGAAACATGACAGCTTTCAAAACCATTGCTAAATTTAAAACCATTGCAATGAAAAATGTAGGATAAGATGTGCATACAAGACATTAAGTGTTTTTCGTTCAATTCAAGGGCAGATAATTCAAGATAACTAAAAAATGACTGGAAAGATTTGAATTTCAAAGGTCTTATGCACAACTAGACATCATAGGGAGTAATTGAGCCAAGTTTCAGCTCATTCCCGTTGATAGTTTAGGAGGAGTTGCGCACACAATAAACAGTGATTTTCATTCAATTCAAGGGCAGATAATTCAAGATAACTCAAGAATGACAGGAGCAATTTGAATTTGAAAGGTCTTATGCACAACTAGACATCATGGGGAGTAATTGTGGACAGCCTGACGGATGACCGGGGCTATAACATAATACGATCCTTCGGGAGTATAAAAATGAAGAAATTGCTTGTAACAAGCAATTTCTTCATTTTACACAATGTTGTCTGAATGTTGAAAAAATCTTAAACTTCATAATCTTTAGAATGTCGTCTGCAACTCCTTTCAATTTGGACCTGTTTAAAATTTTGTCGTCTGGTATGGGATAATACAAGTTTAACTGTACTTTGTGAAATATGAGGTCAGGAATTGAAAATAAAAGGCGAATTTGGTGGTTTGCTACCTAAACATCTTAACTACAGCTTGAATAAGCTATAGTTACAATATCTTAGTCTCAATACCAACATAAAAGCTTAGCATAAATGTCTGAGGTCAAAGTTCACTTCCGGTCTAAATGAATGATTGGTCAATTGATATTTTGAATGGCCATCTGTCAATACATGGATGGGAGAATCAACAGACTTTAATATTTCAAATTGCCATACTCATGATCATAACAATGTCTGCACAACATACAACTGCCAAATTTGCACAGGTGTATCTTATGAGGCATTCAAACACTTGCAAAAGTATACCTTTAGTCAAATTTCAAGGGCTTAGAGCAGCACTGTTGCAAGTGCCTATATTCATATAGGCACTTACAACAGCTTTGCCCTTTGACCTCGCTTTGTGAAATACATTCATCATCACTGTTCTGGCTGCAACACCTTCAATTTTTTGACAGAGAGAACAGGTTTTGAACACTATTCCACTGCATTCAAAAGTTGTTCTGACCAGAGTGTCATGAACAGTTATACAAGGCACCAATAAGGTAATTAGCCCTTTACTACAGAGCATAATTTAAGAGTGGTTGCGATTTGTAGTTTTAACCCATTCCCACACAGTGACTCTTTTGGGCACCCCTCAAGAAAAACAAGCAATTTCTTCATTTTACACAATGTTTTCTATCTAGAATGTTGAAAAAATCTAAAACTTCATAATCTTTAGAATGTCGTCAGCAACTCCTTTCAATTTGGACCAGTCTAAAATTTTGCCATCTGGTCATGGGTTAATTATATGTTGACATACAAACATCTAAGTCATTCAGGGTAGAGAACAATATTGACAACAAAGAGATTGCTTGATTCAAGCAATTACTTCATCAACTACATTGTTTTTCCAAGATTTATTCCTGAGAGTCATGAAAAAGAGGGATTGAAAGGGCTTAACCCATCCCCACACAAAGGGGCTTTTAATAGGCGCCCCAAGAAAAAGCTTCAGAAAACAGTATTTTCTACCTGAAAGGTAAAAAAGATAAAATTTCATAAGCTTGAAATTGTTGTCTTTAACTCCTTTCAATTTGGTTCAGTCTAAAATTTTGCCTTCCGGTAATCGGTTAATTACATGATTATGCAAGCCTTGCTAAAAAGCATAACATCTTTTTTCAATACAATGATACTATTGATCATAGGGCGAGAGAGCCATGCTAGCTTTTTAATATGTAACCTAACAAGTGCAAATCATTAGCTGGGAAAGATGTTTTGTTTTAGATGTATTGGAGACCTCACAGACTGTCTCACTAAATTCCATCCTTTTACACAGAAGACAAAATTGTAGACTGGTCCAAGTTGAAAGGGTTTGCAGACGACAATCTAAAGTTTATGGATTTTTTTTGTTTTTTTAACTTTTTGGGTAGAAAACATTGTGGAAAAATGGAATTGCTTGCAATTTCTTCATTTTAAACAATGATTTCCAAATTGTTTTACTTGAGGGATGTCATAAGGTATAGAAAACATGGTGGAAAATGAAGATCGATGCTTGTTGCAAGCAATTCTTCTTTTGACACACTGTTTTCCCAATTGTTTTTCTTGAGGGGTGTGATAAAGCATAGTTGTGTGGGAATGGATTAACTAAACAAATGGAATTTTATCTTAAATCATTAACATACAACAAAATATAAGACCCGTCTAAATTCAAAGAAGTTGTAGATGACAATTTATCGTTAATAGAATTTTAAAAATCTGTCTTTTGGGATAGGAATCATTTTGGATAATAATGATATTACTTTTAAAAAAACATTTTTAGACAGGTCCAAATCAAATTACATGTAGTTGCATACAACAATTTGAAGTTGATAGAATTTAAAAATCTTTGTCTTATAAGTTTCAATACATTGTAGATTATGACAAAATTTCTTGCAATAACCAATTTCTTCATTTTTGGTAAAGTTTTCCAAAACTTCTTTTTCTATAGGGCGTAAAAAGGTGTAATTGTGTGGGAATCGATAAAAGGGATATCAAACATTAGAAGTGCAGAAATGCAGACTTTTCTAGTTTGTCTAAGAACTTGCTAATCTTGAGGATTTAGCATTCAAAATTTCCAGAAATGTTTTCTTTAGAACTGAAAGATGACCGGCAAAGCTCACTGACCTGACTGACACAGCAGCTGGGCTGATATTTAAAACAATGGGTCTTTTTGCAATACATCTATATATGGGCAGGGACGTAAAAAGAAGAGATGGTTTTTTTTGTTTGCAACCTAACCCTTGTATCTTCAGCATCGACAGTTTGAATAAGCTTTAGTAAAGGCATTTATTCCATTCCCACACAGTGATGCTTTTCGAAGCCCACAAGAAAATAAACTTTAGAAATCATTGTGAAAAATGAAGAATTTGCTTGTTACATGCAGTTTCTTCATTATCCTTAAAGTTTTTCACCCAATAAAAAAATAACATAAAAAATTTAATCATCTAAAGTTTGAAGTCTGCAACATTTTCGAATTTGGACCAGACTAAAATTTTATTGTATGGTAATAAGTTAAGTGGCCAGCCAACTAAAATGTTTGAACTTAAAATTGAAAGTCAAATTTTATGGTCTAAATCAAGTTATTGACAGACAACATTGATCCATCAATTAATACCTCAACCCTTTCCTGTATTGCAAAATTTTAGACCTTTCCAAATTCAAAGGATTTGCAGACAAAAGTACTAATTTGGATTTAATTTGAAAAATAATCACTCAATCAGGATAGAAAATATTGTGGAAAAAGAAACAAGAGGCCCATGAGGGCCTGAGACGCTCTACTGGTTATCAAGTTTTCCGTTAAAGAAATCTGATATTTAAGGAAGTTAATTGCTCAAAGAAGAATGCATAAAGAAAAAAAAGGGGGCTTTATCCCCTTTATCATTTTAAGCAACAATCCTCAAGGCCCCTTTTCCCATGTTTCATGACGGATCCACTCCATTTCCAAAAGAAAGTTACCTTATGACCCTACAATCATTCTGTGAATATTTCATCAGAATCTGACAATAATTGTGGACTTAATCACATAAACAGGATTGTTTTGAATGAAAATCAATAAGGCCCCTTTTCCTGTGTTTTCTGGTGGATCAATTTCATTCCAAAAGGAACTTTCCTTACAACCTGACAATTGTCCTGTGAAATTTAAAAGACAATTTGATAATGATTGTGATCTTCATCACATACACAAGAATGTTCTGAATGATAATCTGTAAGGCCCCTTTTCCTGTGTTTCGAATGCCACAATTATTCCATGCATCTTTGAAGAGAATCCAATAAAACTGGTGACTTTATTGTGTTAACAAAGATATTAAATTCAAGTTCTCATAGGGCCCCTTTTCCCGTGATATTTTACTGTTGGTTTTATCATTCTATGAAAGTTAAAAGTGAATCCGATGAAATATTGGAAATTCATTATGTTTACTAGAATATTTAAAAAAAAAATCATATATCCCCTTTTTACATGATACTTGATGGATTGTACCCAGTTCTGAAAAGAACCATCTAAGTATTTGTACAATCATTCTGTGAAATTTTGAAGTGAATCCGGTTAAATCAAGGGACATCATTATGTTAACCAGAATATTTAAGAGAGTTTTTCATAAGGCCCCTTTTTATGTGACCCTTGCTATAGTCAGATCCACTGTCAAAATCAACAATTGGAATGATGGTACAATCAATCTGTTTAATCTGTGGAATTTATTGTGTTAATGAGTTTATAGTGAAATATTCATAGGGCCCCTTTTCTCATGATACTTTACAGAACAAACCAAATTTCAAAAGGAACAATTCTAATGAAGGTAGAATCATTCTTTAAAAGTTAAAGAGAATCAATGAAAACAGTGGACTGAATTGTGTCAAGAATTTTTGTAACTAAATTTTCATAAGGCCCCTTTTTCCATGAAACTTAACAAATCAGACCCAATATACAAAGGAACAATCCTAATGATAGTTTGAAGAAAATGATAAAGACTGAGGACTTTATTGTAATAATGATGTTTTGTAATAAAATTTTTATAAGGTCCCTTTTCTTGTGTCACTTAACCAATCAGACCTAATTTACAAAGGAACAATCCAAATGATGGTAAAATCATTCTATTAAAGTTTGAAGAGATTCTGATAAAGACTGAGGGCATTGTTGTGTTTATGAGGATTTGGTAATAATTTTTCATACAGCCCCTTTTCCTATGATACTAGACAGATCAGGCCAAATTTGGAAAGAAACAATCCTTATGATGGTACAAACATTCTGTGAAAGTTTGAACAGAATCTGATGAAAACTGCAGACTTTATCTTGGTGTCAAATTTTTAAAATAAAATTTTCATAAGGCTCCTTTTCCTGTGATACTTGAAGGATCAGGTCTCATGTCAGCATCAACAATGATGATTATTGTACAATGATTCTGTGAAGGTTTGAATAAAATCCAATGAAAGCTCTGGACTTGGTTACAAGGATTATAGATAAAATTCTCTAAAGGCCCCTTTTCCCATGATACTAGACAGATCACGCCTAATTTGAAAAGAAAGAATCCTCATGATGGAATAATCATTCTGTGAAAGTTTTAACAGAATCTGATGAAAACTGTTGACTTTATTGTGGTACAATGATTTTAAAATTAAATTTCATAATGCTCCTTTTCCTGTGATACTTGACGGATCAGGTCTAATGCAAACATCAACAATCATTATGATTGTACAATTATTCTGTGAATGTTTGAAGAAAATCTGATGAAAGCTCTGGACTTGGTAACAAGGATTTATAAATGAAATTTTCATAAGGCCCCTTTTCCTGTGCTTCTTGACAGTTCAAACCCTGTTATGAAAAGAATGATAGTTATGACCTTCCAATCATTCTGTGAAAGTTTCAACAAAATCTGATCAAAGCTGTGGGCTTTATTGTGTTAACAGGGTTTTATTAATTGAATTTTCATATAGCCCCTTTTCCCATGTTACTTGATGGATCTGAACCAATTCCAAAGAGAACTCTTCTTACAAAAGTATAATTATTCTGTTTGAGTATAAAGACAACCCCATCTCATCTGTGGACTTACAAGCATTAATTAAGATTTTTTTAATTGAATTTTCCTAAGGCCCCTTTTCCTATGTTTCTCAATGGATCAGACCCAATTTGAAAGGAACAATCCTTATGATGGTTTAATCATTATGTGAAAGTTTGAAGTCAATCAGGTGAAATCTAGGGCCATTACGTGTTAACTAAGATTTTTTTTATTAAATTTCCATAGGGCCCCTTTTCCTATGAAACTTGATGGATCAGACCTACTTCCGAAAGGAACAATCCATTTAATGTAATAATCATTCTGGGAATGTTTGAAGAGAATTTGTTGAAAACTATGGACTCTATTGTGTTTACGAGGACTTTTTCAATCCATTTTTAATCGGGCCCCTTTTTCCCGTGGTCCTTGACTGATCATACCAAATTTTGAAAGGAACAATTCTTATGGTGGTACAATCATTATGTGAAAGTTTGAAGTCAATCAGATGAAAACTGTGGACTCTAGAGTGTTAACAAAGATCTTTGAATTAAATTTTAATAAGGCCTCTTTTCCTATGTTTCTTGAGGAATCATATCCGATTCCAAAAGGTACAATCCTTATGATGGTACAATCATTCTGTGAAAGTTTGAAGAGAATCCGTTGTAAATTGTTGGCTCTAGATTATAAATGAGAATTTTTTTATTAAACATTTCATAAGGCCCCTTTTTCCTGTGTTTCTTGAAGGATAATACCAAATTTCAAAAGGAATAATCCTTATGATAGTACAATCATTCTGTGAAAGTTTGAAGGGAATCCGATGAAAACTATTGACTCCAGAGTGTTAACAAGATTTTTTTAATTAAATTTTCATAAGGCCCCTTTTCCCCTGTTTCATGACAGATCTGACCCATTTTCGAAAGGAACGATCCTTATGATTGTACAATCATTCTGAGAAAGTTTGAAGAGAATCCGATGAAAACTGTGGACTCTATCTCGTAAACGAGGATTTTTAATTGAATTTTTAATTATATTTTCATAAGGCCCGTTTTCCCATGTTTCTTAACGGATCATACCTATTTTGGAAAGGAACGATCCTTATGTTGGTGCAATCATTCTGTGAAAGTTTGAATAGAAACCAATGAAAACTGTGGACTCTATCGCGTAAACGAGGATTTTTAATTGAATTTTTAATGAATTTTCATAAGGCCCGTTATCCCCTGTTTCTTAACGGATCAAACCCATTTTCGAAAGGAACAATCCTTATGTTGGTACAATCATTCTGTGAAAGTTTGAAGAGAATCTGATGAAAACTGTGGACTCTATCGTGTAAACGAGGATTTTTAATGGAGTTTTTAATTGAATTTTCATAAGGCTCCTTTTCCCATGTTTCTTGACGGATCATACCCAATTTCGAAAGGAACGATCCTTATGTTAGTACAATCATTCTGTGAAAGTTTGAATAGAATCCAATGAACACTGTGGACTCTATCGCGTAAACGAGGATTTTTAATGGAATTTTTAATTAAATTTTCATAAGGCCCGTTTTCCGTGTTTCTTAACGGATCATACCTATTTTGGAAAAGGAACGATCCTTATGTTGGTACAATCATTCTGTGAAAGTTTGAATAGAATCCAATGAAAACTGTGGACTCTATCGCGTAAATGAGGATTTTTAATTGAATTTTTAATGAATTTTCATAAGGCCCGTTATCCCGTGTTTCTTAACGGATCAAACCCATTTTCGAAAGGAACAATCCTTATGTTGGTACAATCATTCTGTGAAAGTTTGAAGAGAATCTGATGAAAACTGTGGACTCTATCGTGTAAACGAGGATTTTTAATGGAGTTTTTAATTGATTATTCTTCACCCCCTATTTGATGTTTTAAGCATGAGTTGTTTATAAAAGTCACTTTAGAAAAGAAATATTGACATTTCGGGCATACAATCAATTTTAGTGCAATTTTAACCCTTGTCATGCTGGACCCGGAATATTTCTGTTTGAGCAGGAGGAATAGATAAAGATCAGCCTGCACATATGTGCAGTCTGATCTTAGTCTATACAACCTGGTTGTCTCCTTCAAGCCAGAGTTGTACTTAAAACTAATTTCCCAGAGAAAAACTGACCAAAAATGGGTGATTTCCAGAGTGTGTTCATCCCCTTGATTTTCATGCAATTCTAAGGAAAAAGTATTCAGCATGACAAGGATTTTATCCAATTTTGCTTTGAGCTTGGACTCAAAATTTAAGAACAGTAACTAATTAACCTTCTCTGGTACAATCCCTGGTTTTTAAGTCCCTGTGATTTTTTACTTGAGAAAACATTAAGGGAAAATAAAAATTGTAACAAGTGATCTCTTCTTTACCACAACATTTTCTACCCTACTATATGTTTTTTTTCAAATTAAAGCCATTTTTAAATTTTCGTCTGCAAGACCTTTGGATTTGGAGAGGTATAAAATTAACAAGAGGACCATGATGGTCTAAAATTGCTCCCCTGAGTATGATGGTTCATGGATTTATATTATATACAAAATAGCAGAGCCTTCTGTCTAATTATTTTGGAGAAGATGTTTAAGGATTTTCCCTTTAATCATAGGTATATTGATGATCCCACCATATAACCCTATTTTCCTGAATAATGCAATGCTTTGAAGTATAGACATCAATACATACCGAATATAAAAGCTCTAGGCCTAATGGTTTAGGAGAAGATGGTTTTCAAATATATCATTCTTTATTCTAATCAAAGATTGGGGATGGCACAGAAAAGAGCCAATTTTCAGAATACAGTAATTCTTTGAAGTATTTTGGTAGAGAGTCAATAGCTGATGATACATACCAAAAATAAAAGCTTTAGGCCTAAGTTTGGGAGAAGAAGATTTTAAAAGATTTCCTTCTTTTTTCCTTTGTAAAATCAGGGATTGCACAGAAAAAGGCTAATTCTCAGAATACAATTATCTTTTTAAGTATTATGGTAAAGGGTCAATAGATAATGATATGTACCAAATATAAAAGGACTAGGCCTTATGGTTTGGGAGGAGAAGATTTTCAAGGATTTCCTTCTTTATTCCTTTGTAAAATCAGGGATCGCACAGAAAAGGCTAATTCTTGGAATACGGTAATTCTTTGAAGTATTTTGGTAGAGGGTCAATAAGTGATGATACATACCAAATATCAAGGCTCTAGGCCTAATGGTTTAGGAGAAGATGGTTTTCAAATATATCATACCAAATATTAAAGCTCTTGGCCTTATGGTTTAGGAGGCGAGGATTTTCAAATATTTCCTTTGTAAAATCAGGGATGGCACAGAAAAGGGTTAATTTTCAGAATACAATTATTCTTTGAAGTATTTTAGGTGAGGGTCAATAGGTGATGATACATACCAAATATCCAAACTCTAGGCCTTATGGTGTGGGAGAAGAAGATTTTCAAGATTTCCTTCTTATTCCTTTGTAAAATCAGGGATCGCACAGAATAGGGCTTATTCTCAGAATAGGTTAATTATTTGAAGTAATTTGGTAGAGGGTCAATAGGTGATGATACATACCAAATATCAAAGCTCTTGGCCTTATGGTTTAGGAGCAGAAGATTTTTTAAGATTTCCTTTGTAAAATCTTGGATCACACAGAAAAGGGTTAATTCTAAGAGTACAGCAATTCTTTGAAGTATTTTTGTAGAGGGTCAATAGGTGATGATATGTTCCAAATTTCAAAGCTCTAGGCCGTATGGTTTAGGAGGAGAAGATTTTTTAATAATTGTTGACAGACGGACAGACAGATGCCGGACAATTACCGATCACAATAGCTCACCTGAGCATGTTGTGCTCAGGTAAGCTAAAAAACGGGAAAGTGTTAAACATAGAACTCATTACCATCATAAGGTGGCTTCCAGGTAAAGCTTGCTGAGGTCAGACCATCATCAATTTCTATTTCTCGTGATGTTAAATCTCTTGGCTTTCCAGGCCATTTATCTCTGAACTCTGTAAGAAATAATAAATTTAGCTTCTTAGAAATCCCTTGACCTATTCCAACACAATGAAGATTTAAACGCCCTCAATATGAAAGCTTATGAAAACATTATGAAGAATGAAGAAATTGGTTGTTACAAGTAATTTCTTCATTCTCCAGAATGTTTTCTACCCTGAGAGACAAAGATTTTGAAGATTTCATCTACTGTAAAGTGTCGTCTGCAACTTCTTTGAATTAGAACTGGTCTAAAATTTTGTTGTGTTGGAATGGGTTAATGTACAGTGACTTGACTGTTACAGGAAAGTGATGGAGACAATAGTGCACTCAGTCAAAAGTAATGGGCATACATTGATGACACCATGAACTTTTCATCTCACAATATTTTAATTAGATATAAGTTACATTTAGATGTACAAATTTAATCAAGTGTGGTACAATAACCTCTTTGACCTTTTCACATTTCAATCATACAATTTTAAGACCCAAATTTATTCTGAATTTAAAAAATCCTGAAAATCATCTTTCTCTGTGTCCTTTTTTTATGTTTTTACGATTAAATGGCATTATTTTCACATCTGCCATATTTAGAGTCATAAAATCGTGGATAGCTGTTACAACTATCTTTAGCAACAAGTGATCAGATTTCTGACACAACTATTTACGGGTAATCAGTGACAACTGGCATTTTGTACAGAAAATCTGATACTTTTTTTCAATTGGATTCCATATTTGATTCTTGCTAATTTGTATTCATATTTGATATTTCTCATACTGCTAAATGTTAATTTGTTGTTATTCAATATTTAAAACTTGATTACATATCTGATGCAAGTCTTAAAATGATCGAAGTCTCGGATCCAAAATGCCTTGTTGGACAAAAAGTTGAGAAATTATGAACAAATTTCATTCTTTACATACAATGTGACAATGGGTGCCAAGTTATTTCAGATTTTCAGTGAATTTCAATTTGTGGAAAAAACATCTCTATAAAAATAATTCATTTCATCAGGGATTTTCCTCTCATTTGTGAAAATGTAAAACAAAATAGTAATTGGCTTTCTCTGTTGAGTGGAGAACATATGGACATATAGAACTTAAGATTTTTGCATAAACAGGTTAAGAATGCGACTGTCCAAATACTCTGTTTTTCTATACAACATCCTTATTCTGATTCAATGTTGCAGATTTGCACCAAAATACTCCACATTTTGGGGAAAATGCTGGAAAGAATAAGAAGCAAAATTTGATCTAAGGGTACATTATTTTCAAAGAGTGCAAGATAAAAAGAGTGATTTCGATATCTAAATGCAGAATTTCCTTATAGACACAACATCTTAATCCTCTGTTCTGGGTACTAAATGGAATTGTCTCATCAATACCATTAATATCACAACATAGGATTTGGATGAGAAATAAAACATTTAGATTTTTAATACTCCCTATCTTCCTAATATAGGGGGTCCCTCCCTTAACCAATTACCAGACAGCAAAATTTAAGACTGGTCCAAATTGAAGGACTTGCAGACAACAATTCTAAGCTTATGAAATCCAAAGTTCTTTCACCTTTGGGGAAAACTTTGTGGATAATGAAGAAATTGCTTGTGACAATCAATTTCTTCATTTTCCACAATGTTTCTCACAGCTTTTTTTCTTGGTGTAAAAACATCATTGAGATGGAATGGGTTAATGTACATACACCTGCCATATTTATAGATTCAACTCTTAAATCCTAAACAAATTTATTGAAATCTGTGTATGAAGAACTCGGGATAAGTATTTAGCTCATGAGTCCCTTAATTTTAACCAGTCTAAAATTTTTGGTCTGGGAACCGGTTATGATGCAAGTAAAATAATGTCTCTTGGGGATTTGTAACTTAACATGTCACAGGGAGGCTATGGTGAGTGATGTAGGACAAACAAATCTTTTTTTGAGATGCGTAAAAATGCAGGATTGTGTGGGAATGGGTTGAAAGAGTGTTATTCGTAGAATAACGGCTTAACTCGGAGGTCTAGAATAGTTGATAAGGGGGTATCAAGTCTAAAATTGTTATTTTTAATGAAACTCAATGCAAGACCATAACATTTCTGTTTTTAACAAATGTTGAAAAAAAAATAGAAAAAGTTCCAATTCCTACATACTGTAAGTTAAAAAGCCCAAGTAACCTAGATTTAGACCAAAAAGAAAGTTATCTAAATTTTTTTTGGGGGGAAATAAGATGTGTTTGTGAAACACAATGCCCCAGCAACAGGACTAAACATTTGACCTTGGTATGTGACCTTGACCTTATCACATGACCTTGACCTTGACATGAGGAGATGCCTATTATGGATATTTATTGTGCCAAATATGAGCATTGTATCTTGAATAGGCTGGTAGTAATTTGCAATGTTAGTTTTTGGTTAAGTTTTGTGCAGACAGACAGACAGAAGGACATTGGTAAAACAATATGCCCCCATCTTTCGATGCCGGGGCATAACAATATTTTTTTGCCTCTTTGAACCAATTTTGACCTAGTAAACGATGTTAGGGAGACAAACATTCTGACTATATGTAATGAAGTTTGAACCAAATATCTAAGATTAGACCTATAGTGACATAATCTCTTGCCCAGAATGTCTCTCTTGAGTGAGACAATACATAAAAGTAACATTCTGACCAATTATCAAGACATCTGAGAAAAAAATGTAACCTTTCCTATTTAATCCCTTGTTTTTTACATCCCTGTATTTTTATACTTGAAAAAGTGTTGTGGAAATAGAAGAAATTGTTTGTCACAAGCAGTTTCTTCTTTTTCCATAATATTTTCTACCCTATTGAATTATTATTCTAATAAATCCAACTTTAAATTGTCATCTGCAAAACCTTTTGTTGGCCAGTCTAAAATTTTGAAAAACAGGAAAGTGTTATGAGTGCATACAATCCAGATGTTTTCTTGCCCTGAATGAACGGCAGTGGCATAACCCATTCCCACACAGTGAGGCTTTAGGACGCCCATCAAGGAAAACAACTTAGAAAACTTTGTGGAAATTGAAGAAATTGCTTGTTACAAGCAATTTCTTCATTAACCACAGTATTTCTACCCAGAAAGTTGGAAAAATAAAAAAAATCATCAACTTAATATTGTTGTCTGCAACTCCTTTAAATTTGGACCAGTCTAAAATCTTGTCGTGTGGGAATTGGGTTACCACATGGAAGAATTTTGGACTGGTCCAAATTGAAAGGAGCTGCAGACAACAATTTAGCATACATGAAGTTTAAGATTTTTTCATCTTTCTTGAAAAAAAATATTGAGGAAAATGAAGAAATTGCTTGTTACAAATTTACACAATGTTTTTCTCCATCATTGTTTTTCTAGAGGGTGTCAAAAAGTGTCATTGTGTGGGAATGGGTTAAACTGCTTCCAAATCATGCCAGCTGGGTAGACAGAATAGGCATGAATCTAGCAAAACTATTAGCTCCCATTAACTCCCTCAAACACAATCAAACTTTTTGACATCTTGAAAAAAAATGCTTTGGAAAACCTTGTGGATAATTAAGAAATTGCTTGTAACAAGAAATTTATTCATTGAACCCCAAAGGACTCAGGTCTTTGAAACTCAATCAACTAATAAACTGTTATATGCAACTTTTTTGAATTTGGATTAGTCTAGAATTAAGTCTTCTGGTAATTGGTAAGGATGGACAAGTGTGTGAAATATGACAGATGGACCACAAGTTTCAGAGATATAAGCAAGGCTGTTTGTAATGCCAATAATGGTTAAAATAGCTTGACTTTTTGCTCGAGGCAGCCAGGCTTCAATCTAAGACGAGTGAGGGGTACAACTTGTACTTGGCAGATTTAGAGGAGGTTCAGGGGCTGTTTAATCCCCCTCTGTTAAAGCTTGATTATTTCATGGATAAAGTCAATTTTTATGAGAAAATTCAATAAATATTAGGTTATAAATTATAGGAAAACAAACCCTTTGGCTGTAAGTTTGAACCCCATTTACATAAATCATGGATGAGCCACAGCACTTTGATAGTGTAATGAACATATACATATTCCAAGATTCAAGTTTACAGCTTCAAAAATTATACAGTGCTTGGACAAGTTTTGAAAAACAACAACAATAACAAAGAAATTAAAAGTAATATCTCTGGTTTCATTGAAAATAGTTGAGCTACAACGAAGAACAACTTACCTGTATGGTAGCACCTGTCATTAATTTTTTCTATCTTGCAAGGAACGTCTTCCTGAAATGAAATAATCAAGTTAACCCATTACAAGACAACAGAATTTTAGACTGGTCCATATTGAAGGAAGTAATGCACACTACAATTTTATGTTGGTGAAATTCAAGAATTATTTCTCTTTCAGGGAAAAAAGTCATGTTTTTCTAAGCTTTTTTCATCCAGGGTCTGGGGGGCGGGAGACATAAAAAGCAAGAGCGCATGGGAATAGATTATTTAAAGTACTGAAAGATAACTTGAATGAATACCTTAAAGATGATATATCAAACATTTATCTACTAATTTGCTTGATGATTGATAAAACTACTATTTCTGTGAATAAAACTGCAGAGTAGATTATAAATGATATACATTTATACAATAAAGGGTGAGAGATTACAGTGAAATATATCCAAATTGATCATTTCTTTTTTCTTAGCTTTTTTTGCACTTAAAGAGGAAGGTGAAAGGTGTCATGATTTCAAATAAATTCACAGACGATTCTTTATGAGACTAAAAGTAATCCCATATTTTTGCACATCAAGAAATATAAGATAAACAGTGATTTTTTTTAATAAAAGAAAACACTTTTTGTTTTGTTTGTGGTTGTTGTTTTTTATATAAATAATGTCAAGGAAAATTGATTTTTTTTCTTTTTATTTTTTGTATTTTCTTTTCAAAATAAACTGAAGAAAATGGATTTCTTTTTTGTAATATTTTTATAACCAGATTTTGTTTTGTGTAGCTGTTTTATATAAAATAATTCTCAAGAAATCAGATTTTGTCTTTTTCCAAATAAAACTAACAGAAAAAAGAGAATTGGGAATCAGATGAATAAAAACAAATGCATGTGTCACCTTTATAGCTCCTTACTTAATATCCAAGTTACCAACCTTTTATAAGGTCAAGTGAAATCATTTTCATTAACACAAGAGATCCTACATCCTTATTGTTTCATCTTTCCTCTTCAAAGTTGCTAAAAATTCCTGTAAGCAATTTTTTCATTCTCTATGATATTTTCAAAAGCTTTTTTCTTATGTGGCATCAAAAAGTAAAGGCAAAAGGTTATTATTGGACAAGCAGTTAAACTGTTATTGCTACTAAGGTCCCCTTTTACTTCAATCTTGATGATAGAATATCTCTGAATCCATGGAGCTCTTCTTCATTACCATACAAATATTTTCAGCAAGTTTGAGAAACATTGAGCCAAATTCTACCCTTTAGAGTTATAACAAGGAAATTATCATTAACTCACTTCCACTCAATGACGCTTTTAGACACCTCTAAGAAAAAGAAAGCTTTGGAAAATGAAGCAATTGCTAGTTAGGAGCAATTTCTTCATTATCAACAATGTATTTTAATCCCAAAGTAAAAAAATCCAAAAAATTCATATGCTTTAAATAGTCTACTGCAATCCCTTTCAATTTAGACAAGTCTAAAATTCTGGTGTCTGGTAATGGGTTGAGGCACCTTTCCCTGTGATATGGGATTGAATGTCACCATATTTGAAATGAGATCTTCCAATTTGGTATGAGCATTTACAGCAAGTTTGAGAAAGATTGAGTTAAAATTGTGACCTGTAGACTGGTAGCACTGAACTGTTGATGACATTCAAGTATCACAATAGCTCAACATAGCATATTGTGCTTAAGTGAGCTAAAATCAAAGCTGGTTAAATCTACATTACAATTCAAGGAAAAAATAAGAAATATTTTCCTTATTCATGTAAGAGCCTTGTGTACTAAAGAGATCACCTTTTGTAAAAGCTACTATTCTCTTTGTCAAAATGTTTTTGAACACCGGGTTCATGAATTCTATAAAATAAACCCTTTCTATCACAATCCCTATCTTTATGACCCTTATGAAAAAAAGCTTTGGAAAAACATGGTTTTAGGCAATTCCAATGTTTTTTACCTGCACAAAACAACCATTTTCATATTCTTTCAAATCAAAATTGTTGTCTGCAACTTCTTTGTATTTAGACCAGTCTAAAACTAGTTGTCTATTAATGGTGAGACATCAACAGCTGATGCCACCATTATTTGTTTCTATCAATTGTAGTTCATTGAGCTTCAAGACATTTTACATAAATCATCAGCAAAATACAAACTTAATTTCACTTAAAGCTTGTTATTTATTGTTGCAAATAAATCCAATCTAATTTAAATTGACAATTTTGCTTCAAAAGAGTTTCTTAAAGACAATCACTGATTGGGATAAAGGATTTGAGGAAATATAATTTAGTTAAGCTCAATGCTTATGCTCTGTAACAACAATTTCACATAATATTTGTTATTTTTGACTTGTTTTTCTTTGTTTGTTTGAATGGGGTTTTACGCCACTTTCAACAATCTCTCAGTTATATTGCGGCGGCTGAAGCACCTAACAATGGATTCCTGGTATTTCTCACACCAGTACCGCCATCACATCCCTTCCTAGCCTCCAGCTGCTATCCCACATAGGTCTATGATTTTCGACCCATTGGTGGGAGACAAATAGTCAGAAAGGATGAGTGCCACCGTTGGGGATTGAATCCGGGACCTCTAGATTGACAGTCCGACGTGCTACCAACTGCGCTATGATGGCAGCATTTTTTTTTGACTTGGTAACGTAGAACTAAACCACAATGTAATTTGGCCAGTTTACTTTTCATTTTTAGAGACTTGTTCGTTCATGTATAAAGACAGTATTCTGGGATTTTCGAAAAACACCATGGAGCTTTTAATTACCCTTCAAATATTATCCATAAGGAAAGAAGGAACAAGGATAAGTTCCCCCCACAATCACACACACCTTAAACCTATTACCAGACAACTAAATTTTAGACCAGGGAGTTGTAGACAACAATTCAGAGTTGATGGAATTTTAAAAATCTTTTTCTTTTGGGTAGAAAAGACTGTGGATAATTAAGAAACTGATTCTAACAAGCAATTTCTTCATCTACCATGTTTTCAAAATCTTTTCTTTGGTGGTGTCGAAAAGTATTGTATCAGAACAGGTAAAAATGAATGATAGATGCCAGGTCAATGAGTCCAGACATCTTACATTCATTTATAAATGCTTGTCAATGTATCATGCAAGATCTGAATGGTTCAAATTCAAGATATTAACCCGTTCCCACACAAGCCCTCCTTTTTAAGCCCCTGAAGAAAAAAACTTATGAAAACATTGTGGAAAATGAAGAAATTGCCTGTCACAAGCAATTTCTTCAGTATCCAAGATATTTTCTATCCAAAAAGATGAAAAAAAAAATTCCGTCAACTTGAAATTGTCATCTGCAGCTTCTTTTAATTTGGACTAGTCTAAAAATTTGTTGTCAGGGAATGGGTTAACCCTTTCCAACTCAATCCCTCCTTTTTACGCCCCTCAAGAAAAAAACTTTGGAAAACATTGTGGAAAATGAAGAAATTGTTTGTATCAAGCAATTTCTTCAATTATCCACAATGTTTTCTATCCAAACAGGGAAAAAAATTTCAATTCAATCAACTTGAAATTGTCGTCTGCAGCTTCTTTCGATTTGGACCAGTCTAAAATTTTGTTGTGTTGGAATGGGTTAAAAGAAGATTTATTTGAAAATTGTATGATCACTGTTCATCATGTGCTCAACAGGACAGTAACTATTTCAAATTGATTACCAAAGGTTGAAAATGGCATCCGAAAAAGCTATATAGTCAATTCTTAGGTTGAATGACAAAAATAAATGGCCTCTAGATAGTTTTTATAAACTTTGACCAAGCATTTCAATCCTAAAATACCAAATTTTGAATGCAATCAAGATTTCTGTCAGACCAAGATTTTGACCTGTGTTAATGTTAACCCATTACCTCATAAAGACACTTTAAGACTCGTCCAAATTGTAAAAGAAGTTGTATGCATCAAATTCTAGTTGATGAAATTTTGAATGTTTTTTCCTTTTTGGATAGAGAACATTGCGGATAATGATGAAATTGCTTGTAACAATAAAGTACTTCATTTTCCACAATCTTTTCAAAAGCTTTTTTGCATCAAAAATATCATTATGTGGGAATAGGTCATAATTGAGCACACATTGACTTCTAGAGCCTGCACACAGCTTTTACAGATTTGACCTTCATTACGGGGTGAATAAATTTCAAATCCTAAAACATTTAACAAAAAACAAACCTGATGACTAATTTTCAGAGTGATCAAACCAGAAATAAGGCATCTCTCTAGGGTGTCTGTAAGCTTTTCCTACATTTGTCTCTTACCAATGGGCAGATAATCGTAAACCAAAGTGGGATGATCAGTTAGAGGCTTTGAAAGGATGTTGTAAATGCCAACCGTAATATGGTGCCATATACATGTAGCTGTAAATAAGTTTTTGAAACCGAAGTGGACATATTTTTTCACTATCCAGTGTCTACAATGGAGCAATTCAGCCATTCCAAAGGAACAGTGTCCATCTTTCTCATGTATATTAATAAAATTTTCTAATTTCAACTGTATACACAATTTTAGACAGGTCTGAATTCAATTAAGTTGCAGACGACAATATCTAGTTGATGATATTTCAAAAATCGTTGACCTCTTAGGAGGAAAACATAGTGAATAATGAAGGAATTTCTTCTAACAAGCAATTTCTTCATTTTTCACAATGTTCTCCAAAGCTTTTTTCTTATAGGGCGTCAGGTGGCAACAATGAATGAGAATTGGTTAACCCTTGTTATGCAGATTAACCCATTACCACACGACAAATTTTAAGACTGGTCAAAGTTCAAGCAAGTTGCAGACACCAATTTTCAGTTGATGAAATTTAAAAATCTCTGTCTTTGGAAGTAGAAAACATTGTGGATAATGAAGAGGAGGGTTTGGGCATGATGGTGTAAAAAGCACCATTGTGTGGGGATGGGTTAAGATATTTTTTCATATTTGCATTAAGATCAAAAGACTGAAAGCACTGGAAGTATACTAAGGGAAAAAAGTTTAGTTTTTTTTTTCGACCTACATTATTTTTCAACGTAAATGTATAAACCTTATAAAATCAGACTCGTTTGCAATTTTTAAAAGCTAACTAACTAATTATGCATTAAGAGCATGTTTTCCTCGCTTCTAAAGGTTGTCTGACGCAATTTTGCTGAAACACATTCCGCACGTGCTTCCACATGTACGTGAAGTCTATATCAACAATATCTATCCCAGTTTATTGGTTAGCATCAATAACAAGATAACTCATTAAAACATTTAAAAAGATTCAAATGGGACGTCAACCAGGGCTTAACTTAGACCAACGGAACATAGCCATCGGGATGCTGGCTGGTGGTATGATGGTAAAAGAGGTAGCTCAACATTTTGGCTTGAGCCAAAGTTCCATTTCAAGACTGAGAACAAAGCATCGTCAATTAGGTACCATCAAAGACAGGCCACGTTCAGGCAGGCCACGTAAGACTTCCCAACGTGAGGACAATTACATAGTGACGTGTTCAAGGCTTAATCGCTTCCTCAATAGCACTCGTATAGCCAGTTTGGTCCGAAATGCAAGGGGAACACGGGTCTGTGCTTGTACTGTAAGAAACAGACTTCGTTCGGCACGTTTACGCGCACGTCGACCTTACGTTTGCATTCCTTTGACATGTGCTCACAGACATGCAAGATTAAATTGAACAAGGGTACACCGTCAATGGCCAAGACGAATGTGAATCAGGTCCTATTCACAGATGAATCCCATTTTAATTTGATGTTTGCGGATGGCAGGGTACGTGTTTGGAGGCGTGATGGCGAAAGGATGGATCCCGCCAACGTCATTTAAAATGACCATTTTGGAGGCGGCAGCGTCATGGTCTGGGGTGGTATATCATACCATGGCCAGACTGACTTGGTAGCTATTTAGGGAAACTTAAATACCCTTCGAAATTGTCCAGCCAGTGGTATTGCCGTTCTTGCGTCAAGGGCTTGCTACCATTTTTCAGCAAGATAATGCCCGCCCAAATGTCGCTCGGCACACGTTGGACCTTTTACAGACTAATAATGTTGATGTGTTGGATTGGCCAGCCAAATCACCGGATCTGTCTCCAATCGAACACCTTTGGGACCATCTGGGTAGGAGAGTAAGCAACAGGAATGACATTAATAACGTTAGAGACCTGGAACGTGTTCTGCGTCAGGAATGGGGTCGTATCCCTATGGCTATTAACCGTAGGCTCATTTCCAGCATGAGAAGACGCTGTGATGCCTTTATTGGAGCATACGGTGGACACACAAGATTTTAAATCTTTGTGTTACTTTTACTTCCCTACCCCTACCATGTTTGATGCTGTATAACAAACACGTATGACCTTGAAATCATCTGATTTTTTTAAATACTGTGGCTAACACATAAAAGATAGATGTGTGAAAATATTCTGACACAATCACTCTTTTTTACGCCCCTGACAATTGCAAAAAAGAAAACATTGCGATAAAAGGAGAAATTACTGTATCAAGCAATTTCTTCATCATCCACAATATTTTCTATCCAAAAAAAAACCCCAAAAAAAACAAGATGTGATTGTGAAACACAATCCCCCCCCCCCCCCCCTGTACATGAGTTTTTTTCGCATTTGACCTTGGTATGTGACCTTGACCCTATCACATGACCTTGACCTTAACATGAGGAGATGTGTATTATGGAGATGTATCATGATGCCAAATATAATTAAGTTTTGCAGACAGACAGACCGACAGACGGACAACTGTAAAACAATATGCCCCCCATCTTTCGATGTGGGGCATAAAAATATTAAACTTCCATCAACTCGAAATTGCTGTTGGCAGCTTCTCTCAATTTAGAAAAGTCTAAAATTTGGTTATGTGGTAATGGCTTAAGGAATGACTATTACATTTGTTTTAGATGAAAGACCAAGAAGCTATTTACCAGCTGATTTATACAATTCTATTCATCTTGATAGCAAAGATCTTTAGGATAGAATGTAGAAAATAATTTCATTAGCAAAGTTGCATGGGACCTCAGTTAAGAGTCTCATCAGAAAGTTACGGATGGATTGCCACTGTCAATCAAAAAGATGATTGACCAGCTGAATCATTCATTTAGACCAGAGGTGAACTTTGCAATCTGACAATTGCAAAATTTATGTTATTTTTTTTTAGTTTGGCAACTTAGACATCGTAATTACAGCTTGAAAACACTGCAGTAAGGATGGTCAGGTTGCCAACAGATTAACTGTTTCATGTCCCTGACCTTATATTTTGCAAATTATCATCATTTATTTTGCGAGTCAAACTCAATGTTGAAGGTCAGTGGGTAAGACCAGTGATAAATCAATTAGTTTATTAAATTAACCCCCTGAATGCTTAACCCGTTTGTGCAGACTGATTTTTTATCTAGACCTTCTGTTTGTCCCTTTAAAGCCAGCATTGTCTATTCCATTAATTTTTCTTAATAATTACCAACCCAAAAGTAGTGCTCTCTGTGCTTTCAGTCCTTTTATTTTAGCAAAATGTTGAAATTTCAAGTGAAGTGATCTGTTAAATGTGCCTCCCTTAACCCATTACCACACAGCAAAATTTTAGACTGGTCCAAATTGAAAGGAGTTACAGATGACAATTTATAGTTTATGAAATTTTAAATGTTTTCATATTTCTGGAAGGAAAACATTGTGGAAAATGAAAAAAACTGCTTGTAACACTATTTTCTACTATGATATCTCTATTATTTTTCTTGAGGGTCGTGTAAAAGCGTCATTACCCATGGGAATAGGTTAAGTAGGTCAATTTTATACCTAATTTAGCTGTCAATCACACCAGATCATATGAAAACAATCTAGACCAAATTGATGTGTGAAAGCACTGAAATATGCTTAATTGGCATTCAAAATCAGACAGAAATATATTAACCCTTTCCTTTGCAATCCCTGATTTTTACATCCCTGTGATATTATACTTGAGAAAACAAATATAAAATGAAAAATAATGCCTAAAACTTCTTTGAATATGCATCGAATTGACCAATTGAAGCTCTCTATCAAATAATCAGTTGACCAATGAAATCATTCATTTTGACCAGAAGTGAGTTTTGAACTCTGACATTGGCCGCTATTTTTGTTAAGCTATTTGTTGGTTTGGTGACTTGAAAATCATAAATACAGCTCATCCAAGCTGTGATTGCAACTTTTAGGTTGCCAAACCAACTATTCTACTTTTTTCTTACATGCTACTGACCATAAATTTTGCAAAATAATGCTGTAAAATATTGAAGCAGAGCTTCCTGTCCATCTGTCTGTCTGGAGAACTTTTACTTCTCCTTAGAAAATACTGAACAGATTTCAACCAAATTTCACAGAAATGATCCATTGGTGACCCTTAATCAAATTCCTTCAAAGAATTTTGATTGGATGAAAAACATGGCTTTATTGGGCGGGGCTATTTTCCATATATGGTGAAAGCTTTCGAAAAATCTCACAGGAATGATCCTATAGTGCCTTTTTATCAGATTATTCGAAAGAATTTTGTTTGTTTAAAAAACATGGCTTAAATAGGCAGGGCTTATTTCCATGTATGGTAAAAAGTGAAAACTTTCAAAATCATTTTGCTCAGAAACCATCTGATGGATTCAAGAGAATTTCAGAAGAATTATCCTTTGGAGACATTTTATCAGTTTCTTAACCATTCCCACACAAGCCCTCTTTTTTACATACCCCAAGAGAAAAGCCTAGGAAATAGAAGTGGACAGCAATTTCTTCATTATCCAAAATGTTTTCTGTCCCAAATAAGAAAGATTTATAAGAATTCAACACCTTAAAATTGTCATCTGCAAATTCTTTGAGTTTGGACCAGTCTAAAACTTTGCCGCATGGTAATGGTTTAAATGAATTTGTTGGATGAAAAAACGTGCCTTTTTGGGGGGGAGGAGGGGTAATATCCTTATATGGAATATGTTCTGAACTCTTTGAAAATCTTCTTAGAATCCTGTTGATAGATTTAAATTCAACTGACTTTCACAGGAATGATCCTCAGGCACTCAAGTATGAGGACATGGGCTTGGTTTCTAACCCTTGTCATGCTGAACCCGGAACATTCCTGTTTTGGTAGGAGGTATAGACAAAGATCAGCCTAATCTTTGTCCACACAACCTGCTTGTCTTTTTTAAGCCAGAGATGTTTACGGGATAACTTAAAAAAAAAAAACAACAATAAGTACTTCCAGTGCTTTCTGTCCTTATCCCAATTCTGTCAAGAATTTTATTCAGCATGACAAGGGTTAACCCTTTCCTGTATAATCACTGGTTTTTATGTCCATGCAATTTTATACTTAAGAAAATATTGTGATAAAAGAAGAAATTGCTTGATACAAGTGATTTCTCCTTTGATACCACATAGAATGGTTTTGTTTCAAATTGCACTCACTTTTCAGTGTCGTCTGCAAAATGTTTCAAATTGGGCCAGTCTAAAATTTACAGAAACAGGAAAGGGTTAACAGAGCTATCAATCATCCAACATTATCCTTCTGCATTATGAATTTAAAAATTGAAATTATGCACGATTTAAAGATTGAAATAGGATCCTGTTATATGACCTAAAAAGAACGCTAATAAAAATGTCTATAATGACTCGGGAGTGGTATAGGGCTTAATTTCACATTGAGACGAGATTCTGAATTATTGGAAAAAAGTAAGTGCATGCATTAGGCTTCCCATGGCTGATTCCCTTATAGACTCTCAATTTTGTATTTGGCTATGATAACCCTTTCTTTTGAGTTTGTGATATACTATGTACTGAGTTAACCAATTACCACACTACAAAATTTTAGACTGGTCAAAATAGAAAGGAGTTGCAGACAACAATTTATAATTATTGATTTTTTTATTTTTCAACTTTCTGGGTAGAAAATGTTCTGTAAAATGTCAAAATTGCTCTAGCAAATTCTTCATTTTATGTAATGTTTTCCCGATTATTTATCTTGAGGGGCGTCCCAAAGCATCAATTTTGTGGGAATAGACCGAACTGGGTTCAAAACTGATTCTAGAAAAGAAAGAGTTGGACTGTTCTCTGACCACCCACCCAAAGATTAATCTGAAATTGGACGTGATATCAGTCAGTATAATCAACAAACCTTTGGCAACCTTTAACTCATGACTACACATATTATTATGGAAAATGAAGAAATTGCTTATAACAAGCATTTTTTTCATTATCCACGTTTTGTACCCTAAAAGAAAAAGATTTTTACAATTCAATCAAATCAAAATTGTTGTCTGCAACTTTCTTAATTTGGGTGAGTCTAAAGATTTTGTCGTTCGGTAAAAGTTCTGTTTAAGAAATGTTATTTATTTACAAACAAAAACCTTTATTCAATTATTCCCACAAAATAACGCCTTTTGACACCCCTCTAGAAAAACAATTTGGAAAACATTGTGGAAAATGAAGAAATTGGTTGAGACAAGCAATTTCTTCATTTTCCACAATGTCTTCTTCCCAGAAAGATGAAAAAAGGATGAAATTTCTTAAACTTTTAATTGTTGTCTGCAGCTCCTTTCAATTTGGACCAGTCTAGAAATTTATCTTGTGGTATTGGTACTTTTATATGAATGTAGACTCGGTGACACATCGCCTTCAAATTATATGACATCCTTTACATTATATATATATATATATATATATATATATATATATATATATATATATATATCCATCATCCACTATTGAAAAGGTGAACTTGACCTTGTGTCAGAATATAAAACATGTGAACATGAAGGCAATATCAGTTAGCATACATAACTTTAGGCTGATATAAGAATTTCCTATTTTGTGCTGTCGAAAATTATTAACATGACTTAACCTGACCTCTATTAATGAATAACTTACCAATGAATAATAAACAAAGAATAATCATAATCATACATTTTTAAACAATGATGCTTTTTGAATCCCAAAATAAAAAAGCTTCAGAAAGTTTGTGAGAATGAAGAAATCGCTTGTTCCAAACAATTTCTTAAATAGCCACATTGTTTTCTACCTCAAAGGACAAAAAAAAAAGATTTTATCAACTTTAAATTGTTGCCTGCAACATCTTGAATTTGGACAAACTTTTCTTTACCATAAATGGGTAAAAGGAAAGTTTTGTGCTTACAAGTACAGAATTATGTTCTGTAGAAACTGGCATATAAGTACATTCATTTGCTTTCCACCCTGTGTCCCCCTGAGTACAACAGTAAGGCCCAAGTCCTATTATGAGTCTAAATTGCATAACATTACAGAGATGTAGGGTATCTTCCTGAGGGTAACCAGTTAAAGTTTCTGCATGGCAACACTGTAAGGAAAGAGCGGTCGTGTCCTTAAGAAACACCTCACTATGTGAGGAAGTCCTTGGGGGCGACCCTGGCCTGAGATAAATTAGCTCTCCTTTGTAGAATCTCTTGGTTGATTACCACAGCTAGTTATAACCGGCTAGATTAAATTACAGCTTAAAAGACTTGAGAGAGTATAATTGAAGAACACGAGAAGAAATGACAGAAATAGTACAGTGGCGACAGCAGTAGGGTGTTCAAAGCCTGTGAATTTTTTGATGATTTTTTACTCAAGCTTAAATGATTGGACAAAATATAAGTAGAAATAAACACAAATAGTTATATTGACCACACTCAAATTCCTGATTGGTTGATTGATTGTTTAGGATTTAACGCAACTTTTAACCCATTCCCACTCAATAAAATTTTAGACCATCCCAAATTCAAAGAAATTGCAGACGACAATTTTAATGTGATGGAACATACCTTTAATATCTTTTTCTTTTAGAGTAGAAAAAATAATGGATAATGAAGAAATTGCTTGTTACAAGCAATTTCTTCATTTTCAACAATGTGTTCCAAAGCTTTTATATTGAGGGGCGTTTAAAAGTGTCACTGTGTAGAAATGGGTTAACAGTATATCAGTCATATCGCAGTGGCTGGAGCACCTAACAATGGACTCCTGTTATTTCTCACACCAATACTACCACTAACTCCTTTCCTAGCCTCCAGCTGCTATCCCTCTTCAGTTTACAATTATCCACTAATTGTTGAGAGACAAATGTCAGAAAGGATGTGCCACAACCCGGGGATCAAACCCATGACACCCCATGGTTGGAGTTTGGGAGTCTGATGCACTACCAACTGTGCTATGATGGCGGCCTCAAATTCCTGACTATAAGGGGAATGGAACAACACTCTTTCACATTGTAGATCTGTTGATGTGTGAATCTATTATCCTTTAACAAATACAATGTATATAAATTGCTATATTCAACAAGCTGAATAAAACAAGAGATTTTGGACACAATCAGTCAAGCATGTAACTATGCTCATAGAGTTTACCACCTGTCATGTCAATGACACCTCACAAAAAATTCAAAGCAAAAAATAAAGATTTAGAAGTTTAGAGCATGTCTCAGTTTTTATCAACTAATGCCATGCTGAAAAAAATCCACTACAAAATTATATTTCCAAATCAACAGGATGAAAACACTGGAATCACTTATTGTTGGTTAATATTCATTTTGAAAATCTATTGCCTCGATGACCGAGTGGTATTGGTACTTGAATCGTGATCTGAAGGTCACGGGTTCGAGCCCCACCGTCACCGAGGTGTGTTTATGGGCAAGACACTTAAAAGCCAGCCTCAGTATACCCAGCTGTAGAAGTGGGTAGCAGTGGAGATAAGCCACTGCCTCTGTTTCAGGGACGCGAAAACATCTGGTTTGTGTATTCGAGAGCGACTCTATAAGCTTAGCTTTTGTCGCAATCGAACTAAAAAATAAATTAGTATAAACTAAAATCTATTTTTTAAACTCTGGCTTAAAAGAGACAAGTAGGTAGTGTAGACTAAGATCAGACTGCACATATGTGCATGCTGATCTTGATCTATACCCCCTGCCAAAACAGGAATATTACAGGTTCAGCATTTCAAGTGCTAACATGAAGTTTCATTTTGAAAATTTTATTTGATGTTTGTAAAGACAGGGGGTATATTTGATCCCCATTGGAAGTAAAGATTTGTTCTCAAAAAGAGCAAAAACAAAATTGTACCTTTTCCTACATGTTTATAATGTCAACAATCATTCAGACGGCTACACGAATTCTCAATTTTATAATAATTGACAGAAAATGATTAATTTATATTTTATACATAAAAATAAAAAGGGAAAATAATAATAAAGAAACAAAAAACACAATCAAGGCCCCCTTTTTGCAAATTTTCAAATCATAAGAATCTCTATTTTACTATGAATGGATTTAATAATCCAGCAATACAAAAAACAGTTTCAGTAAAGTTTCTCAGAAATCAAATCTAAATTGTAATTTATTACAGTATATTTAATAAAGGGTTACCAAAGGATCCTTTTCTGTAAATTATGTATTATCCAATAAGTAACTGAAATCCAGGAATTTTGTAAGAATGTCTTTTCATATCTGATTTATTATTCAAGATTTTGCCAACAGGTGATTTTTAGCCAAAATTAAGTCTTTGTCATGCTGAATAAAATCCTCTACAAAACTGTGTTATAATCAAAGGATTGGCAGCCCAGAAAGCACTTATTTTGTGATGGTATTTGTTTAGGGAAAATAATGGTATAAGCAATGCTGGTGTTAAAGGGACAAGCAGGAGGTGTAGACAAAGATTAGATTGCCCATATGCACCGCCTGATCTTTGTCCAGACCTTCTGTCAAAACAGGTTGCACATATGGGCAATCTAATCTTTGTCTACACCTCCTGTTTGTCCCTTTAACACCAGCATTGCTTATACACCGGGTTCAGCGTGATAAGGGTTAAATTATCTGCTCTTAGATTACTTTTGCAGTCATCCACTCAGGTGAGAGATTTAGGTCCAATGGCCCCTCTTGTTGTATAAATCAATTCCTGTAGTTCAGCAAACACAAATAGATAGTACATGGTGGTTTTGAAAAAACATCTAAATGAAATCTTTTTGGCAATTATTCACTGTGCTATAAAATTTCATCTAAGCTGACCTTTGTGGCTATTAAAATGTAAATAGTGACCGATTACCTCACAGCAAAATTTTAGACTTGGCCAAATTTAAAGGAGTCTCAAAAGACAATTCATAGTTTGTGAAATTTTGGATTTTTAAAACCTTTCTGAGTAGAAAACATTGTGTAAGATGAAGAAATTACTTGTTACAATGTTTTCCTAATTGTCATTCATTAGGGGCATCAAAAAGCATCACTTTATCATGGCATCAAAAAGTATCACTGTGTGGAAATGTGTTATGGTCCTATCATTTCAGGGTTCAACACTAACTTTGCTTCAGTGGGATCCCACAGGAATCCCAACATATTACGTCAGGGTTTCCTCCAGATAATCAGGGATCCCTCCTTGATATACATTAACTCATTTACATGCAATCCTGACCTTCTAAGCACAAACTGAAAAAAAGCTTAGGAAAACATTGTGGAAAATGAAGAAATTACGAATTTTGCAAAATTCATGGCCAGTAGCATATTACAAAAAGTAAAATGATTGGATGGCAACCTATACATTGTAAATACAGCCTGAATAGGCTGTAGTTGTGACGCCTAAGTTGCCAAACCAACAAAAATGCTTCAGATAAATGGCAGCCAATGTTAGAGTTCAAAGTTAACCGTTACTTCCAATTTAAAAAGAGTGATTTCATCAGTCAACTGATTATTTGATTTATAGTTGCACTTTGTCAATTATGGGGAATGGGGTTTTGTTTTTCTATTATTACCAAATTCTTTTGATGATTTTTTGCTATCAAAATGAAATAATTAGGATACAGAGAGGATTCAAACAAACCGCCTCCTAACCTATTCCTACACAATCTCACTATTTGACGCCCCAACAAAAAGTTTTGGGAATTATTGCAGAAAATAAAGAAACTATCTATCTATCTATATATACTGCCCAACTCCCCTTTCGGGTATTACTGGCGGGTGCTTGTTACAAGCAATTTCTTTATCATTCACTTTTTCTGCCTCAAGTTTGAAAAGACAGAAAATTATTTACAAATATTGTTTCTACACAATTGAAGTTGGACTAGGCTAAATTTTGGTAATCTGGTAATGTTCAAGTCCATAAATCTTGGTTTGTCTCCCAGTGATGGGTGACTAATCTAAACTTAAGTAAGATGAGCAGCTGGAGACTAAGAAAGAATCTAGTGGTAATACTGGTGTTGGAAATACCAGGAATATATGGTTATGTGGACACTGCTCCAGCCGCCGCGATATGACTGAAATGCAATGGCGTTAAACGCCAATCAAACAAACAAACAATTCCTTCGATCAATCTTTGAGGCGAAGCTACAGCTAGGTTGGCACTCTGCTCTTGACAAAAGTAATCTGATGTCTTTTAAGGATTGACTGGTAAATTTTCGTCTGTATGCTGTTGTTGGTTTCCAATCATTATCTTCCAGACACGATAGACCGTGTTCGTACTCGGCGAAGAAATATTCGCAACTGTTCGTCAGTCCCTCGTTCTGCGTTTTTCAAAACATCTAGTCCGACGATAGAAATTATGGTCCTAGGCTGGTCGATTTTCAAAGCTGTTATCGCGTTAGATTAAATGATAGTTGATTAAAAAAGGAAAAAAAACACAACAGAAAAACAACAACAACACAAAACCCTGGCAGTTACATCAAAGTTTGAAAAATAATCTTTAACCCAGTCGCGCACAGTGAGGCTTTTGACACCACTCAAGAAAAACAATTGGGAAAACATTTTGGAAAATGAAGTCCCTCGTTCTGCGTTTTTCAAAACATCTAGTCCGACGATAGAAATTATGGTCCTAGGCTGGTCGATTTTCAAAGCTGTTATCGCGTTAGATTAAATGATAGTTGACTAAAAAAGGGGAAAAAACACAACAGAAAAACAACAACAACACAAAACCCTGGCAGTTACATCAAAGTTTGAAAAATAATCTTTAACCCAGTCGCGCACAGTGAGGCTTTTTGACACCACTCAAGAAAAACAATTGGGAAAACATTTTGGAAAATGAAGATATTGCTTGCGACACAATGTTTTCTATCCAGAAAGATGAAAAATCTAAGCTTTCATCAATTTTAAACTTTCGTCCTTTCAATTTTGACCATTCTTAATATTACTGTCTGGTAATGGGTTAAAATATGTTAAGTAATATTTGCGTCAACTTAAAGGTTTTCCTGGTCACAAAAATATGGAACTCCTTTGTTTTTCTGATAAAGTTTATAGCAATAACTGTTAGAATGACGCCAAAACATTTTATATGATAATTTTGAAGTTGTTTTAGAAACAAAAGTTAACCCTTGTCACGCTGAAAAATATATTCTCTTAAGAATTGCATTAAAATCAAATGACAGAAAGCACTGGGGAACTGATTGATGATTAATATTGATTTTATCATAGAAATGTCCCCACCTTAAAAGTGACAGACAGGTTGTGTAGACTAAGATCATACAGCACATTGTGCAGGCTGATCTTTGTCTATACCTTCTGCAAAAGCAGGAATATTTCGGGTTCAGCATGATAAGGGTTAAATATCAATCATCACTATCTAATAGCAGTAGCACTACCATCGTCATTACTATTATTGACCCTTTCCTGTTTAATCCCTAGTTTTTACGTCTCTCTGCCTTTATGCTTGAGAAAACGTTGTGGAAAATTTTAAGAGATTGTTTCTACCATACTGAATGGTTATTTTCAAATTAAGTCCACTTTCAATTCCTTCAGGAAACCTTTGAATTTGGACAAGTCTAAAATTTTGCAAATCAGGAAAGGGTTAATTTTCTTCGAAGTTATTGCACAATCAGATAACATTAGTTATTATTTTGTTGTTGTTGTTGTTTATTTATCTTTTTATTTATTTGGTTTATTTATTTATTTTTCAGTGTAATTCATTTCGTTCTTACTGTTATTGTACATCAGTTCATATATTGTAGCCTACAGATCCCTAACTAAGCGGAATTAAGTTAATCAATTACAAGACGACAAAATTTAAGACTGGTCAAAATTGAAGGAAGTTGAAGACATTTCAAATTGTGCTAAAGATGTCAAATAAGTGTATGGTATAAAATATTGTGAGAAAAAAGAAATAACTATATACAGGCAATGTCTCCATTTCCCACAAATAGTTCAATGATCGTATTTCTTCGGACTATCGGAAAGCGTCATTGTGTGGATATAGATTAATCTGGTAAAGTATGTAGCCAATCAATCATATGTAACTTATTGTTGAATACGAAATTTATAATTTTAGTTTTGTCTACCAAAATTTCTGCATTCTGATCGTCTGAATTCTTAACCCGTTCCTACTCAAAGACGCTTTTAGACGCTCCAAAGAAAAAAAGCTATGGAAAACATTGTGGAAAATGAAGAAATTGCTTGCTACAAGCAATTTCTTCATTTTCCACAATGTTTTTGACCCAAGTGAAAAAAACATAAAATTTCACGAACTTAAGTTGTCGTCTGCAACTTCTTTCAATTCGGACTGGTCTAAAATTTTGTCGTCTGGTAATGGGTTAAACTGTTTGGTGTGGAAATACGGATTTTCTCTACACGTCACCGGATAAGTAAGTTATATTTTTTTATATCCAGAATTAAATTTACGGCAAGGTTTAAGACTATTGTTATTATTGTTGTTGTTTCAGATTTTTGAAATTCTTTCGATTAAAACGGTCAAAATTAATTTTGGCAAAAACTTGCGACTCCGAAAATTTCTTGATTTATGTTTTATCATAGAATACTTTATATAGAAACAAAGCCGTAAGCGTACTTGTGCAGAAGTCTATGCCTGCATCACCGTAATTTCTGAAATAGGAACGGAAAAATAGAACAAATCTGTTTACTACATTCCTTCAATGAAACTTATATTAGACCTAAAATAGTGCCATATTTGACATGCTAAATTGAATTTTGGAAAGTTTAATTTTAGTAGATATAATTTAAATACTATATATTCTAATTCAATAAGTATTTGTGTACTTTCAGAAGAACACTGCAAGTCCACAAATTTCAAATCTTTGCAGGAAAATTTCTATTTGCAAAATTTTCTACAATTTTTAGTCCCATGATCAAGAAATCATCTACTCCTAAAAACAGGCTTTATCTTATTATCGCTGATTAAAGCAGGAAATCTTTAGGAATCTTCTCAAAACAACAACAACAACCAAAAAACAAAAAACAAAAAACAAAAAAAACAACAACAACAACAACAACAACAACAAAAAAAAAACTGTTCGGCCTAAAACTTTAATATTTTATATTTAAATGACTAATGACCTGTTACCAAAATTCGTTAAATAATTACTCTGCTCTATATAACAAGCACAGTGTTATTGGAACCCGGATTACACTTAGAATAGATGAGAAAATATATTTAAATATCTTTTCCCCCTAAAACAATAAACCTAGAGTTTTAAAAATTCAATGTAACATTGCCATGTGTTCCTCTCGGGTGAAAAATGCTCCAATGGTGAAAGAACATGGATTTACCATCGAATTACAATTAAGCGGGGAAATATTTAAAAATAAAAATCCTCTCCCAAACTTTAAGGTCTACAGCTCTCAGAACGTGGTCCTCACTATGGTCCTCTTGTTTAATGGAGGTATGAAACGCATTTTCAGTCAGTCAGATTTTATGGACTTTGACAGACCATACTAAAATTAAACTATTATGGTAAGACGAAACTAAAATCAAAATCTTGTGGTACAGCATAAATGAAAACGTTGATGGAATTGGATAAGTTGGACTCAGAAATAACTTTTCTTTACCTGCGATGTTTTCTACCCGTTAAAGACACTTCATTTTCGCGTTTCACTAACTTTGAAATGTCGTTTATATAGACATCTAGAATTGACCAATCGCTGGACCCGCCCACTTACTTCGTTAGCCCCGCCCATTGACTCCAACAGGAAATCCCGCTTCGATTTTAAACGGCGTTATTTTGAAAAATTTATGGCCAGTAGCAAAAAAGTAGAATAGTTGGTTGGCGACCTAAACGTCGAAACTAAGCTGTAGTTACGACGTTTACGTCGCCAAACCAATAAAAAGGTTAACGAAAATGGCGGCCAATATTGGAGATCAAACCTCTTGTCTGGTATCAATGAATGATTTCATTGGTCGACTGGTTATTTGATTGACAGCAGCGATTGGTCAATTGAAAGGAATTAGAATTAAAAAAGAAAGCAAGGTTCTAGAAGTCGCCTCGCCTAGCAGTTACGGAGAATATTTGAAATGTAACTGAAATAATTTAGCTGTAGTCACGATGTTTAATAGCCCAACGACAATACATGGTTTTCTAAATCAGAAATACTTTGTCTAAGGAAAGGTTCACGATTCAAAAATTGATAACCTCATTTTTGTATGAAACTTGTAGTAGAAACAGATAGCCTCATTTTGTTAACCCATTCCCATACAATGAAGAATTTTGACGCCCCTCGAGTAAAATACTCTAGAAAACAATGTGTAAAAGAAGAAATTTCTTGTAATCCCGAAAGTTAAAATTTTAAATTATCGTCTGCGTCTTCTTTTGGATTTGGAATAGTATAAAATTTTGCAATCAGGTGATGGGTTATTAGATATTCAAGTAATACAAATCTTACCCTGGAAGAACAATCCTGGCATGCCGGAAAGTTGAACAGCGACGATGCGTCGGTTGTTGGTACCAGAAGAATCGGTAACAGACGAATGATAACGACGTCAACCATAGTAGTTGTCGTCTGCTTCCATACGTGAGAATAATTCACAACTGGTAGCTCTGAGAACTCCGCGTGCCATATATAGTTAGCAAGATAGAAAAATAAGCCGATCGATACTTAGAACCCACGTCATTTCAACAACACCTGTTTTCTCTGGCTGGGTTTGATATTTTTTCCTAAGTCATATCATTCAAAGTACTGAAAGTGCTGTAAGCTAGCAAAGCTGATTTGTTAAGTACATGTAATCTTCTTTGTCAAAGGTTATCATGATAAATAAACAATTTTAAAGAAACCCAAGAGTTAAAACATGACAACATGACAAAATCTTGGACAGGTTCAAATTGAAAGAAGTTGCAGACGACAATTTCCATTCGGTTGAATTTAGACAAATTTTCCTTTGTTGAGGAGAAAATATTGTGAAAATGAAGAAATTGCTTGTTACAAGCAATTTCTTCATTGTTCATAATGTTTTCTAAATTTTTTTTCTTGGGATGCTTAAAAAGCAGGTTTGAGTTAAATAGCATGCTCTCTAGAGAGAGTTGTAAAATTTGAGTAGAATTTGCAATATTCCTGAAATATATAAGAACTACTTTTTATGGCCTAGGCATTCAATGGATTAAGTGGTTAAGCCTCCAGCAGCAGTTTGCACTCGTTGAACTTTGAGAAGACCTCAAAATCTTGTCTGTTAACTTACGCTATCAAAGCTGGCGTTTTGCTTGCTAAAAATGTATTGAAAGTGGCGAGTTAAATCCATTACCAGACAACAAATTTCAGGACCGGTCCAAATTCAAAGAAGTTCCATTCCCACACAAAGACGCTTTTTGACGCCCCCAAGGAAAGGGGCTTTGGAAAGCATTTGAACAATGAAGAAATTGCTTATTACAAGCAATTTATTCATTATCCGCAATGTTTTCAAAATGAAAAAAAGATTTTAAGATTTCAACAACTGAAAATTGTTTTTATTCTTTTATTCATTTATTCATTTACTTTTTTGGGGAGGGTGTTAGTGAAACAAGTTTATAAATGAAGAAATTGTCTTTTAAAATCAATTTCTTCGTTTTCAAGATTGTTTTAGCGAACTCTTTGAGGTTTTAAAAATTGTATTAATTACAGGTCAAACTATTACTAAGATACCCAACCCCTCGACCTATGTAACTTTCAAAAGCAGTCGCAGACGACACCTCAAAATGATTGTAAAGTACCACAAGAACAGGATAACATCGGAAGAAATACAAAAACCAAACCCCAGCCTTTTCAATGTCAGGTTTTTGAGCTGGAGGAAAATCGGCTCACCTTTTTCAAAACACTCGCATTCCCATATGTAACCCCCTACCAAACAAATTGTTTTCATTGATACGATACCTATAATATTGAATAGCTGACTAACGTTAATATAAAGGTTTAGGTAACGCTACATTTCATTTTTAGACAAGGAAATGTCGCTAATGACGGAACAACTTCTAAGATTGGTTGCTGTGCCGACCTAAGCCGCTGAGTCCACTGAAAGAAATAATTCCGAGTTAAGACCGGTCGGATTGAAAATGTTGTACTATATTTACATACATACCTTGAAAGCGGGGCTGATTTAATAATTGATCAATTGAATTTGATTTTAAGTCGTTTTCATCAATCTTACAGTAGAATCACATCTGTAATCTGTTCATTTAAATCACTTATTGAAACGGTACACGGCTAACAAACTGCTTATTTATATAACATGTCCATTTTTTAAAAATTTTTTGTTTGTTTCGAGCTACATTTTTCAAATGTCATTTCAAAAACTTTTTACTTGATATCGCAAAAATGAGCCGAAAATGGGGAAAAGGTCACAGTCCTTAAACATGCTATGGTCGAAATTATGTGGGAAAGGAACGAAATGACTTACCAAGAAATACTCCCTTTTCCGTTTTGTTTTTTTTTTACCTATCGTGATTCAAGGCTGCAAAATGCAGTAGTTGTACAGTGACGAACATGATGCATAACGGAGATCCCATATATTTTAGTCTGCTTGTGCTAGCTACATCAATTTGACCACCTGATTTAGTTCTTATCCTGCAATTTTAAGAAATTCCTTGCCTTTAGTACGTTAAGTACTTTGATTTTCAACACAATCCTTTGTAATTTTTGTAGTCGATCGATACATTTTGTATCGATAGATACTGAATTCTCACGTTATTTCAACGACACGTGTTTCTCTGGTAATGGATTTGGTATTTTCGTTCCCTAATCGTGTCAAAACCATACCATAAGTCATGGTAAGTCAAAAGTGCCTTTCGTCTAAAATTTATACAGATTCTAGTAAATGTAACTATTACTGTTTTTAAGCAACCTATGTTTCGCCTAGAATTGTATTTCCAATGCGATTAGGACAGCTGCACGTCTAAATAAGACTAGTTAGTATACCCCTTAATTTTTAGCCGTTCAAATTTCTCTAAATTCAAACCATAGCCATTCTTTCCGTTGAAAATTGTGATTTGGTAAAAAAAGCAAAAACGTTCAAAATCAGATTTACGCAATTACCATTTGAAATAATGGGTAACCAAACCAGACAGCAACCCGACAACAAATATCGGTACAAATCAATTGAAGATTGAATATAAGTTTAATTTAGTTGAATTTATCAGAGTTTGCAGATAGAATTCACAGTGAGATTGAATAGATAACTAACGACAATGAAAACAAAGTACGTTTGGTCATGTAATGGAATAACCGTTCGAACCTTAATCCAAATTGGTTTGTTTAAAAGTGATCGATATCCCCAAGTCATAACCGCTCGGAAAAATACATAAATAGAAGGAACAAAATAACAAAATGAATAAATAAATAAAACATAAATATAATCTTTTAGTGCAAGCTTAACACCTGGACTCGAAGTTGTGAATTTTAGCTCACCTGGTCACAATGTCCTCACTGTAAGCTATTGTGATACTTAATTTCCCGTCATGTTTGTATGGTCATGAGGACGAACCTTATTGATTATTGTTTACCATTACCACCGGAAAATGATCTTTATAAATAATTTCCTCGTAACCATTCTATATATAGGTCACAATATTTGCTCAATCTTTTTCAAACTTGCTTAATATGTTTATATAGTAATGAATTAGAACACTTCTGAATTTTGCGACATTCTGATCAATTACACTGAGAAGGGTTCCTTATTTACTGGGTTACTGCCCCAAGATCTATCGATACTAGTCTCTCACAGACAGCGGGCTACCAGGTTAGGGTTCCTTATTGACTAGGTTACTGCCCCTAGATCTATCGATACTGGTCTCTCAAAGAGAGCGGTTTACCAGGTTAGGGTTCCTTATTGACTGGGTAACTGACCCTAGATCTATCGATACTTGTCTCTCACAGACAGCGGGCTACCAGGTTAGGGTTCCTTATTGACTGGGTTACTGCCCCTAGATCTATCGATACTAGTCTCTCACAGACAGCGGGCTACCAGGTTAGGGTTCTTTATTGACTGGGTTACTGCCCCTAGATCTATCGATACTAGTCTCTCACAGACAGCGGGCTAACAAGTTAGGGTTCCTTGTTGACTGGGTTACTGCCCCTAGATCTATCGATACTAGTCTCTCACAGACACCGGGCTACCAAGTTAGGGTTCCTTATTGACTAGGTTACTGCCCCTAAATCTATCGGTACTAGTCTCTCACAGACAGCGGGCTACCAGGTTAGGGATCCTTATTGACTGGGTTACTGCCCCTAGATCTATCGATACTAGTCTCTTACAGACAGCGGGCTGCCAGGTTAGGGATCCTTATTGACTGGGTTACTGCCCCTAGATCTATCGATACTAGTCTCTCACAGACAGCGGGCTACCAGGTAAGGGTTCCTTATTGACTAGGTTACTGCCCCTAGATCTATCGATACTAGTCTCTCACAGACAGCGGGCTAACAAGTTAGGGTTCCTTGTTGACTCGGTTACTGCCCCTAGATCTATCGATACTAGTCTCTCACAGACAGCGGGCTGCCAGGTAAGGGTTCCTTATTGACTGGATTACTGCCCCTAGATCTATCGATACTAGTCTCTCACAGACAGCGGGCTAGCTGGTTAGGGTTCCTTATTGACTGGGTTACTGCCCCTAGATCTATCGATACTAGTCTCTCACAGACAGCGGGCTACCAGGTTAGGGTACCTTATTGACTGGGTTACTGCCCCTAGATCTATCGATACTAGTCTCTCACAGACAGATGGCTAGCAAGTTAGGGTTCCTTATTGACTGGGTAACTACCCCTAGATCTATCGATACTAGTCCCCTACAGACAGCGGGCTACCAGGTTAGGGTTCCTTATTGACTGGGTAACTGCCCCTAGATCTATCGATACTAGTCTCTCACAGACAGCGGGCTACCAGGTTAGGGTTCCTTATTGACTGGGTTACTGCCCCTAGATCTATCGATACTAGTCTCTCACAGACAGCGGGCTACCAGGGTAGGGTTCCTTATTGACTGGGTTACTGCCCCTAGATCTATCGATACTAGTCTCTCAAAGACAGCGGGCTACCAGGTTAGGGTTCCTTATTGATTGGGTTACTGCCCTTAGATCTATCGATACTAGTCTCTCACAGACAGCGGGCTACCAGGTTAGGGTTCCTTGTTGACTGGGTTACTGCCCCTAGATCTATCGATACTAGACTCACAGACAGCGGGCTACCAGGTAAGGGTTCCTTGTTGACTGGGTTACTGCCCCTAGAATTATCGATACAAGACTCTCACAGACAGCGGGCTACCAGGTTAGGGTTCCTTGTTGACTGGGTTACTGCCCCTAGATCTATCGATACTAGTCTCTCACAGACAGCGGGCTACCAGGTTAGGGTTCCTTATTGACTGGGTTACTGCCCCTAGATCTATCGATACTGGTCTCTCACAGACAGCGGGCTACCAGGTTAGGGTTCCTTATTAACTGGGTTACTGCCCCTAGATCTATCGATACTAGACTCTCACAGACAGCGGGCTATCAGGTTAGGGTTCCTTGTTGACTGGGTTACTGCCCCTAGATCTATCGATACTAGTCTCTCACAGACAGCGGGCTACCAGGTTAGGGTTCCTTATTGACTGGGTTACTGCCCCTTGATCTATCGGTACTAGTCTCTCACAGACAGTGGGCTACCAGGTTAGGGTTCCTTATTGACTAGGTTACTGCCCCTAGATCTATCGATACTAGTCTCTCACAGACACCGGGCTACCTGGTTAGGGTTCCTTATTGACTGGGTTACTGCCCCTAGATCTATCGACACTAGTCTCTCACAGACAGCGGGCTACCAAGTTAGGGTTCCTTGTTGACTGGGTTACTGACCCTAGATCTATCGATACTAGTCTCTCACAGACAGCGGGCTACCAGGTTAGGGTTCCTTATTGACTAGGTTACTGCCCCTAGAATTATCGATACTAGTCTCTCACAGACAGCGGGCAACCAGGTTAGGGTTCCTTATTGACTTTGTAACTGCCCCTAGATCTATCGATACTAGTCTCTCAAAGACAGCGGGCTACCAGGTTAGGGTTCCTTGTTGACTGGGTTACTGCCCCTAGATCTATCGATACTAGTCTCTCACAGACAGCGGGCTACCAGGTTAGGGTTCCTTATTGACTGGGTTACTGCCCCTAGATCTATCGATACTAGTCTCTCACAGACAGCGGGCTACCAGGTTAGGGTTCCTTGTTGACTGGGTTACTGCCCCTAGATCTATCGGTACTAGTCTCTCACAGACAGCGGGCTACCAGGTTAGGGATCCTTATTGACTGGGTTACTGCCCCTAGATCTATCGATACTAGTCTCTCACAGACAGCGGGCTACCAGGTTAGGGTTCCTTGTTGACTGGGTTACTGCCCCTAGATCTATCGATACTAGTCTCTCACAGACAGCGGGCTACCAGGTTAGGGATCCTTATTGACTAGGTTACTGCCCCTAGATCTATTGATACTAGTCTCTCACAGACAGCGGGCTACCAGGTTAGGGTTCCTTATTGACTGGGTTACTGCCCCTAGGTCTATCGATACTAATCTCTCACAGACAGCGGGCTACCAGGGTAGGGTTCCTTATTGACTGGGTTACTGCCCCTAGATCTATCGATACTAGTCTCTCACAGACAGCGGGCTACAGGTTAGGGTTCCTTTTTGACTGGGTTACTGCCCCTAGATCTATCGGTACTAGTCTCTCACAGACAGCGGGCTACCAGGTTAGGGATCCTTATTGACTGGATTACTGCCCCTAGATCTATCGATACTAGTCTCTCACAGACAGCGGGCTAGCTGGTTAGGGTTCCTTATTGACTGGGTTACTGCCCCTAGATCTATCGATACTAGTCTCTCACAGACAGCGGGCTACCAGGTTAGGGTACCTTATTGACTGGGTTACTGCCCCTAGATCTATCGATACTAGTCTCTCACAGACAGATGGCTAGCAAGTTAGGGTTCCTTATTGACTGGGTAACTACCCCTAGATCTATCGATACTAGTCCCCTACAGACAGCGGGCTACCAGGTTAGGGTTCCTTATTGACTGGGTAACTGCCCCTAGATCTATCGATACTAGTCTCTCACAGACAGCGGGCTACCAGGTTAGGGTTCCTTATTGACTGGGTTACTGCCCCTAGATCTATCGATACTAGTCTCTCACAGACAGCGGGCTACCAGGGTAGGGTTCCTTATTGACTGGGTTACTGCCCCTAGATCTATCGATACTAGTCTCTCAAAGACAGCGGGCTACCAGGTTAGGGTTCCTTATTGATTGGGTTACTGCCCTTAGATCTATCGATACTAGTCTCTCACAGACAGCGGGCTACCAGGTTAGGGTTCCTTGTTGACTGGGTTACTGCCCCTAGATCTATCGATACTAGACTCACAGACAGCGGGCTACCAGGTAAGGGTTCCTTGTTGACTGGGTTACTGCCCCTAGAATTATCGATACAAGACTCTCACAGACAGCGGGCTACCAGGTTAGGGTTCCTTGTTGACTGGGTTACTGCCCCTAGATCTATCGATACTAGTCTCTCACAGACAGCGGGCTACCAGGTTAGGGTTCCTTATTGACTGGGTTACTGCCCCTAGATCTATCGATACTGGTCTCTCACAGACAGCGGGCTACCAGGTTAGGGTTCCTTATTAACTGGGTTACTGCCCCTAGATCTATCGATACTAGACTCTCACAGACAGCGGGCTATCAGGTTAGGGTTCCTTGTTGACTGGGTTACTGCCCCTAGATCTATCGATACTAGTCTCTCACAGACAGCGGGCTACCAGGTTAGGGTTCCTTATTGACTGGGTTACTGCCCCTTGATCTATCGGTACTAGTCTCTCACAGACAGCGGGCTACCAGGTTAGGGTTCCTTATTGACTAGGTTACTGCCCCTAGATCTATCGATACTAGTCTCTCACAGACACCGGGCTACCTGGTTAGGGTTCCTTATTGACTGGGTTACTGCCCCTAGATCTATCGACACTAGTCTCTCACAGACAGCGGGCTACCAAGTTAGGGTTCCTTGTTGACTGGGTTACTGACCCTAGATCTATCGATACTAGTCTCTCACAGACAGCGGGCTACCAGGTTAGGGTTCCTTATTGACTAGGTTACTGCCCCTAGAATTATCGATACTAGTCTCTCACAGACAGCGGGCAACCAGGTTAGGGTTCCTTATTGACTTTGTAACTGCCCCTAGATCTATCGATACTAGTCTCTCAAAGACAGCGGGCTACCAGGTTAGGGTTCCTTGTTGACTGGGTTACTGCCCCTAGATCTATCGATACTAGTCTCTCACAGACAGCGGGCTACCAGGTTAGGGTTCCTTATTGACTGGGTTACTGCCCCTAGATCTATCGATACTAGTCTCTCACAGACAGCGGGCTACCAGGTTAGGGTTCCTTGTTGACTGGGTTACTGCCCCTAGATCTATCGGTACTAGTCTCTCACAGACAGCGGGCTACCAGGTTAGGGATCCTTATTGACTGGGTTACTGCCCCTAGATCTATCGATACTAGTCTCTCACAGACAGCGGGCTACCAGGTTAGGGTTCCTTGTTGACTGGGTTACTGCCCCTAGATCTATCGATACTAGTCTCTCACAGACAGCGGGCTACCAGGTTAGGGATCCTTATTGACTAGGTTACTGCCCCTAGATCTATCGATACTAGTCTCTCACAGACAGCGGGCTACCAGGTTAGGGTTCCTTATTGACTGGGTTACTGCCCCTAGGTCTATCGATACTAATCTCTCACAGACAGCGGGCTACCAGGGTAGGGTTCCTTATTGACTGGGTTACTGCCCCTAGATCTATCGATACTAGTCTCTCACAGACAGCGGGCTACAGGTTAGGGTTCCTTTTTGACTGGGTTACTGCCCCTAGATCTATCGATACTAGTCTCTCACAGACAGCGGGCTTGCAGGTTAGGGTTTCTTATTGATTGGGTTACTGCCCCTAGATCTATCGATACTAGTCTCTCACAGACAGCGGGCTACCAGGTTAGGGTTCCTTGTTGACTGGGTTACTGCCCCTAGATCTATCGGTACTAGTCTCTCACAGACAGCGGGCTACCAGGTAAGGGTTCCTTATTGACTAGGTTACTGCCCCTAGATCTATCGATACTTGTCTCTCACAGACAGCGGGCTACAAGGTTAGGGTTCCTTGTTGACTGGGTTACTGCCCCTAGATCTATCGGTACTAGTCTCTCACAGACAGCGGGCTACCAGGTTAGGGTTCCTTATTGACTAGGTTACTGCCCCTAGATCTATTGATACTAGTCTCTCACAGACAGGGGGCTACCAGGTTAGGGTTCCTTATTGACTGGGTTACTGCCCCTAGATCTATCGATACTAGTCTCTCACAGACAGCGGGCTACCAGGTTAGGGTTCCTTATTAATAAATTCCTGGCTACTGCTCTACAAGTCACAATTCGGTCGCGATCGTTCTCAAACTTGCTGCAAATGTTTGCATAGTCATTGGGAAGGCATCCTCTGGATTCTGACTCATATCAAGGGAAGCGGGGCCTATTGATGATTTCAGTGTTACCACTTTACAGGTCACAATTTTGGGCTAAATCTCTCCTAAACACCATTTTTGCTTGTAATGTCATGCAAGTAGACTAAAATAAAAAGGTGGTGATATTCCATCTTATATGAATTATGAAGGGGCTTAGTGGCAATGTCAGTTTTCTGTTCGTCCATCCACAACCTTTTACCTTTTAACATTGTGAAAATGTCTGTACTGTTATTAATTAACCATTGTCCTGCTGAACCCGGAATATTCCTGTTTTAGCAGGAGGCATAGACAAAGATCCCCCTGCATATATGTGCAGTCTGATCCTAGTCTACACATCTATTTGTCATTTTCAAGTTAGAGTTGTTGATAGAATCATTTTTTCAAAAGAAATAGTAACCCACAAATAGTGATTCCATAACTTTCAGCCCTTTGATTTTAATGCAATTATGAAAAGGGATTTTATTCAGCGTGATAAGGATTAAATCTGACTTGACTAGTAGGCTTGAGAAGCAAGGTTAGGTGAGGAATTTAAAGTCACCACTTAAGTGTTAGTTCGCCACAACTTTAAAACTGTATTACTGATCTATTTCAATTTTCATAATGTTTAACAGTACAGTCGGTGTTCTCACTCACTGTCACACAATCCCGATTTTTTTTACTACCCCTAGAAAAGGCTCCGGAAGGCTTTGAGGATCATGGAGAATTCACTTATAACAAAGTTTACTGCCCTAAAGAGCAATAATCTATAACGGTATATCAAGTTTAACCCATTCCAACACAGTGACACCTTTTGACGCCCCTCAAGAAAAGCAATTGGCAAAACATTGTGTAAAATGCTTGTGACAAGCAATTTCTTCATTTTACACCATGTATTCAACCTAAAAAGTTGAAAAAAAAATCTACAATTTCAAAAACCTTAAATTGTCATCTGCAACTCCTTTCAAGTTGGACCAGTCTAAAATTTTGTTGTATATCAAGTTTAATTAATTGTAACCTGCACCGTCTTTTGACATGGTTACAATGTTGTTGTCTTGTAAACAGTGTTGTCTATCTGCTCCCCCCCCCCGCTTTATTTGCTAGGCTAGCTTTCCTTCTTTCTTTTGAACCCATTCCCACAAGTCCTCTTTTTACACCCCTCAAGAGAAAAATTTGGGAAACATTTTAGAAAATAAAGAAATTGCTTGTACCAAAAAATTTCTTCTTCATCAACAATGTTTTCCAACCAAAAAAATCCACTTACTTGAAATTGTTGTCGGCAGCTTCTTTCAATTTGGGTCAGTCTAAAATTGTGTTGTGTGGAAATGGGTTAACACGATCTTTGTTCATTGTAACATGTATATTAATATAATGTTGTACTATATTTTCACGTTGCCCTTTGTATTGTTTTCTCTTTTTTTCTTTTTTATTTGCTCAGCTTATTTTTTGCACTATGCACGTTGAGCAAACGATTCGAATAAAACTTGTAAAGGTTACTAACAGTGTTGTTCATTTACATGCTCTTACTGTAGAATCTAAGTAAGCTCTCATTCGAGTTCCAAAACGTGTTCTAATCCCAGAACCAGTAGTCTTCTAAACCGCGGAAGACCACAAAACATCGCATTGACTAGATATCGATAAACCATCTTCTTCCGTCGAAGACTTTCGTCGGTTGACAAAAAGAACGTGTATAAACTCTTTACTGTCTTTTTTTTTTGGCTTGTCCAAATTCAAAAGGGTATCATACAGCATTTTGAAATAAATACAATTCGAAAAGTAGCCACCTTATATGACAGAAATTATTATGAAAAAAAAAAAGAAGAAGAAAAAAAGAATTTGTTTGTTATAAGCAATTTCTTCTTTTTTTCACAATGTTTACTCAATTATAAAATCATAGGATGTAAAAACAAGGGTCTGTATGGAAAAGGGTTAATCCTGTTATTTTATGCTTGAGAAAACTTTGTGAGGAAAGAAGAAATTGCTTGGGGTAACAATTTCTTCTTTTCCAACAATATTTTCTACCCAGTAAGTCGATTACATTTTTCAAATTGCACTCACTTGTAATTGCTGTCTGTAACTTCTTCGAATTTGGACAAGTCTAAAATGGAAAAGGTAAACCCATTAGCACACAACAAAATTCTAGACTGTCCCAAATTGAACGAGGTTTCGAACGACAAATCAAAGCGTCTGCAAATTTATGAATAGATATCAGTTAGTGGGGAAAATATTGTGAGAAAAGAGGAAATGGCTTCCTACAAGAAATGTCTACTTTTTAAAAGCGGGATCGGGGCAGTGAATCGATGATAAACGAACTGTGCAGGCTGACTAGGTCGATATTTTTCATTGTTGGCAGATTTTCTGAACCTAGAATGGCTGTTCTACATCGCTAAAATTAAAAAAACTTTCATTGATTGGCCTCTACTGGATAGGGTCTCTATTTCAAATGTTTGTATTTGGAAGTTTTCTTGGGGTCCAGTTTCACCTGGCCGAATCTGTCAGCATTGTCAGCCAACTGTCAAAGACCGCTTCGTAATTTTCCATGTCACATTTTCTTTCACGTCGTGTCATAGACAAGGGGGGATTCCTGAAAATTTTATATTTCATTTGGTAACGCATTTTTTAACTTCTAGATAGAACATTCTTACACTATATGGTCTTATTTTATCAATAGTCATACACAAATCATGAGGCCCAACCAAATACAGTAAGAGACCCATTCGCTTGTAACAACCAAAGTAATGAAAGTACTTTTAACTAGCAAAGCATGGTTCAATTTAGAAAACCTTTTCCCCAGTTGGTAAGAAGACATCGAAGAAATTGCTTGTTTCCAAACCTTTTTTCTTGAGATGCTTAGAAAGCGAAATTGGTTGGGAATGGGTTAAACAGCATGCTTTTGACAGATCTCTCTACAATTTGAAAAGAATTTGCAATATTCCTGAGATACATAAGAACTATTTTTTGTGACCTAGGCATTCCATGTATTTGGTTGTTAAGTGGCAATTTGCACCCGTTGAACTTTGAGACGACCTAAAAATTTTGTCTGTTAACTTAAGTTATCAAAGCTGACGCTTTGCTGCCTAAAAACATTCACACTGAAAAATAAGTAAAACGGAAATTATGCAATATGACCGATTTTGATACTACTAGTCGCGTTTCTAAGAGAGGGCGGAGGTATCATCTACCCCACTTTGTCACTTTATCATCCCCATGTGTGTATGTGTGCGCACGCACGCGTATTCAGCTTCAAATCTTCACAGTTATCTTCACAGTCCAGGAAATTACCATCTGTAAAGTGGATCTGGAGGCAAGAATTCGATAATTTGTCAACGACATGTGTTTAATATTAGGTTAATCAAGTACTTTGGAGAGCTGCAAATGATATTCCCAATACATGTACTCTATGAATGGATATTCTACTAACTAAAGAAAATGCATAGTCCGTCGGCGGACAACTAAAACAACCGTATCTACAGGTTGAAGAAGTTGCAAAAACGTTTTTAGTCGCACAACAACGGCGAAATCGCCTGGCAACTAATGGGGAATTAAAATGCGGATCTTTGGTCACTTACTAAACGCGTGTTGTACGCACCCATTGAGTTCAGGTCTAAATTTTATGTTTTGAACGCAGAGCTACCGAAGTGGAAGACCCTACGCAGAGAACGTTTACTAACTAGTGCTAGTATCGTACAACCGAGTTGCACAGAAAATTAACCCATCACGACTGTCAATCAAATTATAGACCAATCGAAGTGAACTTTCAATCCCAACATTAATGTGAAGCATTTTTGTTGGTATAGCGACTTGAACGTCTTAAATACAGCTTATTTAATCTGTTGTTACAACGTTTAGCTTGCCAACCAACCATTTAACCTTTTTGGTGTATATTATGTGGAACTTCCTGTTGGAGTCAGTGGACGGGACCAGCGGAGTCAATGGGAAGGGCCCGCGAACCGTCAACAATAAAGTGCAACTTGAAAATGAAAAAATCATTAACAAATCAAATTACAAATCCAGGTCGAAAATGAACGTTGAATTACGGCATGTATGCTAAGCCTATTTGTTGATTTGGCCACTAAAGTTTTATTCCTCTGACCACATACTTTACATGATAATGTTGTTATTACCTCCAAACTTCCATGTCGGTGGTAGGGACCACCGATCCGTTAGCTCCATGTCTCTGCGATATTGCGCATTCTACAAGCCCACTTTTATAGATTGAATTGTCCTTATAATGCGAAAACTGGAACTATCTAGAAGTATCATATCCATGTCGCCCCAAATCACGGCCCTTATCGCACAATGCGTTATCAGTGTTCAGTATACAAGAGTTGATATAAATATAATACAGGGAAACATATTGGCATATGCGCAGCACATCGGTGAAGTTTCATAATTGACAAATCGCGGCTATCAATAAAAAAAATGCCAATCATATCATTCATTTTGACTGCAAGTGACATTTGAACTCCCACGTTGGCCGACATTTTGGTAAAGCATTTTGTTGGTTTGGCGACCTAAACATCGTAACTACAGCTTTTTCAAGCTGTAGTTACGATGTTTAGGTCGCCAACTAACCATTCTACTTTTTTGTTACATGCTACTGGCCATAAATTTTGAAAATAACGCCGTCTAAAACAGAAGCCGAACTTCCTGTCGGAGTCAATGGGCAGGATCAACGGAATAAGTAAGCAGGGCCAGCGATTGAGAAATTCTATGATTTAGATTTGATTTGAATGGGGTTTTACGCCGCTTTTAACAATCTTTAAGTTATATCGCGGCGGCTGGAGCACCTAACAATGGAATCCTAGTATTTCTCACACCAGTACTACCATTACATCCTTTCTTAGCCTCCAGCTGCTATCCCACATAGGTCTACGATTATCGACCCATTGGTGAGAGACATATAGTCGGAAAGGATGAGTGCCGCCGTCGGGAATCGTCTATGAGTTACAGCAAGTAACTTATTTTCAAAATTAAGTGAATCCATGATATCAGTAACCTACAAGTCTCCTCAGCAACAATCAAGTAAAGTTTGTTTTCTATTAGATATTATGTGATTACATACACAACTAGAGGTGCTTGAGCGCCTGTATCGCTCCACAGGCCTGGCTGTACTGATTAAGCAAATAGTATTTTCAGGAATCAATATGAACTGAATCGTTTTTGCAATATAGCTGGCAAATAAATCTGGTCACTAAAGTCTTTGAAATAGTTCTGGAGAATACTTCAAAGTTGTCACTGTTTTACAACAGTCGAGTTGGGTTATGTAAAATTCATTTACTAACTTAGATGAAAAGGTTTTACAAAATTTTCAGTTAACCAAATATGGACATAAGCCATGACAATAAAAGCCATGATTTTCAACCCATCAAATTTAAATTAAGGAATCTGGCAACTACCTGCGGATCACTCCTGCAATATTTGGTCGAAATTTCCCAACAGGTTTCTTAGAAGATTTTTTTCAATTTTTTCAGACTATATTCCATATATGGAAATAAGTTCTGTCCTACCGAAAAGCCTTAATTTTCACCCAATCAAATTCATTGAAGAAATTCAATAAAGGGTCGCCAAAGTATAATTCTTGTGAAATTTGGTTGAAATCAATTAACCCATTCCAACACAGCAAAATTTTAGACTGGTCCCAATTGAAAGAAGCTGCAGATGACAAGTTCAAGTTGATGGAATTACGATTTTCTTTGTCTTTTTGAATAGAAAACATTGTGGATAATGAAGAAATTGCTTGATACAAGCAATTTCTTCATTTTCCACAATGTTTTCCAAAGTAATTTTCTTGAGGGGCGTATAAAGGAGGGCTTGTGTTGGAATGGGTTAAATGGTTTCGGAGAATTTCTTTCTTTTAAGTTTTCCCTATACACCATATATGAAAATTAGCCCGCGCATTAAAGCTTTGTTTTTCATCCGATCAAATTCTTTAATATAATCTGATAAAAAGTCACCACAGGATAACTCTTTGAAATAAGTTGAAATCAATTGACTAGTTTCAGAGAAAAAGACTTTCAAAGGGTTTTCCTTGTATGGAAATTGGCCATTATCCCATTTTTCTCATCTGATCAAAATTCTTTGAAGGAATCTGATCAAGAGTCACCCAAGGAGCATTTCTGTAAAATCTGATTGAAATCCGTCAAATGGTTTCTGAGAGGATATTTAGAGGGTTCACGACATATGGATTTTATAGCCATGTTTTTCATCCCATCAAAATTCTTTGAAAGAATCTGATAAAGGGTCATCTAATGATCATTCCTGTAAAATTTGGTTGAAATCCATCAAATGGTTTCTGAGAAGATTTTAAAGGTTTTACCATAAATGGAAATTAGCCCCGCCCATTAAAGTCATGTTTTTCATCCGGTCAATTTTTTTTTGAGGAAATCTGATAAAGAGTAATCTGGGGAACATTTCTGTGAAATTTGATTGAGTTCCGTTCAGTACTTTCTGAGAAGATTTTCAAAGCTTTCGCCATATATGGAAATTAGCCGTGCCCATTAAAACCATGTGTATCATCTTATCAAAAGTTTACGGTCGGACGAACGGACGCAAGCACGCACGACGGACACGACGCCATGACAATAGCTTCGCCTTCGGCCAGAAGAGCTAAAATTGTTTTCAAAAGAGACTCATCTGTTGCCTTGAGCTTTGACCTTTGTTTTCAAGAGATTGATCCGTGGCCTTGTGATTTGGCCTTTGTAATCTTAAATCTATAGGGCACCTGTAATCATGGTTAACACGTGAGTAAATTTTCACTTTCCTACATCAAACAGCAGTTACAGGAGTTTGTAATTTAACCCATTACCAGACGGCAAAATTTTAGACTGGTCCAAATTGAAAGAAGTTTCAGACGACAATTTATAAAGAAATATTAGGTTTATGCAACTATCTGGGTAGAAAAAAACATCGTGTAAAATGAAGAAATAGTTTTTTTCATAGGTGGTGTCAAAGAGCGTCATGTGTGGGAATGGGTTCAAGTGTAGATTAATCTTAAAATTTTCGCAGGGAGTTTCCAATATATACCACAATAGTATACGATTGGGGTATGTAATAACAGTGCCTCGGCTAATGCTGCAAAAAAGATGAACCTACCCTCCCTTGAAAATCATGGTTGAAACCAATAACAATGCTTCTACCACAATGTTCCTGGTGATTGGGAAGGACGATTTCTCGAGATATTAGATAGCTCGTAGGTTCTCATGATAAGCTATTTCCTGTGAGGATGATTCCTATTGACCATTAAAAAGTTTAAATCCAAAATATCAAGAAAAACAAGACGATCAAGATGGCCCTAGGTTGCTCGCCTAATATTACTGTCTCAAGCCAACTAATCAATTCAAATTTGATAACAAAAAAGATATTCTCATAAAGCTAAATAAATAAAAGGGCAAAATGTTGTGATTGTGTGATCAGAATCTAGGGCCCTCTTATACTTCATGTAAGATGGAATATCCCCATATTCAATTGGAATTTATTGCATGACAACACAAATATTTACAGAAAGTTTGAGAAGGATTAGGCCAAAATTAGGACCTGTAGAGTGGATACAGAAATTGTCACATAGGCCCCCTTTGCTGTGATACTGATCAGTTCTCCTTATTCAAAAGGGATCATTCATATCACAAGACAAACTATTACAGTAAGTTTCGGATAGAATGAGCCAAAATTGTGACCTACATAGAGGTAACTCCTATTGGTCAGAATGTCACCATATCCAATAGGGTTATTCCTCATGGCTATACAGATATTTTCAAACGTGAAAAAAAAAATGAGCACAAATATGGACCTGTAGAAAGGTAATAAGGAAATAGTCAATAAGACCCGTTTCCCCTTAACATTGAATTATTGAAGGCGCACAACGGGCATTCAAGTATCACAAAATCTCGTGCTCAGGTGAGCAAAAAATCTCCAGCAATTCCTTCTTTTGCTACATTATTTTCCTAGCATAATTCTAAAAGAGCACCAAAATGCAGGACCGTGTGGTAATGTGTGAACCATTTCCTGTTTACTCCCTGCTTTTTACGTCCCTGTGATTTTATAATTGAGAAAACATTGTAGAAAAAGAAGAAAGTGCTTTTAACAAGCTATTTCCTACTGAATGGTTATTTTTTCGAATTCAATCCACTTTAAAGTTAGGTTTGCAAAACATTTGATTTTGGACAGGTCTAAAATTTTGCAAAACAGGAAAGGGTTAAAGTAATGTTTCATTATTCCATAGGATGGGTAAGCAAAGTGGGTAAATCATAAAGCTTCAATTTTTCCATAGAAGTATTCTTCATGAGTGTTTCTAACAAGCTGCCTTTTGCCTATGATGAAGTATTCTGCCTAGCAGAGCTGTAACACAAGATTCGGTAACCTCTTTTGAATCTAGTTTCAACCTATTTTCAGGTTGCCCTATATTCTATGTAACATCATAAAAGAAAGAAATCAGTAAAATTAAATAACACCACAACACTTTTCAGTATCATAGTCACACTTTTCAGTAGTTTTGACACTTTCCTTGTATTATCAGGTTACTCTAGAGAGCATTTCAGTATATATTGTCTATCACAATGGAAATCTAAATAGTCAAGTAAATAAGTACATTGTATCATAGCCATGAGTGTATTATCTTTCAAGTTTATATATTATTAAACAGATCCCACAGTCACGCTTTTTGATGCCCTTCACGCAAAAAGGTTTTGGAAAACATTGTGGGTGATGGAGAAATTGTTTGTAACAAGCAATTTCTTCAATGTCCACAAAGTTTTCTACACTAAAAGATAAGGATTTTCTAAATTCAACCAACTTGAAATTGTCACCTGCAACTTCTCTGAATTTGGACCAGTCTAGAATTTTTTCATCTGGTAATGGTTTAAGATAGCTTCATGTACAGAACCCTTTTCATGATAATTTTCTGCTTATGTATGCATTCTTGTAAAAACAAGTAACATGCATTTACAAATCTTACAATGTTCAAGACTTTCTTTGATAGAGTTTGTGAAAAATAACAGTAAAGGGGTGTAATTAGAAAGCAGTGCACTATCTATATACAGTTTTTAACCAATTTTCACACATTCCCACTTTTTAATGCCCATCAAGAAAAAAGGCCTTTAGAAAACATTGTGTATAAAGAAGAAATTGCCTATTACAAGCAATTTCTTCATTATCCATAAAGTTTTCTACTTTACAAGACAAAGGAATCTAAAATGTCACTGACTTCAAATAGTCATCTGTAACTTCTTTCAATTTGGACCAGTCTAAATTTTTGTTATCTGTTAATGGGTTATGAAAAGTTTTTTTTCCAACAAGCAAGGAAATCATTGGCATGTTTGTGAGTTACTGGATAGTTGTAAGATGGCTATTTCTTGCAAAGGAACGGATCAACTCAAAAGGATTTTCTTACAGGCTTTTAATTCAAATAATAGCAAAGCAAATAAAATTTAACAAAAATAAAATGCTTCCAATATATTCATAATTGGACTACATGAGCACCGCACTTCAAAAAAACCTTAGACAATAACACTTTAACCCATTACTAGACAGCAAAATTTTAGACTGGTCCAAATTGAAAGAAGTTGCAGACGACAATTAAACGTATATAAAATTTTGAATTTTTTTCAACTATCTGGGTTGAAAACATTGTGCAAAATGAAGAAATTGCTTGTAACAAGCGATTTTTTCATTTTTCACAATGTTTTCTATAGCATTTTTCTTGAGGGGCATCTAAAGCGTCATTGTGTGGGAATGGGTTAATATTATTTATTCTTTTCAATAGTTTGAATAAATAATAATAAAAAAAATCTTACAACAAAGTAATCATATGTGGTACATGTACTACATCTGCATTATTTGAGTTATCCCTGTGGTCAAAAAGTTTCTTTGGTCAGAATTCAGATTGGTACAGGAAATTGCTACCACACGACTTTGAATGAGATTATATTGAAGAACATTGTCAGAAAAGAAGAAATTGCTAGTAATAAATCATTTCTTCTTTCCTAACAATGTTTTTTTAGTGTGTTTGTGAATTTTTTCTTTTTCTTTTTTTGCTATATGGCACTTATAGTTTATATTTCAACCCACTTTAAGTTGTCTTCTGCAATCTGTTTCGATTTGGTCCATTCTGGAAATGAGTTGAACTTGTGAATTGAAAAATCTAACCATTTTAACCCATTCCCAAACGATAAAAATCTAGACCAGTCCACATTGAAAGAGGTTGAAGACGACTAAACAAAGTTTGATTAAATTAACAAATGTCTTCTTTTCTCACAATACATGTATTTTCAGCATGTAAAATGAGGAATTGTGCAGTAATAGGTTAAAGTAAGATGGAGACCATTGTATAGAATGAAGACAGAGATTTTTAAAATTCTATCAACTATGAATTGTCTTTAGCAATTTCTTACAATTTGGACCAGTCTAAATTTGTCATTCGGTAATGGGCTACTGAAATTGTAGATATGTAAAACAGACTCAAATGATAAGCTTGTAGTGCAGCCTAAGATCAAACTATACAAATAAGCAGGCTGATCAAAGTCTTTACTCCCTGTCAATACACAAATAAGTGGAACCTTTTAACAACAAAACTTTAGACTGTTCATAAAAAAATTCAAAGAAATTGCAGACAAAATTTCAAAGTCAGGGAAAAACAAGGAAAAAATCAACAAAGGGTAGAATTTATAAGAAAAGGCAAATTTTATGTTACAATGCAAATTCTTCCTTTCTTACATGCTTTCCTAAAAATAACTCTTTCCGAGTGTGAAAAAAAATGGATTGTGTGGTTATGGGTTTACTCTTTACTCATGTCTGTTCTGCCCTTCTTTTAACCCATTAACATGTAATATAATTCTAGACTGATGCAAATCAGACATCAATTCAGAGTGTGTTTAAATTGAAAAATAAGTGTGGTGCAGAGGAGGCAACATTGTGCAAAAGAAGAAATAACTTGGATACAAGCAAAATTTCCTGTTTCAGAATGTTTTCTTTAGCTATCTTTGCTGAGTGATTCAAAAATATGGATTGAATACAAAAACGGTGTCAGAAACAAAATTGTTTGCAAAATTGCACTAGAATAATATGGCAAAAAAACATTGTATAAGGGAAGGGTATCAAGATTTTTTCTAAAAAAATTACATATTTTCTAGTTCAACCCATTCACACACAATTATGCTTTTGGATGTCTCTTCAGAAAAAAAAATTACAAAAACATCATCTAAAATGAAGAAATTGCTTGTGATAAGCAATTTCTTCATTTTATACAATTTTTTCTACCCAAACAGTTGAAAAAATCCAATATTTCACAAGCTTTTTAATGTTGTCTGTCACTCCTTTCAATCTGGACAAATCTAAAATTGTGCTGTCTGGTAACGGGTTAATCTGTTCCAAACAACTGTTTTGAATCACAGAAGCAGGGGTAAATCAAAATTCAGATACATTCACCCATTTCCAGAAGACAACATATCAGAGGGCCAAAATGGAAGAAGTTGCAGACCACATTCAAAGTTCATCTTACTTGATCAAAAAAGTGCCATGTCTATAAAAGCCCATTTTGAGAAAAGGAGCAACTGCATATGACAAACAATTTCTCAGTTTCCAATATGGTTTTCTGAAGCTATTTTTCTTCGGTGCATCAAACTGTGTCATTGTATGGCTATTGTCAACCCATTCTAACACTACAACATATTTTCAACATTTTGATATTATATTCAGGATAACATTGTCATAAAAAAGGAAATTACTTGTAAAGAAGCAATTTATTCCTTTCACACAATGTTTTCTGCCCTATATTCTGTTTATCTTCCAAAATACAGGTCATCTAAATTTTCATCTAGAAATAGTTAATCCGTTACCAGACGACAAAATTTTAGACAAGCCAAATCAAATGAAGGGGACACAACAAAGTGTCATTGTGTGGGAATGGGCTAAAAGCTGTATAAAAGCATATTTTATTCTGTAAGAGGTAACTTGTCTTACTACAAGTTTGAAGAACAAAATCTTGATTTTCAAATCTCCGAACATAATCTAAAATGGCACACAAAATTATATGGCTAACATTAAAAAGCAACATCTATTAAATTCAAATTACAAAAACTAAACAATTTAAGAACACAATCTCAAATAAAACAGAAGTTGAAAGAAAGGCTTATTCACAAACCGACCATGACCTTGTCACATTAACCCATTACCAGACAATAAAATTTTGGACATAACAAAATTGATAAAAGTTCAGACAACATTTCAAAGTGCAATTGAATTGAAGTAGAGTTGTAGTAAAGGGTAGAAAACATTGTGAGTAAAAAAGAATTTCTGGAAACAATCAATTTCTCCTTTTCACACAATATTTTTGTGAATATTTATTCAATGAGGGTGAAAAAAGCAGGGAGTGTGTGGTAACAGGTAAAAGAGAAACCCCCTAACCCATTCTGTAACAATCCCACTTTTTTGTAATATTGTCCAGAAGAAAACTTAGGAAATTAGTGTGGGTCATGACTAAATTTCTTGTTACAAACAATTTCTTCAATATCCACAATGGTTTCTACCCACAGAAGATAACGATTAAATTGTTGTCTGCGACTTTTTTGAAAATTGGGGAATTCTAAATCTTTTTATTAAGTACAGATTTATATAATGATATTCAAAAATCATTTATCTTGATTGCTCAATGTACAAGAAATTTCTCCATTTGTTCCTTTTTTCTCTGAACTCTTACCTTTAGGAATTGCCTGGAAATGGGTAAAATGAGGATAGGTTAGAGAAATTCATAATATTTCTTTAATTCATTAATTATTTTCTCTACCAACTAGATCAAATTTAATGCTTATAGACATGGTAACCCATGAATAGAATACAAAATTTTAGACTGCTCCAAATTCAAAGATGTTGCAGAAAACAAATTTTAGTTGATGAAATTCTAAAATTCTTTGCCATTTTGGATAGAAAAGATTGTGTATAATGAAGAAATTGCTTGTAACAAGCAAATTCATCATTTTCAACAATGTTTTCCAAAGCTTTTTTTCTTCACGGTATAAAAAGCTGTATTGTGTGGGTTTTGGTTAAGTGCAAATGTATCATCAAAAGTGAAGATTGACAGTAGCCCTGCTTAACCCATTCCAACCGAAGAAAAATTAAGACTGATCCAAATTGAGCTGAGTTGCAGATGACAATTTAAAGTTAATGAAATTTTAAATTCATCAACTTTCTAGGTAGAAAAAATTGTGTAAAATGAAGAAATTGCTTGTCACAAGTAATTTCTTCATTTTGCACAATGTTTTCCCAATTATTTTCCTTGAGGTGTGTCCAAAAGCGTCACTGAGTGAGAACGGGTTAAAGGAACCAAAAGTTTGGATAGTGAATGTCAGGTTTATAAAAAGATAAAATTCTTAACGGACTTGCATGTAGTTATCTACCTTAACACATTACCACTCAACAAGAGCCATGTCGGACATGACCATCCCCGCCGTAAAAGCTTGATAGTAAACTGATGCCAGCAAGATTTAGGCTTCTTGTGCACTGCCTTTCTTCTCAATGAGTTCGATAATAGCTATTGTACTTTCAGAGATATGCTCGGGACAAAATCTAAGTCTTTAAAACAACAAAGGGCAATAACTCCAAAATTATGAAAGCAAGAGTTGTGTTTCTTGTGCACTGCACTTCTCCTCCATGAGATCTATCCAACTATGAAGTATCCAGTTGATAGCATTTATACTTTAGGAGATATGCTCCGGACAAGCTTAGTGACAGAATGACAGACAGAGACCATGACTATATCCCCTTTGCCTAAAAGGCGGGGGAATAATAAAATTCTAGACCACTCCAAATTCAATGAAGTTGTAGAGAACAATTTTAAGTTGATGAAATCTTTTCAATCTTTGTCAAATTGGGTTGAAAACTTTGTGGATAATGAAGAAATTTCTTGTATCAAGCAATTTCTTCATTTTCCACAATGCTTTCCAAAGCTTTTTAGTTGAGAGACATAAACAAATATTATTGTCTGGGTATAGGTCAACAATACTGTTTTACTTTTTAGATAGTGAAAAACATTTCAAATAAATAACTTAACTGAGAAATCATAAACAAACAAAGCATTTGAATGATAAATGCTGACAATGCTAAGATTATAAAAGCCTTGCTTAATATATTTGAGCTCCTTTATTGCCTTAATTTTCACATAGGATGTTCTACAGATTAAGTTGGGTGGTATCTATATAAATGGTACCAAAATAGTTATACGGGAAAAGAGGAAAACAACATAAATTCACACTTCATTGCCAAACTGGATATTATCTCACAACACAGAAAAATGATCATGAAATTTCCATCTATTCAATTATACATCAATTTACCCTTTCCCATACAAACCCTCCTTTTACGCCCCTCAAGAATTAAGCTTTGGAAAACTCGTTGGAAAATGATGAAATTGCTTGCATCAAGCAATTTCTTCATTATCCACATTGTTTTCTATCTAAAAAGACGGCCACGAACTTTGCAAAATATCACTGTTTAATATCTAAGTGGAGTTTCCTGTCACAGCTCAGTGGGCGTTACAAGCAAATCTGCCATTTTCACACACAGGTTTAATTTTATTCTTCTATATCACTGAAAAAATATGAACAATCAAGCAAAAAGACATCAATTCATATAACATCATAGGTTAAATTAATCAGGATGATTTAAGCTCTACAGTGGGTCAGTGTGGCTGAATTTTCAGATGACGGATTGCAGCTGTTAATCAAACAAGAGGCCCAGTGGGCCTTAACGGTCACCTGAGTAAAAGAGCATCAAGACAAGTGATTTTGTTTGAAAGAATTAGAAAAAGGTCCACCAAAGGAACATTCATGTAAAATTTGATTAGAATATACCTAGTAGTTTTAAAGAATTTTGCAATCAAAATTTCTGTTAGAAATTAATTTTGTTTCCATAGCAACCAGAGTTCATGGAACAAAATTATTTTTAGCAGTTTGGAAGAGGATTGTGCAAGGAACACCCCTGTTAAATTTGGTTAAAAATTGGCCCAGTATTTTTCAAGATATAGTTGTTTAAAGAAAAGTTTACGCGTGCACAGATGCACGACGGACACAGGACCATGACAATAGCCTCGCTGGCCTTTGGTTAGTGTAGCTGAAAATGTGGACTTTATTGTGTAAACAAGAGAAATATCCATGTGATGATACTATATACGAAATATCAAAGCTCCATCATCTTCAGAGTTAGTTTCAAATGATGGCATACTTTTGAGCCCTGTACCATAATTTAAAAAATCTTGCTAGAAGTCTTCTAGATGATGGTTGCTACGGACAAAATATAAAAACTCTAAGCCAAGCTGCCCAGTGGTTCTTGAGAAAACGATAAAAAATGTTTAAAAGTTAACGGACGACGGACAAACGATGATTGCAATAGGTCACCATGACCATTCGGTGGTGACCTAAAAATATGAATTTCTTAACACGATGAATTTTGAACCCTGGGCGTAGCCCGATACAAGACTCCAGGTACATAAATTTCACAAACTTTAGTATACCTGTCCTACCAGTCATGCACATAAAACATTTAAGCTCTTGCATTTAGGGTTTATTAGAAAAAGATTTTTTAAGAAGTACAAAAATTTACCCTTTCTGCCCCCAACTGGGGCCCCTTTTACCCCAAGCCCCCCCCACCTCTTTTCACAAACTGGAATTGGCATCCCCCAATGATGCTTCCGACCAAGTTTTGTAGAAATCCCCTCAGTAGTTCTTGAGAAGAAGATGAAAATGTTTAAAAGTTACCAAAAATGACACCCTTTTGGTCCCCATTTTAGGCCCCCCTGACCTCCAGCCTTTTAATTTTCACAAATCTGTATAATCAGTACCCAATGATGCTTTTCACCAAGTTAGTTTGAAATTGGCTTAGTACTTCATCAGAAGAAGATAAAAATGTGAATTTTTTAACATGATGAACTTTGACCTCTGGATGTGGCCCCATACATGACCCCAGGGACATGAATTTCACAATTTATAATATACCTGTCCTAGTTGTCATGTACACAGAATATTTAAGCTCTGGCATTAACGGTTTATTAGAAGAAGATTTTTAAAGAAGTACCAAAAATTACCCCTTTTTGCCCCCTATTTGGGCCCCTTCGACCCCCAGAACCCCTATTTTCACAAACTTGAATTGGCATCCCCCAATGATGCTTTCTACCAAGTTTGGTTGAAATCCCCCCAGTAGTTCTTGAGAAGAAGATGAAAATGTTTAAAAGTTAACGGACGACGACGGACAAACGATGATTGCAATAGGTCACCATGACCATTCGGTCAGGTGACCTAAAAATCATTTAACAAATCATATAATTCATTCAGACCATTGAACTTACACATTTATGACAAGCATTTTTTGTTGGTTTGATGACTGAAACTTTGTAACAGTTTTTTTTTATCTGTATTTATGACATTCTATCAACTTTAGGTTGCCATCCAATACCCTATTTGATTTAGGTTTCTGACCAATTATTAGACAAATAACACCATTTAACCCAATACAACATGACCAAATTTTAGACTGTTCCAAATTGATAGAAGTTGTAGACATCAATTTTGTTGATGAAATTTCAAAAATCTTTGTCTATTGGGGTAGAAAAAATTTAGAAAAATGAAGAAATTGCTTGTATCAAGCAATTTCTTCATTATCCACAAAGTTTTCCAAACCTGTTTTTCTTTAGGGCGTTAAAGGGCATCATTGTTTGGGTAAGGGTTAATATCAAAGTCAAACCTCCTGTTAGAGACAAGTGGGTGTGTCTAGTGATATGTCAATTATTGAATAACAAACAAAAGCATCAAAGGATGCCAGACTTTTGAGTTGTTGGTTGCAGGATAATGAATGTAAATTTTAAGTTGAAAATGAATATAGGATTACCTCCCTTGAAAGTACAGATTGATCTCTTGATAAGAAACACATAATCAGTTTGAGTTTTAAGTATATAACAGTTAAACCATAGATAAAATGAAATGTTGCACAATGACAATGCAAATAACACAGAAAATAGGTACATTGTATATAGGCACAAACAAGCAACCCATTCTTTACAATCTTATTAGACCTGATTTAACCCATCACCATACGATATGCTTTTATACACCCCTCAAGGAAAAAGGCTTGGAAAACATTGCAGATATTGCAAAAATGCTTGTAACAGCGTTATCTTCATTTACAAAATATTTTCTTCACAAATATTTCAACAACTTACAAGAAGTGTTTGTGAAACAACATGCCCAATAACAGCCTTTTTTTCAACATGTTACCTGTTGACTGCCTCGATGGTCGAGTGGTATAGGTGCTTGATTCGTGATCTGAAGGTCACGGGTTCGGTGTGTTCTTGGGCAAGACACTTAATAGCCAGCTCCAGTCTACCCAGCTGTAGAAGTGGGTAGCAGTGGGATTAAGCCACTGCCTCTCTTTCAGGGACGTGAAAACATCTGGTTTGTGTGTTCGAGAGCGATTCTATAAGTTTAAAGCTTTTGTCGCAGTCGAACCAAAATAAATTAGTATAAACTAACATGTTACCTTAGTAAGTGCCCTTGACCTTGATGAATGATCTACAACATATAGCCATCAAATTTTAAATTTTTGTTTAACCAATTACCAGACGGCAAAATTTAGACTGGTCTAAATTGAAAGGAGTTAAAGACGACAATTTAAAAATTGTGAAATTTTAGATTTTTCAACTTTCTGGATAGAAAACATTGAGTAAATTGAAGAAATAGCTTATCACAAGCTATTCCTTCATTTAACACAATGTTTTCCCATTTGTTTTTCTTGAGGGTTGTCCAAAAGCATCAATGTGTGGGAATGGGTTAAGTATTGCAGACAGACAGAATGGCAGGGGGTCAATGGCAAAATAATGTACCCCTGATCTTTTGATTCAGAAGCATAAAAATCATTGTCAGCAACTTTCTTTGAATTGACCAGTCTAAAATTTTGTTGTCTTTTACTTGGTAAAACTATCCTAAGCCCTGGTTTAAGCTATTACCACATCCCTTATTTTGAACCGCAAAGAGTAACAAGACCATTTATCCTGAAACCCGCACCTGGGTACCAGTTACTGTATGATTTGAGTTGTCTTAGGTCTTTTAATGTAGGAAATTGAAAACAAGAACCATGAGAGAGATTAACCCTTTCCTTTTTTGAAAATCTTTAGACCTGCCAAAATTCAAAGGATTTGTAGACAACAATATAAAATCAAAATTATTTGAAAAATAATCTTTCATTGGGGTAGAAAATATTGTGGAAAATGAAGAAATTGCATGTATCAAGCAATTTCTTCTTTTTCCACAATGTTTTCTCAAGTATAAAAACACAAGGACGCAAAAACCAGGGATTGAACAGGAAAGTGTTAAGCTCACCAAACATGTGCTTGTCATCAAAAGTAAAACATATATTAGTTTTGTTATCATTTTCTAACAGTTTAACACAGCACTTTCTGAAATTTTTAACTCTTTGAAATGTCTTCAGTTGGTGGCTTAGTGCAAAAACATCATAAGTGTCTATACAAAGTATAGACACTTATGATGTTTTTACACTTAGCTATATGAGGTGGTCTTTCTGGTTATGATGATTCACAAATAGATACAATTACCACATGGCAATATTTTAGATTAGTCCAAACTGAGAGAAGGTACAGACAACAATTCCAAATTGATAATAATCATAAAAATCTTAGAATACATTGGGAGGAATGACAAAACTGTTGTCAGGTATTTTCATCATTTCAAAATGTTTTTGAAACTTTTTTTCTTGAGAGAAATAAAAAAGCTGGATTGAGTGGGGATGGGTTAACCTCGGATTTCATCTACATGGTCTTACAACACCAGAATGGAAAATGGAATTTCATACATGTATATTGCCCTATTTTGAAATTGCTTGCCCTGTTTAACATGACTATTATCTTTTAAGATAAAACCTCTTTCTTTTACATTGATTGGGAAACAAGTAACTACAATTAAGAATTACACTTTATGACATATACATCAGTACTTGGGCCAAATGTCTTGGTACATAATTGAAAAGTGACTGTAACCCCTCCCAGGAATCAATCTTTGGATCTCTTGATTGTGAATCACGCACTCTTACAAAAGTATATCGAGGTCTATTAACCCAAAACCAGGCGGTAAAACTTTAGACTGGTCCAAATCTACAGGAGTTGCAGACGAAATTTTAAAGTTTTATTTGGATATTTTTTATTTTTTCAACTCTCTGGGTAGAAAACACAGTCTAAAATGAAGAAATTGCTTGTTACAAGCAATTTTTTTCATTTCACACAATGTTTTCCAAATTGTAGGGGCGTCCAAAAGCGTAACTGTGTGAGAATGGGTTAAAGACTTTGAATTCCAATAAAAGATTGAAAGCTTGTATTGATATACGTCAACAAATTGTTAAAAATAGCAACTACTAGCTGAATTAGATAGACAGATGCCTACATCTTTTTTTTTACATCAATAGTTCCTTAAAAGGTCTTCTAGTGCTTCTTCATTCGACATGTATATTTGCTGGTATTTCCTTTCATATTCAAAGTTCATTAATATGCTTACATAAACCATTCCTAATCAAGGTATACACCTACTTACCTAGCATTAGGTTTTGTCATAGCTGACCCATCCAGCTTCCATATATGATTTTCCATGTGAATGTTTTTGACACATGACATTCAGTGAGACATCTAATATTTTCCTGGTCATTTCTGATATTACTTGACCTTTTGAGAAATGCCAGTTTTTTCATAGCTCTGGCATTTAAACAAAACATGGTGGGAAAAGAAAAAGTGATGGATTGCTAGTCATACATAATGTGATTTAGAAAAGAATAACATTTGTTTGAAGAACATATATTTGAGTGATAAAAAAAGAAGAAATTGTTGTAGGTGATCTAAAAACAGTTACTACAGATTAAAAAAGATTTTAAGACATTCTCAAAACAAAGAAAATGTTCAACATGAATGTTGCAGGGCAAGACTGGAAGGCATCTTTTAGTGGGTTTTGCATAAGTAAATGCGCTATTTCAAATCGTTTAAAATGGAATCAAATTTCCATGCATTTCCACACAGTCTCATAAGCTTTAAAAGTAGGTATCGATGTTTGTTTTCATGTCGCAGATTTTAATTATTTTTATTTCCTGTCAAATACTATTCGAATACAATATTCTGAAAAGTAGTTTTGCAAAAATCATGGTTACCTATCAAAAAAAAGCAGGTTATTTCCCTAATAGTCTATGTAGGCTAAAATTCTATTTTTAGATTACGCCCAGACAGTTGCAAAGAATAGAGGGTCATTCTAGTTGTGTGTATAACCATTGAAATCTCGCATTTAGTTTGAATTACATCAATCCAACATCATTGTTACATCATTAGGAATTATATTCGCTAGCCGGTCTTCAATTCTGTAAAGATCAGTCTAAAACTGCCGTAAGTGTTATTACGAATATAAACAGTTACTGTAATTTGCAAAAACCATTTGATGTGATATGATATAAGATGTTGGCTGTTTTGCTCGTAAATTAGCTACCTTCAGTTGACTTTGGGTCATTTCAAATGAGGTCATTCGTTGTTACACCAGATTCTGTGATATCTAAAATTAACCTGGAATTTTGCTGAACCTTTCCAATTTAACAACAAAGAGCCACTTTAAGCCTATTAGATCACCGCCAAAACAATACCTGACTCAACTTAAGTATTAAATGTTTGTTTGGAAGTATCTTTCAGCATTTGATTTTTTTTATCTAGGTTTCATAAACATAGATACCTCCCTTTAAGTGAAAATCTACATGATTGCTTCCATCTTTTTTCATTGTTGATCAAGAAAATAATTTGCTTGTTGATTTAGTACGACCTACTAAATGTATTAACAAGCAAGTTGGTTTAACCAATAACTAGATGGAAAAAGTGAGACTGGTCTAAATTCAAAGGAGTTGCAGACAACAATACAGAGTTTATGAAATTCTAGATTTTTCAAATTTCTGGGTAGAAAACATTGTGGGAAATGAACAACTGCTTTTTGCAAGCAATTTCTTCATTTTACATGATGTTTTCCCAATTGTTTTTCTTTAGGGGCATCAAAAGGCGTAACTGTCTATTTGCCCATTTATGACACAAAAAGTACCTTCAATTCACCTTTTCCTATACAAACCCGGGATTTTAAAAACAAGTAAATTCTTCTTTTCCAAAATACTTTCTACCACATAGAATGGTTTAATTTCAAATTTCATGTGTGAAACCATTGTGGTAAAAGAAGAAATTGCTTGTAACTTTTATGACGAAAAAAAGCACCTTTTATTGACTCATTCCTGTACAAACCTAGGATTTTACTGTGATTTTTATACTTGTGAAAACATTGTTGAAAAAGAAGAACAAGCAATTTCTTCTTTTTCCACAATATTTTCTACCACATAGAATGGTATAATTTCAAATTGAATCCAGTTTTCACTGTCATCTGCAATCTCTTTCAATTCCGACCAGTTTGAAATGTAAAAAAAAAACAGGAAAGGGTTAAATTCAACCTTCAACCTAAACTAAAAAAAGCTTGAATCAGCTGTAGTTACAAGATTTTTTTCAACTAATAGACATTTGTTCATTTGCTATTCTGTTCTCTTATATGACTGATAATAAACTATTTCTGTCCTTTGGTTAACTCTCTCCTGTTTAATCCTTATCTTTTACGTCCCCCGTGTTTTTATACTTAATAAAAAAATGTGGAAAAGAAGAAATTTTCCTCAATGTTTTCTAACGTACTGAATGATTATTTTTTTTAATAAATTCAAGTTTAAATTGTCGTCTGCAAAACCATTGAATTTGGACCAGCCTTTAAATCCCAAATAACAGGAAAGGGTTAACAGTTTTCTCATAGCAAATTGTTGTAGAATAACATATTGAAACAGAGTCTTTGCAAGAATATAACTTACAGTTTTGTTAAAACATTAGAACCACATATAATTTTGTAGAATGTTAACCCATTCCCAGACAATTCCACTTTTTGAGGTCCCTCAAGGAAAAGGATTGTGAAAACATTGTGGACAATGAAGAAAATTGCTTGTTATAATTCAACAATGTTTTCTATCCTATAAGGCAAAGATTTTCTAAATCCACTAACTTGAAGTTCTCTTCTGTGCCTGCTATCATTTTGACCAGTCTAAAATTTTGTTGTGTGGGAATGCGTTATAGTGAAAACCATATTGCTAGATGCTTATTACAATTTGTGCTAACCTCTTGAATTAGGTTTACCTACACGAAACCTTGTATATTATCAAATGTACAGATGACACAAAAACTAACAAAATCATTCAAACAATTACGTTTTCATTAACAAGTACTGATTGTCAATAAATTGAGCACCACTTACCGCAGTAAAAATTCAAATATAGTAAATCTTGTTCTAGCATAATCATGAATCTGTTTCTAAACCTCTAAAGCAGCACACATATTTGCTCAAAGAATACTATGCTCTTGTCAATGACACTATTCTAATGAGATCAACAACATAGAATTAATAGGAAATTTGATTCTTCAAGTATGCAGTCCTGTCCATCTTTAACTCTTTCTCTATTTTTTTCAAATTTTTAGACCTATCCAAACTCAAAGGATTTGCTTATGAAAATTTAAAGTGGAATTAATTTGAAAAATAACCAGTCAGAAGACTAGAAAATATTGTAGAAAAGGAAGAAAAATGCTTGTAACAAGCTATTTCTTCTTTTTCTACAATGTTTTATCATTTATAAAATCTAAGGGGCGTACAAACTAGGGATTGAACAAAAAAGGGTTAATATATGTCACAAAAGTGTTTTAGGTAAGCATTCCCTTAACCCATTCCCACACAAATATTTGTTGCTTATCAAGAGCTATTTCTTCATTTTCCACAATGTTTTCTATCCCAAAATGACGAATATAATGAAATTCCATCAACTTGATACTGCCGTCTGCAGTTATTTATCAATTTTGACCTGTGTATAATTATGTTGTGTGGGAATGAGTTACAGAACTACCATTTTACTGTAGTTTGACTGGTTGCTAAATACAAGCTTTACGGTATATGTTTCTATCAAAATCAGAGGATGAAACACCTTTTCCTATGTTCTTACCATAGAAACCATGTTTGTTACAGACAATCATTCAAACTTGATTTTAACAAAAAATAGGCTATTAGTATTTCAGGAATAAAGAGCTGAAACTACTTTTAGCACACATTGAATGCAATCTGTATAAATGCTGCCTACTCATTCAGATAATTTTTTGTTTTATAAAGTACCAAGAGGTCTGAATCCCTCTACAGACCTGAATTCTTTAGTACAAAGAATAAAGGTTTTAGATTTGATGGGCATAAATATACCCTAGTCCTGGAAATCCTCTCAGGAGTTCAGTGAAGTGACACTCAAATATTTTATCAAAAAATTAGTTATATAACTGCATATGCTTTTCAACCGATTACAATACAGGATCATATAATGAATATTGATTCATTCTGCTGTTTCTGAGGTGTTATTTTTTTAAATTAGAAACTTGTCAAAGGACAAAAATTGAGCCCACCTCAAATATTTTTGAACTTGAGCTGTGTTCTTGACACCAGAGATTTTAAAAAAAATTGTTTCAAATGGCACATCTGCTAATGATGAAGAACAATTGTGTCAAGTTATTTCAAAATCCATCCAATAATATAGGATATATGCCCTGGACAAGTTCAATTTGAGTATTTCACCTTCAGCTGTGACCTTTTGCTGTAAATTTGACCTTAGACCTACTTGAAAATTTGTTTGAAATGACAAATCTACTCATGCTGGAGAGTTATTTTTGAAACACATCCATAAATGAAGGGAGATTTGCTCTAGACAAATTCAAACACACTGACACAACAAACAGCTACCACACATACATACATTGACTTGTGATGGTGACAACCTTGTCTTTCTCACCCCAATGGGGCTTGACTTTCTTGCTCACCACAAGTCAGCTTGGCATAATATATTAACAAATATATCTATCATCAATACCAAAATCCTGAAAATATCTGATAAAGGGTCACCAAAGGATCATTTCTGTGTTTGGTTGAAATTCCTCCAATTCTTTCTGAGGAGAAGATCCTAAATGAAAAAGATTACAAATATACAGGCACATGCATGCACACACTTACATACAATGGACATATCAGCATGATAATAGGGACCCCTCTGCCTTCTCGAAATGACAAGAACTATCTTGGTCAGGTTGAAAAAGTAATTTCTACTATTCTCTCTTCACAGAACTTTGAGTACTATTACATACACATACTTCTGAACATAAAGGACTGTTTGTTGGAAAAGTCTACAAATTTAGCTGTACCGTACAAGTTTAACAAGTGCTTCGTTGAACAATATTGCATAGCCTATACATTGTTACGTAAACAAAATAAAAACAACATCAACAAATGATATGGCAAAATAACATTGATCTTATCTATATCTTTAACCCATTACCACAGAACTCAGAATTTTTAGATTTGAGAAAAGATTATGGGAATTATGATTTTATTTTTCTTAAACTTTCTGAGTAGAAAACATGGAAAATGAAGAAATTGCTTGTTGTAAGCAATTTCTTCATTTTTCCACAATGATTTCTTAAGCTTTTTTCTTTGGTGGGGTGGGGGTTAAAAAAGCATCATTGTGTGGTTAAGGGTTCAATGTGACCTTGATATTAACCTTCATGTTGACTAAGGGCCTTGACAGCTTTACCACAAGAAATATTGATATACTGTAATAATAATCATATGGAAGTTTAACCCATCCCTGCACATTCACCATTTTAACACCCCTAACAAAAATTAAGGACATTGTTGTGACAAGAATTTTTTCCTTTATTCCCCACAATTATCCTACCATGAAAGACAAGGATTTTAAGAATATTATCAATATTAAATTGTCATACTGAACTTCTTTGTATTTTGACCAGTCTAAAATTTTGTTGTCCCGTAATGGTTTAACCTATTCCTTATGGACACGCTTCAAGAAAAATCCTTTAGAAAACATTGCGAAAATATTAAAAATTGCTTGGACAAGCAATATTTAACTTTCTAAAATATTTTATGCCCAAAAAGAAAAAAAACTTTAAAGACTTTATAAACTTAAAAATGTAACCTATGACTTTTTTTAAATTGCACTGGTCTAAAATTTCATTGTGTGGTAATGGATTCAGCTTTTTGCAGAAAGTCTAACATTCTGACAAACAGAAAGAGCAGAAATTATATTTCATATATTTCATGAATGTGGTGGCATGAACATTGATCCATAAATAATCTAGGCACTATGATTATGCTAAACTGAGCCAAAAACCTTGATGTTTAAGAATTCATCCTTTGAGTATCATTTTGTCTTGCTGTCTTGCTTTGCCTTACTTGTTGGTCCCTTTTCTTTACACAGGGTCTGCAACAAGGATACATAATCATACCATTCCTCTTCATCCTTTGCTTGAAATGTTCTACATTTCCGACCCTTTGTGCGAACATAAATACGTAATTTAGGAGATACCTGGCAGCTCTTCATGTCACCTATTTCTGTAAAAAACAAGAGGCCCATGAGGGTCTGAGACGCTCTACTGGTTATCAAGTTTTCCGTTAAAGAAATCTGATATTTAAGGCAGTTAATTGCTCAAAGAAGAATGCATAAAGAAACAAGGTGCCAAATTGTCACAAGATACGCCCGTCACACTGCTTAATATTAACTGGGGGTTTGAATAGAACTGATGTTATTTTAAATGAAAATTTTTTGTCAAACAAAGTATGAAAAACAACAAAGGGCAATAACTCAAAATATACACTAGGTAAAGTTATGGTTCTTGTACACAGCACTCCCACTTGGTGAGCTCTATCCATCCATGAAGTTTCATGATTCTAGCTATTATACTTTTAGAGATATACTCCGGACAAGATTCAAGAATGAAAAACAACAAAGGGCAATAACTCAAAATATACCCTAGGTAGAGTTATGGTTCTTGTACACTGCACTCCCACTTGGTGAGATCTATCCATCCAATAAATTTCATGATTCTAGCTATTATACTTTTAGAGATATACTCCATACAAGATTCAAGTATGAAAAACAACAAAGGGCAATAACTCAAAAAATAGGCCAGGTAGAGTTATTGTTCTTGTACACTGCACTCTCCCTTGGTGAGATCTATACACCCATGAAGTTTCATAATCCTAGCTATTATATTTTTAGAGATATACTCCGGACAAGATTCAAGTATGAAATACAACAAAGGGCAATAACTCAAAAAATAGGCCAGGTAGAGTTATGGTTCTTGTACACTGCACTCCTACCTTATGAGCTCTATCCATCCATAAAATTTCATGATTCTAGCTATTATACTTTTAGAGATATACTTCAGACAAGATTCAAGTATGAAAAAAAAAACAAAGGGCAATAACTCAAAAAATAGGCCAGGTAGAGTTATTGTTCTTGTACACTGCACTCCCCCTTGGTGAGATCTAAACACCCATGAAGTTTCATGATCCTAGCTATAATACTTTTAGAGATATACTCCGGACAAGATTCCAGTATGAAAAACAACAAAGGGCAATAACTCAAAAAATAGGCCAGGTAGAATTATGGTTCTTGTGCACTGCACTCCCCCTTGGTAAGATCTATACACCCATAAAGTTTCATGATCCTAGCTATAATACTTTTAGAGATATACTCCGGACAAGATTCCAGTATGAAAAACAACAAAGGGCAATAACTCAAAAAATAGGCCAGGTAGAGTTATGGTTCTTGTGCACTGCACTCCGTATTGATGAGAAGAATATAACTGCCAAGTTTAAAGTTAATTGGACTAACGGTGACAGAGTTATGCTCCGGACAAAGAAGTGGACACCGCCAGACGCCCAGACGCCCGGACAACCGGACGACCGGACGACCGGACGACCGGACGCCCGGACACCAAGGGTGATCCCATAATACGTCCCGTCTTCGACGGGCGTATAAAAAAAGGGGCTTTATCCCCTTTATCATTTTAAGCAACAATCCTCAAGGCCCCTTTTCCCATGTTTCATGACAGATCCACTCCATTTCCAAAAGAAAGTTACCAGTACCTTATGACCCTACAATCATTCTGTGAATATTTCATCAGAATCTGACAATAATTGTGGACTTTATCACATAAACAGGATTGAAAATCAATAAGGCCTCTTTTCCTATGTTTTCTGATGGATCAATTTCATTCTAAGAGGAACTTTGCTTATAACCCGACAATTGTCCTGTGAAATTTAAAAGACAATTTGATAATGATTGTGATCTTCATCACATACACAAGAATGTTTTGAATGATAATCTGGAAGGCCCCTTTTCCTGTGTTTCGAATGCCACAATTATTCCATGCATCTTTGAAGAGAATCCAATAAAACTGTTGACTTTATTGTGTTAACAAAGATATTAAATTCAAGTTCTCATAGGGCCCCTTTTCCCGTGATATTTTACTGTTGGTTTTATCATTCTGTGAAAGTTAAAAGTGAATCCTATGAAATATTGGGAATTCTTTATGTTTACTAGAATATTTAAAAAAAAACAAGAGGACCATGATGGTCCTAAATCGCTCCCCTGAGTATGATGGTTCATGGCTTTATGATATAAACAGAATGGCAAAGCCCTCTGTCTAATTATTTTGGAGAAGATGTTTATAGATTTCTCTTTTAATCCTAGGTATATTGATGATCCCACCATATAGCACTACTTTCCTGAATATGGTTATGCTTTGAAGTATAGACATCAATACATACCAAGTATAAAAGCTGTAAGCCTAATGGTTTAGGAGAAGAGTATGGTAATTCTTTGAAGTAGACGGTCAAAATATTATGATATGTACAAAATATCAAAGCTCTAGGCCTTATGATTTGGGAGAAGAAGATTTTTAAAGATTTCCTCCTTTATTTCTATGTAAAATCAGGGATCATTAATTTGTTTGTTTGAATGGGGTTTAACGCCGCTTTTAACAATCTTTCAGTTATATCGTGGCGGCTGGAGCACCTAACAATGGATTCCTGGTATTTCTCGCACCAGTACTACCACTACACCCTTTCCTAGCCTCCAGCTGCTATCCCACATAGGCTTACAATTATCTGCCCATTGGTGGTAGACAAATGTCGGAAAGATTATTGCCACCGCCGGGGATCGAACCCGGGACCCTTTTTAATGAAAGTTTGACGCGCTACCAGCTGCGCTATGACGGCGGCTCAGGGATCATTAAGAAAAGGGCTAATTTTCAGAATACAGTAATTCTTTGAAGTATTTTGGTAGAGGGTCAATAGATGATGATGTATACCAAATATCAAAGCTCTAGGCCTTATGGTTTGGCACAGGAAGATTTTTTAAAGATTACTTACTTTATTTCTATGTAAAATCAGGGATCATTAAGAAAAGGGCTAATTTTCAGAATACAGTAATTCTTTGAAGTATTTTGGTAGAGGGTCAGTAGATGATGATGTATACCAAATATCAAAGCTCTAGGCCTTATGGTTTTGGAGAAGAAGATTTTTTAAGTTTTTTCACTCCGTTGCCATGGCAACCAGAGTTCTTCATGGATTTCAATTCTTTGAAGTATTTTGAAAGAGCATGAAGAAGTGCTCAGGGGAGCTAAAAATCATATGGCCCCTTTTTACATGATACTTGATTGATTGAACCCAGTTCTAAAAAGAACCATTTAAGTATTTGTACAATCATTCTGTGAAATTGTGAAGTGAATCCGGTGAAATCAAGGGACACCATTGTGCTAACCAGAATATTTAAGAGAGTTTTTCATAAGGCCCCTTTTTATGTGACCTTTGCCATAGTCAGATCCACCGTCAAAATCAACAATTGGAATGATGGTACAATCATTCTGTTTAATCTGTGGAATTTATTGTGTTAATAAGTTTATAGTGAAATCTTCAGTGGGCCCCTTTTCTCATGATACTTTACAGAACGAACCAAATTTCAAAAGGAACAATTCTAATGAAGGTACAAACATTCTTTAAAAGTTAAAGAGAATCAATGAAAACAGTGGACTGAATTGTGTCAAGAATTTTTGTAACAAAATTTTCATAAGGCCCCTTTTTCCGTGAAACTTAACAAATCAGACCCAATGTACAAAGGAACAATCCCAATGATAGTTTGAAGAAAATGATAAAGACTGAGGACTTAATGTAATAATGATGTTCTGTAATAAAATTTTTATGAGGTCCCTTTTCTTGTGTCACTTAACCAATCGGACCTAATTTACAAAGGAACAATCCAAATGATGGTACAATCATTCTATTAAAGTTTGAAGAGATTCTGATAAAGACTGAGGGCTTTGGTGTGTTTATGAGGATTTGGTAATACTTTTTCATACAGCCCCTTTTCCTATGATACTAGACAGATCAGGCCCAATTTGGAAAGAAACAATCCTCATGATGGTACAAACTGTGAAAGTTTGCACAGAATCTGATGAAAAGTGCAGACTTTATCTTGGTGTAAAATTTTTAAAATAAAATTTTCATAAGGCTCCTTTTCCTCTGATACTTGAAGGATCAGGTCTCATGTCAGCATCAACAATCGAGATTATTGTACAATGATTCTGTTAAGGTTTGAATAAAATCCAATGAAAGCTCTGGACTTGGTTACAAGGATTATAGATAAAATTCTCAAAAGGCCCCTTTTCCCATGATACTAGAGAGATCACGCCTAATTTGAAAAGAAAGAATCCTCATGATGGAATAATCATTCTGTGAAAGTTTTAACAGAATCTGATGAAAACTGTTGACTTTATTGTGGTACAGTGATTTTAAAATTAAATTTCATAATGCTCCTTTTCCTGTGATACTTGACGAATCAGGTCTAATGCAAACATCAACAATCATTATTATTGTACAATTATTCTGTGAATGTTTGAAGAAAATCCGATGAAAGCTCTGGACTTGGTAACAAGGATTTATAAATGGAATTTTCATAAGGCCCCTTTTCCTGTGTTTCTTGACAGTTCAAACCCTGTTATGAAAAGAATGATAGTCATGACCTTCCAATCATTCTGTGAAAGTTTCAACAAAATCTGATCAAAGCTGTAGGCTTCATTGAGTTAACAGGGTTTCATTAATTGAATTTTCATATAGCCCCTTTTCCCATGTTACTTGATGGATCTGAACCAATTCCAAAGGGAACTCTTCTTACAAAAGTATAATTATTCTGTTTGAGTATAAAGACAACCCCATCTCATCTGTGGACTTACAAGCATTAATTAAGATTTTTTAAATTGAATTTTCCTAAGGCCCCTTTTCCTATGTTTCTCAATGGATCAGACCCAATTTGAAAGGAACAATCCTTATGATGGTACAATCATTATGTGAAAGTTTGAAGTCAATCAGGTGAAATCTAGGGCCATTATGTGTCAACTAAGATTTTTTTTATTAAATTTTCATAGGGCCCCTTTTCCCATGAAACTTGATGGATCAAACCTACTTCCGAAAGGAACAATCCATTTAATGTAATAATCATTCTGGGAATGTTTGAAGAAAAATTTGTTGAAAACTATGGACTCTATTGTGTTTACGAGGACTTTTTCAACCCAATTTTTATCGGGCCCCTTTTTCCCAAGGTCCTTGACTGATCATACCAAATTTTGAAATGAACAATTCCTATGATGGTACATCTCATTCTGTGAAATTTTGAAGTCAATCAGATGAAAACTGTGGACTCTAGAGTGTTAACAAAGATCTTTGAATTAAATTGTAATAAGGCCCCTTTTCCTACATTTTTTGAGGAATCATATCCTATTCCAAAAGGAACAATCCTTATGATGGTACAATCATTCTGTGAAAGTTTGAAGAGAGTCCGTTGAAAATTGTTGGCTCTAGGTTATTAATGAGAATTTTTTATAAAATTTTCATAAGGCCCCTTTTTCCTGTGTTTCTTGACGGATCATACCAAATTTCGAAAGGAACAATCCTTATGATAGTACAATCATTCTGTGAAAGTTTGAAGGGAATCCCATGAAAACTATTGACTCCAGAGTGTTAAAGAGGATTTCTTAAAAGATTTTTCATTTAAATTTTCATAAGGCCCCTTTTCCTGTGTTTCCTGATGGATCTGACCAAATTCCAAAAGGAACAATCCTTACAATGGTACAATCATTCTGTGAAAGTTTAAATACAATCTGATGAAAACTGTGGACTCTAGAGTGTTAACGAGGATTTTTTAATTAAATTTTCATATGGCCCCTTTTCCTGTGTTTTTTGACAGATCGAAAGGAATGATCCTTATGATGGTACAATCATTCTGAGAAAGTTTGAAGAGAATCCGATGAAAACTGTTGAATCCAGAGTGTTAAAGAGGATTTTTATTGGAGTTTTTAATTGAATTTTCATAATTAGGCCCCTTTTTCCATGTTTCTTGATGGATCTGACCCAATTACGAAAGGAAAGATCCTTATGTTGGTACAATCATTCTGTGAAAGTTTGAATTGAATCTGATGTAAACTCTGGACTCTAGAGTGTTAACGAGGATTTTTTAATTAAATTTTCATAAGGCCCCTTTTCCCGTGTTTCTAGACTGATCATACCCATTTTCGAAAGGAATTATCCTTATGATGGTACAATCATTCTGAGAAAGTTTTAAGAGAACCCATGAAAACTGTGGACTCTATCATGTAAACGAGGATCTTTTATTGAATTTTTAATTAAATTTTCATAAGGCCCCTTTTCCCGTGTTTCTTGACGGATCAAACGCATTTTCGAAAGGAACGATCCTTATGATGGTACAATCATTCTGTGAAAGTTTGAAGAGAATCCTATGAAAACTGTGGGCTCTATCGCGTAAACGAGGATTTTTTAATTAAGTTTTAATAAGGCCCCTTTTCCCATGTTTCTTGACGGATCTGACCCAATTTCGATAGGAACAATCCTTATGATGGTACAATCATTCTGTGAAAGTTTGAAGGGAATCTGACGAAAACTGTGGACTCTATCGCGTAAACAAGGAAAAATTTAACATACAGAAGACGGACGGACAGATGCCGGACATGAAAAAGCTATAACTCTAGTGATCTTTGGCCAGTAGAGCTTAAAATTAATCCCAATCAGTTATGATTTTTGTGTTAAAGACAAAAGATTAAAAGAAAGAAAAGTCTGCTAAAATAATTTTCTTTGTAACTTTATAATGTGCACTACAGGCTTCTTTTTCTTGTTTGTATGAATATATCCATTGTAAATACTATTGCTCTGCCCTCTAATAAAAAGCTAAGTGATACCCTGAATATAACACATCATTTCTTTCTTCAATTTCCACAATGTTTTCCCAGGCTGTTTCCTTAACCATTCCCACACAATCCCTCCTTTTTGTAACAAGCAATGTCTTCATTATCCACAATATTTTCTATCTAAAAAGATTAGAAAAATCAAAATTCCATCAACTTAGTTTAGTCGACTTTAGCTTTTTTCAATCTGGCCTAATCTGAAATTTTGTCTTTAGGAAATGGGTTTAGGGGCATCAAAAAGTGTGATTGTGTTACTTACCTGTTGTACTTCTACTGGATTCTGATAAATAACAATACTGTAGATTTATGTACTTCATGGATTTATCATCTTTTTTTGTGTCCTGAAATACAAATTGATGATTTAACCTATTACAAAACAACAAAATTGTAGACTGCTCCAAATTCAAAGAAGCTAGATACAAACATATTTTAGTTGATGAAACTTTTAAGTCTATGTATTTTGGGGTAGTAAACATTTTTGAGATTATAGAAATTATTATTTATAATTGTATTCATAATTGTAACAATTTCTTCTTTTTCCACAATATTTTCCAAAGCTTTTTTCTTAATGAGCTTTGAAATGAGGGTGTTAGTAGTAATGGGTTAACACATTCCCATACTGTGATGTTTTTTTACGCCTCTTTATAAAAATAATTTGGAAAACATTGTGAAAATTGAAGGAATTGCGTTTAACAAGCAATTTCTTCATTTTATACAATTATTTCTATCTGAAGATTGTCACTCAAATAGTAATGAAGAAACAGCAAAACTTGAAACTTTTTGGTTAAGTTTTAGATTGATTGATTGAATGGGATTTAACGCCACTTTAACAGTCTATCAGTCATTTGTGGTAACTGGAGCACCTAAAAATGGATTCCTGGTATTTCTTACATCAGTACTACCACATCATTTCCTAGCCTCCAGCTGCTACCCCACTTAGGTTAACGATTATCCACCCAGATTTGTGATACAAAACCCTATTGGATTCGAGCAACATGGGAAAATCCGGTTATTTCACGAGACTGAACAAACATTTCCAAGTTAGATTGCATTTTTAAATGTGATCTTATTTTTTTTTGGACCAGTCCACATTTTGTTTTCTAGCGATTGATTAAGGAAATCTTGAGCATATTTTTCCTGTGATGCCAGTGTTGCTAGTTCAAAGTGTTAGTGTTGTTCAAAGTTTCAAAAACTGCTTTTGTGCATCACAATTTACAAGAACTGTCAGTTGACAGTACTACAATGTACAAGACTAATCTCAATCCTTGGGAGGAACAGTTTCAAATCTGTTTTCTTACCCTGAGAGATTCACTGTAAGGGCACTCATATTCTATGGATGGAGGGTTATCACGAATAAATAGGCGAACAATTCTCCAGCCTTTCCTCAATGACTTCTGAAAAGAAAAAAAAACACAACAGAAAATACTACTGTTTACAGCTCTTTTAGCACCAGTTTTTGATATCTAAATTTTATGATGTTTTGCAAGTTTTAGCCCAGCACAAAACCATTTCTTCGTCAACCTGTTTGTTGAAGTATCCAAGTTAACATAGACATGTCAATGAGGTGTCAAGTAATTGTTGACATGTTTAACCCATTTCCAGACAATGATATTTCAGACAGGTCCAAATTCAAGGACACTGTAGTCAACAATTTTCAGTTGATGGAATTTTACAATTCTTCGTCTTTTCTGTCGAAAACATTGTGGAAAATGTAGATATTGCTTGTATGATTGAATGGGGTTTTACGCCGCTTTCAACAATCTTTCAGTTACATCGCGGCGGCTGGAGCACCTAACAATGGATTCCTGATATTTCTCACACCAGTACCACCATCACATCCTATCCTAGCCTCAAGCTGCTATCCCACATAGGTCTACGATTATAGACCCATTGGTGAGAGACAAATAGTCGGAAAAGATGAGTGCCACCATCTGGGAGATATGACCCTCTAGGTCTAGAGGTCAAAATCATAATACTATGGACAAAAATAGTTAAGGGTGAAGCTGATATTTTGTGAAGACAATAAAGTTAACAAAGTAAGACATTTCCATATTAATTTGACTTAATATTCTCAACAAAATCATAACAAAATATCACTCTGGATTCGAACAAGAGGACCATTGGCGCTGATACTCTCACCTGAGACAAAGTAACATTTGAAATTGACATGCCTTGAACTTGATTTCAATCTTTTATTACCAATAACAACACAAGAAATTTTGGCCCACATTGAAAACAGTTGCAGAAAACAAATTTCAGTTGCAGAAAACAAATTTCAGTTGATAATTTTTTTCAATTTTTTATTACCAATTACCACACGAGAAAATTTAGGTCCATATCTAAAGCAGTTGCAGACAACAAATTTCAGTTGATAATTTTTTTCAATCTTTTATTACCAATTACAACAAGAGAAAATTTAGGCCCATTGACAGAAGTTGCAGACGACAAACTTCAGTTGATAATTTTTTAATTTTCTTTTTTATACCTTTGGCGTAGAAAAAATAGTGGACATTGAAGAAATTGCTTACAACAAGCAATTTCTTAATTTTCAACAATGTTTTCCAAAGCATTTTTCTCCTGGCACATCTTTTCATGATACATTGAGAACGACCATGCAAAATCATTATGAAATCCATCCATTAACCCATTACTAGATGAAAAAATTTAGTCTGGTCCATATTGAAAGGAATTGCAGACAACAATTTAAAGTTTATGAAATTTCAGATTTGTTCAACTTTCTTGTTAGAAAACATTGTGAAAATGAAGCAGAGCTTCAGATTGTTTTTCAAGTCAGTGGGCAACATGACCCATGAAGCATGATTTTGAGGGGTCATTTTCTAAAACATTGGACCACAGTTTAAGTACTATATTATAAAAGTTAAACTTGAACCTAGAGAAAAAATGAATAGTAACTATATAATTATGTTACTATATAACTAAATCAATTTCTTTCTGTGCTGTTTTAGAGGATAATAAAAAAACAAGAGGACCATGATAGTCCTAAATCGCTCCCCTGGGTATAATGGTTCATGGCTTTATGATATAAACAAAATAGCAAAGCCCTCTGTCTAATTAATTAAGAGAAGATGTTTAAGGATTTCTCTTTTAATCCTAGGTATAATGATGATCCCACCATATAGCACTAGCTTCCTGAATATGGTAATGCTTTGAAGTATAGACATCAATGCATACCAAGTATCAAAGCTCTAGGCCTAATGGTTTAGGAGAAGCAGGTTTTCAAAGATATCATTATTTATTCCTAACTAAAATTAGGGATTGCACAGAAAAGAGCTAATTTTTTTTAAATAATTTGGTAGAGGGTCAATGGCTGATGATATGTACCAAATATCAAAGCTCTAGGCTTTATGGTTCAGGAGAAGAAGATTTTCAAAGATTTCCTTCTTTATTCCTTTGTAAAATCAGGGATCGCACAGAAAAGGGCTAATTTTCAGAGAATGATAATTCTTTGAATTATTTTGGTAGAGAGTCATTAGATGATGATTTGTACCAAATATTAAAGCTCTAGGCATCATGGTTTTTGAGAAGAAGATTTTAAAAGATTTCCTTCTTTATTTCTATGTAAAATCAGGGATCACAAAGAAAAGGGCTAATTTTCAAATATATGGTCATTCTTTGAAGTATTTTGGTAGAGGGTCAAAAGATGATGATTTGTACCAAATATCAAAGCTCTAGGCCTTATGGTTTGGGAGAAGAAGATTTTTAAAGATTTCCTTCTTTATTTCTATGTAAAATCAGGGATCACAAAGAAAAGGGCTAATTTTCAGAATATGTCAATTCTTGGCAGTGTTTTGGTAGAGGGTCAATAGATGATGATGTATAGCAAATATCAAAGCTCTTGGCCTTATTGTTTTGAACAAGAAGATTTTAAAAGATTTCCTTCTTTAAACTATGTAAAATCAGGAATTGCCCAGAAGAAGACTAATTTTCAGAATACAGTGATTCTTTGAACTATTTTGGTAGAGGGTCAATAGATGATGATTTGTACCAAATATCTAAGCTCTAGGCCTAATGGTTTCGAAGAAGAAGATTTTTAAAGATTTCCTTCTTTATTTCTATGTAAAATCAGGTATCACAAAGAAAAGGGCTAATTTTCAGAATACAGTAATTCTTTGAAGTATTTTGGTAGAGGGTCAATAGATCATGATGTATACCAAATATCAAAGCTCTAGGCCTTATGGTTTGGGAGAAGAAGATTTTTAAAGATTTCCTTCTTTATTTCTATGTAAAATCAGGGATCACAAAGAAAAGGGCTAATTTTCAGAATACAGTAAATCTTTGAAGTTTTTTGGTAAAGGGTCAATAGATGATGATTTATACCAAATTTTTAAGCTCTAAGCCTTACCGCTTGGGAGGAGAAGATTTTTTAAGTTTTTTCACTCTGTTGCCATGGCAACCAGAGTTCTTTGTGGATTTCAATTCTTTGAAGTATTTTGAAAGAGCATGACCTAAGGATCATTTCTGTAAGTTTTGTTGAAATTCCATGGTTTTTTTAGGAGGAGAAGATTTTTTGTAATTTTGAACGGACAGATGGACGGACAACGGACAATGACCGAACACAGTAGATCCCCCAGAGCACTTGATGCTCAGGTGAGCAAAAAACAAGAAACAATAGACTCAAGTAAGTTGTTCCTTTTTAACTCTGAACATAAAACCAGTGTATCAATATACAAAGAAACATACTGAATTAAAAAACAAGAGGACCATGATGGTCCTAAATCGCTCCCCAGAGTATGATGGTTCATGGCTTTATGATATAAACAAAATGGCAAAGCCCTCTGTCTAATTATTTTGGGGAGGATGTGAACAGATTTCTCTTTAATCCTAGGAATATTGATGATCCCACCATATAGCACTAGCTTCCTGAATATGGTAATGCTTTGAAGTATAGACATCAATACATACCAAGTATAAAAGCTGTAAGCCTAATGGTTTAGGAGAAGAAGGTTTTCAAAGATATCATTATTTATTCCTAACTAAAATTAGGAATTGCACAGAAAAGGGCCGATTTTTTAAGTAATTTGGTAGAGGGTCAATGGCTGATGATATGTACCAAATATCAAAGCTCTAGGCTTTATGGTTTGGGAGAAGAAGATTTTCAAAGATTTCCTTCTTTATTCCTTTGTTAAATCAGGAATCATTAAGAAAAGGGCTAATTTTCAGAATACAGTAATTCTTTGAATTATTTTGGTAGAGGGTCAATATATTATGATATTTGCAAAATATCAAAGCTCTAGGCCTTATGGTCTGGGACAAGAAGATTTTTAAAGTTTCCCTTCATTAATTCTATGTAAAATCAGGGATCATTAAGAAAAGGGCTAATTTTCAAATATATGGTCATTCTTTGAAGTATTTTGGTAGAGGGTCAATAGATGATGATTTGTACCAAATATCAAAGCTCTTGGCCTTATTGTTTTGAACAAGAAGATTTTTAAAGATTTCCTTCTTTTAAACTATGTAAAATCAGGAATTGCCCAGAAGAAGACTAATTTTCAGAATACAGTGATTCTTTGAGCTATTTTGGTAGAGGGTCAATAGATGATGATTTGTATCAAATATCTAAGCTCTAGACCTTATGGTTTGGGAGAAGAAGATTTTTAAAGATTTCCTTCTTTATTTATATGTAAAATCAGGGATCATTAAGAAAAGGGCTAATTTTCAGAATACAGTAATTCTTTGAAGTATTTTGGTAGAGGGTCAGTAGATGATGATGTATACCAAATATCAAAGCTCTAGGCCTTATGGTTTTGGAGAAGAAGATTTTTAAAGATTTCCTTCTTTATTTCTATGCAAAATCAGGGATCATTTAGAAAAAGGCTTATTTCTTTGAAGTATTTTGGTAGAGGGTCAATAGATGATGATATATACCAAATATCAAAGCTCTAGGCTTTACCGTTTGGGAGGAGAAGATTTTATAAGTTTTTTCACCCCGTTGCCATGGCAACCAGAGTTCTTCATGGATTTCAATTCTTTGAAGTATTTTGAAAGAACATGACCTAAGGATCATTTCTGTGAATTTTTGTTGAAATTCCATGGTTAGTTTAGGAGGAGAAGATTTTTTCGTAATTTTGAACGGACGGACAGAAGGACGGACGGACGATGACCGATCACAATAGCTCCTCCAGAGCACTTCATGCTCAGGGGAGCTAAAAAAATATATCCCTGTCCTCATGTCATTGACAAATGCCAGCAACTGTTTTGGTTGGCAGTCAATCAAAGCATTTGCTGGCATTTTCATATTTCAAACCTTAATTTTAGAATGTTATCTTATTTTAATCCAAGTTGATTTTTTATTTGGAAAAATAACTTAATTTCACTGGCTTTTTCTTTTCTTTATTTAATCATTTATTTTCTATGATTATCAATTACAAATACAAATGTAATCTGCTATTTACGTTTTTGAGTTGAAGCAAAAAGATGGCAACTTCAGCTAGAACACGGACTATATAAACACTGAGAGTTTGATTGATGGATAGTGCAAAATAAACTCCTAAATTCAGTTTTGATAAGCCGATGATACAATATTATAGTACCTAGTCTGTTAGATCAGCTGTGTTGAAAAAGTGAGTAAATCTTCTGTGACAAAATATTTACGTGATACAAGTCGTCTGCTAGGCTAGCTATTTTTTACACACCGTTTGACCTCTACGAGTCTGGACTTATAATTGTAAGAAAACGTTTATTATGTATTTATCTTCATCATTTTTGGCTGCTTTGTGTTTAAAAAAACGTGTAAGGCTTGTTTGAGCCATTTTTTGTCGTCAAGCCTGGCGGCGGAATGTCACAGGAAGTAAACAATCTCTATTGCGGCTGGTCACCAGCTAGCTTAACAGGAATAGTACAAAGCTGGGTACCATTACCTAATCGATTATTTTTGGTCTATCTCGACCTGCGGACTTGCTCGTAAAGCTTCCAAGAATAACCGATCATTTGTTCACTAATTGAATTCTGAATGTGATTGGATAAACGGAGGAACGGAATAACTATCTAAAAATAGAAACAAGGAAGCGTTTGCCTTTTGAGATGGTGAAAACAAGTATTGTATTCTAATAATTAGGGTATGTACTTATTAAAAATTGTGCGCCAGGCTGGCGCATCACTGCTTGAAAGTGTGCATCATCTTTTGAAAGTATGCGGGATTGGCGTGGGCGCGGGCGCACCGTCAATCTGAAGCTCTGAAGAAACTGCTTATTTCAAGGAATTTCTTCATTTTACACAATGTTTTCCCAAATTGTTTTTCTTCATAGTTGTCAAAAAGTATCATTATGTGTGAATGGGTCAATGGATGAATAATCTTCTCACAACCTCTGACAGAATCCAATCAAATGAACAGCAAAACAGGCTGACAAAGCTTAAATAATATCCCTCCATCTATCAGCTTGGAATTGAATTTCTTATAGACATCAGTTTTGATAGACTTCACACACACAAAAAAGCGCCAACAAGCCAAAACTACCTTTTTACATAGATATCCTGCCTTTACAATTTTCCCTTTTTTCACTTTATCTTCTATTTTTGAGTCATCCTCATCATCAGAAAGACTGGAGTCACTATCTGAACTATCAAAATAACTGTTTCTTTGAACACCAAGGTTTAGGGAAGTCTGAAAACATGACAAAATCACAGAAAAGTTGGTCAACCCATAACCAAAAACAAAATTTTACACTGGTCCAACTTGAAAACAAATTGTATGCATAAACAATAAAGAATGTGTGCAATTTGAAAAACAAGTTCAATAAATGGTAGAAAATGTTGTGAGAAAAGGAGTGATTGCATAATTTGTCCTCTTCTCGCAATGTTTTCAAAAACAAAATTTCTTTTGCAGGTAAAAAAGGATTGTGTGTTACAAATAAGTTCAGTGTAAGGTAGAAAGTATTGAGATAAAACAAGAGTGGCAAATTATTGCAAGATACACCTGTCATCCTGCTTGTTGTCAACAGGTGTGTGTTTGAGGGGGGGGGGATAAATAATTATCATTTGTGTTCAAGGATAGCTAACAACCAAAATAAAAGTGGAAAATAAAGAAAGGGCATATATTTCAAAATCAATGAATCAATATCTATGGACATTGCTTGATAGGATCAGTCCACATGTGGAGTTTCAAAATCACAGCTATCATACTTTCAGAGATAAGCTCTCGACAAAATTTAAGTCCGAAAAACAACAAAAGACAATAACTCAAGAGTTAAGCAAGGTAGTAATAAGGTCATAGTACACTATATTCTGTGTTTATGCAATCAACATAACTGCCAAGTTTCAGTCAATCTGGCATAAGTTGTCAAAGTTATCATGCCCCAGATACAGAACTGGATGCCACCCACCTAGACGCTACAGGTGATCCCATAATACATCCAGAGTTCAAAATATGTACATATAATTTCAGTAAAGGGCAGATATCATTGTACTTGAAATCATTGATTTCTTCATTTCACAATGTTTTCAAAAGCTGAAGTGCCTGTTTTGTTTTTCTTGGTAATGGGCTAAGATAAGTGGAATTACGTCATCATTCTGGTGTCTCTTTACAAGTGCCTTTAACCCTAAAGTATTTATTTTTTTGTTATTGACTGAAAAAATGTAAGTCTTTATAAATTTGAGCTTTTTATTTGTCTTTCTCCTTCAAAAGGCTGACAATTTGTTTCAATTATCTCCTTATTGCGAAGTGAGTCCTCTAAGTTTACGTCCGTCCATCACCAGACAAAAATATATCAGACTGGTCTAGTTAGAAAGAAATTGCAGACAACAGATTAAAGTTAACAAAATTCTAAAAGTATTTGTCTTTCTGGGAATGAAATATTGTGAAAAGAACAAATTGCATCATTTGCCACAATGTTTTTTCAAGCTTTTTTCTAGGGACGAATAAAACAGAGCAATTGTGTGGGAATGGGTTAGATACTCACAAATCTGTACAATTTTTCATCATCTTTAAAAACTTGCATCACTCCTGCTGTCCCATCTGCTATATCTACTTCCTGAAGATGTCCTAACTTTAACAGACTCTGTGCCATGGCTATTCCATCATTTCGCTTGCGGACAATATTCCAGCGCAACAACCATTCTATGACATCACTTCCTTTAAAACAGTTTTTGTGGACAATGCCATTACGGACATGGCTGTTCATGGTAACACCAGCATCAGGGTCTTGCAAAGCACCTAAAACCTCACTGTAAAGATGATTCAAGCAATATTATTCATACATTATCTGAGAAATCCTGCCTAAATGCAATTTCTTAAGACTGATCAAAATTCTTTGAAGAAAATTAATGATATTTGGTTGAAATCCATCAACCAATTTCTGACAAGATTTTCAAGTTTCCACTTTATACCATATAGCGAGGGTTAATTGTTATACTGTTTTAAGTGTCTCTATGACATATGTGTCGCGCTCCAGAAAAACCGGCCACTTTGACAAAATTTTCAAAAAACGTTTTTTCTGGTTTCATAAATTTCAAGACCTCTCTAGCATGAAACTGAAAACCGTTTATTTCTATCGCGATTATTCGCAGTTCTAGACACATTTAAAGTTATCAGGTGTTCCGTTATAAGCCGCATTGCAAGTTGACGTTGCCGCTTGACGTTGTGGAGCCGTTAAGTTAGCTACGCAAGCTTGGTGTAAATGACTACATTACCAAAGCATGATTACATTGTACAATGATCAGAATGAATTAGTACAAACGAAGTGTAGTTTAATAATCTTACTAAAATCATTCATTCTAATATCAAATTTATTATTTTGTAAAGAGTTTACGACACTCAAACTGTGAGTATCGAAGTTTTATTATCGTACATTTTACCCCGGCAATATCAAAGAGGCCACTAGAACGGAAATGCAGCTGAAACGAAGTTTGAAGACAGAATTCTACCTTTAAGAGCCCATGATAATACTATCTGAATTACCATTCAGTAATTCAGTCAAATGTTCTAATGAATAGTACCTATGTACTTTGCCCTTCAAAACGACCTCAGGCGAACGAACACAGAAAAAAACATAATTATATAGAGGAAAAAAAATCTACATACAGAAAAGTAAAAAGAATATTCATTTTTATTTTTGTTATTTGATGTTTTGTTTAAAAGTTGTTGCTCTGCTTAAATGTTCAAAGTTTATACATTCTGAACTTTATTCTCAGGTGTGAAATTTACGTCGGCAACAGTTGCCTTAATGAAATTATATAACCCACTTACCAAGTAAAAATGTAAACAGTAATACACATGTGTTTCAAAAGAAATCCTCAAATTCATTTAATTTCTCTGTGTCTCTCATTGTTAGAACAAAAGGAAGTACATTGGCGTAACTTAATTTTCATTTGGTGACGCATAACTCAAACTGGCGTAGAATTTGTGTTCCAGCCATTGTCTTCCATAGCTTTGTGTCAAATTAATGTAGATAAAAGATCAGGTATGTTATCTTAAGCCGCGAGTTATTGTACACGCTTTGTTGAAGGTGGACTTTTGTTTAGGTGCATGACTTAGTGTTCAGATTACGTTAAGTTTTAATTTAAAGGTAACTTTCATATTTATACGTGGTATTGGAGATACTTCCATAGTAGTCCTAGTTATGCTCTAAGAATACATTATATGTACATGATGTATCAAACTTATTATTCTTTTTTGTTGACTCTGTTGTTTATTACCACCAATAAACAGTTTTGATATACAGCAATTTCTAAACCAATAGGGTGTGCAGTATAGAATTTTAAACTTTATAGGCGCTATTCCGTCTGCAACACACTGCACTGACAATCTTCTGGTCGCGGACTCTAACTTCATTTAAAAAATCTTTCAGATACTTTTTGGTAAATGATCTACGATGCACGATGTGTTAATGAGCAAATGGTGCCTCGGATTTAATATTATAATTGTACTCTTGAAAACAGTAGTAGGAACCAATGATTAGGCATATTGGCATCTACATTGACTAAAAGGTTTTTACAACTGCCGTCTAACATCATTTACAAAAGTGTACCCTCAATTTGAAGGCATGTAACTGAAATTGAAATCTGGGAGTACGAGTTCAATCCCAAGTGTTTATTACTTTGAACGATTTCAAGCCTTTAATTCATGTTCCAGTCCTTTCATTAAAAAAAGCGCATTATCTCCCGAATTAAGTTTCTCTATAGTTAACCCATTCCTACACGATCCCTCCTTCTTACGCTTCCCAAGAAAAAAGCCTGGGAAAACATTGTGGAAAATGAAGAAATTGCTTGTATCAAGCAATTTCTTCATTATCCACAATGTTTTCTTTCCAAAAAGACAAAACAATTGAAAATTCCATCAACTTGAAATTGTCGTCTGCAACTTCTTTCAATTTGGACAGGTCTAAAATTTCTCTGCGTTGAAATGGGTTAAGGAAAATAAAATTGACTATTTTCTGTTGTAATTGAGAAAGACTAGTTTTAATTTGATTCGATTGAACTTATTTCAATGTAGTTTTGATATGGAACAACTGACTCGATTATCTTTAATATTCTCTTGGTCCGCAATCTTGCACTGCCTCTTATAAATCAACTAATAACCTTATTAAATTATTGTTACTAATTTTGACTGCCGTAAGAAATTTTAATTTGAGATTTCATATCAAGGTTCTCAAGCTTAAATAAAGGATAAAAACTAAATGCTTGATTTACCTAAATCTTTCCGTGTAGTATTCCATGTTCCTTATTAACGAAATGAATGGGTGTCTGCTCGAGTTATTGCTCATATGGGCAGTCGAGAAAAATATGAATACATGAAATAAAACGGGTTTGGACAGTTCAAATTTGAGTTTCACATGTACATGTAAAAGATCACTTCTGTTCTTGTAAATGGTTAAATCTGAACCTAAGTAACAAGGTAATTCTATAGCAGTTTATACGAGATCAAACAGCATTTTAGCATTTTACGGTCGTCTAATCTTGTCCTTCTTTGATAGACCTTTGCCATTTTTTCCTGATCAGCACATGCGCCTGTTTCATAGTTACAGTACAGTACAGTATTATATGTATGCGCGTTTTTCTTGCTTAAATTACCAAGATCTAGAAACAAACGCTTGTGAACCAGTTATGGTTCACCTAAATACGTTGTTCTGTGGACTTGGGTAGAATTAATATCCCTAAAACCTGCGGTAATCAGCCCTCTTCAAAATACAAACAATAAGTTTTGTGGATTTGTTTGATATTTCGGTATTTCTTCGACAGGCAGTAAATTCCACACGATTCCGTGTTTATACCAGTTTAAGCTATATGTGGACACAAGAAACTTAAAGATTATTTGAAGTGGTTAAGTATACAATGAACTAGTTCTATTTTGATTTCATACATTTGCTGGGCTTGCTGATAGTAAAAGATAGAGGAATCCATGGTATGGTGTTCAACCGTCCGCTATATGACCTAAATACTGTTAATTGTGGCATTAAACCCTATTCGAACCAAATCATTAGTTCCGTATGCCTTTTTTTAAATTTAGGTTTCTAGAAAATTATTAGAATTACATTTCAAATTGCATCATTCCTGTATCTTCTTGTTCCTTTCTTTTTCTTCCCCATTTGTGTTTTCTTCTCATATTTTAGGCGACAATATTGGTGGTTTACCAAAATATCGTAGCTACAACTTTATGCGATCGGTGTTAGATAAAATGTGAAAAGTGCAAGAAATGTGAATGTCAAAAAATAAAAATACGATACATTATCGCCGACCAAGAAGTGTTTTCTGTTACAGTAAAAAAAAAACGAAAAAAAAAAAAAAACCGCGTCTATTTAGACAATCGAACCAGTGTCAATCAAAACTAAGAAGGCAACGGCTGCCGTATCCACTCGACTAAGTAAGCATTTGAAATTTTAGAAGATTCAAATATTTGAATAGTTTAACATAGAAACGTGGAGTTATTTATAGACGAGAAAGTTATTTATAGACATATTTTTCTTACCGTAAAAGACATCATTGAAAGGCAATTTTTAGGATCTTCGTGAGGGAAATAATGAAAAATAACTCATTTATACGTTCATTGTGAATTCTAAGACTTTTTCGGATCTAATTTCTGAGCATATTAAAAAAAAAAAAAAAAGAACATTCAATTTTAAAGCTTTGTCTACGGGCGGCTACGTAGGGTTTTTTTTTTATGCAAAATCCTAATTTTACAACGATAAAGGGAATCTTCAACAAGTTTTCATTTATTCATATCGTCCTCAGTCGATTTTGAAATATGAACATTTATTACAGGAAATGTATTCATTCAATCACACCAAAGAAATCTTCCTCAATTTCATTTTTGAAAAAAGTCCACCAGAAAAACTCAAAAGCCGATGGAACTGATTAATGCCAGTAAAAGCATGTAATTTTATTAAAATTTGTTTGAAAAATGTTCTTATGAGTTTTGATTTTTTAAAATCTTTTTACGAAAATATATTTCTCTGGTATTGTATACTGATAACAATTTTTTTGTGTGTATTTTGAATGAGACAGGCTTTAAACCTCACATAACGTCAAATTTGAATGGGTTTTTCCAATAATTTCTCGCGATGTCAAAGTTGCCGGTTTTCCTGGAGCGCGACACATATAACTTTTGATTTGAAATTAACCCTGCCCATGAAAGCCATGTTTTTGGTCCGATAAAATTCTTTGAAGGAATCTGATAAAAGGTCTACAAAGGATAAATCCTGTGAAATCTTATTGAAAATCATCGAATGGTTTCCAAATAGCAGATTTTCAAGTTCTCACTAGACAAGATTTATAACTAGATGTGCTTGTGAAACCCGTCTTTTTTAATTTTTGACTGGTCCAAAATGAAAGGGGTTGCATACGACAATGAAAATAGCATGTAATTTGAAATGAAACCATCCTATATGATAGAAAATTTTGTGTGAAAAGGAGAAATTGCTTGTCACAAGGAATTTCTCCTTTTTCCAAAATGTTATCTCAAGTAAAAAGTCACTGCAACATAAAATCCCTGGTTTGTACAGGAAAGGGTTACACAAGTCGGACATCAGTAAATGACATTGATAGTTAAGGGTATGAGGATTGATCCAAGACTTTCATCCTGGTGAGATAAAAATTAGCCTTACCCAAAAGAGCCAAGTTTTTTAGTGATTCAAAACTCCATAAAGAATTCTCATAAAAGGGTGAACTAAAGATTATTCATGTAAAAATAAGTTGAAACCCAGTCTATAGAAAATCTGAGGAGATTATTGAAGCAAAAGAAACAGAACTACTGGACTTTCAATCAAAGGAGCAAAAGTTGCTTGCTCTCTATTCCTTTTAACAATATTTTGATATGTTGTTTGCAACTTTTTCATTTTTCCTGATGTAGAATTCTGTTGTCTTGTAAAAGGTTAAAAATTTTATGAATAATAATTCTTCTTACCTAACATTTGCTTTAACTCGAAAGTGTTGAAATTTCACCGGACTGTTAGAAACCTGAAAGTGAAGTGTTATTCTTTGATATAATAATAAGGTGAATTGAGCAATCCATATTTTTGCTGAAAAGTCTCTGTAAAATAATTCTCAAATTATCCAAACAAAATATTTTTGGAAAACTAAAATCTCCCCTACAAGAATAGATGTTGTGAAAAGAAATCTGTAAGTTTATACTAACTGAATACATCCTGCTTTCCCAAACAAAACCTATGCTTCCTTGCTGGTTTTATGTTAACAGATCAGCTGAAAGTATATGATTGAGAAGCCAAGATCAACTTAAAGAGCAACCTTAAGTGACATGAATAACCCCATCTGAAGTAGAGTACAAAATTTCAAGAGCCTTTGATTAAAGTTGTTAAGGAAGTTCAAAAATAGAATTTGGCACTATTCCATGTAATGTTAACTAATCTTAAAACTGGAACGAGATATTGGATGAACCTGAATCCAATAGGAAATGTGTAGGACCTGTACCTGATGCACCATAAAAAGTTTACAGTCACTGGGATTCATACTTGAAGATGAATGTGGGATGAGAAGATGGGCACTTTACAATGATATGTCTAAAACAAACTACCGGTAATATGAAAATAGAAAGTTGATATAAGACAGACCTGAATTCTGCAAAAGATATGTGAAGCCTTCTAGTTGATCGACCATAGCAAATTTTAAGTCTCTGTAAGTCATAGTTCCTGAGAAAAGTGTAAAAAAAAAACTAGAAATGTCTCACAGTCACTAATGTCCCAGCTTAAGTGCTTATCACATGACCTTCACCTGTGACCTTGAACTTGGATGTATCCAACAGAACTTTGCTCATGAAACTAGTACGCACCATGAAGAATGATTGTGCCAAGTTATTTTGAAATCCATCGCTCAATAAAGAAGATATTCTCGAGACAAAAAATGGATACATACTAACCTACCCTTCCAATCACACATTCACCAAAGTACACACAGACAGAGATAACTCTATATGCTTATTGCCATTGTATGACAGGGCCATAAAAAGATTACAAAACAAGAAAGCAGTAAAACAATATGCCCTCTCTTCTTCAAAGTTAGGTTGTAACAGAACAGAGTACCTCTTCTTCAAAAAAGGGTTAAAATTAGATTTAAGGAATGAGTGAGCAAACCCTACCTGACTAGATGACGAAATTGAGCGAATAACAGCCCCTATTGCATGGGCCCATCTATCCCTATCTTGGATTCCAGCTGCTTGAAATAGCAACTCTTCTCCATTGGCAGTGTTCAGTTTGAAGGCAGTCTGTAAGTATTTAAAATTGTCAACTCATATTTAACATATTACCAGAAAGCAAAGTTTAGACTGGTCCAAATTGAAAGGAGTTGCAGATAAAAATTTAAGGTTACTTAAGATTTTTCAAATTCCTAGGTTGGAAACATTGTGGAAAATGAAGAATTTGCTTATTGAATGTTTTCTTAATTATTTTTCTTAAGGGGTTTTACAAAGCTTCATCATGTTGGAATGGGTTCAGCATTTCTTTAGATTGCAAGAAAACCATATTTCAATCCTTACAAGCTAAAGTTTCCAAATACTGATACTATTGTAACAAAAGGTGTATTCCTTACTCCTTTATTTGAAATATGAGCACAAAATATGACAAAATCTACATGCTGTAACATCAAATAAAAAGTTAAATAGACTGGTCACCTATTTCCTTGAAAACATTATGAGACATTTCTAACACAATCTGTTACGTTAAAGACTAGTGAAACAAGAGCACTGCAAGCAGATGCCAACCCTCAGCTATACAATATTTGATAGTGGGTAAATTTCTATGTCAAAATGGAGCATAATTCATTAGAAAAATGTATTTAGAGTTATCCCCCTTATTGGTGTACCAGAGATAGTACAAAATGTTTTTGGAAATCGACGCTGACGACAACCTGGCCATAGCAATACCTCTGGTTTTCTCCCTGAAAACAGCCATGAAGCTTGAAATGAATAATGGCTCCCATGAAAACAATAAAATGGGAAACAAGTGCCATATAGGACAGAAATTATTTTAAGTAAAAGAGCAATGGAAAGCTGGCCAAAATGCAGAAATGAGTTGTAATGGACTAACTCTTCCTCAGTTGAATAAGGGATATTCCGGTTTTCTCTATATAATCAGTATGGACCATGATCAGCCTGCACATACATGCAGTTTAAGCTCCTTCCTCTATATCTGCTTACAGTTACTTGATTAGAAATTGTTTTGATACTTTGTATCATTTTTCACTAAATTTGTAGAATAGAATTTAATTCAAATGTAGCTATATCAAATTCCCCTACCTCTTCATTTACCTCTGGTTCATCAAAGCAAGGACAGACAACTGATGCACCAAGCAAGGGGATTGTTTCAATGACTAATGACCTGTCTTTCTTATGGTGGCAAGTCAATTGATTTTCTTCTAGCGTAATCCAGCGAATTTTCCATCTCTTGATCAACTGGAAATAATAACAATTTTATTTAATAGGGCACATAAATAATAATATTCTAAAGAAATATTGCTAACAAGAAACATGAAATGATGAAGTTTCAAAAATCATTACCTTTCAAGGTAGAAACAATTGTGGATAATGAAGAAATAGCAAGTAAAAATTAATTTCTTCATTTTCCACGTTTTACAAAGCTTTTTTTCTTAAGGGGCATAAAATGGGATTGTTATGGAGTAGGTTGAAATATCAAGCATTTTTGGGTTTCAATTTCCAAATTGTCTAAAATGATAAGTTTTAATAGTCCATTTGAAAAGTGCATGATTTTGGGTTTTTTTTATCCAGACATGCCAGAATTTTATTAAGCAATTCCGGGACATTGGGATAAAATTCCTGGGAATAACAGAATATGGCTGGATGGTCCAACTCACCCCCCACTTGACTACCCCCACCCCCAAACTTCACAAAAAACCTCTCCCTTACACATGTGTGCACACACATGCACACAAACAAGTTTTTGCATTCCACTTCAGATTACCAATTGAAAAATTTCAGAAAGTGAAATAGAGTGTCTGATGATGGAAAAACACAGCTGATGTCACAAAAAATGTCTGGTCTGTCCTTTCTATCCTACGGGAGCACAGGGTTGTGACTTACATCAAAGAGACTGACTAGACAAACAAGAGAGTCACCTACATGTTGTACTATTTTCCCAGAGAAGAATTTGTGCTCAGAACTCATTCATTTTTATATTAGACAATTTGACACTCTAACCTGGATTTATTTTCCATTGCTGAATTAAGATTTTCTAAATCATTGTCTGTTTGTGGAATTTAATTGACAGAACAACATTATTAAAGCAGTCTTTTTCATTTACTTGCTACCATAGATTGAGTTATTTGCATATTTCCAATGATTACTTGAATTCTATTGTTACTTTTCAAGAATGAAAAACTATAAGAAAAAGACAAACATGTACTAAAATTGTGACTTTATTTGTTTATACACTTACTAAGCCCTTTCCCAATTGCATGGTTGTGACAGATTGATTTAAACTAGATGGTTGTCCCAGGACAACTGCTGTTGAGCCCGCAAAGTTTTGTAGGTATCTTGCTCCAGACAAGCACAATTTTAGTGTTTGATCTTGAGCTTTGACCTTGAACTTGAAGCTATCAAAAGAATTATTTCAAATGGAAAATCTACTCATGATGGAGAATAATTTATTAAATCTTTTAATCCATCCATAATTGTAGGAGTAATTGTCCAGACAAACACAATTTTAGTGTTTGACCTTGAGCTGTGACCTTGACATTAGAACTATCAAAATTTTTTTATTTCAAATGGCACATCTACTCATGATGGAGAATACTTGTGCCAATTATTTATTTTGAAATCCATCCATATTCGAAGGAGTAATTATCCCGATAAACACAATTTTAATGTTTGTCCTTGAGCTGTGACCTTGACATTAGAACTATCCTAAGAATTATTTCAAATGGCACATCTACTCATGATGGAGAATAATTGTGCCAATTTATTTTGAAATCCATCCATAAATGTAGGAGTAATTGTCTGAACAAATTCAGACGGACTGACGGACAGACGGACTAACTAATGGACTAACACACATACACTTTCTTGTCATAGTGACATTGTCTCGGTCACCGCAAGCCGATTCAACAAAAATAACCTGAAAATATAAGCATATGAGGACTAAGTTGCATCCTTAAGACACTGTTGGGCATCAATCTCCAGGAATCTACTTTGTTCATAGAATTAACTACAAATCACCGCTGAACCTTAGCTAAAATTACATACCTTCAACTAAAGTAAGCTATATATACGCTAGTTCTGTATCAAAGCAACCATACATGAGCGGCACAAAGGATAAACAACAAAAATAAGAACAACTTATTTTCCCTGATGTATGGTTATCTTGCAAGTTTGAAAATGACAATTCTAGCCACCATATTTATAACAGTACATGTACTGTAAATCGGGTAATTTTCACGTCGTTTTATTTTGGCGTAAACAGGACCAGAAGACTTATTAGCGAGTTCATGAACTTGCGAGTGCCGTATGGTACTTCGACAATTTCCATAAGTATTCTCCGGGGAATACTCCGGCGAAGAAAAAATCGATATACGATTCGATATCAGCCTTTGAATAGAATGTTTACTAGTGCATGTAATTCATTTTAAAAGCATTTACCCTCTTTTATCTCATAGGATAACGATTTTTCTTCTGAAATCGTTCTTAGATCGCAAATCATGCATTAAAGTTTGATTTAATTTTGGAAAGAGCTGAAAAAGACGTTTAATGTATAATATTTAAAGCACAAATTATATTATCAATAAGATAATAGTCTTACCAAACAGTCATTGGCGAAATAATTATATCCCGTGTCAAAACAGTTTTTTAGTTGATTTGGCATTGTCTGCTTTCAATTTCTTGAAAGGTTCTAAGAGCCTATGCAAAAAGAATCAGCTCCAACTTTTTTGCTCCCTGTTGTCTAATTGTCGCCACCTAGAATTTTGTCATCTCTTCTACTTTCCATTGTTAAGTTTGTACAGATAAGTTCAATACACTAAGCGGACTAATTTTGCAAGTTATAAAATTTTGTGGATTGCTAAAGATCAAAACTGGCTTATTGTTTGTTTTTAACGCCAAGGTTATATTCCCCATTTGAATGAAATCAAGTAGGATGATGCTGAAAAGGTAAATATTTTGTAATTTAATCTTCATTGGTCCCCGGCTGACTGCGGACCTCCCCGTATTTTTCTGGACAGTTTGGTCGAATTAAAGCGAGATTCTTGAATTTGTGAGTTTGTTTTCTCACAAATATTAGCGAAAATAATACCCTAATTAATAAAACCTGATTTACAGTACTTAATTGCGATATTGTTAGGTATAAGAGAAAGAGGTATTGCGTTTTGATAAATGAAGAGGATATTTACAAGTCATGATAATGATTTGTGTGTCACCGATGATAGTCTTATATAAGTAAAGGTGTGGAAGTCATCGTCAAACTGGTGATTGGTGGGTGTTAGATGCAACCAATAATTGATAATTTCCTCATTTTTGGCACTTATACTTAAACTTCACCTAATTAAACCCTTTTAAGGAATTCTGCCTTTGATTATCGAATTCTTTTCTCAACTTCCCAGGACTGAAAAGAATGCAGGATGCAGGAACTGTCAGCATACTCGAGGACATGTGGCATCTCTGCTTTTAGCTATGATATTTAAGAATTTGGCAAATAAATCTTCATCTCACTGAAAGAAACTTTGTCACATTGGGTTTAGGATTTCTTTGTTTGTTTTTTTTTCTTTGGAATATAGGGAAATTTTTAAGCCCTATATGGCTTGTCCTTTCCCTCGTCTTCTTGATTTTGGTGTCTTCCGCTTGGGTCATGTATGTTCAGTAAATATTACAAGTGTCAAAGCGTTTCTTCATCCACAATTTGTCAATTTTACTTTTAAATGCGTTTACAGTATCTGCACACACAACATCATTTGGTAGAGCATTCCACATGTTCATAACTCGGTTAGAAAAGGAGTTTAGTCTGATGGTTTTACTTGCTCGTGGTTTTATCAGCTTGTAGAGATTACCTCTAACTTCATGAGGGTTTGTGGAGAATGAAAACATCTTTGGAACATGGTAGTCGTCTACTTTGTGCACCATTTTATATAGAAGAATCATGTCGCCTTGCTGACGTCTGTACTCTGTTGTAGGAAGATTTAATTCTGTAAGTCGAGTGCTGTACGGTAAATTCTTTAGGTCAGGTACTATCTTGGTTGCCCTCCGCTGTACATTTTCTATAATACGTCGTAGGGAAGTAAATACTATTGCCGTAGTCGAGAATGGGTCTAATGAGTGATCAGAAAATCCGGCTAAATATGGTCTTGGTTCACATGAGAAGCTTCCCAAATATAAACATGATCCGAATCAACAGACGCTTGCATATATTCATCCGCCGCCGGAACTACTTTTGGTTGAGTTTTATCTCATGTGTATGAATGACCTTTGCACAAGGTCACGCTTGTTGAACATGCAAAGACACAACAGTACGAAAAGTGATTCACATTGATAGCCTAACCCACAATTACATATGCTTTTCTTCGCACTTTTATTTGAAAAAGCTTAGACTTCAATAAAATTCCTACATGAACTAAAACCAGGAATTTTCATTTCCTATCAATATACTACACTGATTTTTCCCGGTTTAGTGTCAATACAGCACATTTGGCCGGGACAGGCAGTGTAAGAAAAGCCGATAATCTATCGAATACTGTAGTTTTTCAGATTGTGTGAACTAAAACCATACCATATATAGGACAGACAAAATCGTTTTTCATTGTTATATACTGTCAGCAAGGGGAGGTCTTCCCCGGGAAAGGGTTACCTTTGGGGCCAACTACACGAAGAAAAAGGGGCTCGGAATGTTTTGGGGGAAAGTGTATTAAACAGTAACCCGTTCAATTCAGAATTTTTTTCTCTTCAACAATGCAATTTTTAGGCATTGTGAACTAAAACCATACCATTATATACACGAATCGGTGTTACAATACCTTTACTGCCCTAAATTGTCCTTTTTTTCCCATACCTTAATCAATCTACCATCTCTGTCAATATAGCACATTTTGGCTGGGACAGACAGTATATAAAGACGAATCGGTGTTCAAAATGCCTTTACTGCCGATCTCGGTCAATATAGCACATTTTGGTCGCGGCAAACCTTGTAAGAAAAACCAATAATTTATCGAATGCTGTAGTTGGTTATAAGATGGTGTGAACTAATATACGGACGAGTCGATTTTTAAAAAATATCTTTACTGTCCTTAACCCATTCCCACACGTGAACGCCTTTGGTCGCCCCTCAGGAATAACATTTGCGAAAAACATTGTGTAAAATCAAGAAAGTTCTTGATCCAAACAAGTCCTTCATTTTCTAAAAGGTTTTCTACTCAGAAAGAGGAAAAAAAATTAATTTTTAAGAATTTTAAATTGTCATCTGCAACTCCTTTCGAATTGGGCATGTCTACTTCATTAATTTCCCTTGCACTTAATTACTCTTCCCTTACTATCACTATTACAAAATTTCTAACTGGAAGACATTGTAAGAAAAGCATGGAGAGGCATTCCAACAAGCAATTTCTCCTTTTAACAAAACCATTTATTCCAGATTATCGCTCAAATAAGAGCAAATTGAATTGTCGTATTCCACTTTTTTTTCAATTCGACCCGCTGGACTATTCCATGGCTGTCAATAGATTTATGTCAAAGTAGAATTACGTGGATTTAGTGCAATCGTTTCTATTTTAGGTCGCTTACAATGCGGTCTGTGGGACCATTTACATCTTTCCTTTAATTCCTACGCAAGAAAAAGTAGTTCCAATCATTTGTAGAATACAGTTAATAGAAAGGAATGTCAAGCGTCTGTTGATCATGATTACGTTTTCATTTGGAATGATTCACACATGAACTTATACCGTATATTGCCGAAAATCCTTATCGAAAATGACCATTTTTAATGATTTATGAAGCACTTTCATATCGCCTCCTCGTTTTCAGTACAGCCGCGGCCCATTATCTCAGTTTTGCTTGGAATCGAACTGATTATCCTGGTTCAGACTTAGATAGAGAGATCTCACTAATCTGCATATTGCAGGACTAACAAAACGTCAAAAGTTCTGGAAAACAACAACAATAAACACCCACTTTTTCTATTTCTGCGACATAAATGCAAAAAGATGCCTGGGTAAGAAGAAGACAAAGATAATCTTTTTTAACGCAAATTTACCCATGGTGCTGTTCCTTACCCATTTTAACAAATAACCGGACTTTAAAACAGTCGATTCCTTCTCCATCAAAACAGGAAGTGGTCCCGGCTGCAGTGTAGTTTATTTACCCACTGTCTTGTGTCCATATTTTAGGATACAGTAAGATCTAGGCCGCGCCCCTTTTCGTCACGTCACTAAGACCTCGCATGGGAAATGAGATGCACAGTTTTTCGTCGAAGATGGCGCTTTTAGTATGCTAACGTGATTTCATTCTTTCCTGTTACAAAATTTTTTTAGACCTCTCCAAATTCAAAGGTTTTGAAGGCGAAATTTAAGATAGGACTTAATCGGAAAAAATATAACCATTCAATAAAGTGGAGAATATTGTGGAAAAAGTAGAAATTGTAAATGTTTTCTCAAATATATCGATAAAATCAGAGACATAAATATACATGTATATTTATGTCTCTGATAAAATAACAGGAACGTATATAATAACTATGGATTGAACAGGGCAAATCAGATAGAAAAATTTGTGTGAAAAAGAGAAATGCAATCTACCATTTTCAAACAAAATTTTCCATAAACATATTGTCCGTTCGTGGCGTCCAAAAGCGGCATTGTGTGGTGATGGGCTAAACATTCATATGCCTTTTTTTCAATTTGGAGCAATGTCAAATTTTATCACCTTGGAGAGGGTTACGGGGAAATGAAAATTCTTTTATTTAAAACAAATAAAGAAAATCATATGCAAAAATCTCCAGCATAGAAAGGGTACAAGGGGAATGGGGAGAACTGATTTTAAAGATAATTAACCAAATTAGCTGGATTTATTACTGGCTTCTCTTTCATAAGCCGATGCTTACAAAATTAGAACCATCCGAAATGTTCAACTGATCAAAAGCTTTTTAAAAGATAAAAAAGTCACCCAAAACATCCAAAAACATCCATGTTAAAGTTCACAATGGAACGACGACTACATGTATATAACAATGGTACGATGACGACACCACAATAGTATACAAGGACGATATCACAATAGTACGATCACGATATCACAATAGTACGATCACGATATCACAATAGTACGATCACTATACCCCAATTGGTTTTAATTACATATATCGAATTGTAATACATGCTTTAGCATTGTTTGGCATATTTTTATGAACTTGAAAAAGAAGTTCGTATAAAAATCATAAAGATATTAAAAGCTAAATTTTGAACTTCAAAATACCAGGTCAGATCAGATATTCTTAAAAAAAAAAAATAAAAAAAAAAAAAAAAAAAAAAAAAAAATCGTACCTCCATACCAAGTTTGAGCTCAATCGGACCCATACCGGCCGAGCTCGGATTTTTTGCATGCCTGTAGGGACCCAAATGCCTACCTCCATACCAAGTTTGAGCTCAATCGGAGCCATAGGGACGGAGCTAGGCCCAAACCCAACCTACTCTTTGCGTATATGCATTTGACCCAAATCTAGGATCGAATTTTTTTCCGGCTCTATGGCAGCCGCGGCTCCAATTTTTTGCATGCGCATAGGGACCCCCAATGCCTACCTCTATACCAAGTTTGAGCTCAATCGGAGCCTTAGCGGCCGTGCAAGGTTCGAACCCAAACCCCTAAAAACACCGAAATCCGCCATTTTACCCCCAATTAGGATCGAACTTTTTCCGGCTCTATGGCAGCCGCGGCTCCGAAATTTTGCATGCCCGTAGGGACCCCAAATGCCTACCTCCATACCAAGTTTGAGCTCAATCGGAGCCATAGGGACGGAGCCAGGTCCAAACCCAACCTACTCTTTGTGTAGATGCATTTGACCAAATTGTAGGATCGAACTTTTTTCCGGCTCTATGGCAGCCGCGGCTCCAATTTTTTGCATGCGCATAGGGACCCCAAATGCCTACCTCCATACCAAGTTTGAGCTCAATCGGAGCCATAGCGGCCGAGCAAGGTTCGAACCCAAACCCCGAAAAACACCGATACCCGCCAGTTTACCCCCAATTAGGATCGATGTTTTTTTTCGGCTCTTGGGCAGCCGCGGCTCCGATTTTTTGCATGCGTGTAGGGACCCAAATGCCTACCTCCATACCAAGTTTGAGCTCAGTCGGAGCCATAGGAACGGAGCTAGGTCCAAACCCAACATACTCTTTGCGTATATGCATTTAACCAAAATCTAGGATCGAACTTTTTTCCGGCTCTATGGCAGCCGCGGCTCCAATTTTTTGCCTACGCATAGGGACCCCCAATGCCTACCTCCATACCAAGTTTGAGCTCAATCGGAGCCATAGCGGCCGAGCAAGGTTCGAACCCAAACCCCCCAAAACACCAATTTCCGCCATTTCACCCCCAATTAGGATCGAACTTTTTTCCGGCTCTATGGCAGCCGCGGCTCCGATTTTTTGCATGCCCGTAAGGACCCCGAATGCCTACCTCCATACCAAGTTTGAGCTCAATCGGAGCCATAGGGACGGAGCTAGGTCTAAACCCAACCTACTCTTTGCGTATATGCATTTGACCCAATTCTAGGATCGAACTTTTTTCCGGCTCAATGGCCGCCGCGGCTCCAATTTTTTGCATGCGCATAGGCACCCGAAATGCCTACCTCCATACCAAGTTTGAGCTCAATCGAAGCCATAGGGACGGAGCTAGGTCCAAACCCAACCTACTTTTGCGTATATGCAATTGACCCTATTCTAGGATCGAACTTTTTTCCGGCTCTATGGCAGCCGCGGCTCCAATTTTTTGCATGGGCATAGGGACCCCCAATGCCTACCTCCATACCAAGTTTGAGCTCATTCGGAGCCATAGCGGCCGAGCAAGGTTCGAACCCAAACCCCCCAAAACACCAATTCCCGCCATTTTACCCCCATTAGGATCGATGTTTTTTTCCGGCTGTATGGCAGCCGCAGCTCCGATTTTTTGCATGCCCGTAGGGACCCCAAATGCCTACCCCATACCAAAATTGAGCTCCAAAATAAAAAATCAACTAGGATTAAAATAAGATAACATTCTAAAATTAAGGGTTGAAATATGAAAAGGCCAGCAAATGCTTTGATTGACTGCCAACCAAAACAGTTGCTGGCATTTGTCAATGACATGAGGACAGGGATCTATTTTTTTTTAATTCAGTATGTTTCTTTGTATATTGATACACTGGTTTTATGTTCAGAGTTAAAAAGGAACAACTTACTTGAGTCTATTGTTTTTTGTTTTTAGCTCACCTGAGCACGAAGTGCTCTGGGGGAGCTACTGTGATCGGTCATTGTCTGTTGTCCGTCCGTCTGTCTGTTCAAAATTACAAAAAATCTTCTCCTCCTAAAATATCCATGGAATTTCAACAAAACTTACAGAAATGATCCTTAGGTCATGCTCTTTCAAAATACTCCAAAGAATTGAAATCCACAAAGAACTCTGGTTGCCATGGCAATAGAGTGAAAAAACTTAAAAAATCTTCTCCTCCCAAGCAGTAAGGCCTAGAGCTTAAAAATTTGGTACAAATCATCATCTATTGACCCTTTACCAAAAAACTTCAAAGATTTACTGTATTCTGAAAATTAGCCCTTTTCTTTGTGATCCCTGATTTTACATAGAAATAAAGAAGGAAATCTTTAAAAATCTTCTTCTCCCAAACCATAAGGCCTAGAGCTTTGATATTTTGTATACATCATCATCTATTGACCCTCTACCAAAATACTTCAAAGAATGACCATATTCTGAAAATTAGTCCTTTTCTTTATGATCCCTGATTTTACATAGAAATAAAGAAGGAAATCTTTAAAAATCTTCTTCTCCCAAACCATTAGGCCTAGAGCTTAGATATTTGGTACAAATCATCATTTATTGACCCTCTACCAAAATACTTCACAGAATTACTGTATTCTGAAAATAAGTCTTCTTCTGGGCAATTCCTGATTTTACATAGTTTAAAAGAAGGAAATCTTTAAAAATCTTCTTGTTCCAAACCATAAGGCCAAGAGCTTTGATAATTGCTATACAGCATCATCTATTGAATCTCTACCAAAATACTGCCAAGAATTGATGTATTCTGAAAATTAGCCCTTTTCTTTGTGATCCCTGATTTTACATAGAAATGAAGAAGGACATCTTTAAAAATCTTCTTCTCCCAAACCATAAGGCCTAGAGCTTTGATATTTGGTACAAATCATCATCTATTGACCCTTTACCAAAATACTTCAAAGAATGACCATATTCTGAAAATTAGCGCTTTTCTTTGTGATCCCTGATTTTACATAGAAATAAAGAAGGAAATCTTTTAAAATCTTCTTCTCAAAAACCATGATGCCTAGAGCTTTAATATTTGGTACAAATCATCATCTAATGACCCTCTACCAAAATACTTCAAAGAATGACCATATTCTGAAAATTAGCGCTTTTCTGTGTGATTCCTGATTTTACAAAGGAATAAAGAAGGAAATCTTTGAAAATCTTCTTCTCAAAAAGCATGATGCCTAGAGCTTTAATATTTGGTACAAATCATCATCTAATGACCCTCTACCAAAATATTTCAAAGAATTATCATTCTCTGAAAATTAGCCCTTTTCTGTGCGATCCCTGATTTTACAAAGGAATAAAGAAGGAAATCTTTGAAAATCTTCTTCTCCTGAACCATGATGCCTAGAGCTTTGATATTTGGTACATATTATCAGCCATTGACCCTCTACCAAATGATTTAAAAAAAAATAGCTCTTTTCTGTGCAATCCCTAATTTTAGTTAGGAATAAATAATGATATCTTTGAAAACCTTCTTCTCCTAAACCATTATGCCTAGAGCTTTGATACTTGGTATGCATTGATGTCTATACTTCAAAGCATTACCATATTCAGGAAACTAGTGCTATATGGTGGGATCATCAATATACCTAGGATTAAAAGAGAAATCCTTAAACATCTTCTCTTAATTAATTAGACAGAGGGCTTTGCTATTTTGTTTATATCATAAAGCCATGAACCATTATACCCAGGGGAGCGATTTTGGACTATCATGGTCCTCTTGTTTTTTTATTATCCTCTAAAACAGCACAGAAAGAAATTGATTTAGTTATATAGTAACATAATTATATAGTTATCATTCATTTTTTCTCTAGGTTCAAGTTTAACTGTTATAATATAGTACTTAAACTGTGGTCCAATGTTTTAGAAAATGACTCCTCATGCTTCATGCTTCATGGGTCATGTGGCCCACTGACTTGAAAAACAATCTGAAGCTCTGCTTCATTTTCACAATGTTTTATAACAAGAAAGTTGAACAAATCTGAAATTTCATAAACTTTAAATTGTTGTCTGCAATTCCTTTCAATATGGACCAGACTAAATTTTTTTCATCTAGTAATGGGTTAATGGATGGATTTCAGAATGATTTTGCATGGTCGTTCTCAATGTATCATGAAAAGATGTGCCAGGAGAAAAATGCTTTGGAAAACATTGTTGAAAATTAAGAAATTGCTTGTTGTAAGCAATTTCTTCAATGTCCACTATGTTTTCTACGCCAAAGGTATAAAAAAGAAAATTAAAAAATTATCAACTGAAGTTTGTCGTCTGCAACTTCTGTCAATGGGCCTAAATTTTCTCTTGTTGTAATTGGTAATAAAAGATTGAAAAAAAACTATCAACTGAAATTTGTTGTCTGCAACTGCTTTAGATATGGACCTAAATTTTCTCATGTGGTAATTGGTAATAAAAAATTGAAAAAAATTATCAACTGAAATTTGTTTTCTGCAACTGTTTTCAATGTGGGCCAAAATTTCTTGTGTTGTTATTGGTAAAAAAAGATTGAAATCAAGTTCAAGGCATGTCAATTTCAAATGTTACTTTGTCTCAGGTGAGAGTATCAGCGCCAATGGTCCTCTTGTTTGAATCCAGAGTGATATTTTGTTATGATTTTGTTGAGAATATTAAGTCAAATTAATATGGAAATGTCTTACTTTGTTTACTTTATTGTCTTCACAAAAAAATTTCAGCTTCACCCTTAAATATTTTTGTCCATAGTATTATGATTTTGACCTCTAGACCTAGAGGGTCATATCTCCCAGATGGCGGCACTCATCCTTTCCGACTATTTGTCTCTCACCAATGGGTCGATAATCGTAGACCTATGTGGGATAGCAGCTGGAGGCTAGGATAGGATGTGATGGTGGTACTGGTGTGAGAAATACCAGGAATCCATTGTTAGGTGCTCCAGCCGCGATATAACTGAAAGATTGTTGAAAGCGGCGTAAAACTCCATTCAATCATACAAGCAATATCTACATTTTCCACAATGTTTTCAACAGAAAAGACGAAGAATTGTAAAATTCCATCAACTGAAAATTGTTGACTGCAGTGTCCTTGAATTTGGACCTGTCTGAAATATCATTGTCTGGAAATAGGTTAAACATGTCAACAATTACTGGACACCTCATTGACATGTCTATGTTTACTTGGATACTTCAACAAATTTTACACAGGTTGACGAAGAAATGGTTTTGTGCTGGGCTAAAACTTGCAAAACATCATAAAATTTAGATATCAAAAACTGGTGCTAAAAGAGCTGTAAACAGTAGTATTTTCTGTTGTGTTTTTTTTCTTTTCAGAAGTCATTGAGGAAAGGCTGGAGAATTGTTCGCCTATTTATTCGTGATAACCCTCCATCCATAGAATATGAGTGCCCTTACAGTGAATCTCTCAGGGTAAGAAAACAGATTTGAAACTGTTTCTCCCAAGGATTGAGATTAGTCTTGTACATTGTAGTACTGTCAACTGACAGTTCTTGTAAATTGTGATGCACAAAAGCAGTTTTTGAAACTTTGAAACAATAGCAACACTGGCATCACAGGAAAAATATGCTCAAGATTTCCTTAATCAATCGCTAGAAAACAAAATGTGGACTGGTCCCCAAAAAAATAAGATCACATTTAAAAATGCAATCTAACTTGGAAATGTTTGTTCAGTCTCGTGAAATAACCGAATTTTCCAATGTTGCTCGAATCCAATAGGGTTTTGTATCACAAACCTGGGTGGATAATCGTTAACCTAAGTGGGGTAGCAGCTGGAGGCTAGGAAATGATGTGGTAGTACTGATGTAAGAAATACCAGGAATCCATTGTTAGGTGCTCCAGTTACCACAAATGACTGATAGACTGTTAAAAGTGGCGTTAAACCCCATTCAATCAATCAATCTAAAACTTAACCGAAAAGTTTCAAGTTTTGCTGTTTCTTCATTACTATTTGAGCGACAATCTTCAGATAGAGAAAATTGTATAAAATGAAGAAATTGCTTGTTAAACACAATTCCTTCATTTTTCACAATGTTTTCCAAATTGTTTTTATAAAGAGGCGTCAAAAAACATCACAGTATGGGAATGTGTTAACCCATTACTACTAACACCCTCATTTCAAAGCTCATTTAACCCATTACAACTCAATCCCTCCTTTTTACGCCCCCCAAGAAAAAAGCTTTTGAAAACATTGTGGAAAATGAAGGTATTGCTTGAATCAAGCAATTTCTTCATTATCCACAATGTTTTCTACCCAAAATGACGAAAAAGTTCAAAATTCCATCAACTTGAAATTGTTGTCTGCAGCTTCTTTCAATTTGGACCAGTCTAAAATTTTGCTGTGTTGGAATGGGTTAAGAAAAAAGCTTTGGAAAATATTGTGGAAAAAGAAGAAGTTGTTACAATTATGAATACAATTATAAATAATAATTTCTATAATCTCAAAAATGTTTACTACCCCAAAAGACATAGACTTGAAAAGACTTAAAAGTTTCATCAACTAAAAAATGTTTGTATCTAGCTTCTTTGAATTTGGAGCAGTCTACAATTATGTTGTTTTGTACCGGTTAAATCATCAATTTGTATTTCAGGACACAAAAAAAGATGATAAATCCATGAAGTACATAAATCTACAGTATTGTTATTTATCAGAATCCAGTAGAAGTACAACAGGTAAGTAAATGAATTCCGCCACAGGAATAGGGACCATCTTGCAATTAATGGATTACCTGCCTCGCCCTCTGATACCTAACAAATTACTTCAAGAGATCAAACAACATTAGTCTGTGTATGGTCAGGGACATGAAGTAAAAGGGAAATAGTGGCTGATCAACTTAAACACTGTTACTACAGCTTATTCAAGCTGTAGTTATGATATCAACTCATTCCCACACAATCACACTTTTTGATGCCCCTAAACCCATTTCCTAAAGACAAAATTTTAGATTAGTCCAGATTGAATAAAGCTAAAGACGACTAAACTAAGTTGATGGAATTTTGATTTTTCAAATCTTTTTAGATAGAAAATATTGTGGATAATAAAGACATTGCTTGTTACAAAAAGGAGGGATTGTGTGGGAATGGTTTAGGAAACAGCCTGGGAAAACATTGTGGAAATTGAAGAAAGAAATGATGTGTTATATTCAGAGTATCACTTAGCTTTTTATTAGAGAGCAGAGCAATAGTATTTACAATGGATATATTCATACAAACAAGAAAAAGAAGCCTATAGTGCACATTATAAAGTTACAAAGACAATTATTTTAGCAGACTTTTCTTTCTTTTAATCGTTTGTCTTTAACACAAAAATCATAACTGATTGGGATTAATTTTTAGCTCTACTGGCCAAAGATCACTAGAGCTATAGCTTTTTCAAGTCCGGCATCTGTAAGTCCGTCCGTCTTCCGTCTGTTAAAGTTTTCCTTGTTTACGCGATAGAGTCCACAGTTTTCGTCAGATTCCCTTCAAACTTTCACAGAATGATTGTACCATCATAAGAATTGTTCCTTTCGAAATTGGGTCAGATCCGTCAAGAAACATGGGAAAAGGGACCTTATTAAAACTTAAATAAAAAATCCTCGTTTACGCGATAAAATCCACAGTTTTCATAGGATTCTCTTCAAACTTTCTCAGAATGATTGTACCATCATAAGAATTGTTCCTTTCGAAAATGGGTATGATCAGTCTAGAAACACGGGGAAAGGGGTCTTATGAAAATTTAATTAAAAAATCCTTGTTAACACTCTAGAGTCCAGAGTTTACATCAGATTCAATTCAAACTTTCACAGAATGATTGTATCAACATAAGGATCGTTCCTTTTGAAATTGGGTCAGATCATTCAAGAAACATGGAAAAAGGGGCCTTATGAAAATTCAATTAAAAATTCCATTAAAAATCATCTTTCACACTCTGGATTCAACAGTTTTCATCGGATTCTCTTTAAACTTTCTCAGAATGATTGTACCATCATAAGGATCATTCCTTTCGAAAATGGGTCTGATTTGTAAAAAACTCAGGAAAAGGGGCCATATGAAAATTTAATTAAAAAATCCTCGTTAACACTCTAGAGTCCACAGTTTTCATCAGATTGTTTTTAAACTTTCACAGAATGATTGTACCAAAATAAGGATTGCTCCTTTGGGAATTTGGTCAGATCCATCAGGAAACACAGGAAAAGGGGCCTTATGAAAAATTAAATGAAAAATCTTTTAAGAAATCCTCTTTAACACTCTGGAGTCAATAGTTTTCATGGGATTCCCTTCAAACTTTCACAGAATGATTGTACTATCATAAGGATTTTTCCTTTCGAAATTTGGTATGATCCGTCAAGAAACACAGGAAAAAGGGGCCTCATGAAAATTTAATAAAAAATTCTCATTTAAAACCTAGAGCCAACAATTTTCAACAAACTCACTTCAAACTTTCACAGAATGATTGTACCATCATTAGGATTGTTCCTTTTGGAATCGGATATGATTCCTCAAGAAACTTAGGAAAAGGGGCCTTATTACAATTTAATTCAAAGATCTTTGTTAACACTCTAGAGTCCACAGTTTTCATCTGCTTGACTTCAAACTTTCACAGAATGATTGTACCATCATAAGAATTGTTCATTTCAAAGTTTGGTATGATCAGTCAAGGACCACGGGAAAAAGGGGCCCGATAAAAATTGGATTGAAAAAGTCCTCGTAAACACAATAGAGTCCATAGTTTTCAACAAATTCTCTTCAAACATTCCCAGAATATTTATTACATTAAATGGATTGTTCCTTTCGGAAGTAGGTTTGATCCATCAAGTTTCATGGAAAAAGGGGCCCTATGAAAATTTAATAATAAAATCTTAGTTGACACATAATGGCCCTAGATTTCACCTGATTGACTTCAAACTTTCACATAATGATTGTACCATCATAAGGATTGTTCCTTTCAAATTGGGTCTGATCCATTGAGAAACAAAGGAAAAGGGGCCTTAGGAAAATTCAATAAAAAATCTTAATTAATGCTCGTAAGTCCACAGATGAGATGGGGTTGTCTTTATACTCAAACAGAATAATTATACTTTTGTATGAAGAGTTCCCTTTGGAATTGGTTCAGATCCATCAAGTAACATGGGAAAAGGAGCTATATGAAAATTCAATTAATAAAACCCTGTTAACACAATGAAGCCCACAGCTTTGATCAGATTTTGTTGAAACTTTCACAGAATGATTGGAAGGTCATAACTATCATTCTTTTCAAAACAGGGTTTGAACTGTCAAGAAACACAGGAAAAGGGGCCTTATGAAAATCCCATTTATAAATCCTTGTTACCAAGTCCAGAGCTTTCATTGGATTTTCATCAAACATTCACAGAATAATTGTAAAATAATAATGATTGTTGATGTTTGCATTAGACCTGATCCGTCAAGTATCACAGTAAAAGGAGCATTATGAAATTTAATTTTAAAATCATTGTACCACAATAAAGTCAACAGTTTTCATCAGATTCTGTTAAAACTTTCACAGAATGATTATTCCATCATGAGGATTCTTTCTTTTCAAATTAGGCGTGATCTGTCTAGTATCATGGGAAAAGGGGCCTTTTGAGAATTTTATCTATAATCCTTGTAACCAAGTCCAGAGCTTTCATTGGATTTTATTCAAACCTTAACAGAATCATCGTACAATAATCTTGATTGTTGATGCTGACATGAGACCTGATCCTTCAAGTATCAGAGGAAAAGGAGCCTTATGAAAATTTTATTTTAAAAATTTTACACTAAGATAAAGTCTGCACTTTTCATCAGATTCTGTTCAAACTTTCACAGTTGTACCATCATAAGGATTGTTTCTTTCCAAATTGGGCCTGATCTGTCTAGAATCATAGGAAAAGGGGCTGTATGAAAAATTATTACCAAATCCTCATAAACACAACAAAGCCCTCAGTCTTTATCAGAATCTCTTCAAACTTTAATAGAATGATTGTACCATCATTTGGATTGTTCCTTTGTAAATTAGGTCTGATTGGTTAAGTGACACAAGAAAAGGGACCTTATAAAAATTTTATTACAGAACATCATTATTACATTAAGTCCTCAGTCTTTATCATTTTCTTCAAACTATCATTGGGATTGTTCCTTTGTACATTGGGTCTGATTTGTTAAGTTTCACGGAAAAAGGGGCCTTATGAAAATTTTGTTACAAAAATTCTTGACACAATTCAGTCCACTGTTTTCATTGATTCTCTTTAACTTTTCAAGAATGATTGTTCCTTTATTAGAATTGTTCCTTTTGAAATTTGGTTCTTTCTGTAAAGTATCATGAGAAAAGGGGCCCTCTGAAGATTTCACTTTAAACTCATTAACACAATAAATTCCACAGATTAAACAGATTGATTGTACCATCATTGCAATTGTTGATTTTGACAGTGGATCTGACTATGGCAAGGGTCACATAAAAAGGGGCCTTATGAAAAACTCGCTTAAATATTCTGGTTAGCACAATGGTGTCCCTTGATTTCACCGGATTTACCACGGGCGAAAAAATCAATACTTGAATTAGGATCGATGTTTTTTTTCGGCTCTATGGCAGCCGCGGCTCCGATTTTTTGCATGCCTGTAGGGACCCAAATGCCTACCTCCATACCAAGTTTGAGCTCAATCGGAGCCATAGGGACGAAGCTAGGTCGAGCAAGGTTCGAACCCAAACCCCCCAAAACACCAATTCCCGCCATTTTACCCCCATTAGGATCAAATTTTTTTCCGGCTGTATGGCAGCCGCAGCTCCGATTTTTTGCATGCCCGTAGGGACCCCAAATGCCTACCCCCATACCAAAATTGAGCTCAATCGGAGCCATAGGGACGGAGCTAGGTCCAAACCCGAAATGCCTACCTCCATACCAAGTTTGAGCTCAATCGGAGCCATAGCGGCCGATCAAGGTTCGAACCCAAACCGCCAAAAACACCGAAATCCGCCATTTTACCCCCAATTAGGATCGAACTTTTTTCCGGCTCTATGGTCCAAACCTAGCTCCGCCCTTATGGAACCGATTGAGCTCAAACTTGGTATGGAGGTAGGCATTCGAGGTCCCTACGCGCATGCAAAAAATTGGAGCCGCGGCTGCCATAGGGCCGGAGAAAAGTTCGATCCTAGAATTGGGTCAAATGCATATACACAAAGAGCAGGTTGGGTTTGAACCTTGCTCCGCCCCCATGGCTCCGATTGAGCTCAAATTTGGTACTGAGGTAGCCATTTGAGGTCCCTACAGGCATGCAAAAAAATCGGAGCCCCGGCTGCCATAGGGCTGGGAAAAAGTTCGATCCTAATTGGGGGTAAACTGGCGGATTTCGCTGTAGTTGCGGATTTGGGTTTGGACCTAGCTCCGCCCCTATGGAACCGATTCAGCTAAAACTTGGTATGGAGGTAGGCATTCGAGGTCCCTACGCGCCTGCAAAAAATTGGAGCCGCGGCTGCCATAGGGCCGGAGAAAAGTTCGATCCTGGAATTGGGTCAAATGCATATACACAAAGAGCAGGTTGGGTTTGGACCTTGCTCCGCCCCTATGGCTCCAATTGAGCTCAAAATTGGTACTGAGGTAGCCATTTGAGGTCCCTACAGGCATGCAAAAAAATTGGAGCCCCGGCTGCCATAGGGCCAGAAAAAAGTTCGATCCTAATTGGGGGTAAAATGGCGGATTTCGCTGTAGTTGCGGATTTGGGTTTGGACCTAGCTCCGCCCCTATGGAACCGATTGAGCTCAAACTTGGTATGGAGGTAGGCATTCGAGGTCCCTACGCGCATGCAAAAAACTGGAACCGCGGCTGCCATAGGGCCGGAGAAAAGTTCGATCCTAGAATTGGGTCAAATGCATATACACAAAGAGCAGGTTGGGTTTGGACCTAGCTCCGCCCCTATGGCTCCGATTGAGCTAAAATTTGGTATTGGGGTAGCCATTTTAGGTCCCTACAGGCATGCAAAAATCCGGAGCCGCGGCTCCCATAGGGTCGGAGAAAAGTTCGATCCTAATTGGGGGTAAAATGGCGGATTTCGCTGTAGTTGCGGATTTGGGTTTGGACCTAGCTCCGCCCCTATGGAACCGATTGAGCTCAAACTTGGTATGGAGGTAGGCATTCGAGGTCCCTACGCGCATGCAAAAAATTAGAGCCGCGGCTGCCATAGGGCCGGAGAAAAGTTCGATCCTAGAATTGGGTCAAATGCATATACACAAAGAGCAGGTTGGGTTTGGACCTAGCTCCGCCCCTATGGCTCCGATTGAGCTAAAATTTGGTATTGGGGTAGCCATTTGAGGTCCCTACAGGCATGCAAAAATCCGGAGCCGCGGCTCCCATAGGGTCGGAGAAAAGTTCGATCCTAATTGGGGGTAAAATGGCGGATTTCGCTGTAGTTGCGGATTTGGGTTTGGACCTAGCTCCGCCCCTATGGAACCGATTGAGCTCAAATTTGGTATGGAGGTAGGCATTCGAGGTCCCTACGCGCATGCAAAAAATTAGAGCCGCGGCTGCCATAGGGCCGGAGAAAAGTTCGATCCTAGAATTGGGTCAAATGCATATACACAAAGAGCAGGTTGGGTTTGGACCTAGCTCCGCCCCTATGGCTCCGATTGAGCTAAAATTTGGTATTGGGGTAGCCATTTGAGGTCCCTACAGGTATGCAAAAATCCGGAGCCGCGGCTCCCATAGGGTCGGAGAAAAGTTCGATCCTAATTGGGGGTAAAATGGCGGATTTCGCTGTAGTTGCGGATTTGGGTTTGGACCTAGCTCCGCCCCTATGGAACCGATTGAGCTCAAACTTGGTATGGAGGTAGGCATTCGAGGTCCCTACGCGCATGCAAAAAATTAGAGCCGCGGCTGCCATAGGGCCGGAGAAAAGTTCGATCCTAGAATTGGGTCAAATGCATATACACAAAGAGCAGGTTGGGTTTGGACCTAGCTCCGCCCCTATGGCTCCGATTGAGCTAAAATTTGGTATTGGGGTAGCCATTTGAGGTCCCTACAGGCATGCAAAAATCCGGAGTCGCGGCTCCCATAGGGTCGGAGAAAAGTTCGATCCTAATTGGGGGTAAAATGGCGGATTTCGCTGTAGTTGCGGATTTGGGTTTGGACCTAGCTCCGCCCCTATGGAACCGATTGAGCTCAAACTTGGTATGGAGGTAGGCATTCGAGGTCCCTACGCGCATGCAAAAAATTAGAGCCGCGGCTGCCATAGGGCCGGAGAAAAGTTCGATCCTAGAATTGGGTCAAATGCATATACACAAAGAGCAGGTTGGGTTTGGACCTAGCTCCGCCCCTATGGCTCCGATTGAGCTAAAATTTGGTATTGGGGTAGCCATTTGAGGTCCCTACAGGCATGCAAAAATCCGGAGCCGCGGCTCCCATAGGGTCGGAGAAAAGTTCGATCCTAATTGGGGGTAAAACGGCGGATTTCGCTGTAGTTGCGGATTTGGGTTTGGACCTAGCTCCGCCCCTATGGAACCGATTGAGCTCAAACTTGGTATGGAGGTAGGCATTCGAGGTCCCTACGCGCATGCAAAAAATTAGAGCCGCGGCTGCCATAGGGCCGGAGAAAAGTTTGATCCTAGAATTGGGTCAAATGCATATACACAAAGAGCAGGTTGGGTTTGGACCTAGCTCCGCCCCTATGGCTCCGATTGAGCTAAAATTTGGTATTGGGGTAGCCATTTGAGGTCCCTACAGGCATGCAAAAATCCGGAGCCGCGGCTCCCATAGGGTCGGAGAAAAGTTCGATCCTAATTGGGGGTAAAATGGCGGATTTCGCTGTAGTTGCGGATTTGGGTTTGGACCTAGCTCCGCCCCTATGGAACCGATTGAGCTCAAACTTGGTATAGAGGTAGGCATTCGAGGTCCCTACGCGCATGCAAAAAATTAGAGCCGCGGCTGCCATAGGGCCGGAGAAAAGTTCGATCCTAGAATTGGGTCAAATGCATATACACAAAGAGCAGGTTGGGTTTGGATCTTGCTCCGCCCCTATGGCTCCGATTGAGCTAAAATTTGGTATTGGGGTAGCCATTTGAGGTCCCTACAGGCATGCAAAAATCCGGAGCCGCGGCTCCCATAAGGTCGGAGAAAAGTTCGATCCTAATTGGGGGTAAAATGGCGGATTTCGCTGTAGTTGCGGATTTGGGTTTGGACCTAGCTCCGCCCCTATGGAACCGATTTAGCTCAAACTTGGTATGGAGGTAGGCATTCGAGGTCCCTACGCGCATGCAAAAAATTAGAGCCGCGGCTGCCATAGGGCCGGAGAAAAGTTCGATCCTAGAATTGGGTCAAATGCATATACACAAAGAGCAGGTTGGGTTTGGACCTAGCTCCGCCCCTATGGCTCCGATTGAGCTAAAATTTGGTATTGGGGTAGCCATTTGAGGTCCCTACAGGCATGCAAAAATCCGGAGCCGCGGCTCCCATAGGGTCGGAGAAAAGTTCGATCCTAATTGGGGGTAAAATGGCGGATTTCGCTGTAGTTGCGGATTTGGGTTTGGACCTAGCTCCGCCCCTATGGAACCGATTGAGCTCAAACTTGGTATGGAGGTAGGCATTCGAGGTCCCTACGCGCATGCAAAAAATTAGAGCCGCGGCTGCCATAGGGCCGGAGAAAAATTCGATCCTAGAATTGGGTCAAATGCATATACACAAAGATCAGGTTGGGTTTGGACCTAGCTCCGCCCCTATGGCTCCGATTGAGCTAAAATTTGGTATTGGGGTAGCCATTTGAGGTCCCTACAGGCATGCAAAAATCCGGAGCCGCGGCTCCCATAGGGTCGGAGAAAAGTTCGATCCTAATTGGGGGTAAAATGGCGGATTTCGCTGTAGTTGCGGATTTGGGTTTGGACCTAGCTCCGCCCCTATGGAACCGATTGAGCTCAAACTTGGTATGGAGGTAGGCATTCGAGGTCCCTACGCGCATGCAAAAAATTAGAGCCGCGGCTGCCATAGGGCCGGAGAAAAGTTTGATCCTAGAATTGGGTCAAATGCATATACACAAAGAGCAGGTTGGGTTTGGACCTAGCTCCGCCCCTATGGCTCCGATTGAGCTAAAATTTGGTATTGGGGTAGCCATTTGAGGTCCCTACAGGGGCATGCAAAAATCCGGAGCCGCGGCTCCCATAGGGTCGGAGAAAAAAATCGATCCTAATTGGGGGTAAAATGGCGGATTTCGCTGTAGTTGCGGATTTGGGTTTGGACCTAGCTCCGCCCCTATGGAACCGATTGAGCTCAAACTTGGTATGGAGGTAGGCATTCGAGGTCCCTACGCGCATGCAAAAAATTAGAGCCGCGGCTGCCATAGGGCCGGAGAAAAGTTCGATCCTAGAATTGGGTCAAATGCATATACACAAAGAGCAGGTTGGGTTTGGACCTAGCTCCGCCCCTATGGCTCCGATTGAGCTAAAATTTGGCATTGGGGTAGCCATTTGAGGTCCCTACAGGCATGCAAAAATCCGGAGCCGCGGCTCCCATAGGGTCGGAGAAAAAATCGATCCTAATTGGGGGTAAAATGGCGGATTTCTCTGTAGTTGCGGATTTGGGTTTGGACCTAGCTCCGCCCCTATGGAACCGATTGAGCTCAAACTTGGTATGGAGGTAGGCATTCGAGGTCCCTACGCGCATGCAAAAAATTAGAGCCGCGGCTGCCATAGGGCCGGAGAAAAGTTCGATCCTAGAATTGGGTCAAATGCATATACACAAAGAGCAGGTTGGGTTTGGACCTAGCTCCGCCCCTATGGCTCCGATTGAGCTAAAATTTGGTATTGGGGTAGCCATTTGAGGTCCCTACAGGCATGCAAAATTCGGAGCCGCGGCTCCCATAGGGTCGGAGAAAAGTTCGATCCTAATTGGGGGTAAAATGGCGGATTTCGCTGTAGTTGCGGATTTGGGTTTGGACCTAGCTCCGCCCCTATGGAACCGATTGAGCTCAAACTTGGTATGGAGGTAGGCATTCGAGGTCCCTACGCGCATGCAAAAAATTAGAGCCGCGGCTGCCATAGGGCCGGAGAAAAGTTCGATCCTAGAATTGGGTCAAATGCATATACACAAAGAGCAGGTTGGGTTTGGACCTAGCTCCGCCCCTATGGCTCCGATTGAGCTAAAATTTGGTATTGGGGTAGCCATTTGAGGTCCCTACAGGCATGCAAAAATCCGGAGCCGCGGCTCCCATAGGGTCGGAGAAAAGTTCGATCCTAATTGGGGGTAAAATGGCGGATTTCGCTGCAGTTGCGGATTTGGGTTTGGACCTAGCTCCGCCCCTATGGAACTGATTGAGCTCAAACTTGGTATGGAGGTAGGCATTCGAGGTCCCTACGCGCATGCAAAAAATTAGAGCCGCGGCTGCCATAGGGCCGGAGAAAAGTTCGATCCTAGAATTGGGTCAAATGCATATACACAAAGAGCAGGTTGGGTTTGGACCTAGCTCCGCCCCTATGGCTCCGATTGAGCTAAAATTTGGTATTGGGGTAGCCATTTGAGGTCCCTACAGGCATGCAAAAATCCGGAGCCGCGGCTCCCATAGGGTCGGAGAAAAGTTCGATCCTAATTGGGGGTAAAATGGCGGATTTCGCTGTAGTTGCGGATTTGGGTTTGGACCTAGCTCCGCCCCTATGGAACCGATTGAGCTCAAACTTGGTATGGAGGTAGGCATTCGAGGTCCCTACGCGCATGCAAAAAATTAGAGCCGCGGCTGCCATAGGGCCGGAGAAAAGTTCGATCCTAGAATTGGGTCAAATGCATATACACAAAGAGCAGGTTGGGTTTGGACCTAGCTCCGCCCCTATGGCTCCGATTGAGCTAAAATTTGGTATTGGGGTAGCCATTTGAGGTCCCTACAGGCATGCAAAAATCCGGAGCCGCGGCTCCCATAGGGTCGGAGAAAAGTTCGATCCTAATTGGGGGTAAAATGGCGGATTTCGCTGTAGTTGCGGATTTGGGTTTGGACCTAGCTCCGCCCCTATGGAACCGATTGAGCTCAAACTTGGTATGGAGGTAGGCATTCGAGGTCCCTACGCGCATGCAAAAAATTAGAGCCGCGGCTGCCATAGGGCCGGAGAAAAGTTCGATCCTAGAATTGGGTCAAATGCATATACACAAAGAGCAGGTTGGGTTTGGACCTAGCTCCGCCCCTATGGCTCCGATTGAGCTAAAATTTGGTATTGGGGTAGCCATTTGAGGTCCCTACAGGCATGCAAAAATCCGGAGCCGCGGCTCCCATAGGGTCGGAGAAAAGTTCGATCCTAATTGGGGGAAAATGGGGGATTTCGCTGTAGTTGCGGATTTGGGTTTGGACCTAGCTCCGCCCCTATGGAACCGATTGAGCTCAAACTTGGTATGGAGGTAGGCATTCGAGGTCCCTACGCGCATGCAAAAAATTAGAGCCGCGGCTGCCATAGGGCCGGAGAAAAGTTCGATCCTAGAATTGGGTCAAATGCATATACACAAAGAGCAGGTTGGGTTTGGACCTAGCTCCGCCCCTATGGCTCCGATTGAGCTAAAATTTGGTATTGGGGTAGCCATTTGAGGTCCCTACAGGCATGCAAAAATCCGGAGCCGCGGCTCCCATAGGGTCGGAGAAAAGTTCGATCCTAATTGGGGGTAAAATGGCGGATTTCGCTGTAGTTGCGGATTTGGGTTTGGACCTAGCTCCGCCCCTATGGAACCGATTGAGCTCAAACTTGGTATGGAGGTAGGCATTCGAGGTCCCTACGCGCATGCAAAAAATTAGAGCCGCGGCTGCCATAGGGCCGGAGAAAAGTTCGATCCTAGAATTGGGTCAAATGCATATACACAAAGAGCAGGTTGGGTTTGGACCTAGCTCCGCCCCTATGGCTCCGATTGAGCTAAAATTTGGCATTGGGGTAGCCATTTGAGGTCCCTACAGGCATGCAAAAATCCGGAGCCGCGGCTCCCATAGGGTCGGAGAAAAAATCGATCCTAATTGGGGGTAAAATGGCGGATTTCTCTGTAGTTGCGGATTTGGGTTTGGACCTAGCTCCGCCCCTATGGAACCGATTGAGCTCAAACTTGGTATGGAGGTAGGCATTCGAGGTCCCTACGCGCATGCAAAAAATTAGAGCCGCGGCTGCCATAGGGCCGGAGAAAAGTTCGATCCTAGAATTGGGTCAAATGCATATACACAAAGAGCAGGTTGGGTTTGGACCTAGCTCCGCCCCTATGGCTCCGATTGAGCTAAAATTTGGTATTGGGGTAGCCATTTGAGGTCCCTACAGGCATGCAAAATTCGGAGCCGCGGCTCCCATAGGGTCGGAGAAAAGTTCGATCCTAATTGGGGGTAAAATGGCGGATTTCGCTGTAGTTGCGGATTTGGGTTTGGACCTAGCTCCGCCCCTATGGAACCGATTGAGCTCAAACTTGGTATGGAGGTAGGCATTCGAGGTCCCTACGCGCATGCAAAAAATTAGAGCCGCGGCTGCCATAGGGCCGGAGAAAAGTTCGATCCTAGAATTGGGTCAAATGCATATACACAAAGAGCAGGTTGGGTTTGGACCTAGCTCCGCCCCTATGGCTCCGATTGAGCTAAAATTTGGTATTGGGGTAGCCATTTGAGGTCCCTACAGGCATGCAAAAATCCGGAGCCGCGGCTCCCATAGGGTCGGAGAAAAGTTCGATCCTAATTGGGGGTAAAATGGCGGATTTCGCTGCAGTTGCGGATTTGGGTTTGGACCTAGCTCCGCCCCTATGGAACCGATTGAGCTCAAACTTGGTATGGAGGTAGGCATTCGAGGTCCCTACGCGCATGCAAAAAATTAGAGCCGCGGCTGCCATAGGGCCGGAGAAAAGTTCGATCCTAGAATTGGGTCAAATGCATATACACAAAGAGCAGGTTGGGTTTGGACCTAGCTCCGCCCCTATGGCTCCGATTGAGCTAAAATTTGGTATTGGGGTAGCCATTTGAGGTCCCTACAGGCATGCAAAAATCCGGAGCCGCGGCTCCCATAGGGTCGGAGAAAAGTTCGATCCTAATTGGGGGTAAAATGGCGGATTTCGCTGTAGTTGCGGATTTGGGTTTGGACCTAGCTCCGCCCCTATGGAACCGATTGAGCTCAAACTTGGTATGGAGGTAGGCATTCGAGGTCCCTACGCGCATGCAAAAAATTAGAGCCGCGGCTGCCATAGGGCCGGAGAAAAGTTCGATCCTAGAATTGGGTCAAATGCATATACACAAAGAGCAGGTTGGGTTTGGACCTAGCTCCGCCCCTATGGCTCCGATTGAGCTAAAATTTGGTATTGGGGTAGCCATTTGAGGTCCCTACAGGCATGCAAAAATCCGGAGCCGCGGCTCCCATAGGGTCGGAGAAAAGTTCGATCCTAATTGGGGGTAAAATGGCGGATTTCGCTGTAGTTGCGGATTGGGTTTGGACCTAGCTCCGCCCCTATGGAACCGATTGAGCTCAAACTTGGTATGGAGGTAGGCATTCGAGGTCCCTACGCGTATGCAAAAAATTAGAGCCGCGGCTGCCATAGGGCCGGAGAAAAGTTCGATCCTAGAATTGGGTCAAATGCATATACACAAAGAGCAGGTTGGGTTTGGACCTAGCTCCGCCCCTATGGCTCCGATTGAGCTAAAATTTGGTATTGGGGTAGCCATTTGAGATCCCTACAGGCATGCAAAAATCCGGAGCCGCGGCTCCCATAGGGTCGGAGAAAAGTTCGATCCTAATTGGGGTTAAAATGGCGGATTTCGCTGTAGTTGCGGATTTGGGTTTGGACCTAGCTCCGCCCCTATGGAACCGATTGAGCTCAAACTTGGTATGGAGGTAGGCATTCGAGGTCCCTACGCGCATGCAAAAAATTAGAGCCGCGGCTGCCATAGGGCCGGAGAAAAGTTCGATCCTAGAATTGGGTCAAATGCATATACACAAAGAGCAGGTTGGGTTTGGACCTAGCTCCGCCCCTATGGCTCCGATTGAGCTAAAATTTGGTATTGGGGTAGCCATTTGAGGTCCCTACAGGCATGCAAAAATCCGGAGCCGCGGCTCCCATAGGGTCGGAGAAAAGTTCGATCCTAATTGGGGGTAAAATGGCGGATTTCGCTGTAGTTGCGGATTTGGGTTTGGACCTAGCTCCGCCCCTATGGAACCGATTGAGCTCAAACTTGGTATGGAGGTAGGCATTCGAGGTCCCTACGCGCATGCAAAAAATTAGAGCCGCGGCTGCCATAGGGCCGGAGAAAAGTTCGATCCTAGAATTGGGTCAAATGCATATACACAAAGAGCAGGTTGGGTTTGGATCTTGCTCCGCCCCTATGGCTCCGATTGAGCTTAAATTTGGTATTGGGGTAGCCATTTGAGGTCCCTACAGGCATGCAAAAATCCGGAGCCGCGGCTCCCATAGGGTCGGAGAAAAGTTCGATCCTAATTGGGGGTAAAATGGCGGATTTCGCTGTAGTTGCGGATTTGGGTTTGGACCTAGCTCCGCCCCTATGGAACCGATTGAGCTCAAACTTGGTATGGAGGTAGGCATTCGAGGTCCCTACGCGCATGCAAAAAATTAGAGCCGCGGCTGCCATAGGGCCGGAGAAAAGTTCGATCCTAGAATTGGGTCAAATGCATATACACAAAGAGCAGGTTGGGTTTGGACCTAGCTCCGCCCCTATGGCTCCGATTGAGCTAAAATTTGGTATTGGGGTAGCCATTTGAGGTCCCTACAGGCATGCAAAAATCCGGAGCCGCGGCTCCCATAGGGTCGGAGAAAAGTTCGATCCTAATTGGGGGTAAAATGTCGGATTTCGCTGTAGTTGCGGATTTGGGTTTGGACCTAGCTCCGCCCCTATGGAACCGATTGAGCTCAAACTTGGTATGGAGGTAGGCATTCGAGGTCCCTACGCGCATGCAAAAAATTAGAGCCGCGGCTGCCATAGGGCCGGAGAAAAGTTCGATCCTAGAATTGGGTCAAGTGTATATACACAAAGAGCAGGTTTGGTTTGGACCTAGCTCCGCCCCTATGGCTCCGATTGAGCTAAAATTTGGTATTGGGGTAGCCATTTGAGGTCCCTACAGGCATGCAAAAATCCGGAGCCGCGGCTCCCATAGGGTCGGAGAAAAGTTCGATCCTAAATGGGGGTAAAATGGCGGATTTCGCTGTAGTTGCGGATTTGGGTTTGGACCTAGCTCCGCCCCTATGGAACCGATTGAGCTCAAACTTGGTATGGAGGTAGGCATTCGAGGTCCCTACGCGCATGCAAAAAATTAGAGCCGCGGCTGCCATAGGGCCGGAGAAAAGTTCGATCCTAGAATTGGGTCAAATGCATATACACAAAGAGCAGGTTGGGTTTGGACCTAGCTCCGCCCCTATGGCTCCGATTGAGCTAAAATTTGGTATTGGGGTAGCCATTTGAGGTCCCTACAGGCATGCAAAAATCCGGAGCCGCGGCTCCCATAGGGTCGGAGAAAAGTTCGATCCTAATTGGGGGTAAAATGGCGGATTTCGCTGTAGTTGCGGATTTGGGTTTGGACCTAGCTCCGCCCCTATGGAACCGATTGAGCTCAAACTTGGTATGGAGGTAGGCATTCGAGGTCCCTACGCGCATGCAAAAAATTAGAGCCGCGGCTGCCATAGGGCCGGAGAAAAGTTCGATCCTAGAATTGGGTCAAATGCATATACACAAAGAGCAGGTTGGGTTTGGACCTAGCTCCGCCCCTATGGCTCCGATTGAGCTAAAATTTGGTATTGGGGTAGCCATTTGAGGTCCCTACAGGCATGCAAAAATCCGGAGCCGCGGCTCCCATAGGGTCGGAGAAAAGTTCGATCCTAATTGGGGGTAAAATGGCGGATTTCGCTGTAGTTGCGGATTGGGTTTGGACCTAGCTCCGCCCCTATGGAACCGATTGAGCTCAAACTTGGTATGGAGGTAGGCATTCGAGGTCCCTACGCGTATGCAAAAAATTAGAGCCGCGGCTGCCATAGGGCCGGAGAAAAGTTCGATCCTAGAATTGGGTCAAATGCATATACACAAAGAGCAGGTTGGGTTTGGACCTAGCTCCGCCCCTATGGCTCCGATTGAGCTAAAATTTGGTATTGGGGTAGCCATTTGAGATCCCTACAGGCATGCAAAAATCCGGAGCCGCGGCTCCCATAGGGTCGGAGAAAAGTTCGATCCTAATTGGGGTTAAAATGGCGGATTTCGCTGTAGTTGCGGATTTGGGTTTGGACCTAGCTCCGCCCCTATGGAACCGATTGAGCTCAAACTTGGTATGGAGGTAGGCATTCGAGGTCCCTACGCGCATGCAAAAAATTAGAGCCGCGGCTGCCATAGGGCCGGAGAAAAGTTCGATCCTAGAATTGGGTCAAATGCATATACACAAAGAGCAGGTTGGGTTTGGACCTAGCTCCGCCCCTATGGCTCCGATTGAGCTAAAATTTGGTATTGGGGTAGCCATTTGAGGTCCCTACAGGCATGCAAAAATCCGGAGCCGCGGCTCCCATAGGGTCGGAGAAAAGTTCGATCCTAATTGGGGGTAAAATGGCGGATTTCGCTGTAGTTGCGGATTTGGGTTTGGACCTAGCTCCGCCCCTATGGAACCGATTGAGCTCAAACTTGGTATGGAGGTAGGCATTCGAGGTCCCTACGCGCATGCAAAAAATTAGAGCCGCGGCTGCCATAGGGCCGGAGAAAAGTTCGATCCTAGAATTGGGTCAAATGCATATACACAAAGAGCAGGTTGGGTTTGGA